>CM076579.1:1375217881-1375966610 GCA_034641835.2 Pinus albicaulis
CACTACCATTAGATCTATTATTTCTATTGCTTATTCTATGGTGTTGATGGTGCTGGACCTGCCAAAATTGAAGGGATCTCCGCAATATGAAGTCCTAGTTATACCTCACATTGTTTGGTGTAGGCGTCCCATTCAGAATAAAGGCCTGATTGCCATATTCTTAAAGATCTGCCTTGGCTCTGACTGTCAGCAAGAGAGAGGGGTGCATATGTACTTTCGAAAAACAATGGGGTGTGCCTGATGAATGTCTAATTGCAAGTATGTCAAGGTTATTCTACTGCGTGGGGAGAGAGAAAAGTGAGCCTCTAAGATAGAAGTAATAGTACCACCCAAGAAGAGACACACGCAAACTGAAGGATCCGTCTAACATCCAATGAAATAGTCCAGAAGGGATGGGACAGTTGTTACAACCAACAATTGAGAAAGATATGCTTAATATACCGTAGAATAGTCCACAAGGATGGGACAACAATAACAACCATTACAACACATTCTCAACAAGATAAGTACTAAAATAACTGAAGTAGTTCAAGTATATTACCACATGTGAAAGCAAACATGAAATACAAACATCTGCAGAATAATCTTACAAAAATTCATAGTCCATGCATGAAGAACGTGATGGCCTCAAAAGGCATATGTTATTAAGTAAAAGTTCCAAGACACTTTAAAAATGAACATCACTAGCTCCAATAGTGGGGCGTTGGTGCCACTCCTTGCTCCATAAAAGAAATATCTTATCTCTCTAATGCTTTGTTGGTGAAGCCAAGGTGAAAGTCCTTTGCTCATACAATGATGAGGGAGTATATATAACCAAGGGTGTCTCTTTGACCTCCCTCATGATTGTTTGACTTCCCATGGATTTTCAACTTACATGAATCTTTACATTCATGTGTGTCCTTTGGACTTCCACTTTACAATATATTTTGATTACAATACACATGGTGTACAATAGTGATGTGGCATATGAACACTCATTACATGACATACCATGACACTGTTGACATGGATTGTTTGATCTTAAGTCTTGGATAATGGTCACAAACTAGTGTCATTTCGCTTTCTCTTGATCAATCATCTTTTGAGTTCAGATGCAAGAGTGTCTTTGAGCATGCTTCCCTCCTCTTACTTCATCATCTCTCCATGATATGATAGAGTACATGTTTCTGCAATTCACTCATGAATGGAAAAAATCAATCCGAAAACCCCTAGCATAAGATGATGCATTCTAGTCCATGAACTGAGTCCGGAACAAGTAACAGTCTAGACAAGAAGTCTCAGTGACTGTGCAATTGCACAGTTCAAGAAGGCAAGCAGAAGCCCTGAGCCTTGAGACTACGTAGTGCACAGTTCAAGCTAGGTTGAGGGACATGAATGCATAGTTTCCGGAGCCAGTGGGGCAGGTTGAAGGAATGGGCACTGTGAGAGCTTTTCGTGCAATTCTGGGAGTGAAGGAAGTTCGGTTGACTACGCAGCTACGCAATTCGAGGGCTCAGGGGATGAGCTTTAGGCTTGAGGTTGCGAAGTGTGAAGTTCAAGCTGGCAGGAGGCCATGACTGCGCAATTCCTGAGGTCATGGTCAGGCCTTGGTAAAAAAAATATGCAATGGAGAAGTCCTGGGAGGAAGGTTCTTCGCATTGCACAGTGCTAAGAAGCAAGTTCACATCTAGAGGACTAAGACTGTGTAGTGCACAACTCAGGGGAGGTCGGGTGAAGCTAGGTTTCTCGATCGAGAAGTTCTTCAAAAAATGACTAAGTGCGAGACCAGTGGGATCAATGTGAACAGTGATGAACTTTGACTATGATCCCACACTTATAATATTTGAATACTCAAACAACATAGTTCATCCATGACATACAAGAAAAGCATTTACCTCCGTGTGACAGATTTTTTGCCGGTTATGACAAGTGCGACACCAACGATACACTTTATGATGATCGTGATGACACTCGTGAAACAATGCTAAAAAATTTGGAAATGAGTGCGACAGGTACTTATAAGGTTAGAAAAACTCATTTGCACAAAGGCGACCTCTTCGAACCACTAGAACAAGCTCATATATACAATGTAACAACCAACATGCCAAAAGATGACACTTTGCTTTTCGTTTGAAAGGGATCACAACATTGCAACAAAACCAATAAAATGAACTTCAAAGTTTGTGACAATAATGAACAAGACTAAGGAAGGCTCCAAAATTTGGTATAGGCCAAAATTTTGGAGGGGGGTTTTGGGAGGTACAACAGATGGGTTGGAATTTACATCAAATGGATGTAAAGACTTCTTTTCTTAATGGTGTGATTGAAGAATAAATGTACTTAGAGGAACCTTAAGGTTTTGTGGTCCATGGAAGGGTGGATCATGTTTTCAGATTGAAGAATGCCTTGCATGGACTTAAGCAGACATCAAAGTTTGGCATACATGAATTGACAATTATCTGTCAAGACTTGGTTTCTCTAAGAGCGATGTTGATTCAAACCTATAATTCAAGGTTGAGAATAATGAACCTGTGATTATGTTAATATATGTTGATGACCATTTTTTTATAGGTGTGGAGCATCTAATTATTTGGTGTAAGAGGGAGTTGGCTTCTGAATTTTATATGAAGGATCTTGGTTTGGGACTTGAGGTATGGCAGAAGCCCAATGAAATATTTCATGGCCAAGGAAAATATATCATCAAGATTGTGTAGAAGTTTGGAATGATGGATTGTAAGTTGATGTCGACTCCCATGGTTGCAAACTGAGAGGATTGAGAGAGTTCAAGTATGATTTGGTAAATCCATCCATGTACTGAAAGTTGATTGGCTCACTGATGTATTTGGTTAATACCAGGCCGTACATTTGCTTTGCAGTGAACACATTGAGCTAGTTATAGGTGGAACCAAGACATCATCGTTGGATTGTAGCAAAGGACATTTTGAGGTATGTGCATGGTATGATTGAATTTGGTTTGTGATATGTCTCAAACAATGATATACAACTACAGGGTTCTACAGATGCAGATTGGGCAGGAAGTGCTGAAGATGGTAAGATTATGTCTGAAGGGTTTTTTAGTTTGTGCTCCACTATGATTTTGTGAATGAGAAGGAAGCATGCATTTATCACACTTAGTACTTCTGAGGCATAATATATTGGAACTATCTTGGTGAATTGTGAAGTAGTATGGATTCAAAAGTTACTCACGAGACTATCTGATCATGTGCTAGAACCAACCATCTTTTATTGTGATAATAAAAGTTGTGTGAAGCTGAAAGTGAATCCAATGTGCCATGATAGGTTGAAGCACATCAAGTACCACTTCATTCGTGACATGCTATAGAAGGGATAAATGAAGCTCTAGTATGTCTCTACTGATGAGAATATTTTCGATATTTTTACAAGCCCTTATCCAATGCGAAGTTCATATAATTCAGGGACAAGCTTGGACTTGTTGAGAATTCATTTGTCATTGAGAGGATTTCTAATGAGATAATACCATGGAATGAAATTATCCTTCTGTCATATAGGACCAAAGTTAGGGAGAATGGTCCAGTGGAGGACAATCATTCTTCCTGTGTCAAGTATATTGAATAGAATTAGGAAGAATGGTCCTAGAGGTCCATAATTAATCATATATAGTGTGTCTCTTTCCACATCAAGATCATTTAGCATCAAGCCCAGAATTACTCTGGTAGAGTGTGGTCTTTGGGGATTCATCATGTATCAGGTACGGACCACAATGATGGTGAACCGAGACTAGTATGCATACTATGTGTCAGATAGACTAGAATTATGGTGACTAGTTGATACTAATGATGTGCCACGTGTCAAGAGTATCAACCATAATTATGGTGAGGATGCACCATGTGTAAGAGGTACCAACCATAATTATGTCCGTTTTTGATGCTTTTCATTTAACATGTGTCATAGATACTTGATTAGAATTATGGTAGTTTGTAGATGCTATTATCTCACCATGTATCAAATATATTTGGCCATAGTTATGGTAGTTGATTTATGATGATTTGTTATAACCTTTTATTAGAGAAATTTTTTCACAAGAAGAACATTTGTCTAGTCATTATGAATTCCTCTCTAGCTAAGAGGGAGTGTTTAGTTTTGTAGCTATGGTTGGTCTTCATAATTTATATTTTAGCCTTTGCAATGCATAAAGAATTTGTAAGAAATGTTCTTCATGTCATCCTGATTATTTATACCTTGAAAGAATTATTTTAAGACATGATTTTCATGTCAGTTTTGAAAGAGAAAATTTTGAAACTTGAATTTTCAATTTTTGGCTCCAAGATAGTCAAGTCAACCCTCCCTAAAGTCAAGTAGGCCCCAAAGAAACACACACATTCGTGAAGGCATAACACTACATAAATACATTCAAATTCTTCCACAAGAGTACAATTCAACTTCACATAAGTAATACATCTTCTGGGCATCCAAGTGAAGGACAAGAAGGATAAGAAGGATGAAGCTCATCTATCTTACTCGCTTTCTCTCTCCTAGTTCGCATGTGTGTTTCTGGGTAGGCCAAAAAAATTTGCAGATTGGGAGCCTGGATTTCTGAGTTTCTGGGCATATTCTAGAGGCCAAATTTCGGCCTAAGGCATAGCTGATCAAGCTAAGTTGCAGGGAAAATTAGAGGCTTGACTTGAGGGTTGTGGACCAGGTTTGACCATTAGCTTGTTGGCATAGTTGACTAGAAACATTAGATGTATCTATTGTTAAACAAGAGAATTTCTCTAAGAAAAAGGTTGTTGGGTTTTTCTCCTAAGTGGTTTTTCCCAGAGTAAAACTTGTGTTCTCTTTGTGTATTGTGATCTCGAATGTTGTTATGGTTTTATTGTTGAATTTTTGAAGTTTAATTTCTTAATGATAAATTGGGATTGTTAAAATAAGATATATATCATTATGTAATTATTAGTATTTAAAAAATATGTGCTTGTACCTATTTCACTTGAAAGATCAACAATGTATAGGAGGCCTTTGTAAATTTTGGCTTGAAGAAGATGCAAATGGATCTATGAATTGAAAATCCATATATTCTTTTTCAAGTTCTTTATGGTTGTATTGATTTTCTATTTAACTATACGAAGGTTAGGGAGTTGGGGTTTTATCTCATTCCACTTGCCTTGCAATGTTGAGACCACTTCTTGGGCCTTTTTGACCTTGGCTTCCGAATGTAGGAGATGCAAATAATCAACTTCTTCATCAATATTTATAGTGTTTAACTGTTGTCAATTTATTTTGATTTTTTTGTCCAAATTAGATTGGACCATAATCTTCATTATTGTATTCAAATGTATGGGGAGTAGGGGGGATAACATGATCTTCTATTTTTGAAACAATTGTTTCAATCAGATCAATTCTAGACGAATAGGTTGACATCAGTATTTCTATAGGATATTCATTGGATTCCTATTTTTCCTTATTCCATAATGAATTTTTGGTGCATTTATTCATAATTAGGATATCTAGGCAAACATCATCCACATTTGGGTGCATGCAAGAGATATGTTAGTTGAAATATTTTAGTTTCTTCTACTTTATAGACAAGTTATCACATTTTCTAGTTATCTTGAACTTAGATCAGATTTAATGTTCAATAAAATTTCTCAGAACATAAATAAAATACTTTGAAATACGAAATGTTATAATAAGAAATACTTTGGGTTCCTAATTCAGTATGCACAACCAAAATAAACAAATAGTAAACCAAGAAAATATAAACATATGACACAAATTTTACTCTGTAAATCCCAACATGGGAAAAACTAGTAAACTTGGGCTCTTTATTGAACTTCAGAAAATTGAATACAACAAATATTTTCTTACAAATTTACGATAACAATTTACCCAGAAATTTTTAGTCCTTCGACCTAGCAAATTAACTGTACAACGTGGTGGAATTTGGTCTATATGGCCTAGCCAAATCGAACTATACGACTCAATGGAAATTGGAATTTATGACCCAGCCATATCGATATGTAAAATTCACGGGAAATTGGCATGCATGGCCTAGTCAAATCGACCCAACAACTCGACCTCCTTTTGGCCCAATCGATTTTCCCAACCTGTCCCTATGAAATCAATATGTTTTTTCTCCTCTAAATCAACCTATACAACGTGGATAATTCAGTCTCCTCAAGTTTATTATATTCCCCTGAGATTTTCCTCTCTGTTGATCACACTTTGTTGTAGCTTCAACTTCCTCTTTAGGCTAAATTCCCAACTCTTGTGCCAAATCTAACTGAACTATCCAACAACCCATTTCCCTCTTTTATATTTTTATGACCTAATCTCCAAAGTGATGGAGGGATGAGATTGCACCTCCAAAATTGAGATCAATAATCATGATATAATATTTCGTTGACCTCTTAACTTTATAAAAAATAGTGGGCAATAAAATAAAAAATTAAATGATTGATTATATGCCTAATGTCCAAACTTAGGAAATATTTAATTAATTTTGTTGTGAGATAATTTTGGTGATTCATTGCATGTCACGACACTTAAAAAATGTAGAATTACCTTGAAATATATATTTTCAACACTCCATCTTAGTGAGGAAGTTTTTCTGCACCACCCCTAGCTTATCTCTAAAGAATATAAATTTACCCTTCATCAAAGCCTTGGTCAAAATGTCTGCTACTTGCTCATCTTGCACATAGTCTTGAATGAAGCGACACCTAATCTGAAAGTGTTTCAACTTGTCATGAAACACTAGATTCTCTGAGACCTTGATACAACTTTGATTTTCACAATGAATCAAATTTGGTTCCATCTCCCAATCAAATATCCCCACAAGAATTTTTTGAAGCCAAATTTCTTCTTAAGTTTCCAAGCTAGCAGCCATGTACTCGGTCTCTAAGAACTCAATGAAACTGAATTTTGCTTCCTATTGACCCAATAAATTGCTCTTGATCCCAAGCTAAAACAACATTTAGAAGTGCTATTTTTTCTAGTTGCACTCCCTTCCCAATCAACATCATGCACCCCTATAGCTTCACTCCATCCATCTAATTATATCTCGGTCCATAACCAATTGTGCCTTGAAGGTATCTCAAGACGTATTGCAACCACCTAGTGAACTTGCTTTGGCTCTACCATGAGCTAATTGATTGTATTTAATCCAAAATAGATGGATGGTCTAGTATTGACCAAGTACATGAGAGAGCCAATCAACTGTTTATATAATGTAGGGTCCACCGCCTCCGATATGGAAGCATCAATATTCTTCCAGTTGGTCACTAGTTATTAGTACAAATGGGGTGAAAATCTGACGTATATTCGTCGATTATTTGACTCACAGTCATTGGATATATGATACATTGGATATTTAATTTTAGTTGGTGGTATTGTATCTAATAGTTGACACTATTTTTGGCGTCGAATATTTGATGTGACAAATGTCAAATATACGACGCCAAACTTAGCCAAATATGTCTTTGATCGTTCAATGATTTGCGATCGGATTTGTGACACCAACATACCTCATATTTGTGATGGACTAAACATTAGATATCCACCACCGTAGAGGCCAAACCATTTTATGCTTGGACGTTGGATATGCAACACAATTTTATTCCATTTTGATGGGATCTAGCAGTTTGTTTCATCGGTATGGGGTCGAATGTCCGATGGTGTAGTGTCAGATAATCAATGTTACAATAAATTTAAGTGACGGGCTAAATGTTGGATATCTGCCACCATAGAGGAAAAACATCCATTGCTTGGAAAATATATATTCAACGTGGTATGATTCCAGTTTGACGAGATCCAACATTTTTTTCTGTCAGAATGGAGTCAAATATCTGACAGTATGGCATCAGATAAGGGACATTGCAATAGTTTAATGCGACGGGAGTGTTATGGGAACGACTCATTCATATGTAGATACAAAGTCAAATATCCAATGGTCTGTTCCTTCGGAATGGTATCAGATAATCAACATTTTCACTTAACATCAAATATTTGACGAGTGTTAAAGCATTAAAATAAATAAATTTTGATCAGGGCACTAATTGGTTGGGGAGGTGTTCATATGTGTTTGTCAGATAAGCCATCCATTGCTTTTTGATTTGGAACATACTTTACTTATATCACTACAATGAGCATAGAAAATCAAAAGGCGGCGTGAATTAAATTTGATAGATATTAAATTTTGGGACCCCATGAGAGTGTTGGGTGTTTGCTATATTCTTTGCACGACTAGTCACACACATGAGGGGGGTCACAAGGGGGGAAATATCCCCCCCTATTCATCGCGTTGGGTGCAATAGGGGGTGCGACCCCCCCTATTGGGGGGTTTACCGCCCCCCTACACAGGGTCCCCTGAGAATATTTTTTTTTGACCCTATAATAGGTCGGCAGACCTACCTATTGTTTTGTGCATGGGTTTTGCACATTGTTTTTTGCATGATGGTTTTATGCGCATGGTATTTTGTAGATCCGGTCAAGGGAACTATGGTTATGTTCTAATATAGGGTTAATGGATTGAGGTTTATGAATGCTTTGACACGTATATATATGTATTGTAACATTGAAAGGAATATAAGGAAAAATTAATCTGGTAGTCTCGGTTTTGGGATATAGGGGAAAATATCTGTGTTTATTTGTTTTAAGTTCTCGCCATTGTTTATTTTTCTATTTTTAGAATTTGTTTGCAAGTAATTTATGTATAGGGTTAAAATCAACATTTGGTATCAGATCTATTTTGGCTTCAAGGGGATGCCTTTGCTTCTGAGGGGTTTTTCTCGAGACTGTGGTAGACTCCGTTCAGTGGGAGATCTGTGAATATTGAAATGAAAGAAGATGACGAGCAGTGGAAAGATAGAGATGAATAAATTTAATGGTATGAGTTTTGAGTTGTGGAAGCTTAAGATGGAGGATCTACCGGTGGATAAAGATTATTGGATCAAAATATATTCAGGTACTAAACCAACGACAATGTCAGCAAAATACTGAGAAAATTTAGATCAGAAGGCAAAGAGCACAAATTATGCGGCTGTGTATCTCAGATTTAGTATTTTGGAACGTATGAGGGGAAGTTACAACGAAGGATTTGTGGCAGAAGTTAGGGATTTTGTACCAATCCAAGTCTCTGGTGAACAAAATGTTCCTACGGAAAAATTTTTATAACTCGAGGATGAAGGATGGAGACTCAATGACATAGCATCTAAACACCTTTAATACCGTGGTAAGAAAATGGTTATATGTTGATATTAAAATTTCAAATGAAGATAAGTGCATCAGTTTGTCGTGTTCTCTACCAGATCCGTGGGATAGTCTGGTTGTTGCAATAGGTAGCAATAAAAATACTTTGAATTTTGATGAAATAGTCTCATCCTTGTTGTCAGAGGAGATGAGACGGAAAAATATGGAGAGCCAGAATGGTGATGTCTTGTCTATATGAGGATAGTCCCAAAACATAAACAAAAATAAGTCCTTGAGTGGGAGATCTAAATCTACAGGGAGATATAAATATATAGGAAAACCTATAAAGGTGTGTTGGAAATGTGGAAAGGAATTGCACTACAAAAATGACTATAGATATAAAAAACGTAAGAAAGGAAAGGTATGTGATGATGCTTCTTCTGCAGGGGAAAAAACCACCACAGATGAAGTTGGGGATGTGTACTTGGCTTCTTCTTCAAGTACACATGTAGATCATGAGGCATGGTTGACTGACTTAGGTGAATCATTTCATATCACTCCCCATAGGGAGTGGTTGTGTGAGTATGAGAAATATGATGGCGGTGATGTCTTCTTAGGGGATGAAAGGAAACCCAAAATCATCAGATGCAAAAAATTCAAGCTAGATTTGCAAGGTGGAAGTATTAGAACACTTCCTGGTATTCTGCATATTCTTGCATTGGCCAAAAATTTGATTTCTGTAAGGAAGATGGATGATGCAAGTGTAAATTTTTTTTTCAAGAAGGATACTTGTAAGATGGTTCAAGGAGCATTGGCATAGATACAGGGAGTTCGGATTGGAACTCTATACAAGATTTTAGGTAGCACTATTATTGATGGGTGCAACAATTCTGTGTTTCATAAAAGTGAAGCTGAATATCTTGTTTTCTCTAGAGAAAAGACCATGTTGTGGCATCAAAGGCTTGGACATATTGGAGAGAAGGGAATTTGAATACTGCATGGTAATGGTATGGTAGAAGGTATGTCTAATTTCTCTCTAGATTTCGACTTCCGTGAACATTGTGTATATGGGAAGCAGATCGGGTGAGTTTCCCCTCTAGTGCTAAGAGGGCGAACGATATATTAGAGTTTGTGCACAGTGATATTTTTGGACCCGTGTCAGTTCCATCATTAGGTAAGTATGTGCACTATGTATCATTTATAAATGATTTCTTAAGGAATATATTGATATATTTCCTCGGGAAGAAATCTAAAGTCTTTGACAGGTTTAAATAATTTAAGGTTCAGGTGGAAAACCAAACAAAGAAGAAGATAAAGGTGTTGAGGATAGATAATGGTGGAGAGTTCTACAAGAAAGAATTTGAAGAGTTTTGTAAGAAGTGTGGTATAGCACGGAAGAAGAATAGTCCATATACACTTCAGCGAAATGGAATTGCAGAAAGAATGAACATGACATTGATGGAAAAGGAAAGAAGCATGCTCAGTGGTGGCAGGTTAGGACAAGAATTCTGGGATAAGGAAGTGGATACTACATCTTACCTGGTTAATAGATCACCTTCATCAGTGTTGGAGGATAAGACTCCACACGAGGTATGGACTAGTCAGAGACCCTCTTTTTCACATCTGAGGGTATTTGTTGTGATGCATATGTACATGTTCCAAAGGAGAAAAGAACAAAGTTGGATAATAAATATGAAAGGTGCATCTTTATTGGGTATAAGGATGGTTTAAAAGGTTATAAGCTTTGGAACCCAGAAATAAGGAAGGTTTTCTACAATCGAGATGTGGTGTTTAGAGAGGTTAAACATGTTATTAAACGTGAAGTCATATCAAAGGGGCTTGAGAAGATAGAGTTTGAGCTAAAGGAGGAAGAATTAAAATCTACAGGAGAACAAGAATCATAAGATGAAGATCCAAAAACTCCATCTTTGATAAGATCAGTTTGAGAGAGAAGGAAACTAGAAAGGTATAGGCCAAATGCTTTATGTTCAAATTTTGCTTTATCTATTATTGATGATGATCCCATAACTGTCAGGGAGGCAATAAATTCAGAGGATTAAAAACTCTAGAAAGAGGCCATGGTTGATGAAATAGAATCTTTCGACAAAAATGAGGCTTGGGATCTGGTGGAGTTTCCGCCTGGAAGGAAACCCATTAGAAGAAAATGGGTGTTTAAGAAGAAGATGAATGAAAAAGGCATGGTAGAGAAATAAAAAGCTCGATTGGTAGCAAAAGGTTATTACTGGGCGTTGGGAATTAATTTTAGTGATATTTTTTCTCTTATTCCAAGTTAGCTTCTATTATATTACTTTTATCTATTGCTTTTGATTTTGAGGTAGAACATATGGATGTGAAGAAAACATTTCTTCATGGGGATCTTGAAGAAGAGATCAACATGAAACCCTGAAAGCTTTGCGGTGAAGGGTAAGAAATAAATGGTATTCAAGTTAAAATAGTCTTTGTGTGGGTTAAAACAATCACCAATGATGTGGTATCATAAATTTGATACATATATACACGGACTTGGCTTCACTTGAAGCAAAACATATCATTGTGTGTATTTTAAATTAATTGGTGACCGTGTTATTTATTTGTTCTTGTATGTGGATGATATATTGCTGAATGGAAATTACAAAGAAATTATCCAGGATTTGAAAACCCAATTTTCCTCCAAATTCAACATGAATGATACGTGTGTTGCAACATATATTTTGGGCATGGAAATTAAATGAGATCGGGCCAAGAGGAAGCTCTCGTTAAACTAGAGGAAGTATGTTGAGACAATACTGCAAAGGTTTAATATGCAGGAAAGTAAACTGGTGAAGGTTCCTATTCTTGTAGGTGTAAATTTATCTGTTGAACAGTGTCCCAAGACACAAGAAGAGGAAAAAGAAATTTCCCATGTTCCATATGCAAGTGCAGTCGGTAGCTTGATGTATGCAATGGTATGTACTAGACCAGACATTGCACATGCAGTGGGAGTATTGAGCAGGTTTATGTCAAAACCAAGGAAGGAGAATTGGACAATAATGAAGTAGGTTTTCAGGCATTTGTGTGGCACTAGTGATTATGGTATGTGTTACCAAGGAAGAATTGGACGAAGTTTTGGAAATTTGTGGCTTTGTTGATACAGACTGGGTTGGTCATCTAGATCAGAGAAGATCTACAAGTGGGTATGTGTTTAACCTATTTGGAGGAGCAGTCAGTTGGATGAGAAAAAGACAGTTTGTAGTGTATTTTTCAACTATAGAGGTTGAATACATGGCAACCACTCATGCAATCAAGGAAGCAGTTTCGTTGTAGAGATTCTTTTCAAGTATGGGGTTGGTACAATGAGCTACAAGGATAGACTGTGATAGCCAAAGTGAAATTTTCTTGGCAAAGATGCTTGATTATAATTGAAAGACAAAGCACATTGATGTTAAGTATCACTTTGTGAGGGGTATAGTTGAGGACAAAAATGTGTTGCTAGTAAAGGTGGATACTTTGAAGAATATTGTAGAAGCATTGACAAAGTCTGTGAGCACTGAGAAGTTTTCTTGGTATAGAGAAAAAATGGACATTCTAGGGTTGGACCAATGACTAAGCTCTCCTATGACCCCTTGTGCAAGAAAGAAAACAGAAAGTGGGAGAATGTTGGGTGTGTGTTATGTTCTTTCCATGACTAGTCCCACACGCGGTGAGCAGACCTATCTATGGTTTTGTGCATGGGTTTTGCACATGGTTTTGGGAATGATGGTTTTCTGTCCATGGTATTTTGTAGATTCAGTCAAGGGAACTACAATTATGTTCTAATCCAGGATTAATGGATTTGGGTTTATGAATGTTTCAACATGTATATATATTTCTTGTAACATTGAAATGAATATAATGAAAAATCAATCTGGTAGTCCTGTTTTTGGATCTGGGGCAAAATCTCTGTGTATATTTGTTTTAAGTTCTCGCCATTGTTTATTTTTTTGTTTTAAGAATTTTTTTTCCGATAATTTATGTACAGGGTTAAGACCAATAGAGAGTTGATTTTAATGAAATTTTTCCATGTGATAACAAAGTGCAATTTTGATCTAATAGTGTTAATCCATGAATGGGATTTGTTGTAGCCACTTTTAATTTTGTATTTCAAAAATAAGAATACAATATATATATATATATATATATATATATATATATATATATATATATATATATGTTAAAAAAAAAAGGTTGTATAGGGGATCATATAGCCAAAGTATGGTTAAATTCCTTCACAAATTTTTTATGATATATATGCAGAGTAGCCTAACATTTCAGACCTATAAAGTGGAGCATTTTTAAATGAATAAATTGAAGGGTGGGCCACCCCACACCGGTGGAGGATTAAAAATTACACATGTTTCAAGCACATCATCGTGATTTTAGACCGAGCTATGTCCATTTACAAACTCGATGGTATAGAGAAATCAAAGTTTATGCGGGGAGGAACCCCTAAGAGCTAGTCTCCTGAAACAATTTTTTGGGAGATCTACGGATTAGATCTTCCCTGCTACCACTCAAGGGAAAAATAATTATCAACGCGGAAGCCCTCGAGGGTAGAAAATAGTTTAGGTTGAAACCATTTGTGACTGCAGGTGAGCGTGTAGCAAGCGAGCCAGCTCACCCACCTCACATCATCCTTCACTTCCACGTCACCTTCCACCACAATCCTTTCGTACTCTTTCGTCTGTATTCTCATCATTGTCATTCTAATGCTTTACTATTAAATAAAACTCTACTCCGCTCCATTCTATCATTATTTCTCCAGACACACTGCACTCTTGCTTTCAGCGCAAAATTGCAACGTCCTCCTCCAAATCATCCAGGTAATAACATCCCCCATATCCTCTACTTTTAGTTAAAAGGAAAAATACTAAAGTGGTCAGGAAAGTTTCTCTATTTGCGTTAAATACACACATTCCTTTAATGGATACAAAGAGGGATAATTTTGACCCTGTATGATCATTGGACCTCATGAAAATTTGATAAAACATACAAGTTCAGAGATGTGGAGGTGACTTAAAGGACACCATTTTAAGACCAAGGAGATAAACTTGAGGGGTTAACCCCATCTATTTTGATGTCAATGTGGATTTTTAGGGGTTTATGACTTATTTTTGAGCTTGGGAAGTCACTCCCATGCTTCATGGAGGTCCCTTATACTAAGATATGGCCTTGTGTATTCATTTGATGCATTATTTGGAGGTATTGGAGCATTATATTGAACAATTTATGTAGTTTTTTTCACGGATTTTCCCTCTTTGGAGGTCTTTCTTTAGAGATATTATTTTTTTAACCTTCAAAGCACATTTAACCACTTTGGAGGCGTCTTGGGAGGATCGATTTGAAACTTGGAGATATTCATTGAGCATATACACATGTTGGAGAGCTTTTGGAGCCTAGATGGGCATCATTCACCCTTATTTGGAGGAAAATACCTCTCATTTACTTAATCCTATTCATTGTACACGTGGCTTGAACACTTTTTTTAATGTTTTTTAACAATTATTAGGTTACTTTTTCTAGGCTAGATCTAACGAGTCACATGAAAATTTGAGTTTTATTGTGAAAGGAAGAGATGCATCATCTATATGATGAGATGTGCCTTTTAATTTGAACTTATGGTTAGGTACTTCATATCTCTCTCTTTTTTAAGCCTAATCAATGGATCTTTTTTGGTGCATCTATGGTGTGAATGATTCTTTCTTTGTGGTGAATGTATCAATTTTTGAAGCTCGTCTTGGTTTTATTTTGGTGCATAAATTTTGATGGTGGAATGTTCAAGTTATTTACAAGCCATTCAAATTAATCCATTAAGGGATAGAAAATATCACTTGGAAGCGAGAAGCTTAGGGATTCACCTCATTCTTCATTTTTTGATTTAGTGTGTATTTGATACCACACTTTTATTTTCCTTATGCTTCCTTGGCTAAAGTGTTATGTGATTTTATCAAGTCATAGATGGTTTTAGAGGATGGAGGATTGTATTCCATTAAATCCCGTTATTGTACACCTTGAATTTATTATTGATCCTGATTGGGTAATGATTGATCATTCATTATTGTCTTCCACCATGGACTTCCCTAATATTAAATATAATGATGAATGAAGGAGCCTTTTCCATGAAACCCTCTTCTTGCATGTCATAAACTTGAAGGCCTAAAAAATAAAATCCTAAAGCCCTAGACCTAAATGATTGATTCATGATTCCCTAAGGAAGCCTTAACCCTTACAAATGTCTTAATCCTAGAGGAAGCCCTAAAATTTTCCAAAACACAATATCCTAAAGGCTGCCATGAATAAAATTATTATGACAACTCACAAAAATAATTTTCTTGATGGGAAAATGAACTCATTAAAAGATTAAATTGACACCATCTCGTAGAGGATATTTTTCCCTTTCTAACGAGCTATTATACGCCTCCTAACTCCTAGATTGCGAGAAAATGATTTTGCAAGTTTAAATATAATATTTTTTAAAAGGTTGGCCGACATAAGCCTCCCTATATATGTCGACCTCACTACCAAGTGACGTGTCTCTTTGTCAAAATTCAAAAACCACTATAAATGCAAGTTGAGACACTTCATTCAAGCATCAAATTTGGTGACTATTTTAGATTTAAGACACAGAACAACAAGGAGCCCAAGGAGGATTTTTAGACCATGGTTGAAAAGGAAAACAAGGGGCTTATAGAATAAAATTAATCTTCTAGGCCTTAAGCACTATGAACAAGGCCTACAACCATGTCACATCATCTCCTCTATGTGGGGTGTTTCACCTCCAACTGATATTCCAAGTGTCGTTTGGTGGTTTTGCACAAAGAGGATGGGTAGAGGGGCCTTGTCTATGTTTTTGAGAGGAAAATAGGTTATTTTCCCTTAGAAGAAGTTTTCAGTGCTAAAGATTTATTTTTGAAATATGTCAAGGGGAGGAAGTTTTACATATTTTTATTTTATGTAACAATAATTCATACATGCTATTAATGTGTGTGCATTCCTATGAATTCAAAAAAATATGTGGGATTTTCTATTTTCCTTAACATGATGGTTGAGTTGGTTGCAGAAACAAAAACATGTTATTTTTTCTAGCCACCTAATCTTATCTATGTTTTTGACAAGATTCCTAATATGGTCCACATATTCATGATTAATGCAACTACACACTTATAATCTCTATTTTTGGATTTCATACACAAGATCTGACTAAGACCTACACAATAAGAGAAAACGATTGATTATGGTAGGACCCTCAAAGCCAATCTTAGTGCTTGACATCACAATTTAAAAGCTTCACTAATTTTATTGTTATTTTTTAAAATATAAAATTAGTATTAAAAGAATCCAAAATGTGGTGGTTCATAGGAAATTATTCTTATCACAACTAAGGAAATTTTTAAAAGAAATTTTGACATTTAGGTACAAAAATAACATCTTAATGTATATATAAACAATATATTGTAGAGGAAAAGCAACATGACTCTTCTAGATTTATTTTTTAGAGCTATAAAAAATTTCCATAAATATAAATTATATATTTCAAAATCTAATTAGACTCAACTCCAAAATATAAGATACTCCAATAATTTTACTCAACTCCATAGTATCCTTAAAATATCCATTGATGTCCTGGGAGGCTGGAGTGGGAGGGGTTCTTTCCCACCTTGATGAAGAAAGAGAGATAAAATTTGTTTGGGGCTTAGGGGTGTCAACCAATAACCAAACATAGTACTATGTGCTTTGGCAAGGTTTGGAATTGGGTCTCATCAATAATTTCTAACCCATAAAGGTATTTGGAGACTCTAATATTGTCATTCAACAAGTGTTAAAAAATCGTGAGAATGATGATACTTGGATTCCTCCCATCTTGCATCAAATTAATTTGTTGATTAAGAATTTTTTAGTATATATTTTCACCATATCAAACAAAATATTAATGTTGAAGCCCATCTTATGGAAAATCAAGGTGTTTTACTAAAGTGTGGGGAATTAAGGATAAATGGTGAGGATATAATCATCAAACTTCCACCATAATTTACAATCGTCAGATTAGAATTACTCGAGCCTCGAGGATTATTAAAATTGGGAATAAAAATTTGGTTATAATAATCATACACCTTTGAGTTAATAACCTTATTAAATAAGGTACTACACGAGAGGTGTTCCTTTATTATAGAGAACCAGGCCCTCTTGGCCACTTGGAGCAATGATGCAAGTTTGAATTCAACAAAGGATAGTTCGACAAGCTGTGAATTGAATAAAATGGCATATCAAATGTGTGAACCCGTATATTCTTATCTAGAGTATCAGTTTGGCAGTAGGAAATTTTTGGAAAACCAAAGGTTTAGAGCTGAATTTTTAATGGGTTCGGTGCAAGTGTTTTGGGTGAAAGTATCAGCTTTCAATGCAACAGGCGTGCTATTTTTTAAGGATTTAATATCTTTCATATATATAGTATTGTAGGAGACTATTCTATTTTGAAAATTCATATGTATAGAATGTATGCAAATATTCAATAAAATACATGTAATTTATTATTAAAATTGGTAAACTTTTGGTGAAGATCATCCATTTAATCATATATAAGTGATTTTTTAACCAAATTGGTGAATATTTTTTTTATAAAATGTCCAAAAGATAGATTGTTTGTGACATTTCTCCACTAAAATTTTCCCCAGCAGCAGGACTCTAAATTTTGGGCAGGAAGGGAATATTGTCATTATATATAGAGCACAGGGCAACAAAGGACTGATTTATGAAGGAAATTCAAATTTTATGTGCGCTGAGCTAGAAAATTTGAAGAATTTAGGTGGATATGGAGCGTAATGAGGGGGAAGTTGGTCAGGAGCTCGTCGCCATTGTGGCTAGTATTGCAGGAATGGTCGAATTCATGACCACCTTGATATCCAATATTGTTGAGATGCAATTGGCAGAGACAAGGAACTATTGTCATGACGTTGAAGTTGTTGGGGCTTAAAATGCAGTGTCTGTAGTTAGCTGATGATTTTCTGGAGTTTAGAGTTGATAATATAAAAACAAAGGGGCAGAGGTGGATCAAAACACAATCAATATTTCTTCGATGATATGGAGGATGCGATGAATAGGGAGCTCATGGAGAATGATGACAACAATGTGAACAACGTTGGTGAGAGTCAAAAGCATCCTGTAGCGGGATTTGAGGAAGATCATGTAGCTCTAGCTAAGGAGCCATAATTTTTATCTCTAATTTTAGTATGGACATATGTACTTCCATTACATAACTTATAATGGATTTTTTGGAGGGTATATGGGAGAAGTATTTTCATAATAGTAGTAAATAGTAAATTAGAAATACATTATGTAGAGGGGCGAGAATTTTGTGTTGGTCAAGGTTGTCATTGATCTCAATATGTCATTGTTGAAATGGAAATTATTCTTATGATGCTACTCTAACCCAAGAGAAACTCTAGCTTTACATAATGCCCTAGCCTTGCTAAACTAAATCCTAGTTTTATTAGAAACCCTAACCCTAGAAATACTTGTTCTTAATGATGCCATAAATGTATGTTGAAGCATGCCAAATAACATATCCTAACATAAAGCCCTAAAACCCTAAACCTAACTCTTATCCCTATTTCCCTACGATAAAAATACCATAATCCTATCATCCTAGCATCTAAGCCTATGAACATAAACTAATAGCCAATATATTTTAAAACCTTAAAAAGAAAAGCCATTCATAAAAAATCTATTAAAAAATAAGGGGCCATAAAAATAAACTCCTCTACGGCATAAAATAAACTCTATAATGGTTCACACACTTGAATGAATTACTCTTGTATGAAATTTACATTTTGTAGCTTCAAAAATGTGAAGGTTATCTATCTCGATGATGAACATTTCTCACGCTAGACGTATTCACGTTGATGCGTTAAATATATTATAGATTATCGTTGGAAAAAATGAAGTCGGCTTTAGCTCTTATATGTCGGCTCCACATGTGAGATGCTCATGGTTCTCAACACATAAATATAAGGTGTATCGACTTTTTTTAAGAGCAGATCTCTATGAAATATTAATTCGCAGATAAATACAAAAATATATTCCGCATAACATCACGAGAAAGGAAATATTAAAAGACGGAACATAGGTTCACAAAATTGGAATTTAATTGGAAGTACTATCATTTTAAACCTCTATTCGCAAACAGTGCAGTGAAATATTTGCGACACATATATGAGAGGCTTGAATACTAGTTACATACAAATCAGTGCGAAATTCTAAACGTGGGCCTCTGCAGCTCGAGTTAACTCGGACCTTTTTGGAACAATCAACAATTCGTTAAAGCACTGTTTGGGAATTTTCTTAAATAAAGTTACAGTTTGGATTATCTACAGCTTGGAAAAGTCACCGACTGAAGGTTTTTGGGACAAATTACTGTGAAGGATCAAAATTCTGTGGTAAACAAGTGATGGAAGACTGGAATTCGAATATAAAGACTGAGATCGAAGTTGATAATTTGTAATTGTGCATGTAAAATTGTTTACCACGAAGAATTTTTTTTGAGTTGGTCAGTGCATACGGTAAATTATATCACTGTATGCTAACAACATCCACATTGAAGAAGCTCGATGGACAGTGGTAGAATAACCCCGAGACCTGTGATAAACAATCACATGTGAAGGCTCCTTACATTGTTGTGAGCTCAAATTGTGCAAATCAGATCTGTAGCCTGCATATGGGAAGCTTGGATACCTGTGATAGCTACAGGGCTTAGACTCAGCATTCTCGAACTTATGAAGCTACAAGGATATATTTGGTTTTTTTTCAATAGACTTGGCACATTCCTTGAACAGATACTTGTATAACTGTTGTAATAGACCTGAGGGGTATTTGAGCAGGCATTAAAGAAGATTAAAGGCAGTTAATCTTGAAGAGTTGAAGAAAATATTGAATGACTTTAAAGCAGTTGTGCTGAAGCCTAAAGATAAATTATTATAGGACTCATGAAGAATTGAAGGATTGAAGATCTTGAAAACAGTGTTGAGGCAGACCTATTGAAGACATCCCTAGAGTATTGAAGTCCGTGATGCGTTGATGAAGCCGTTATGATGCAACCTTGAAAGGATCTTTTTTGGGTAACATGAAGAGCTGTGGAGACACCTTCATGAGCATACAAGGTTGTTATTGATGATGTGACATGAAGAATAAGTCAAGGGATAGCCAAATCTTAACAGGGCTCATTGAAGAAGACATTGGGAGTCATTAAGTATAACCGAATATATCTTGACGAAATGAAGCAGGAGGTTGGAGCCTCATAGAGACAAGGTTGGTGCCTTGGAAGATAGAGTTGGAGCCCTAGAGGATAGGAGTCCTCAAGAGACCAGGTGGGTTGGGGCCCTTGAGGTTGGTGCCTTGGAAGGTAGGGTTCGAGCCCTAGAGGATAGGAGTCCCCTAGAGACCAGGTTGGAGCCTGTACCAGTTAGGGGGTTGGAGCCCTTGAGGTTGGTGCCTGAGAATTGACAAGGTTGGAGCCTTGGAAGTCCAAGTCGGTGCTTGGCACAATACAGGTTGGAGCCTAGAAGGTTGGAGTCTTCATCTAGGGTTGGAGCCCTATACCATTATTTTACTTTACTTATTGAAAGAATAAATTAATAAAAGTATCTATTCCATCATTGTTCATTTTGTGTTCTAAATATAAGTGATCTAACTGGTATAATTAACAATTGAAAAGAAATATTGATTCACCCCTCTCTCAGTATTTTCAACATTTTGGAAAAATGGAGATTTTGTGGCATAATATTTAAAGGGTTCTACCCTTCAAACCAGAGATTTATAATTCTAATCATATGAGTCCCTTTAAAAAAATCTCCATCAATGTCATATTACAAGGAATTGATGTCTTCTATGAGTGTCCTCATATTTTCGCTAATGTAGAAGATGTTGGGAAACCAGCTCCAAAAATAGAAGAAAAGAGATATCAACGCCTTAGAAATAAGCCACTTCGAGGGGGAAACCTCCAATACATTACATGAATGAACAATTATTGGACGATTCAAAGTAAAAAACCTGCTTTCTATATATAGGTGTCCATGGGGCCACAATGTAATCCTAGCCGACCTAGCAATAATAATTTAAGGGCACATTAATAACAATATGGGGGTTACAGGGGTACAATAATAACAATAAGGGGGTTACACTAACAACAATAAGGGACTATACTAGTAATATAGGGACCTAACATGCCCCTCTCCTTCAAAAAAGTGTTGTCCTCAACGCTTGAGTAGCTCTGGGTGCTTCTGTATAAAATTCTTATCCTCCCATGTAGAATCTTTAGTGGGTAAGTTCTTCCACTTGATGAGATACTCTGAAATTGATCGATTTCATAGTTGTCGATTTCTTGTTTCCATGACCGCTTCAGGTTCCAATATGATTTTTCTATCTTCATCAAGTTCTGGCAATATTGTTTGAATTGGAATTTTTTCACCTATAACCTTCTTTAAGCATGAAACATGGAAAACTGGATGTACTCGCGAAGAAGCAGGTAGCTCCAATTTGTATGCCATAGTACCAATCTTTTGCAACACCTTGTAAGGACCATAGTACTTTGGCGATAATTTATTATCCTTCTTTGCTTGCTTGAGGGACATTTGTTCGTATGGTTGTAGCCATAAAAATACCCAATCTCCTACATCAAAACTTCTCTCGCTACGATGTTGATCTGCCTGTTGTTTCATTCGATTTTGTGCCAAATTCAGGTTATCCTTTAAGAGTTGGAGAACTTCTTGCTTATGCTCGATGTGATCTTCCACTGCTTGAACCTTCGAATTTTCCCTTAAAGATGATGTGATGGATGGTGGATGATATCCATAAAGTGCCATAAATGGGGTCATTTTTGCTGCAGTATGGAAGGAAGTGTTATACCACCATTCTACGAGAGGTAACCACTTGACCCATTGTGTTTGTTTATCAGATACAAAACAACGAAGATATCCTTCCAAACATTTATTTACTATCTCAGTTTTACCATCATATTGAGGATGATAAGATGAGCTATGAGCTAATTTAGTACCCAAACAAGAAAATAACTCCGTCCAAAAATTTCCGATAAAAATGGGATCTTTGTCGCTCACAATAACCCTTGGGTTTCCATGTAGCTTTTGAATTGTGTCCATAAATGTAGTAGCAACTGTAATTGCTTTGAATGGATGATATAATGCATAAAAGTGTGCATACTTGGTAAGTCTATCAACTACCACCATGATGACACTCTTTCCTTCGGACTTAGGTAAACCTGTGATAAAATCCATTGAAATATCCTCCCAACACTGACTTGGAATGGACAAAGGTTGTAGAAGACCCGGGGTATTAATTTTCTCAACTTTATTTTGCTGGAAAACCAAACATTTTGCACAAAATTTTGAATATCATATTTAAGTCCATCCCAAAAAATTATTTCTTCACCCTGTGGTAAGTTTTTAAAAATCCCGAGTGTCCTCCTAAAGGAGAAGTGTGCAATTCCAAAAGAAACTTTTATTTTAGTTGGGAATTATTACAGAGATATAAGCGATCTTTGTACCATAAGGAATCATTTTTCCAACTAAATGTATCAGATGTACTAGGATCTTGCTGCAACTTTTGAATGAGTGTCCACACTTCTTCGGCCTTATTCCATTCATCTCTTGCTTCGGTTATCCAATCTGGGTGGATAATAGAAATGGCACAAAGAAATGCTTCCACCTCTTCATTCTTTCTTGAGAGTGAATCTGCAACAACATTTAGCTTCCCTTTTTTGTAGATTATTTCAAAGTCATAACCCAACATCTTTGTGACCCATTTTTGCTGCTCTTCTGAAGATAGTCTTTGTTCCAAAAAGTGTTTAAGACTATCATGATCAGTCTTTACCTTGAAGTGTCTTCCCATTAGGTAAGTTCGCCATTTCTTTAGTGCATGTAGTATTGCTAACATTTCCTTCTCATAAATAGGTTTCTGTAAATACTTTCCTTTAATTGGACAACTTTCAAAAGCAATGGGTCTTCCTTCTTGCATTAAAACAACACCAATTCCATTTCCTGAGGCAACACGTTCCACAATAAAGGTTTTTGTGAAGTTTGGAGTAGCTAAGACCGGTGCTAGGCACATTTCCTCTTTAAGATGTTCAAAGGCCTTAGTTGCTTCAGGGGTCCATGAAAATGCATCTTTCTTCAATAATGTTGTTAGAGGTGTTGCTATTCTCCCATAATTCTTAACAAACTTGCGATAATACCCTGTTAACCCGAGAAATCCTTGCAACTGTTTTATGGTTGTGGGGACTTTCCATTCCTTAATGGCTTTAATTTTGTTAGGTTCTACCTTAACACCGTCGTGAGATACAATATGACCCAGATATTCCACCTCTTGTACTCCAAAGAAACATTTGGATGTTTTTTCATATAATTGTTTCTCCTGCAATAGTTTGAGCACCCTGTCAACATGTTGAACATGATCCTTCCAAGACCTGTTGTAGATTAGTATATCATCAAAAAATACTAGCACAAATTTTCTAAGGAAGGGTTTGAAAATGGAATTCAACAACCCTTGAAATGTAGAAGGTGCATTGGTAAGGCCAAAAGCCATGACCAAAAATTCATAATGACCCTCATGAGTTCGAAATGCTGTTTTCAGAATATCTTCAGTCTTCATTCTAATTTGATGATATCCTGAACGAAGATCCAACTTGGTAAAATAAATTGCTCCATGTAATTCATCCAATAATTCATCAATCACAGGAATGGGAAATTTATCTTTAATGGTGAGCTTATCGAGCTCCCTATAATCTAGACACATGCGTCATGATCCATCCTTCTTGTGTACCAATACTACAAGAGTAGAGAAAAAACTTTGACTAGGTTGAATTATACCTGCCTCTAACATTTCTGCAATCATACGTTCAATTTCGCTCTTTTGGACATAAGGATATCTATAAGGCCTGATGTTTGGAGGAACACTTCCTGGAATCAAATGAATAGCATGATCATGATCACGAATAAGTGGGAGTCCTTTGGGAGTTTCAAACACCTTGGAATGATTGTCCAAGACTTGTTGGAGATCTGCAGAAATAGATGATTTTGATGTTGGAACTTCTAGTGAACATAATTGTGCAATTACGCCTCGCTGTTCTTTCTTTAGAAGCTTTGTCATGACATTAGAGCTTATTATCCTTCCTGGCTTCCCCGCAATACCCCGTAATTCGAATTCCTTTCCTTCTGAAAAAAAATTTCAAGAAAAGTTCTTGAAAATTAAAAGCTACCGTCCCCAAATATTGTAACCATTGTACTCCTAGTACAACATCAGCACCTCCCATAGGAATGGAAAGCATTGGACTATTCAATACATATTCCCCCATGGTTAGCTTGATATTATGGTATTTTCCAGAGCAATTTATAGTTCCTCCATTTGCAACCATCACTTGACATTCTGGTGCTGGGTATAGGAAACAATTCAATTCCTTGGCTACCTTACAATGAATAAAATTTTTGGTACTACCTGAATCAATCAACACTATTACCTTTTTCTTCTTGATATTTCCTTCTATCTTGAGAGTTTGAGGAGTGGTAATTCCTTCCAATGCATCACACGATATGGTCGGACTCATTTATTTCTCTTCTAGGGTTGGTTCCTGGTGTATATCCTCTTCTTGCTCATTTTCTTCCTCTTCACAATATATGTAAAATGATTTCTTCTCAGCACACTTATGACCTTTAGTGTATTTTCTATCACAACTGTAGCAAAGCCCTTTTTCTCTTTTTTCTTCCAATTGTTGTGGTGTCAACCTTGTAGGTTGTGGAAATCTAGGCGTAGCAACACTTCCCTCTTTATAGAAGTGAGTGGTAGGCTTCCTAGTCACCATAATTTTACATTCAATTTTTCTTGCCAACATGAATGCCTTCTCCAATGAATCAGGTTCCAAAATGCGAACTTCATGTTGGATGTTATCTTTTAAAGTACCTATGAAGAGATCAATCCTATGTTCCTCTGGAATATCAGTTACCCTTATATTCAATTTTGGAAGTCCTCAATGTGCTCCCCCACTAAACCCTTTTGTTTGAGATTTATCAATTGGCTAAAGAAGGTGTTTCTCTTTGTATCCTCATAATGTGCTATCATTTCCTCCGTAAAAATCGACCAAGTGACAATTTTTTTACGGGAGCAAAGCCATCGATACCATACAAATGTATTTTGTTCTAAATGTAAAGTTGCAATGCGTACCTTTTGTGTGTTTTGCACATTATGGAGATCAAAATATTGTTCCATCTGTAGTATCCATGTTACAGGATCCTTTCCATCAAACTTCCTCATATCCATTTTTGGAATATGGTGGTTCTTCCCTCCAACATTAGAGTTTATGAAATCACGATTAACATTTATTATGTTCTCATCATGAGTTTCCTCTACTATATTTTCACCATTAGGAAACATTTCTCGTATCAACTTTGTCAAACCTTCCATGTCTTCTTTTAGATAATTCTTCATGTTTTCCATTTTTTCATCGATCTTAGCTTCCATGTCATCCATCTTAGATTCCATGCCATCTTCCATGCCATCTATCTTAGACTCGACGCCTTTCTTCAAACCATCCATCTTAGTTTCCATGCCAGCTTCCATGCCATCTATCTTAGATTCCACGACTTTCTTCAAACCATCCATCTTAGTTTCCACACCTTTATTCAAAACTTCCATGTCATTTTTTGTTGCTCTTTGCGAGAGCGAAATTTGTTGCACTTGCTCTTGTAATATTGATATGTCATGTTTCCATTCTTCGTCTTCATGAGTCATAGCAGAGCCTTCTAAAGGCTTAATGGGTGTTGGATTTTTTTTAGGGGCCATTTTAGAAACCAATACTGATATCTATTCTACAATATGCCCTTGGAATAAATTCAACTTGATTCTTCAAACAAGACTTATGAAATTCGGAAAAAAAATACACACCTTTTACTTGCTTTTGCAGAGCTCTATATTGAAATTTTAATTATCTCTATAATTGAACATCCTCAATATCTGAAAATTTTCCCTATAGTAGTCCTCTGAAGCTTCTTTCAAATGCCACAGGTTTGAATTGATTTGGATTCTTCAAGGAAAATTTATGTCCAATGTCCCACAATGACGTAATAATGGACTGGTTCAGTAGAGCTAACTTGTACGACTTGCCACGTGTCACTGTTTTCTCCTTTGGTTCTGAAATTTATGGATAGGAAACTATAGTCCATTTAATTCTAGCCACTTTTTACAGAATTCCAATCCGATGCTCAGAGAGAGAGTTATGAATATTTTCCCACGATCACCTCTTTGAGATGAAATTAGGGAGCCTGAAAAAGACCTAACTTCCACAGATCATATATCCGAAAATATTGTGAACCAAGCTTTGAAATTTTGCGACGATGTTCCTCAGGATCTTGGCTTCGCCCTCTAAAAATTTCAGCTTCTTAAAATTCGTATAAAAAAAGTTATAGTGAAAATTCCGCGATGACCTGTTTAAGTGAAATTCAGGAGTTTGCAGAAAGCCCTACCTTCTACAGAACATATCTCCGAAAATATTGCGAACGAAGCTCTGAAATTTTGTGATGATGTTCCTTAGGATTTCGAATTCACACCCTAAAAATTTCGGCTTCTGAACCTTCATAGAAAAAAAGTTATAGCGAAAATTCCACGATGACCTGTTTGGAGTAGCGAAACCATAGAATCCAAAGCCCTGATACCAAATGTTGGGAAACCAGCTCCAAAAATAAAAGAAAAGAGTTATCAACACCTTATAAATAAGCCACTTCGAGGGGGCAACATCCAATACATTACATGAATGAACAATTCTTGGATGATTCAAATTACAAAACCTCCTTTCTATATATAGGAGTCCATGGGGCCACAATGTAATCCTAGCTGACCTAACAATAATAATTTAAGGGCACAATAATAACAATATGGGGGTTACAGGGGTACAATAATAACAATAAGGGGGTTACAATAACAACAATAAGAGACTATACTAGTAATATAGGGACCTAACAGAAGATAATTACTAAATTCCAATTTATTTCACTTGAATATAATGGATGAAAAATTTTGGGGAGGGTTTTGGACTATTCTTTCCCTCTAACGAATTCATCTAATTTATGCTACCCACTATTATAACTATTGGTTTACCTCTAATATAATGGCTGCAAACTCCTTACATGGATAAATGGGTGTGTAGAAATACTTAAGGCTAGGCATAAGTTGCTCTTCTTACTTACAAGTGAAGCTAACAAGCTTCAAGAGATTTTTCTTAGATGCTTTGTACTATGCTCCTTGATTATTGAGGTTATCTACACTTTTTTTTAAATACTTAACCTCTTCCATTATATTAAGATTGTAACTTCATAACCTTATGCGAAGTTACAGGGTGTAGTCCATTGGAGCCCTAGCTATAGGTATTTAAACACTTTTTCACAACCTTGTTTGACTTAGGCACAGGCCCAAATATGCATTTATTCCTTGGCCGCAGACCCAGTGAGGGGTTTTCTATTGTTGTAGGTGATTTAAGAGCTTATTTTTTTGGTTTTTGCATGCCTCCATCCTTCATGAAAAGGGTTTATTGCTCTAGTCTTGGAATGGATCACCTAGAGGGTACCTCTAGCCTTACTCGTAGGCTTTGGAGACTCACAAAATTGTTGCATTCGATCCTCATGCTATCCACTTTTTTTGTAGGCCTAATCAAAATTACTGCAAGCATTTATCATTGTTTTAACTTGGAAAATTTCCATTACTTCATTGAAATGATTTGTATTTGGTTAATAGGATAAATTTGGTTGATTGCAGGCCAGCGTTTCCTACTGGAGGGTTACATTTCTTGTTTGAATATAAAACATTTCATTTGAGCACTTAACTAGGCATACCAATCCTTGGAGTGAGGTCACAAGGCCTTGTGTCCCTGATTCTTCTCTAACTGTCACCTATTGCAAACTGTCCTAACGTATATTATTTGAAGTGTTGCATACATAAGCTAATCACAATGAAACCTAACAATAATAGGCCTAAAAGCACTAAAATTTGTCACAAATAAATATTTTTTTTTTAAATTATCCATAATCTAAATTGAAGGAGGAGTATACACACTAGGAGAATTTAGGAGGAATATAATTTCTAGGCTTGATCAATTCTCCCTCATAAATATTTATTTGTTTTCTCTGTGGAGTGGTTTGGGGTCATGGAAAAATGAGGGATTTCACTTGTGAATGTGGCAGAAAGGGAAATAGCTCAAAAATGTAGACAAATCTCCTTCAAAATTTTCATTAATGGCTTTCAATGATTGCTCTCCCGATTTCAAATACCCTTCAAAGAAATACATTCAAGCTACCTTAAGCTTAGGGGAGGAGTAAATACATGATTGGTTTTAACTTTAAATTTTTTTGCAGATGGCCACCAAGGAGACTTGGTTTTGTCCTTAAAATAAATCTTATGCCCCCCCTCAGAAAATGAAAGATGACCTCTGAAAATTCACAACCTTGTAGACAAGATAGGCTCATAAATTTTAATTCAATTTTTATAATTAACCTACAAAAATTATAAGCCTTAGACTCTTAAATATTTTGAGAATTCTTCAAGCAAGAAAGGTTTCAGATCTGAGAGTGAAATATGACTTCTTGATTCCTTGGCTAAGATACATTTTCTTCCACAAAGGTCTACAATTATTTTGAGAAGATGTGATATTAGAGCCGAGGCCCAAATTTTTTGTTGCTTGGGTGAAAGGCCTACTGAGTAGTTGACCTTCGATTAAACATTGCAATGGAATACTTTCAAGTAGCCTTACGCTCATAGGAGAAGGAAATACACATTTTTTTTCAACTTAAAAAAAGAAATGTAGATGGCCAGTAAGGAGACTCGGTCTTGTCCTTCAAATAAATCTTGCATCCCCCTCAGAAAATGAAATATGACCTCTAGAAATTCATGACCTTGCAGAGAATATAGGCACACAAATTTTATTTAAATTTTTATAGTTATCCTGCAAAAATTCTAAGCTCTAGACTCCTAAATATTTCGATAATTCTCTAAGAAAGAAAGGTTTCAGATCTAAGAGTGAAATACGACTTTCTTAAGCCCATGGCTAAGAGATATTTTCTTCCACAAATGTTTGAACAAATGTGATGCCACAAAACATAAATAGTTGAATTAGCTGCTTACCTTCATATTTATTTCCCCTCAGTGCCACCACTTTCCCACACCTTCCCACACCTGCCACCATCTGCCCACACTTGCCATCACCTGCGTGAATTCCCTCATGCCCTTATTCCTTGCTTGAATGCCCTTACTTTGCTCTGATCAATTAACTATAAGAACCCTTTTTGATTAATTATCTAATCACAAATTACTCCACAACATTATACCATATATATTATATATTATATATAATATAATATATATATTAATATTTTAAAAGGATATTAAATATTAATATTTCATTAGTACATATTGTGAGATGATTAGGAGCAGTTACACAATTAGAGGATAGTGTGAGGAGTTGCACGACCTCACATTTAAGGGATTGGTTGAAAGAATTTTTTTAAGGAGGATGGGGATGATGAAGGTGAGTAAATCTATAAACCATCCATAAAGATAAGGAAATTCAATATGGTACTAAAAAGAAGCCGAACATAGTGTCAATGGGATATTACTAGGATGTGAATATCATTTCATAAGTTGCAACCTTGATTAGAGAATATGGGGAGATTGTAGAAAATCCACATAGATTCAACTGATCTTGTAATATGCTCAAATAAAATGCTTGAATCTATTCTACAAATTGTAGAAACCAATTAGAATCGCACAATCAAATGAAGAAGAAAGAGAAAGAATTTCAATCGCACAACACAAATATGTATTTGGCGAAAGCCTCACCTAAAAAACCTGCTATTTTTATATTGCATAACTCAAAGAATATGAAACAATACAATGCTTCTCTCAGGCTTGAGAGCTCTCTGCACTATCTTTGTCTGTCTCACTGCTTCCCATGCTGACTCTAGCTAATACTTAGTCAATTTCCTAGCCTTCCAAGCTCCTACTTCCTTGTGTAGTTCAATGAGGAATAAGGCCCATATTTAATGAGGAAATTCCCTAATAACTGTTGTGAAGTACATTAAGTCTCTTCCTCTAACTCGATGGACCATCTGTACAATTGGATGATTATACAACTAATAGTACACTTCCCTTTAACTCTAATCTCAACTGGGTATTTCTTAGAACTGACATGCATGAGTTATTTTTGTGTGAATTATCAGTCATGTAATTGATCACTGCATGTGAATTAAATCTAATTTAATTCACTTGACCTCTCACTTCTTCCTCCATCGGTTAGAACTACTTAAACTAATTTTAACTCAAGTAAATTAAGATAATTAATTACAACTCAAAATAAAATCAACCAGGGCTCCTAAAAAGTAGGCGACACTCTACATGTTGTAGAAAATCCACATAGATTCAAATGATCTTGTAATATGTTAAAACACAATACTTGAATCTGTTAGACTCCGTCTTGTCAGACTGCTGCAATCAAGTTCACCAAGGTTCATTTCTCCTTTTTTGCATTCATTAAAGAGTAATTTTAATTCTGGAGTTCAGGGTTTAGTCTTCGGAAGTAGGCCACAGGAAGATTCAGTAGGTGTTTATTTCAGGAATGTCATCAATGTGAAATTGATTCTTCTTCAAAACCCTGTTTTGAAGAAGAAATCATTAAATGTGGTTTTTTAGAATATGTATCAAATTCTCCAGCTCTTCAAAAGGCAGCAGCTTCTTCAGCTCTTCTCTGCAAAAAACACAAGCAGAAGAAAACAAAACATCATCAGCAATCAGAGGCAAAGTAAGTTACAAGCTATTTGGAGAAGTCTAACTGGAAAGCCCAAACAAACTTCATTGTCACAGCTATTGAATCAAATGATTATGTTAGCGTTGGGAATGCCCTGCGTCTTATTGATTAGAGGAATGTGATCCGAGGTGATTTTTTGCTTGTTAGTAGTGACACTGTGAGTAATATGTCTTTGAGGCAAGAGTTCATTCAGAGCAGCATGCTTCTGCCAGTTTTTAAGGCTGTTATGGTTGGGCCCCCAAATATTGTAGTTGCAACACCAGCTTGTATTGGGGCATGTATTTCTAAATATATTCTTCAGTCTTCATCTCTTGAGGAGTCACTTGCTACGTTGGTTTTAGATGAGAGAAAAGGAACTGGCTATGTTATTCACAAGCAGCACTGTGGTTATGAGCGCTAATACATTGAATAGTATGAGAGGTTGAACCAATGATGATCATATTGTAACTTGCCATTTGATTTCTGTGTTGCATAACTATCTTGTTGACCTAAATCCTAATACTTGTTCACCTTGCTATTCCAGTTCAATGCAACACAATGGAGCTGACATTCTGTTCAAAAATATCCAATCTGTCCCTCCTTGAGATGTGTCATTGCTTCCTTGATTTCCATGTCCATCAACGGGTTTGTTTGATTGAGATTATCATTTCAAACCCGCTCCTTCACTATTAAATCTTGCTCAAGCGCACTCCCAAGAGCCTTCAAACACACGAGTTTTTCATAGCTTTCCTCATATGCACCTATTTGTTGGATTCTTTCCAATAGACGAGGCTTTTCGAGCAGACACTACGACTCGATAATGAGTACAATTAGCTACCCTGTCTACAATCTTCAAAATGCCATTCTGAAGAAACCACTACATAAGATTTTTAAACGAGTTCAAGATGTTGTTATAATGAAAGTTAAAACTACTTCACAAGGTTTTCAACCAAGTTCAAACTACTCTAGAGTAAAGAAAATACTCGGCCTTTGCACATCAAATGCTGGGCAGGACGTAATCAACATCTTGTTGAAGACAATACCTTCAGTGGAGACACAACATATTCTAATAACAAAGTGGTTCAAAGGAGTGAACCTGCCATGAAGACAGAGCCGTGTCTAATAACAGAGTGGTTCAAAATGTTGAATGCAGATCTCAAGAACCATGTTCAGTGTGCTTAATTGCTTCACCTACTAGAGCACGGTAATCAAAATCAAGGTTCCAAGCAATGAATGAATATCAACATTGCGGTGGAACGACCCACACAGGCGTCGGCCCACACAGGCGTTCTTCGCATTGCTTAAAAATACAACGTAAACCCACGCGGGAGTGAGCGACCCACGCAGTTACGGCGTTTGTTTTGTTGCGAGTGGATGTTCGGCAGAGTTTCTATGCCTGGGACGGATGAGTTTGTCTCTCCGTGCGGTTTGCACATATATGTTCGGAAAAGATTGTTCATATGCCACATTTATTTTGTTAATAATTATAAACGGGAATATCGAAGTTAGTCTCTGCCCAGGGGGCCCCGGCGAAGGGTTCTCGTGTCCATGAGCAAAAAGGGAGCCCGACGCCTTACGTTGGGGGAATCTCAAAGTTGACACTTGTGCAACACTTATCATTAATAATTGATTATTGTGGTAATGCAACCAGGACCGACTATTAAAGTGGAAAAGCCTTGAAATTGTTCATCTTCGTCGTTGCAGGTTGCCAATTGAATGGATCTCCCAACTTCAGAATCCCAAGGAGCTCAAGTCACACAGTTGTCAAAGCTTGGATTACGGAGGTGTATGGAGGCCTAGAAAACATTCCGAAGCTCAGAGTACTACACTCGTCAAAAAATGATAAGTGTGTTAGCTTTCCAGAGGAGTTTGGAAAACGTGGGGCATTTCCTGAATTGCAGCAGCTCATTATAGAAGAATTCAAAGATTTGAAAATATTTCCCGCATTAGATGTTAATGCAATGGCAAAGTTGAAGTATTTGCGTATCAAAGGTTGCCCCCGGTGGGTAAACAAGCCCGAACGATCTGAGACGTTGGAAAGTGTTGAAGAAGAAGAGAAGTAGGAGCAGTACGGTTGACATGTCCTCTGTTTGATACTGCTCGATGGGTGCGGAATTTGGATAGGGCATATTATAAGATGTGGAACTTATACTGCTCGGGGAAGCATCCACAGCCCTTCAAAGTTACTGAGAATGATACTGAATGTCCTTATGATCATTAGTTTGTTAAAACTATTTTGGAGTTTGAAACTGAAAGACAAAATTAGAATAAAGGCATCAACCGCAACAGAAAAATAGGAACCAATTTCCTATTTCAAGACCTCAGAAATCAAAAAGATCTGCGCTCCATGTTTATTAGTCATCAGAGGATTTTTAGAGGGTCATTGTATTATTTTAAAATAGAAAGCTGTTCTCTTTTCTAATTTTTTGTAATTTCAGTTCAAACAGCGCCCTGATTTGTTGGGTCGATCTGTTGTTTTTGTTTTAGAATAGTTTATAAAAATAATTTTTTGTACAAAGAAAAGGGGAGGGGAGAGAGTTCTGAGAGTTAGGGTAGGAGAGAGAACAGAGCTTCCATTGTACTGTCTTTGACAGAGATTTTAATGAAAATACCCAGCGCTGGCTTCTGAGATTCCTGTGGCTTGAAATTTAACATTTGTGTCCTCTTTTGTTTCATATGTAGCCTGTTATGTGTTCATGTCATTTCATGATCATTTCCAATTGAACAAATGAAGTGTTAAGGGAGAATTCATAATTTATATGCTCTGCCTTTAAGTTTTTTCATATTTAATGTTTTCTTCTGTTCGACAAGGATTCATCACACATGCCCTTGTCGACTTCTCAGCAGTCTTGTCATTCCGTTTATCTCAATTTAATTGCTAAACTTCATGCTTACCTTGCCTCAGGAGATAATCTGCATTCTTTATTTAATCTCTGCTCTTGCTGTCTTTGCCTCACACAGCCCAGAAAACCCCATTATTTATTAAAAAACCCCTTTCTATCAGTTTACTAGCCTAAAATTAGCATTCCTTATCGGTCATCTCAGCCCCTTGAAGATCCTTTTGCTGGGATAGACCCGGAGAGAGCCCTCTCCTGTCCTCGTAGGGCTAGCTACGAGGCTAAGGTTGGTTTGATGTTGCCTCGAGCCTCGCCTCTTTCAGCCTGTGGCAGATTCGAGCTCTAACATAGTGGCGACCATACTGGGGAAGATGGTTTGCTGTTGATGTGACAGTCGACTTGTAGATTGTCTTGCCCCAGTGCAGGAAATCAAGTTGCAGATCTGATGCTGATGGTGGACAGCAGTCAGACACATATGAAGGCTGAAACTTTCACCCGGCGACTCCAGCCCGATCCAGAGATTCCAATGCTCGCTGATCCACTCATGCAATGGTAGGGTATGTGGCAAACCCTGCACTTTCTGAAGCTGTAGAAGATGTTAGAAATTTGTTAGCGGATTATGAAATTAATGAAGAATTTGTCAGAGTCTTGCTTCGATGTTTGAAATCTCCAAAGTTTCCTCTCGAAACTAAAACTAGATTCTGTGAGTTAATTGTTGAAAAGTTTGAGAAGGAGATTCAATGTTTAGATGAGCAGATTCAGTCATATGATTTCCAAGACCCTAAAAAGTTCTTGGAAATCCTTCCTCATTCGAAACAAGATATCATAGAATGGCCTACAGTTGTTTACATTGACAGTGTGCAGCTGGAAGTATGCATCACAGAGTTGGGGCAGCCAACAGAGTCCAGCTTCCGTGATCCTATTGTGGCATACATGGACACATTTTTCAGGTTATTTTCCGTGGCCAGATTCATTATGTGCATGAAAGGCTCCCAGCAATTGTATCTGTGACCTGGTGGAAGCATTCTCAAGCGGCATCATTCTCAGGTTTACTTGAATGGTTAATCTGGCATTTCAGTATTACCTGATCTATTGTTTTTACAGCAGAGTAGGGTAGATTTTGTAAATAAATAAGCAGCCAAAGGGGCAGCATCTTGTTCCAGTTTATTGCAGTTCTAGTTTGAGGTTTGCTAAGTCAGTTTTTCAAATCATTTCAGTCAGTTTTCAGTTAATAAGTTGATCATGATTCCATAGCCCAATGGATGGAGGCACTGTCTGCTCTCCCAAAGCTCTGCGGTTCTTGGCACCTCCAAGAAGCGGCAGCTGCCATCCCCATTGGAGCCAATGTTAGACTCCGTCTTGTCAGACTGCTGCAATCAAATTCACCCAAGGTTCAGTTCTCTTTATTTGCAGTCATTAAAGAGTAATTCTGCGGTTCAGGGTTTAGTTTTCAGAGGAAGAGTCAGTAGGTGTTTGTTCCAGGAATGTTATCAATGTGACATGGATTCTTCTTCAAAACCCTGTTTTGAAGAAGAATTTATTAAATGTGTTTTTTAGAATATGTAATGCTGCAAATTCTCCAGCTCTTCAAATGGCAGCAGCTCAGTTCCGATCCCTGCAAAAGAGTGACAAAAAATATCATCAGCAATCAGAGGCAGATTCGAGCTCTAACAAAATCTATTCTATAAATTGCAAAAACCAATTACGATCTCACAATCACATGAACAAGAAAGAGAAAGAATTTCAATCGCATAACACAAATATTTATCTGGGGAAAGACTCAGCTAAAAACCTCGCTATTTGTATATTGTATTAAGTTAAGAACATGAAACGATATAATGCGTATCTCAAGCTTGAGAACTCTCTACACTATTTATGATTGTCTCACTTTTATCCAAGAAAGTTTGGTCTAATACATAACCAATTTCTTGCCTTTGGATGCTCATCCTTTCTTTAGAAATCCCTAGAGAAATTGAGCCCCTATTAATTAGGAAATTCCCAATAATTGATTGTGCAATACATCCAAGGCATCCCGCTGAGCTCATGCATGACCTGTACAATTTTCTAATTATACAACTGATAATATACTTCCCTTTAACTCCAATCTCAATTGGAACTTCCTCAGAACTGACATGCAACAACTATTTATAGAAAATATTCAGTTATCTGATTGATCATTGCAAGTTAATTTTATCAGATTTAATTCACTAGACCTCTCACTAGCTCCACCATGAGTTAGAACTAGTTAAAATTATTTTAACTCAAATATTTAAGTTAAATAATCATAATTCAAAATAATTTGTAACTAGACTCCCTAAAACTTAGAGTGAACTTTACATGCCTCCAATTTGACACTCAACTTGAATTGATGGAGCTAACTAAGTCTTCCCAACTCAATTAAGTTGTACAATATGTCATGTGATGTGGAATTAAAATTTCCTTCTAATTTAATTAAGGGATACTTAAATTACAAGTCTATTTTTGTTGCCAATTTCAACACTCCCTCTCAATAAGAAAGGGATTGTCTGCTACCCTAATCCTGCCTATGTGGAACTCTAATTTTCCTCTTGAAAGTGCCTTCTTCAAGATGTTTTCATCCTGATTCTCCATGGGAATGTAATCTAATGAAATAACCCTCCTCTGTACACAATATATGATATACTGGTATTGAATATCAATATGCTTGGACCTGTCATGAAAAAATAGGTTAACCAAGAGTTTGATGCAACTCTGGTTATCACAATAAATCATTGTCAGATCTATCTATCGACCAAACAAACCAACAAGTACCTTTCTCATCCAAATGGCCTCACATTTTGCTTGACTAGTAGCCATGTAATTTTCCTCTGCTGAGTTGAGTGGAACCGATCTCTTCTCCTATTGTACTAGGAAATTGTTGTTGACCCAATGCTGAAGATGCCCCATGATGTGATCTTCCTTTCAGATGGGATCCCTGTCAAATTTGCATTTGTGAAGGCTTGAATCTTCACTCTCAATGTTCATCGGTACAATAGCCCAAATACTTGGCATACTTTCCCTAGGATACAAATAGCTCCCCATCTCTTTCCAAATTTCCAATCCCAGGAAATAATGCAAGAACCCCATGTCCTTCATCTCAAATTATCTTGCAATATCCTCTTTGCAAGACTTGATGAGTTTCTCATCACCTGTCAGTATCAAATCATCGAAATAAAGTACAATGATAAAAAGTTTACCTTCTACCACAATATGGTAAAAGTTCACATCTTCTTCACTCTTGGTGAAGCCCAACCTGATGAAGTAGTTGTTGATCCTGGTGTACAAAGCACAAGGTGATTGTTTCATTCCATACAATGTTCTCTTGAGTCTTCACACATGTGACTCTCTGTCGAAGTTCTCAAAACCTTCTGGCTGCTCAATGTACACCTTTCCCTCAATCACTCCATTGAGGAAGGTTGTATTTACATCCATCTGATGAATATTCCATCTCATCTACGTTGAAAGTGAAGGGATGGATCTTATTGACGAATATCTTGAAACTGGTGCAAAGGTCTCCTTGTAATCAATCCCCCCCACCTGAGAGAACCCTATGGCCAAAAATCTAGCCTTAGTTTTCTCCACGATCCCATCTGCCACCTTCTTCACCTTGTAGATCCACCTGGATCCTACAACTGACTTTCTCTCTATTCTTAGGACAAATTCCCATGCACTTTTTCTGATAATGGAGTCATACTCCTCAACCATGGCATCAACCGAAACTGGTTGCTGCATTGCTTCCTCGAAAGATGATGGCTCTATCTCTACAATCTCGTTCATTAGAGACATGTAGCCAGTGTACCACTCTGGGGACCTTTTATGCCTGCGCTATGATGTGGGTGCTCCAAAATTCTATCTAGCATCAAGCACCAACCTGTCAGCTTCTTTGGTGCGCTTCCCTTTGTCTCATGATGTCTATGCATGAGTGGGTGCTTCCACTCTTTGTTCCTATGCTTGTGGTTTCTCCACATCTTGAGGTTCTTCTTTTGGATCTAAGAGCTCCTCAACTACATGCAACTGAAGCTCCCTCTCAAGGGAAATTCACATGGCCTTCTCTTCATCAAATTTCACATCTCTTCTGACCACTATCATCTTATGTGTTGGAAATTACACCCAATAGTTGTGAGGTGTATCAATGTACCCCAAAAATATTTCCAACTCAGATGTTGGCTCTAGCTTCTTCCTGGAGTCTTTGGTTACATGGAAATAAATTGATAAACCAAAAATTTTAAAATGCGCCACATATCGTTTCTTACTTAAAAAATCCTCCTTTAGTGTACTCATCCCAAGAATCCAATGAGGACTTATATTCTACACAAATAATGTTGCGTTGCATGCTTCAACCCACAGATGTAATGGTAGGCCCTGATTAGGCAACATCGCTTGTGCTTCTCCCACAATAGTTATGTTCTTCCTTTATGCAACCCCATCTGTTGTTGGTTATGAGGTGTTATCGATTCCCATCAAATTCCTTCTGAAGCACAAAAGTTCTTGAATTCCTTTGAGACATATTCTCTACCATTATTTCTCTTGAGAGCCTCCACCTTATTCCTTGTATCTTTATTGACAAGTGATTTTAACTCACAAAACTTTCAGAACGTATGATATTTCTTCTGCATGAAGAATATCCAACACTTGCGTGAAAAAGCATCTACAAAACTCCCATAATACCTGTGTTTTTTGTGTGGAGGTTTTCGAGAACGATCCACACACATCTGAGTGAACTTTTTCAAAGATCAACTTTACTTGGATTTCCTTATCATGAAAGGTGGCCTTGGTGTACTTCCCCAATGTAAACCCTTTGCATGTATCTCGTTGCTCAAGTGCACCCTTAGGAAGTCCTATAGAAATATGTTGCATGATCTTCAAAACACCATAGTGTATATGGCCCAATATTCTATGTCATAACTCACCAATGTCTCGGCTCTGCACATTCTCTTCTTTCATGTTCAAGGTAGCACAATCTTATACATCCAATTTGTAGAGGTTATTTACTCTAACCCCAATATTCTTCACCTATCCCTTGGGTTTGTGATGAAGGAATGCCTTTCCTTTTCTAAATATCACATCATAGCCATGGTCTTCCAACATAGAAATTTAAACTAAATTATTCTTTAAAATAGGAATATACATGACATCTTTTAATGTGAGAGGAGTACTAGAATCCCTTATAAAGGTAATTGTACCTATGTCGGTTGTGCTATACCTACCGTCATATCCCATCTTGATGTGCATCTGGAGATCCTTCTACTCCAATTTACTAAAGAATTGTTTGTTGTTGGTCATATGGAATGAAACTCCACTATCCAAGTACCACACCAAACCCATCATTGATGACACCATGCATGTGATGAAAGTGAAATCCAAATTGAACTGTGAAGCGAGTGCTTCACCTTCCGCTCCCCTTGAGGGTTTCTTTTCGGTCTTCTTGTGCAGACACTTTGTAGCATAGTCTCCAAGCTCATGATAGTGAAAATATTTTATCTTCGACAAGTCTTTCTTCTTGCCTTCTTGACCAAAATATGATTTGGAATGGGACACCTTCCCTTTCCATTTCTTCTCCTTTCCATCCAAGGCACAATTCTCCTAATCATCAGTATTTGGTGAGGATCCATCTTTGGTATTTCGCTGAACCTATTCTTATATCAATTCTGACCACAATCACTCCCACTCTAGTAGTTTCTCCCTCCCATTCACCGAATCCTCGTAGTTATGCTAGATATTGGAAAGGCCTAGAAGTGCTAGGCTCACTAGATCATCCCTTAAAACTGTCACACCAATAATTCTAAGTTCATATCGAATTTGAGTGAACTTCGTCAAGTATTTTGGTATCATGTCGCCCTTCTCCATCTTGATTTTTTTGAGCTTGTCCATCAATGCCAACTTCCTATGGTCGCTGCTATTCTGAAAAAAATATGTTAAGGCCTTCCACATAGCATATGGAGTTTCCTTTCCATGGAGGTTTTGAGACAATATAATCTCAAACTCTTTCTAATAGAATCCTTCTCGCCTTTGCTACATTCTTCTTCCATGCATCAATATTTTGAGCATTTGTTGTTGCAAGCCTGAGAATATCACTTTCTATGAATTCCGTCAACTTAGAGTCTTCCAACACTGCCTCCATCCTATCCTTCCAATCTATGTAATTTGAACTACCCTAAAGGGAATATTTGAGGCTCAATCCAAAAAAATACATCTCGATCTGCTGCTGGTCTTGAAAAAAATCTGCAAATTCGATTCACCTGTTAAAAAAAAAAACTCATATTCTTCTCTTCTATGGTGATTCCTACTTTGATGCCATGTAGAAAATCCATACAGCTTCAACCGTTCTTGTAATATGCTAAAAATAAAAACTTGAATCTATTCTACAAATCGTGGAAACTAATTATGATCACACAATCACATGAACAAGAAAGAGAAGTAATTTCAAACTCAGAACAAAAAGATTTATCTGGGAAAAGCCTCAGCTAAAAACCCCACTATATTTTTATTTAATTAAGTCAATAATATGACATAATACAATGGTTCTCTTAGGATTAATATCTCTTATCACTATATATTAATGTCTCACTCTGAGCCAAACAAGTTTGGTCCAATACTTAACGAATTTCTTGCCTCTGAATTCTCATCCTTTCTTGTGCAATCCCTAGGGAAATTGAATCCCTATTAATTAGGAAATTCCCAATAAGTTATTGTGTAATACATCCAAGGCATCCTACTAACCTCATGCATGACCTATACAATTTTCTAATTATACAATTGATAGTATGCTTCCCTTTAAATCCAATCTAAGCTGGGTCTTCCTCAGAACTGACATGCAATAACTATTTATAGTGAATATTCAGTTATCTGATTGATCGCTGCATGTGAATTAATCATATTTAATTCACTGGACCTCTCACTAGATCCTCCATTAGTTAATGCTAGTTAAAATAATTTTAACTCAAATAGTTAAGTTAAATAATTAAAACTCAAAATAATCTATAATTGGACCCCCTAAAACGTGAACTCTAAGTGCCTCCAGTTTGAACCTCAACTCGAATTGACTGAAATAACTAAGTCTTCCCAACTCAGTTAACTTGTACAAGCTATCATGTGATGTGGAATTACAATTTCCTTCTAATTAAATTAAGGGAAAATTATATTAGAAGCCTCTTATTGTTTCCAATTTCAACACATGCCTCTATTTTAACCCTCAACTCGAATTAACTGAACTAACTAAGTCTTCCTAACTTAATTAACTCGTACAAGTTGTCATGTGATGTGGAATTAAAATTTACTTCTAATTTAATTAAGTGAAAATTAAATTAGAAGCCTCTTCTTGTTTCCATTTTAAATATTTCTTGTTGCAAATTTCAACACTCCCTCTCAACAAGAAAGGAATTCCACTCTATCCCAATCTGGTACCTTTGGAATGTTCTGCATGCAGCACTTATCTATAGTGTTGTTGCTACTACAACTTATGAAACTGAAAAGAATCCAAACTGAATCAATTGTGATCAATATGATGCATCTATCACTAGATTCTTTGACTGCTACTAGCTACTACACTGTTTATTGAAAATTCTACATTGCTGCTGACTCTACCTATCTACACTATTGCCAAATATGCTATGTCATCCCCAGTATCTGACTACTGCTAGTATATGCATATGTCACTCTATCATTTGACTGCATCACTGCCCCTGATCCATCTTGCTACTATGTACTATGGGCCCCCATAGCAAGGTAATGATCCATGAGATAAGACATCTCAATGGACCCTACCCAAATTTATGCACTCTTGGAACTATTACTTCACATCGCCCCACCTCAAACCTGGAGGGATGGCTGCATGTGCTCCCTCTACCCACTTGGCTCGAAATTTACCCCTACTGGAGGTCTCTGCTTGAATGAATTCCTCCACTCGGTCTCCTCTCTTCTTCTCCAATTGTGGTTGCTCCACAACTTGTCGAGGCTTATTATGAGGCTACATGTTGAGAGGTAATTCATGCTCCCTCTCAACCACTAAGTCTCTACCCTTTTCCTTTCTCCTCAAATATTTCCATGCATATTCAACCTTGAGAGAATACAGGTTCTTGACTCGCACACCAGTCTGCTTCACTTGTCCTGTGGCAATGTGTCTAAGGAAAACCTTTCCTTTTCCAAATATCACATCATAGCCATGGTCTTCCAATACCGCTACAAAAACAATATTTTTCTTTAGTCCTAGAACAAACAACACATTTGTGATTTTGAGAGGGGAGCCAGACTCCCTATGAAAAGTAAATGTACCTAATACAAACTTATGCAGGAACAAAATAGAATACAGATATAAATATAAACACAAAGATCAAGTGGAAATAAAACTTCATTTCATTAATATCAAAGAATTCAAATATGCTTACATACAAAATGGAAATAAACTAGCTCAGGCAATGGTATCTTATCTTTGAGAAGAGATGTGTTGGATACATGCCTCTAAACTATGTAACAATGAGGCTCAAGGGCCTATTTATTATTTAGAAACAATGGAAAACCATAAACATCCAAAAACCTAACCTTAGGCGATGAATCGCCAAATATGTGGGCCTCGTTGGGGTAAATTTTTACATCAATTTCTCGGGGTTGTAACTTTGGCATACAATATTCGTTTGACATGCAAAATACCTCGTTAGAAATTTCTATATAAGGAATACAAATTTTGACTACATAATAGATTCAAAGACTCATTTTTCCCATTTTCCCAAAAAAAAAACATTGTTTAGGGCCTCAAAACGACTCCAAAAATTCAGGACCCAAAAATCTACCAAAAATAGTAAAATGTGCTAAAATTAAGGAAACTAAAAAATTGAAAGAAAAAATGGTGGGGATCCAAGTGGAATAGGCAAGTGGCCACCAATGTCCACCTAGATTAGTCGTCTCATGTTAGGAAGCAATGGTCCCCATTATGTTGAGTGCCTCCATGAGATGGGGAAACTTCTGTTGAACTTGGTCCCTAGTGACGCACTTGCCTTGGTGCAGTAGTTAGTGAGCTTTGAAAACCTGATAGAGTTGGATCTTCTATTGGAGAGTGTTATTGATATGTGTGTCCGTGATCCGATCAGTTGTGGCCTGTCCCACACAGTCTATGTTCAACTCCGTTAGAGTGAGTTGTTCTATAATGTCGGATGTATACAATAATGGTGGAAAGTATGGACAAAGGTGGTCCACATTGAGCATTGGGTGAAGGCCAAAGAATGGTGGAATGTTGAGCTTGAAGGCATTTTCCCCTATAGCCTTGGTAATGGTGTATGACCCATATTGGAGTGGATGAAGCTTTTAGTGTGGCCCAGCAAAGAATTCCTTCTGTAAAATTAGCCAAACTTTTTCGCCTACCTGGAACTCGTGTGGCACCTTATGTTGATCATGTTTCTGCTTGTAATTAGAATTTTCTTTGTCCAATATGTCATGGAATTTATGGCGGATGCGTTGAATGCACTCAATGAATTTTTTGGCCTTGTCAGCTTCAAACTAGACATGAGCCGAATCTACCTGAGTAGCTGCAAATGGTATGGCCACATCAATGGGACATAGTGGTTGGAATCCCAACCCCACCTGATAGGGGTTGTATCCAGTTGAGCTATGGAGAGCTTTGTTGTAGTTGTGTTGGACATAGGGGAGATTTTTATCCCATGTGCATGGATTCTTCTAGTTGTACATGCGCAGAATGTGTATGATCATCATGTTGACGACCTCTGCTTGGTCATCACTTTGGGGGTGGAAAGTCGTGGACTTAGTGAGCTTGGTATCTAGCATCGAATAGAGACTTGACAAAAATGTGCTTAGGAACCTGTTGTCCCAGTCTGAGATAATGGACAATGGGATCCAAAAGTGTGCCCACATTTGTTCAAAGAAGAGTTTCACAGTGGCTTCTGCAGTGATGCTCTTCTTGCAGGCCTCCAAAATGGAAATCTTAGAGAATCTGTCGACAACCATGAAAACAAAGTCATTTCCATGCTTAGTGGAAGGAAGGCCCCACATGTAATCCATTGATATGGATTCCCAAGGTCGATTAGGAGTAGGAAGAGGAATATATAGGCCTTGCTTCTTGATGGTCATTTTGGAAATGGTGTAGGAAGTGCAGGATCTAATGTACTTCCCAACATCTTGTTGAAGGTTCATCCAATAAAATTACTTTTGCAGCATTGCTACTGTTTTCTCTACCCAGAAATGTCCAGCGACTCGGCTGTAGTGTGCTTCCCAAATCATCTTGGCATGCTCACTTGAAGGAACACATAGGTGTTCCAGGTGGCATAACAGATCATCCTGGAGGTGAAAATTTTGAACTTTATTGCCTTCCAGGAGAATCTGGTATGTGTCGACGAGTTCAGGATCGCTATTGTAAAGATGCGGCCATTCCGAAGTATCATTCCCACAAGAGTCGAGCATAGTGGTTAGTGCCATGACTGGTGGTTGGTTGAGGCAGTCTGCAACATTTTTGGTATTTCCCTTCTTGTACTTAATATTCAAATGGAAATGTTGCATGTATGTGGACCATTTATTATGGCGATCATTCTGCAAATTCCCTTGTGTCTGGATAAACTGCAGGGGTTGGTGGTTTATGTGGATGATCGTTTTATTCCCTAGAATATAATTCTTCCATTGTCAGCAATCCTGCACAATGGAATACATATATTTGTCATAGGTGGGATATTTTTGGACGGTTTCTGAATGTGTTTCACTGCGATATGACACTGGATGCCCCTGTTGAGTAAGAACTACACCAATAACATAGTCAGAGGCATTTGTCTCAATATCAAATGATTGTTGCAAGTCTGGTAATGTGAGCACTGATGTAGAGTAGAGGCGATGCTTCAACTCGATGAACACTTTCTGTTGGGGTTTAGACCAAAATATCTTTTCTTTCACTCATCCCATGGTGACTTTACTCAAAGGCAAAGTTATATGAGAGAACCCCAACACGAACTTGTGGTAGAATTTGGCAAGAGCTAGAAAGTTGCGGAGCTCTATTTAGGTGGTTGGGGTTGCCAAATCCTGGATGACTTGTATTTTGGTTGGGTCCACATGCACACCTCGCTCATCAATGATTTTTGGCTTGAGGGATCCTGACCCAGGTTCAAAGTGCTCTGTGAAACCAACAAAACCCTCTAACTACTGGCCATTTCAGCAGTGATCTGTTTGCACAGACCAAAGTCTCACCCAAAGCAGTATGGAGGGGTATTGGAACCAGGTTTCCACACCATGAGGGTGTGTTTGATGTGTGCTTAACCTTACTTATCAGATCTAAGACTTATCAGTTTGTGCGAGACTTCACTGAAACCAAATCTAAGCGCGGATGAATCCCTTAACCGATATGCGCAAACATATTATTTATACTTCAGTCATGTCTAGTTTATCGGAGCAGAAACCATACTTGCGCAATAATATAGATGATTTTCCAATAATATCCTTAACGAAGATGTAACCCTTACACAAACACAAAGATATTTTTATATATAATTACTTAGATAAATGTGCGTTCAACAGAATAGATCAACAAATAATCAACATAGTCATGCATAACACATAAATTGAAACGGAGTTTGCCAAAACTTCTTCTTTATTAATCAATCTTTAACCCAATACATTTCCTTCGAACAATGGCAATGCTACATTTAGAGATAATTTGTAAATTGAGTCCCACTGTGAAGGAGTTCATAATTAAACAAAATGTTGGTCATATTGCATGCTAATTGGAAGATCACAATTAACATGGAAAATAGGAATATATTCATGGATAAGATGAATTAATATAATAGGTGAAAATAATTTGAGTTTTGATGTGGCTACTTGGTCGATTTTATTTTTAAATCTAGTGTCCATTAAGCAATTTTTCACTAATGGGATTTTAGTTTGGAGGATAATTAAATATAATTTAAAATAGTTAATTAAATAAAAGGAAATAATTTTTTATATATTAAATAGTGAGAGATGGGGTAATTGCTTATTTTTCTATTATATGATCAAAGGAATATTACTAATCTTTTATGAGTAAATTAGTGGGTAAATTTGACTAAAAGAGTGAATTTAAGTAAATATTTTGGTAAGTAGTTATCCTCATTTCCATCACTATCTATTACTATTTATAATATATCTAGAATAAATTAGAAGTGTATCGTAATAATGATGCTATGTAAAGGAGTCAATAATATTGTTTTAAAGTTCATGAAATATAAAAAAAAATTTACATATATAAAAAGGGTTTTATAGTGAGGGTGAATGTATAAAGATGGGTTACACTTTCATGAGAAACGCGCCTGAAAATTTCAAACTCCCAAAAGTTCGGCCGAACTTTTCAAAAGTTCAGCCGAACTTTTCAAAAGTTCGACCGAACTTTTGAAATTAATTCAGCCAAACTTTTTATGCGGTTAATCGAACTTATTTTTCCATTTACGTTCACGAAAACGATAAGTGGATTTTTGGCTAGAGGCAGGAAAACCGGCATTGAAATTTCGGCCGAACTTTTGAAAAATTTCGTTCGAACTTCGTTTTTATAAATATAGCTGCCCGCAAGCCGCAAGAAGTTTTCAGCCGATTGTATATTTGCGTGAACTTGGAGGTGAAATTTTATGTTTGTGTGTTTGGCAGTGATTGTTGGCGAGCACCAGAAGGTTTGTTTTTCGTTTGCGGAGTGTTGGGAGGTGTGTTTTTCACTTTGTTTGGTGGTGCGTTTATGTTTTTTTATGTTTATTTTTTGCGAATTTATAATCTCTATTTTTTTCAGTGTTTGCAAGTTTTAGCATTTGCTCTGATCTGTATCTCCTTGTGGTAGCGACATGCTTGTTCATCTTGTTCGTCCGCTTTCTCGGTTGCAAGTATTTTTTCGGTTCGACGTTTTTGTCTGCTTTCTCGGTTCCATGGTTCCAGGTATTATTTTGATTCTCGGTTGTAAATTATAAAATATATGTAAACAAAAAATATGTGTAAACATATGTATTCTTCCGTTTCTCGGTTTCAAATCATAAAATCTGTGTATATATTTTTAATATGTAGACGAAATATGTAGAGAAATTGTTTTGATAAGTAACTACTAAAACCATTTTCTACATATATTCAAATCCAACTTCAATCATGAATTCACTATGGTATTTATAGTGAAAAAAATAAATATTCAATTTTATCCCATATAAAGGAAGCCACATGGAAAGTTGGTGAGTGATTAATAAATAGTTATTTTCCACTACAAACATGCCTCCATGAATCCATAATTAATCTTGATTAAAACATGTTCATTCCTACAAAGGTAGTATTAGACAAAAATATGATTAGTATAAAATAATCCACACTGATAGTAGTGCTATAATTGATTAATTGATTATTAATACACTAATTGAATACACAATAAGAGAAATAATAATAAGATTATAATTTCGAGAATCAGTGCAAAGAAAAAAAGTGTTATTATTATCAACTCCAAATGTGTTCATACATTTCTCATTGAAGCTTCCAATTTTTTAATGGAATGACCAAACAATAGTGCTAATCACTCCAAGACTCACTGTCGAATCCCTTCTTCTCCCTTTGGATTCGAACCCCAAATATAGAGCCAAGTCTCTGTATAAATAGATTTCACAGCCCTTCTCCTAGAAAACACTGATACCCATTGACACGTTACAATTAATTGTTGTAACCAATTTCTTTCTCAAAAAAAATTGAATAACTGTTTGTTTTATTATGCAGAAGGCTTTAATGTGTAGCAGTTGTTTGCTGGGTATGTTTATTGGTTAAAATTTTAAGATCCTTGTTCATTTCAATAGCTTTCGAGTTTGATTCTCGGGAATTTAATAGAAATTCCCTTTATTCTCATAAGGATCTGTGGAGTTATTAACCCATTTATAATTCCTCCAAGAAGCCAATAATAGATTGATGGCAGATTAGTGTTTGATTGGTCTTATACGTTAAATTCATGCTAATTCTCCAGACTTGAGGCTTGGAGAATTGAGTGGCTTCAAGATGATCTGTTGAGTGGTATCAAATATCTCAGGGTCCTTTCATTTTCTAGATGAAGTCATGGAAAAATTGAAAAATGCCCCATTTACTACCTTGCAGTTGAAAATATTATGTCAGCAGCTCAAATCACTCTTTAGGCTCTCTACTGTATGTAATTAATTTTAAAATCCTACCACAAAGATGAAAAAATCAGTTTAAAATGAAAATGGAAAATCAACTATTTTTAGAGAAACATAATCTATTTGTTGGGATCATTTTCGTTCTGTAGGGAGCACCATCAATGGAAAAGTATAGGTCTAGAACCAATTCAAATAAAAACATAAGAATGAACATAACATAAAATTAATTTAAATGATGTATCGTGTGCAACATTATAAATTAATTGGAAAACATCCATGGTTGGAACCCTTCATGGACTGAAAGGACTGGTCAAGGGCATACCAATTAATAGAATACATTAATATGCTCCCTGCCTTTCTACAACTTTATAACATATTGCTACAATTACCCTGCGAACGTATTAGTGTGGCAAAAAGGACACTTCCCTACTATCGAACAATATAAGCTCATACATGCATTGTTTCTGGTGTTTTCTTGAAATCGTTTCTACTATCTTTGGTACATATTGGTCCTGGCACATATTGAAATGGAATTTTATTTTTTGTGTAGCCACCATAATTCGTTCCCAATGTAGTGTTCAACTCCAGCCAAATATTTCTTTGCAGGGGTTTTTTAAGCAAGTTTCTTCTTAATATCTTCGATCTTAATTTATGATTAGCATTTGCTATGATTTTATCTTTCTAAGCCAAGCTTGAATGGGAATTTTATAGTAGTTAATTTATTTTTTGAGTTTGTGCTTCTAGCTTTACCATCTATGAGGTCTTCCATTTGATATTTATTTCAACAAATTTAAATTCTTTTTGAATTATTGTTAATTATGCCTTAAACTTTTGAATATTCTCTACATCTAATCCTTCTTTGATTATTTCTAAATCAATAATTAATTCTTTAGAGGCTAAGCTTGCTAAAGAATCAAATTCTATCTCTTCATTGAATTTATGAATGAATTTTCCAATTTAACATTTTTCTCCAATAGGAAACTTGATTTTTTATCTAAGAATTTTGATTTCTTTATCCTTTTCTTTAAGAAGAGATGAAATTATAGTTTTATCCTTTGAATCTTGATACATTTAACAATTAATTTATACGTTAAATCACTAATTAATATTTTATGAGTACTATATGTAGTTCTTTTAGTTTTCAATTGATTTTCTAGTTTATTAAACTATATATTCAATTTATTTATATTTATTGTTTCTTGCACCAAGTCTCTAGATACTATATTTCTAGCTTCTTTGAGAAATTCTCTTTTGTCTTCTAGTGGAATTTGATTTGTCAGGCCAGAATGCATAACTCCATTAGATGTTCTTTATATTAATGGTCAATCAGATTTATACAATTAAGTGACTGTTCATTTTGTAGAAATTTATAAACACAATAATGTATTTCTGGATTCTCATGATATAAAAAATTAACTTATGTTAAATACAGAATCCTTCCACTTAATTCTTTGCGGAAATTAAATCGCCAATTGAAAAACACATATGAAGCAAAATCAATCACACATAACAAGATGTTTTATTGGGAAAGCTTAAAGCTAAAAAACCCAACTATCATATATTATGTATATCAATGAAATATGTAACAATCTCATACAAAGCTCAGCTCATAGAGCTCTCAGTACAATATAAAATCGTGACACACTGTCATGCATAATTTTTCATATCTATGCACCAATTTCTTGCCTCTTGACAGCCTGACTCCACTACGAAATCCCTGTTGAAGAAGATCCCTGAATGAATTCAATCTTGCCTTGCTTGCACTGTGCAATCCTAATTGGTAACTACAATGTCTGTGTAGATGCATTGAATGCATCACTATAGTGACAACTGATAGTCCATCTCACCCTTTCAACTATCTCTCCATTGGGTCTCCACTGGATCTGCCATGCAAGTAGTTAACTAATATCGTATTTCTTCAGTTGCAAGTAAGACACTACTTGTGAATTAATTAAATAATTAATTCACTCATCTTTCACTAGTGCATCTTTAGTTACAACTAGCACAACTGAGTTTAAATCACTTTTAAACTAAATAAAAACTCACATAACAATTCTTCCAACTCTATTACAACTTGCTACTATCAGTTATAACGAAGTCCTCCATGCATGAGTCACCAACCACCCTAGGAATTGTGTAATTCCTTCAGCACATTAATGTGCCACATTTGTTCACTGAAATAAAGTTCTCCAAGAGAATAAGTTACCATTTATTTTATGATTATTATTAAGAGCTAATAATAATCGACATGCATTCTATTTTTAGATTAGCGATATATAAATAGACTTTTCCCATCTTCTAAAAATAGAAATTCATCCAAAGATAGAATTTTCTCAACCATCTAGAATTAGCATCCTGCGAATTTTAGAATATGCTCACCATTATAAAAATATACATACACCTAAAAATAGCCTGTAGGCCCCACCTAGTGAAGGCATGATCTTCCACTGCACACAATCTCTAATATGATGATATCGGATATCTATATGCTTAGATCTATCATGAAACACAAGATTAATCGAGAGTTTAATACAACTCTGGTTATCACAATGAATCACTGTAGGATCTAAATGAGAACCGAACAAGCCGACCAGGATCTTCCTCATCCAGATAGCCTCACATGCAACTTGACTTGCTTCCATGTATTTCGCTTCCGCTAAAATGAGTGCCACATATCTATGTTTCCTGCTGTACCAAGAAACACTTGTAGATTGATACTGAAAACCCCTCCTGATGTGCTCTTTCTGTCCATTGGGTTGCATGCCCAATCTGCATCCGTGAAACCATGAAACTTCACCTTATCCGTCTGTCTATACCATAAGCCATACTCAGATGTGCCCCTGAGATATCTCAGGACATGCTTGCCCACCTTCCAAAATATCTTGGTAGGCTTAACCATCGCTTGACTAAGCTGGTTCACCGCATAACATATGTTCGATCTTGTATTAACTAAATACATGAGCGAACCCACCAGTTGTTGATAGATAGTAGAATCCACTACCTCTGCCGATGTAGCATCCTCTTTCCTCCAATTTCCTGGAAGAGGAGTATCCATGGGTTTGTAGTCCTCCATGTGAAACTTACCGAGTATCTCCCGAGCATACTTTCCTTGAGACACAAACAGTTCACCTTCTCACTGCCATATTTCCAATCCAAGGAAATAATGAAGGAGACCCATATCCTTCATCTCAAACTCCTTTGCAAGGTCCTCCTTGCATGAGTGTATCAGCTGCTCATCACCAGTCAGTATTAAATCATCAACATAAAGAACAATGATTAAAATCTTACCCTCCACCACAATCTGTTATACGTTTGCATCTGCCTCACTCTTGGTGAAGCCAAGTCCAGTGAAATAGTTTTCCATCCGAGTGTACCAAGCACAGGGTGCTTACTTCAGCCCATACAACGCTCTTTTGAGTCCGCAAACATGTGACTCGTTGCTGAAGATATAAAACACTTCAGGATGCTCAACGTACACTTCTTCCTCAATGATCCAATTAAGGAACACAGTATTCACATCCATCTGATGAATGTGCCAGCCCATCTGCTCTGAGAGAGAAAGGATGGTCCTTATGGAAGAATACTGTGCGACAGGTGAAAAGGTTTCTTCATAATAAATCCCCTTGATCTGTGAGAAGCCCCGGGCAACAAATCTTGCCTTATACTTCTCGACGCTCCCATCAGCAACTTGCTTTACCTTATAGATCCATCTTGAACCTACCACTGATTTACAAACTGGCCTTGGAACAATATTCCAAGCACTATTTCTGACAATGGATTCATATTCCTCCACCATGGCATCTACCCATGTGGGCTTCTACACTGCTTCCTCAAAGGAAGATGGCTATGTCACAATACACTTGCTCATGAGAGCCATGTATCTAGTATATCGATCAAGTGATTGCCTCTATCTGCGCTGTGAAGTAGGGACTCCTACATTCTCTTCCGCATCAAGCTTCAGCCTCTCAGCTTTTGTGGTATGCCTTCTGCCAGTTCTGATGTTTGGCTCTATGTGAGTGGACTCCTCCACTCCATGATCCTCCTCCTGTGGTTGATCCACATCTTGAGGCTCATATTTGGGAACAAGCAATTCCTCCTCTGCATGCAAGTGTAGCTCCCTCTCAAGCGACAAATTCATGGCTTTCTCCTCATTGAATTTTATATCCCATCGCACCACAGTCATCCGACTGTTTGGAAAATATACATGATAATTATGGGGTGTTTCTGTATACCCCATAAATATCCCAACTTCTGCAGTCGGCTCCAGCTTCTACATGAACATAAACAGATGAGCCAAAAATCTTAAAGTGAGAAACATCCGGTTTCTTACTAGTAAAAGCTTCTTCAGGTGTACTCTGCCAAGTATTCTATGAGGACAACGGTTTTGCACATAAACCATAGTGTTGCATGCTTCTGCCCACAAGTGCATTGGTAGGCCCTGATCATGCAGCATAGCTCGTGCAACACCCACGATCGTTATGTTCTTCCTCCCTGCGACCCCATTATGTTGTGGGTTATGAGGTGCCATGAGTTCTCTTCGAATTCCTTCTTTGCTACATAAGTCTTTGAATTCGTTCGAGATATATTCACCACCATTATCACTCTGCAAAGCCTTCACTTGCTTCCCCGACTCTTTCGCCACCAATGCTTTCAACTCACAAAACTTTGAGAATGTTTGATCCTTCTTCTGCATGAAGAAGATCCACCATATACGAGAATATTCATCAACAAAAATAACGCAATACCTGTGTTTTTTTGTTGAAGCAACTAAGAATGGTCCACACACGTCTGTGTGAATTTTCTCCAGGATCACCAAAGCACGGTTCTCCTTTTCATGAAAGGTGGTCTTCAAAAACTTACCCATAGTACATCCCTTGCTCTAATCTATCTGCACAAGTTTACCCTTGGGAAGTCTAGTAGAAATCTGCTGCAAAATCTTCAGGGCACCATGGTGAAGATGGCCCAATCTCTTGTGCCATAATTCGCCCTCATCCTAGTTCACCACTTCTTCTTCTTTTCCCACCATTGCAGCGCAGCCATCTACTTCCAGCTTGTAGATATTCTTGACTCAAATCATTATACTCTTGGTCCCATTGTTTTATGTCGCGGAAAAGCTTTTCCCTTGCTGAAAACAACGTCATAACCTTTGTCCTCCAACATCGCGACTAAGAACAAGTTATTCTTCAGACCTGGAACATGCATAACATCTTCCAAATAAAATGGTTTACCTGACTCCCTCTCAAATGTAATGGTACCATTGACGGTCGCATTGTATCTACCATCGTCACCCATATCTATATGGAGTTGGAGATATTTCTCCTCCAAGTCACTAAACAACACCTTGTCTCCCGTCATGTGGAAGGAAGCAACACTATCAAGATACCACACCAATCCCATTGCGCCTGAAACTAATCATGCGATAAAAGAGAAATCAAGTTCAAATTGCAAGGCAAGGGCCTCACCAGTTGTAGCTCCAGCATCATTCTTGTTCTTATTTTTTTGTGGGCAGTTAGTGGCGAGATGCCCATGTTTGTGACAATGAAAACACTTCACCTTGGAAAAATCCAGCTTCTTTCCTTTAGCCTTGGATTTTGGATGGGTTTTCTTCCCCTTTCCTTTCCTTGCTTTGGCAGCCAAATCACAATCCTCTTCATCATCATGCTTTGATGAAGAACCATCCCTGGTACTCCGCCTTATCTCCTCCTGTACTAAATCCGACCAAAGTCGCTCCCAATTCGACAAATTCTCCCGCCCATTGATAGAGTCTTGATAACTGTGCCAACTCTTCGGAAGTCCAAGGAGAGACAAGCTCACCAAGTCATCATCAGCAACTATAATTCCTACATTTCCCAGCTCCATTTTGATTTTTCCGAGTTTATATTCCAGCTCCAACATCCTATGGTCATTTTTGCTTTGGAAAATGTAGAAATTATATATAACTGATATGTTATACATTCAAGATTCTCCTGATCACACACTATTTGACTTCATGCACAATACAGAATCTCTTCTACCATTGATCATTAATTGCGGAAATAAAATCAACTGCATGGACACATTAAAACCATAAAAATTCACACATATGAACATAGTAATTTATGGGAAAGCTTAAAGCTGAAAACCCCTAACTATCTGTATATTATATGCCATAGATATCATGTAAAAATCATCATAAAAAGCTCCTCACAAGCTCTCAGTACAATCTCTTATTGCTACACACTAATCAGGCCCTGATCTTGCAAATCCATGCACCGATTTTTGCTAGCCTTTAGCCTGCCTCTACTGCGCAATCACTGCTGAAGAATTCCCCTGAATGAATTCAAATTGGGCTAGCCTTTCTCATGCAATAGTCATAGGCATCTCCAAAGAATGTGTGGTGCAAAATCATGCAACACTGTAGTCACAACTGATAGTCACACTTGCTCTTTCACCTACCCCTCCACTGGTCTCCACTGAACTGTCCATGCACTGTAGTTAACTGATGTATTCTTTAGTTGATTAATGAGTTATTATTTAGTGAATTAATTATTAATTAATTCACACCACTCTCACTAGTGTATCAATCAGTTAGACTAGATACAACTAGCTCAACTGTGTCTAACTGAGTTAAACTGAACACAACTCCACCAACTTCTTCTACAACTCCACCAAACTCTGTCACATGAGTTCTAACTGAAGTCCTCCATGAAATAGCTCCAGTAGAACCTCAGGAATAACGTAATTCCTTATGTCAGCTGCTGCGCCACATTTGTGCACTTAACTGACGTGCTCCAAGAGAATAAGATAATGTTTAGAGTCCAAATATTATTAAGAGCTAATAATATTCGACATATCTATTTTTAGATTGGCAATCTAAAAATAGATTCCGCCTAATATGTCTAAAAATATAAGTCCATATATTTTTCCAACTTGACCAACCATCCACAAATAGCCTCCTGCTACATATAGAATATGCTCACCATGTCTAAAAATATACATACACCTAAAAATAGCCTGTGTGAGCCCCACCTAGTTTAGGTGATTATTTTCCAACTAGGATCAAGGATGATGTTTCAGGATGCCTACTTCACTTTTTCTTGTTGCAAGCTTCAGCACTCCCTCTTCAAAAAGAAAAATTTGTCTTTGCATGCGACATGCAACTCCATGCATTAAACCCTACAACATGCAAGCACCATGCAACTCCATGCGTCTGCTCTGCAACTCCTCTGAAACTGAATAGGCTCCAAACAACTCAATCAGTCTGATTCATCTATCATCAAAGTCTTCGACTTCTGCTGGTACCAACTGCACATGTCATCAGGAACCACTGCGCTGTTGAACTCTTGCACCCATGCACTCTTGCACTTGCTGTCAACTCTGATCCGCGCTCCAGTATCCGACACTGTCACTTTGATCTGCCTGCATCAATCCAGCTGATCATGCTACTGCTGCGCTGTGGGCACCTCGTAGCCAGGTTCAATTCATGAGATCCACACCATCTCATGAATCTTGCCCAGAAATATCCTCTTGGGATTAATCATGCATGTCGCCCCACCTCTCACCTGGTGGTATAGCTGCATGCACTCCCTCTGCCCATCTGGCACAAAATTTCTCTGCATGAGTGGTTGCTCCCACTCCATGATCCTCATCTTGTGGTTGCTCCACATCTCGAGGTTCACTCTTACCTGCATGCAAATCCTGCTCCCTCTCAAGCTTCAATTGCATGGCTTTCTTTCACTTCCCAACAGTAGGAAGCTCCGTAGAAATCCCATCTACTTCAAGTCTGTAGAGATTCTTGGCTTGAATCCCAACCTTCTTGACTTGTCCTGTTGCTTTGTGCCGAAGGAAAAATTTTCCTTCACTAAAGACAACATCATAGCCTTTATCCTCTAACATTGCGAGTGAGATTAAATTCTTCTTTAAACCTGGAACATGCACTACATGTTGTAAAAGAATGAGTTTACCTGACTCCCTCTCAAAGGTAATGGTACCAATGCTGGTCGCATTGTATCGTCCATTGTCTCCCAACTCAACATGCAACTGGAGATCTTACTCCACCAAGTCACTGAAAAGATTCACATCTCCCGTCATGTGAAAGGAAGCACCACTATCAAAATACCACCCCGATCCCAATGCAGTAGACACCATGCATGCGATCAATGAGAAGTCCAGCTCAAATTGCGAGGCAAGAGTCTCACTAGCTGTAGCTCCAGCAACTTGCTTGTTCTTCTTATTTTGTGGACAATGTGTGACGTAATGGCCATGTTCGTGACAATGAAAACACTTCACTTTGGACATGTCACGCTCTTTTCCATCTGCACCGGATTGAGAAGGATTTTTCTTCCCCTTCCCTTTCCTTGCTTTGGCAGCCAAAGCACAATCCTCTTCATCATCATTCTTTGATGAAAATCCATCCCTACTATCCCGCCTTATCTCCTCCTACACAAGATCTGACCAAAGTCGCTCCCATCCTGGCAGTTTCTCCCAACCATTGACAGAGTACTGATAGGAATGCCAACTCTTCGGAAGCCCAGGGAGAGCCAAGCTCACCAAGTCCTCGTCATCCAAACCAACTCCCACACTCCCAAGGTCATCCCTGCAGTGGACAAACTTTGTCAAGTATATCGGAATAGTGTCATTCTTCTCCATTTTTATTTTCCTGATTTTATCCTTGAGCGCCAACTTCCTCTAGTCGCTCTTGCTTTGGAACAAGTCTATCAATGCTTTCCACATCAAGAATGGAGAAGCTTTACCATGAAGGCTGGAAACTATGTGATCCTTCACACCTTCCAATAGAATCCTTCGACACCTTGCTACCTTCTTTTGCCATGCGTCAAGGGCGGCTGCATCGCTAGAACCCGGTTTAGTAATATCAGCATCTATGAACTCCTTCAACCCATTATCCTCCAGCACCGTCTCCATCCTGTCCTTCCATGCAATAGAATTCAAGCTGCCCTCAAGGGCATACTCCAATCGAAATCCGCTGGAAGACATTTCAATGAATGCTCAACTTCGACACTAAGAAAACACTGTAGCAATTTCGAATTCCACCAGCACAAAACTCAAGCGCTTCAATGCTTTGCAATTGCTCCAATGATCAATATCGCTCTGATATCATGTAGAAATTATATATAACTGATATGTTATACATCCAAGATTCTCCTGATCACACAATATTTGACTTCATGCACAATACAGAATCTCTTCTACCATTGATCATTAATTGTGGAAATAAAATCAATTGCATGCACACATTAAAACCATAAAAATTCACACATATGAACACAGTAATTTATGGGAAATCTTAAAGCTGAAAACCCCCAACTATCTGTATATTATATGTCATAGAGATCATGTAACAATCATCATACAAAGCTCCTCACAAGCTCTCAGTACAATCTCCAATTGCTACACACTAATCAGGCCCTGATCTTGCAAATCCATGCACCGATATTTGCCAGCCTTTAGCCTGCCTCTACTGCGAAATCACTGCTGAAGAATGCCCCTGAATGAATTTGAATTGGGCCAGCCTTTCTCACGCAATACTCATAGGAATCTCCAAAGAATGTGTGGTGCAAAATCATGCAACACTATAGTCACAACTGATAGTCACACTTGCTCTTTCACCTACCTCTCCACTGGTCTCCACTGAACTGTCCATACACTGTAGTTAAATGATGTATTCTTTAGTTGATTGATGAGTTATTATTTAGTGAATTAATTATTAATTAATTCACACCACTCTCAACCCACAGGGTGGCGGCTTGTTGGTGATTGAGTGTTCTGTTAAGGCACTCGTTTGTAAAGGTCACCGGTTCAAACCCCGTGGGTGCCCATCAGGCGTAAGCCTGTGAAACTTGCTGTGTATTGTCAGCGGGGGATGATGCCAGCCAGGATGGTTTTCATTGGCAGCAGCGCGATGTGATCATGTGTGGCAGATTTTATTGTATGATTCTAGTTACCGGTTTCCCTCCTGATAAAAAAATAAAAAAATAAATAAATAAATAAATAAAATCACACCACTCTCACTAGTGTATCAATCAGTTAGACTAAATACAACTAGCTCAACTATGTCTAACTGAGTTAAACTGAACACAACTCCACCAACTACTTCTACAACTCCACCAAACTCTATCGCATGAGTTCTAACTGAAGTCCTCCATGCAATAGCTCCAGTAAAACCTTAAGAATAACGTAATTCCTTTTGTCAGCTGCTGTGCCACATCTATGCACTTAACTAACGTGCTCCAAGAGAATAAGATAATGTTTAGAGTCCAAATATTATTAAGAGCTAATAATATTCGACATATCTATTTTTAGACTGGCAATATAAAAATAGATTCTGCCCAATATGTCTAAAAATAGAAGTCCATCTATTTTTCCAACTTGACCAACCATCCACAAATAGCCTCCTGCTACATATAGAATATGCTCACCATGTCTAAAAATATACATACACCTAAAAATAGCCTGTGTGGGCCCCACCTAGTTTAGGTGATTATTTTCCAACTAGGATCAAGGATGATGTTTCAAGATGCCTCCTTCAATGTTTCTTGTTGCAAACTTAAACACTCCCTCTCAACAAGAAAGGACTGTCTTTGCATGCGACATGCAACTCCATGCATTTGCCCTGCAACCTTTGCAAGCGCTATGCAACTCCATGCATCTTCTCTGCAACTCTTCCGAAATTGAATAGGCTCCAAACAACTCAATCAATCTGATGCATCTATCATCAAAGTCTTCGAATTCTGCTTAGCTACTGCACATGTCTTCAGGAACCACTGCTTTGTTGAACTATGCACCCATGCACTCTACACTTGCTATCAACTCTGAACCGCACTCCGTGCTCATTTTGTCATACGCACCACATCAATCCCAAATAGTCATGCCTCTTTTGCTGCTCGACGGGCACCTCACTGCTTCGGTTCAATTCTTAGAGATCCACACCATCTCCATGAATCCACGCGAGAAATCTCCTCTTGAGATTACTCATGCATGTCGCCCCACCTCTCACACAGTGAGTATGTTGCAGCATGCACTCCCTCTCTGCCCATCTGGCATGAAATTTCTCTGCATGAGTGGTTGCTCCCACTCCATGATCCTCATCTTGTGGCTGCTCCACATCCCGAGGTTCACTCTTACCTGCATGCAAATCCTGCTCCCTCTCAAGCTTCAATTTAATGGCTTTCTTGCACTTCCCAACAGTAGGAAGCTCCGTAGAAATCCCATATACTTTAAGTCTGTAGAGATTCTTGGCTTGAATCCCAACCTTCTTGACTTGTCCTGTTGCTTTGTGCCGAAGGAAAAATTTTCCTTCACTAAAGACAACATCATAGCCTTTATCCTCTAACATTGCGACTGAGATTAAATTCTTCTTTAAACCTGAAACATGCACTACATGTTGTAAAAGAATGAGTTTACCTGACTCCCTCTCAAAGGTAATGGTACCAATGCCGGTCGCATTGTATCGTCCATTGTCACCCAACTCAACATGCAACTGGAGATCTTTCTTCACCAAGTCACTGAAAAGATTCACATCTTCCATCATGTGAAAGGAAGCACCACTATCAAAATACCACCCCGATCCCAATGCACTAGACACCATGCATGCGATCAATGAGAAGTCCAGCTCAAATTGCGAGCCAAGAGCCTCACCAACTGCAGCTCCAACAACCTGCTTGTTCTTCTTCTTTTGTGGACAATGTGTGGGGTAATGCCCATGTTCGTGACAGTGAAAACACTTCACTTTGGACATGTCACGCTCTTTTCCATCCGCACCGGATTGAGAAGGATTTTTCTTCCCCTTCCCTTTCCTTGCTTTGGAAACCAAAGTGAAATCCTCTTCATCATCATTCTTGATGAAGATCCATCCCTGGTATCCCGCCTTATCTCCTCCTGCAGAAGATTTGACCAAAGTTGCTCCCATCCTGGCAGTTTCTCCCAACCATTGACAAAGCCCTGATAGGAATGCCAACTCTTCGGAAGCCCAAGGAGAGCCAAGCTCACCAAGTCCTCATCGTCCACACTAACTCCTACACTCCCAAGCTCATCCCTGCAGTGGACAAACTTTGTCAAGTATACCGGAATAGTTTCATTCTTCTCCATTTTTATTTTCCTGAGTTTATCCTTGAGCGCCAACTTCCTCTGGTCGCTCTTGCTTTGGAACAAGTATGTCAATGCTTTCCACATCAAGAATGGAGAAGCTTTACCATGAAGGCTGGACACTATGTGATCCTTCACACCTTCCAACAGAATCCTTCGACACCTTTCTACCTTCTTTTGCCATGCGTCAAGTGTGGCTGCATCGCTAGAACCCAGTTTAGGAATATCAACATCTATGAACTCCTTCAACCCATTATCCTCCAGCACTGCCTCCATCCTGTCCTTCCATGCAATATAATTCGAGTTGCCCTCAAGGGCATACTCCAATCGCAATCCGCTGAAAGACATTTCAATGAATGCTCAACTTCGACACTAAGAAAACACTGTAGCAATTTTGAATTCCACCAGCACAAAACTCAAGCGCTTCAATGCTTTGCAATTGCTCCAATGATCAATATCTCTCCAATACCATGTAGAAATTATATATAAATGATATGTTATACATTCGATATTCTCCTAATCACACAGTATTTGACTTCATACACAATACAAAATCTCTTCTACCATTGATCATTAATTGTGGAAATAAAATCAATTGCATGCACACATTAAAACCATAAAAATTCACACATATGAACACAATAATTTATGGGAAAGATTAAAGATGAAAACCCCCAACTATCTATATATTATATGTCATAGAGATCATGTAACAATCATCATACAAAGTGTTAGCCCCCATATGAAATTTTTGACAAGCAAATAGGGGGCTAAATCATTGTTGAGTCTTCAAGGAATGCCTTTCCCCTGAAAATCCATCCTCCTTGAAGTCTCTCAATTGTTGTGCTTAATACAAATCCCCTTCTGCTAGTAAACTGCTAAAAAGGGCCTGTCATTCCTTCCTTTTACCCCTGTAGCATACATCAATTCCCCCCCTTTTTTCCCTTTGTCCAAATTCCCTTTCTGTTACCCTCATTTAGCCTCTTTTATTCCCCCTTGGCTCCCCTTCTATTTCCCCTTTTTACCCCTCAAATCCCCCTAAAATCCCCTTTAATTTCCCCCTCTTACCCTTTGTTTAACTTTTTTCCCCTTTCCCCCCTTATCGTTGCCCTTTAAAATCCCTTAAAACCCATTAAAATGGGCAAAAAACCCACTTTCCGACCATGATATAGGCCTAGCCCCTTTTCCGCCGGCCCCTTAACCACTTCCCACACATGCCCCGGTGCTGGGACCAAGCGCTCAAGTCCCAAGCGCTAATCGCAATCGAAACAACCGGCGGGTGCATTTCCTTTGTTACAGCAAAGAACCCCGATGCGATTGGTTTTTAACGCGAAGTCTCGCGATGAGTTGTGGTCCGTTGATCTGTCGTAAAGATCGACGGCGGAGCGCTAATCGCAAACCCCCCGCCCATTGCAATCGCAACACCCATGTCGCACCCTCCGATCAATCGCAAGCCTTCCCTCCGTCCTCCGATTCTATCGCAGCCGTCCATTCTCCTGCCGATCTAACGGCTCAGCGCTGTCGCATCGCTGCTCCGCTGCCCCTCTCCATCTCCCTCCGATTAGACGTGGACCGTCGATCTGAACCCAGATCCGACGGTTGGTGTTTAATCGCCGCGTCTCCCCAATCGCAATCGGAACATTCGTGTTGTGGATTGTGATTGCTCCCCGCTCCGACCTCCGATTGCGATTGTGCGATTGAATCCTGACCGCCCGTTTCCTCCCTGATCTGATGGCTCAGATCTAATCGCCCTCCACCACATTGGGTCCCACTCTTACATTCGTTTCCGTTGCATTTCATGTGTTTTGTGTGTTACGCCTATTTTATGTATGGTTACGCCGGATCAGTCTCCATTGTTGATCTTCGTCTCCAGGCCAGGATCTAACGGTCTGCGCTGCATCTTCACACCAAACCCTATTGTCCGTGCACTCCACCACTTCACTGCATTTTCATCGTTCGTTTACATAATACCGTTGTTTCCGTCACCGCCGCACCACCATTTAGTTCACCCTACGTCCATTTCCCCATCCACCGTTTCTTCACAGATTTTCCGTGTTGCAGAGTTTCTAGAGGAAAGGGACCGCCTCTGTTCAATGTACTGCCTCAATGGCAAGCGGCGCAATCAGGATCAAATCCAATGAACAGTACCATCAGGAAAGTCAAGGAATGGGGCTGTCAGGACTTACGTTAAAGGAAAGCAGAGTTCAAATGCCGAAAATCCTTCCGGCGCCATTAAAAGCTCGAGCTAACTTGGCAGAGGCAGTAATGAAGCAGCGAGGATTTTCAGTACAGAGTAGAGGGATTAATGCGCGCCAACGAAGATCTTGAGCCCTAAAACAGAGGTTTAAAGAGGCAAAGCATCATTTTGAAGACCCCGAGGATCGATCCTGGAGATCCTGAACATCAATAAGAGGTAATATCAAGGTTTTCTTATCAGCAGAATGTTTTTCCATAAAGGACAGGTCTCCCATACAGCCTTTATTATGCGCCATGTCCTTGAAGGAATTTCTCGTCCCAGCTATAGCTCAAAACAATCTAACATCCATGAGGCAGACCTCTCAGCAAGTTCTTTCGTTTTGTTCAAATCACCTGGAGTACTACAGCCCAAAGGTCAAATCGTATCTGGAGCAGATCTTTCTTTCACGAGGAAGGTGGCAATGATTAAATACACAGTGTATCAAGCAGAATGGGCCTCAGCCCTGCATTCATTGTTGTGTTTAAATGTAACATTTAAGATTCAACTACCTCCTCAGTCGGTCCTCTGCGTCTCTTCTGCTATAAAGCACAGAGGGATATCATTGTAATGGTTGTTGTTGGATTATCAGTGAATTGCAAGAATTTTTCTCTCAAGCCAAGTTTCCTGTGTAATAATTGTATGACAAGCTGAGAAATATGATGTATTCAGGCTTAATGTAAAAGCTTTGGGCAGTGATGTACCTGATTGGTGTTGTTTTTAACATGATAAGCAGTTTTCATTGGATCCTGATCTACCGCAGTTGGTGATGTTTTTCTTATCTCTGTGCTTATTTCCATTTCATTTCATGTTCTTCTGACTGACATCTGAACGCGTGACATAAGATTTACCCTTGTTAGGTACCTTATGTCCCAGCTCTCTCAGTCTTTAATGTTTTCTGCTCAAATGTGTATCTGAATATTGTTTTTAATTGACTAAACCAGTGTAGTGGATGATTATTGCCTGCTCTCTGATGTGAAAATGGATAGAATCAGTGTTCAGATGTCTTTGTTAAGATTTAATTGAAAGAGGTTAGGAACATTGGGAGGTGTAAAGCCTGTCGCTGCCTCTTCATAACCTGCCCTTCCACACAAACCTTTTCAAGACCCCTTGTGTTGCCTATGGTTTTGTCCAAGCAGGCCTGGAGTTAAATGACCTCTGGCCTGATATATAGACGGAATCAGATGGATTTCCATCCTTCATTCTCATTCCTTAGTGTTCCATCCCACAAATCAGTCTTTGAGATCCAAATGCTCTAGATGACTAGCCCAACTGAAGCTTACACATTGAACATAAGTAAGTCCTTTCTTGACTCCATTTCCCAATGGCCTTGATGTTCCCTGAGTTATCTATCCTTGCCTAGCTTCCTTCTTTACCCATCCTTGTCTTATGATGAAACCTTCCTTCCTTATTCTCAACAACCAAACTCAAACAATCAAACAAACAACCTTGAGCCTATAACTAGCCTAAAATCACAATTGAGAACTTCAAAGACATATATCCTTTGGTAATCATAGAGAGATCCCTCTCTGGACCTAGGAGGGCTAGATCCTAAGGTCTGAAAGTGGTTCTATGTTGTCTCATCTTTTGGTCTCTGTCAACCTGGCCAAAACATGGGAACCCCAAAATAATGGCGACCATACTGGGGAATTCTGAGTACATTTCGTCTTAAACACCCTTTAAACCTCAGAAACTTAGAACTCTGGCTAGGTTGACGATAAGTCACACCTTTCTTGAATCAACCTCCATTATTGAATATCCACCATACTCTTAGACATAGCCTGGATAGGGTCAGGTAGCCTCCAGATCTCATCCTCTCTTCAGGGGTGACATATCTGGTAAATGCCCTCCCAGTCAATCTCTAGTTGGAGCTTGTTGCTTTAGAGGAGATTCATGAAAGGTGATAGTGCCTGAGCACTGTGGTGGACAGTGTACCCTAGAATCATCCTAAACCCTCCACCTGGCGACTCCATTGTTCCTAAACGTAAAAGACTCCACTGGTGATCAGTAGGCCTGCTGATTATCTTGGTTTCACATCAGACTCCACTGGGAGACCAGTCCCAAGCATAATGAAGACTCCACTGGGAGACCAGTTCCCAAGACAACATTAACCACAGTAGAAATAACAAGTAGGGCTAAGCTGCTTGGCTTATAAACAGCACTCTGGCTCACAGAACCATTCATACAAGAGCTTTCCCCGATCCAAACCCACCTGAAACAGTTGATAATCCTGAGAAAATCCTTAAAAGAACACATGTGAGTAGGAGATCAACTATTTCCAGCAACATTCATAGAGCCAATTCTGCACCAGAAGATCTTGCAGCTCTATTAGACCCTTTCTTCGACCTAGACCTCCAAAACAGATTACCTAGAACTAGGTCATTCAGTGTTTCAGACCAGCCAGACACTAGGGACAGCGAAACCCCTCCTTCCACACCACTTGATCTCCACTTTCTCCAAAACTCGGGGCTTTCTCACCCTAGATCTCCTCAACAGACTTCTGCTGGTCCTACCATCCCTGTCATCCAACTACCAGCTGCTCAAGCCAACCCTATACCTCATCAGAACATCATCATGGCAGCCTGGTATGCACCTCTAGTTTTACCTCAGCCTCTACTACCCTTACCAGATGATTATCAATCAAAAATCCCACACTTCCCTGCTAAAGAGCCTACAACTGCACAACAACATGTAGATAAAATGGAGGACTCTTTCGACTATATGGAAATTGATGATGAAACAATCAAAATGAGAATTTTCGCGCAGAGCCTGGGGGGAGAGGTTAAAAAGTGTTTTAAAAACCTACCTGCTGGTAGTATCCAAGATCTCCCTGCTTTATACCAGACTTTCATTAACAAATGGGAAACTAGAGCAAACCCTCGCCAGCTCCTAGCAGAATACATGTCCCTTAAGAGGAACGCAGGAGAGAGTGTTCACGATTACACCACTAGATTCAATAGTATTTACAACGCTCTTCCCCCACACATGAAATATCCTGATGGATTTGATGCTGACATGGCCTATGAGCTTAGAGATAAAGAATATACCACGTTGGAGGATATGCAGAAAGGGGCAGTAAACATAGAGGCAAATTTGATTGAAAAAAGGGCCAAACTAAGAGCTGAGAAGAGAGTAACATACAAGGATGACACTATAGCCTCCACTTCAGATCCTAATATTGACAGATTGTCTAAGAATCTGGATAAGCTATGCCAAGTGGTCGAAAAGATGGCTATCACTCAGAACAGGAACCAAAATCAAAACCAAAACCAAAACTTTAGAAGAAACAACAATACCCCCAACAGACGGAAAGAGTCAGATCAGCAAGTCATTCCCCCTTTCCAAAAATTTCTTGATGAGGATGAGGGAATCATAGAAGAGTCTGAAGGGAATATGATAAACATGTTCGAAACAGAAGATTCGATCCTAAACTGTGGTTCAGAAGAGGACCAACCCTCAACCTCTTATGGGGAGGAGGAATGGTTTGAATCTGAGGATTATAGGTTGGGATTCGAAAATGCCATGTTACAGGTTAGAGAACAATATGAGCTCAGGAGTAAAAAGAACCAAGACACTTCCAAACCTAAAACTCCTGAGGTAACCATCAAAAAGAGGCCTGAAAAATCTTCTAAAGTAACTGCCGTGAACAACAATTCAACGGCCAAGAGTTCTGAGAGTAACAAAGAAAAGGACAACCAAAACAATGAAAAACAAAGTCAACCAACTAGTAGCACTAGCAACTCAGTTAGTGCTCCTGATAAAACTGTGTCTACACATGTACATAATGAGAAAACACAAACCGATTCAGCTACTAAGGTGGTTGCAAATAAAGCAGAGTTGAACGCTTCCAAGAGTCAATCCACTTTCAGTTTAGAAAGTGAGATTGCAAAAATCAAAATCTCTGTACCATTATCTGAGCTGGCCTCTCAGGATGTATATAAGGGCCAGATTTTGAAAGCATTAAATCTGAGTATAAATAATGACACTGTAAATTTGAGCGATGATCAGCCTGCCCTCTTATTCGGTCCCAAGATTGAGGGGAAATTTCAGGAAGGGGTAGTTCGACCTTTTTATATCAGTCTTAACATTCATGACAAGATCCTCCATAATGCCATGCATGACTCCGGTGCATCACACAACCTAATGCCTAAGGTAGTCATGGAGAAGCTAGGCCTAGAAATTACCAAACCTTACAAAGACTTATACTCTTTTGACTCTAGTAGAGTAAAATGCCTAGGCCTCATCAAAGACTTATGTGTGAGTTTAACTCAAATTCCTGCGAAATGTATGGTCATGGATATAGTGGTGGCAGACGTGCCACCCAAGTATGGCATGTTATTATCTAGATCATGGGGAGCCAAGCTGCAAGGCACCATGCAGATGGATGGCTCATATGCCACTATCCCTATATTTGGCCAGTCAAGAAGACTATATAGAGAATCCCAAATGAAATTCTTAGTCAGCAGCCCCGAGAAACCTGAAAATTCACCATTATATTCTGTACATACCGACCTTGACTCATTCATCTTTTGTAATGATGAATCCTTAGAAGAGCCAGAGTCCCAGAATAGGAATACAAATGAGAACACTGAGCCTGTAGACCTCCACATAATGGCCACTCTGGAAGAATATGACAAGGAAAACCATGGGCAGCACACTGAAAACGAAGAGGAAATAAACAATGAAGCCTGTAGGATCTGTGGTGGACCTCTCACTCCAAGTGAAATGGAAACAGAACAAGAACAACAAGCTAACCACCTTCCTGACATCCATGGCCTCTATGAACGACAAGACAGCTTACAACCTAATACAGACCTCCCAACTCAACCTAATGGCGAACCCCGCTGTAAGGGAGGAAGTGAAGTGGAAGTAAACAAATAACCCCTGTGGGAAATTAACTTTGATGGGTCCTGTACTAGACAAAGCGCTGGAGCAGGAGTGTGGCTGCGTAACACCGAAAATGATCACGCGGAGAGCCACGCTGTCAATCTGCATTTCAAATGCACGAATAACATTGCAGAATATGAGGCTCTAATCTTGGGCTTAAATCTGTTGAAAAAATTAGGAGCCCGTAGGATAGTCGTGAGACGAGACTCTGAGTTAGTAATCAAACAGATGAATGGTGAGTATTCGGCAAAACACCCCAGGCTTAGGGCATATAGGAATGATACTCTAGATTTGCTGAGAACGTTCATCAAATATGATTTAGTATCCATTCCTAGGGGTCAAAACACTATTGCAAATGGACTAGCCTTCCTAGCTAGCTCCTATCCTAAAGCCCCAGTTGACCAACAAATCATCATTCAGACTAAATTCAGGCATGCAGTGCCAGACAATGAAAAATACTGGCAGGTCTTTGAAGGAGACAAGCAGATTGAAGATTTCCTGATGGGCAGAAATGAGTTTGAATTTTCTGATTCAGACTCAAAATCTGATGACAACTGCCTAAGTGAGGATGCCCCAGATGAACTAGAAACACCTTGTAGTATAGAAATAAATTCTTTTTCTGAAGAAACTGGAGATTCAGCCATAAAACGTGAAAACGCAGATAGAGAAGAAATGGAGGTGCTGCAAGCCAAAGACAAGAACATACCAAGAGGCCTAGCACCCTTAGAGGATCTCTTTGATTTTGATGATGTTGCAAAGAAGCCCACAATAGAACATGCAGAATCAGATGTAGAAGAATGTAACATAGGCACTGAAGACAAACCCAAAATGATAAAACTGGCTAAGTCTATACCTGTAGACATGAAGAAAAGATACATTGACTTGTTTAAGGAATTCATTGATGTGTTTGCATGGAGCTACGAAGACTTAAAGGCCTATGACACCAACATTATACAACATAAGATACCACTGAAGGAAAATCAGAAACCTTTAAGACAAAAACTCCGTAGAATTAATCCAAAACAATTGCCTGCAGTAGAAAAGGAAATTAAGAAGATGTATGATGCAGGAATTATAGTCCCTGTAAGGTTTTCTGATTGGGTGTCGAACTTAGTGGCTGTAAGGAAGAAAACGGGGGAGATTATACTGTGCATAGACTTCAGAAACCTCAACAGAGCCTCCTTGAAAGACAACTACCCTTTGCCTAGAATGGAGCATATCCTACAGAAGGTAGTGGGCTCTAAAATAATCTCCCTGCTTGATGGTTTTTCAGGATACAACCAGGTTATGGTACTCCCAGAAGATCAACTCAAAACAGCCTTCACCACTCCATGGGGCACCTTCATGTATGTGAAAATGCCTTTTAGATTGATGAATGCTAGAGCTACCTTCGAGAGAGCAATGGATATTGCTTTCTCAGATGAGATTGGACACTTTATAGTTATCTACTTGGATGACTTAACTGTCTTTTCTAAAACAGAAGAAGAACACTTAAAACATCTGAGGAAAGTTTTTGAAAAATGTAGAAGGTATGGTCTGTCCCTAAATCCCAAGAAGACTGTTTTTGGGCTGCAAGAAGGTAAGCTTCTGGGCCACATCATATCCGAGAAAGGGATTAGGATAGACCCCCAGAGAGTTGAGGGAATACTTCAAATTACACACCCAAGAAACATCAAGGAGCTACAGTCCTTCATTGGGAAGATCAATTTCCTTAGAAGATTTATCCCCAACCTTGTTGAGCATCTTAGGAAAATGACTGAAATGCTGAAGAAAGATGCTGGAATTAAGTGGACTGTCGAAGCCAAGAAATCTTTTGAGTCAGTAAAGCTTGCACTCACCCAGGCCCCTGTCCTTATCAGCCCTGACTTTTCAAAATATTTTCTGATCTTTTCATTTGCTTCCCCACACACAATAGCTGCAGTTTTGCTGCAGAAAAATTCGGAAGGTAAGGAACAACCTATAGCCTTCTTTAGTAAAGCCTTGAGAGATGCACCCTTAAAGTACAACATCATGGAAAAGCAGGCCTATGCCCTGATTAAGGCCTTAAAAGACTTTAGGGTGTACATTCTGCATTCTCACACCATCGCCTATGTGCCAAATATAGTGGTCAAAGATATCCTGTCCCAAGACCCAGATGGGAAAAGGGGAAAATGGATTGCTACAATTTTAGAATATGACATTGAAATCAAACCCACCAAGCTGATCAAAGGTCAAGGCCTGGCCCAATTGATGGCCGAATCTAATCTACAGGCCCTTGATATTAACATGATGAATGCCCTGGATGAGCAGGAAGGATTACCCCATCCAACCGTAGAGGAGAAGTTTCAGAACTCTCCTTGGTATGCTAATATCCTTTACGTGCTCACACACCTCAATGCCCCTCTAGAACTGTCCAAAACAAAGGCCAGATTCGTAAAAATCAAAGCTAGAAATTATTGCATTATGAATGAGAGTCTATATTGGAAAAATCCAAATGGTCTTTTACTGAAATGTTTGCCTGAAACCGAAGCTGAAAGAATCAAACAAGAATTCCATGCTGGGGAGTGTGGAGGCCACCTGAGCTGGAAGGCCACTGCAAATAAGATACTCAGGGCTGGGTACTATTGGCCTACACTCTTTAGTGATGTCCATAAAATGATTCTTGCCTGCCACAAATGCCAAATATTTGAGGGAAAAAGAAAGCTCCTTCCCCTCCCTCTGCAACCTATCACCATAGAAGGTCCCTTCATGCAATGGGGCTTAGACTTCATTGGAGAAATCCATCCCTCTTCTTCTGGGCAACACAAATGGATCTTGACTGCTACTGATTACTTCACTAAGTGGATTGAAGCCATACCCACTAGGAATGCCACTGATTCTGTCATCATTAGGTTCCTAGAAGACTTCATCTTATCTCGGTTTGGCTACCCAAGGAAAATAATCACTGACAATGCTGCTGCTTTCGGATCCAAAAGAATGATTGATTTCTGTCACAGGTACGGAATTGCACTTGGACATTCAACTGCCTATTACCCCCAGGGTAATGGCTTAGCTGAATCATCAAATAAAAGCTTGGTTACAATCATTAAGAAGCTGCTGGAAGAGAATAAAAGGTCTTGGCATAAAAAGTTGATACATGCCTTGTGGGCAGACAGGCTCACTACAAAGAAATCTATTGGCACATCACCCTTCCAGCTGGTTTATGGGACAGAAGCAGTTTTTCCCACTAGCCTTGGGATACCAGTGGTAAAGCTTATTCAAGAAATCCAATCAGAAGAAGACAACATGATAAGAAGAATTAATGAAACAATCCATCTTCAGAAAACAAGGGAGCAAGTTTATGACAGAGCTATCAGAGTGCAGGAAAACATGAAGAGACAGTTTGACAAAAGAACCAAAGCAGCAAATTTCAAAGTTGGGGACAAGGTCCTGAAGTGGGATTCAAGAAGAGAGGATAAAGGAAAACATGGCAAATTCGACAGCTTCTGGCAAGGTCCGTTCATCATTCAAGCCACGGTGGGTCCTAATGCGTTTTTCTTGCAAGAGCTTGATGGTTCCGAGTTGTTTGGGGGTCCTGTCAATGGCAGGATGCTCAAACATTACTTTTATTGATTTTCCATTTCCAATTTCACCTCCATTGTATATACCGTTGCAAATTTTCATTTTCAGCAAAAAGAGAGAGATTGTTCCAAGAAACAGAATGAAAAGGGAGGTTCAGACATGCTCAAAACATGAACCTCTGAGGCAAAAGGATTGGCTCTAATAAACTCAAAATTTGAGCCAAAGGGAAGAAGAGTAGCTGGTCCTTACAAGCTCAAAATTTGGATCAGCGGTGAAAGAAGATCCAGCTCTAATATGCCCAAAATCAGAGCTGGAGCAAAGGAAAGAAGTGACTCAAATATGCTCAAAACCTGAGTCACAAGAAATAAAAAAGGATGTTTCACAGTTGCAAAATTCCATGCCTTCTTAGTTTTTTTTTCTTCAAGTTTCTGCCCAACAAGTCAGACAGTCTAATCCTGGCTTGGCTGTGTTTAAATTTCCTGTCTTAGAATGTAGGTGAAGAAACCTGTTGGATAGTTTAATCCCAACATGTAGTAGTTTAGGTAGAGAAATAGATGAGGCCAACAGTCTAATCTGGCCTCATGGAGCAATAAGGGTAGAATTAGAATAGGTTTGTTTTTGTTTTGCAAAATAAAATGTAAAGGGTCTGCTAGTTCAAATGCACCCAAGGGAAAATTGTTAGAGTTCTAGTTTGGGTAGGTAGATTGGTTGGGAAAATGTTTCTGCTGATTTGTGTATCTAATATATTGTGGCAGCTAATCTAAAGAAAGAAGGGATGGTTCAAGCAGCGGGCATCTGGCCTGCACCAAGAGATCAATTTCTGAATTCTTGACTCCTTCAAGAAGAAGCCATCCCCATGTGGAGCCACTGTTAGCCCCCATATGAAATTTTTGACAAGCAAATAGGGGGCTAAATCATTGTTGAGTCTTCAAGGAATGCCTTTCCCCTGAAAATCCATCCTCCTTGAAGTCTCTCAATTGTTGTGCTTAATACAAATCCCCTTCTGCTAGTAAACTGCTAAAAAGGGCCTGTCATTCCTTCCTTTACCCCTGTAGCATACATCAATTCCCCCCCTTTTTTCCCTTTGTCCAAATTCCCTTTCTGTTACCCTCATTTAGCCTCTTTTATTCCCCCTTGGCTCCCCTTCTATTTCCCCTTTTTACCCCTCAAATCCCCCTAAAATACCCTTTAATTTCCCCCTCTTACCCTTTGTTTAACTTTTTTCCCCTTTCCCCCCTTATCGTTGCCCTTTAAAATCCCTTAAAACCCATTAAAATGGGCAAAAAACCCACTTTCCGACCATGATATAGGCCTAGCCCCTTTTCCGCCGGCCCCTTAACCACTTCCCACACATGCCCCGGTGCTGGGACCAAGCGCTCAAGTCCCAAGCGCTAATCGCAATCGAAACAACCGGCGGGTGCATTTCCTTTGTTACAGCAAAGAACCCCGATGCGATTGGTTTTTAACGCGAAGTCTCGCGATGAGTTGTGGTCCGTTGATCTGTCGTAAAGATCGACGGCGGAGCGCTAATCGCAAACCCCCCGCCCATTGCAATCGCAACACCCATGTCGCACCCTCCGATCAATCGCAAGCCTTCCCTCCGTCCTCCGATTCTATCGCAGCCGTCCATTCTCCTGCCGATCTAACGGCTCAGCGCTGTCGCATCGCTGCTCCGCTGCCCCTCTCCATCTCCCTCCGATTAGACGTGGACTGTCGATCTGATCCCAGATCCAACGGTTGGTGTTTAATCGCCGTGTCTCCCCAATCGCAATCGGAACATTCGTGTTGTGCATTGTGATTGCTCCCCGCTCCGACCTCCGATTGCGATTGTGCGATTGAATCCTGACCGCACGTTTCCTCCCTGATCTGATGGCTCAGATCTAATCACCCTCCACCACATTGGGTCCCACTCTTACATTCGTTTCCGTTGCATTTCATGTGTTTTGTGTGTTACGCCTATTTTATGTATGGTTACGCCGGATCAGTCTCCATTGTTGATCTTCGTCTCCAGGCCAGGATCTAACGGTCTGCGCTGCATCTTCACACCAAACCCTATTGTCCGTGCACCCCACCACTTCACTGCATTTTCATCGTTCGTTTACATAATACCGTTGTTTCCGTCACCGCCGCACCACCATTTAGTTCACCCTGCGTCCATTGCCCCGTCCACCGTTTCTTCACAGATTTGCCGTGTTGCAGAGTTTCTAAAGGAAGGGGACCGCCTCTGTTCAATGTACTGCCTCAATGGCAAGCGGCGCAGTCAGGATCAAATCCAATGAACCAGTACCATCAGGAAAGTCAAGGAATGGGGCTGTCAGGACTTACATTAAAGGAAAGCGGAGTTCAAACGCCGAAAATCTTGCCAGCGCCATTAAAAGCTCGAGCTAACTCGACAGAGGCAGTCATGAAGCAACAAGGATTTTCAGTACAGAGCAGAGGGATTAATGCGCGTCAACAAAGATCTTAAGCCCTGAAACAGAGGTTTAAAGAGGCAAAGCATCATTTTGAAGACCCCGAGGATCGATTCTGGAGATCCTGAACATCAATAAGAGGTAATATCAAGGTTTTCTTATCAGCGGAATGTTTTTCCATAAAGGACAGGTCTCCCATGCAGTATTTATTATGCGCCGTGTCCCTGAAGGAGTTTTCCGTCCCAGCTATAGTTCAAAGCAATCTAACATCCATGAGGCAGACCTCCCAGCAAGTTCTTTCATCTTGTTCAAATCACCTGGAGTACTACAGCCCAAAGGTCAAATCGTATCCGGAGCAGATCTTTCTTTCACGAGGAAGGTGACAATGATTAAATATATAGTGTATCAAGCAGAATGGGCCTCGGCCCTGCATTCATTGTTGTGTTTAATTGTAACATTTAAAACTCACCTACCTCCTCAGTCGGTTCTTTGTGTCTCTTCTGCTATAAAGCACAGAGGGATATCATTGTAATGGTTGTTGTTGGATTATCAGTGAATTGCAAGAATTTTTGTCCCGGACCAAGTTTCCTGTGAAACAGTTGTATGATAGGCTGAGAAATATGATGTATTCAGGCTGAATGTAAAAGCTTTGGGCAGTGATGTACCTGATTGGTGTTGTGTTTAACATGATAAGCAATTTTCATTGGATCCTGATCTACAGCAGTTGGTGATGTTTTTCTTATCTCTGTGTTTACTTCCATTTCATTTCATGTTCTTCCGACTGACATCTGAATGCATGATATAAGATTTACCCTTGTTAGGTACCTTATATCCCAGCTCTCTCAGTATTTAATGTTTTCTGCTCATATGTGTGTCTGAATATTGTTTTTAATTGACTAAACTAGTGTAGTGGATGATTATTGCCTGCTCTCTGATGTGCAAGTTGATAGAATCAATGTTCAGATGTCTTTGTTAAGATTTAATTGAAAGAGGTTAGGAACATCGGGAGGTGTAAAGCCTGTCACTGCCTCTTCATAACCAGCCCTTCCAATTCAAACCTTTTCAAGACCCCTTGTGTTGCCTATGGTTTTGTCCAAGAAGGCTTGGAGTTAAATGACCTCTGGCCTGATCTATAGATGGAATCAGATGGTTTTCCATCCTTCATTCTCATCCCTTAGTGTTCCATCCCACCAATCAGTCTTTGAGATCCAAATGCTCTAGATGACTAGCCCAATTAAAGCTTACACATTGAACATAAATAAATCCTTTCTTGACTCCATTGCCCAATGACCTTGATGTTCCCTGAGTTATCTATTCTTGCCTAGCTTCCTTCTTTACTCATCCTTGTCTTATGGTGAAACCTTCCTTCTTGATTCTCAACAACCAAACTCAAACAATCAAACAAACAACCTTGAGCCTGTAACTAGCCTAAAATCACAATTGAGAACTTCAAAGACGTATATCCTTTGATAATCATAGAGAGATCCCTCTCTGGACCTAGGAGGGCTAGATCCTAAGGTCTGAAAGTGGTTCTATGTTGTCTCATCTTTTGGTCTCTGTCAACCTGGCCAAAACATGGGAACCCCAACACAAAGCTCCTCACAAGCTCTCGGTACAATCTCCAATTGCTACACACTAATTAGGCCCTGATCTTGCAAATCCATGCATCGATCTTCGCCAGCCTTTAGCCTTCCTCTACTGCGCAAGCCTTTCTCACGTAATACTCATAGGCATCTCCAAAGAATGTGTGGTGAAAAATCATGCAACACTATAGTCACAAATGATAGTCACACTTGATTTCACCTACCTCTCCACTGGTCTCCACTGAACTGTCCATGCACTGTAGTTAACTGATGTATTCTTTAGTTGATTAATGAGTTATTATTTAGTGAATTAATTATTAATTAATTCACACCACTCTCACTAGTGTATCAATCAGTTATACTAGATACAACTTTAACTAGCTCAGCGTATTTAGGCAACTAAGTTTAAGCGAACACAACTCCACCAACTACTTCTACAACTCCACCAAACTGCGTCACATGAGTTCTAACGGGTCCTCCATGCAATAGCTCCATTAAAACCTTAGGGACGCGTAATTCCTTGTCCAGCTCCTGTTCCACATCTGTGCACTTAACTGAAGTGCTCCAAGAGAAGAAGATAATGTTTAGAGTCCAAATATTATTAAGAGCTAATAATATTCGACATATCTATTTTTAGACTGGCAATCTAAAAATAGATTCTGCCCAATATGTCTAAAAATAGAAGTCCATATATTTTTACAACTTGACCAACCATCCACAAATAGCCTCCTGCTACATATAGAATATGCTCACCATGTCTAAAAATATACATACACCTAAAAATAGCCTGTGTGAGCCCCACCTAGTTTAGGTGATTATTTTCCAACTAGGATCAAGGATGATGTTTCAGGATGCCTCCTTCACTGTTTCTTGTTGCAAACTTCAACACTCCCTCTCAACAAGAAAGGACTATCTTTGCATGCGACATGCAACTCCATGCATTCACCCTGCAACCTTTGCAAGCGCCATGCAACTCCTTGCATCTTCTCTGCAACTCTTCCGAAACTGAATAGGCTCCAAACAACTCAATCAATATGATGCATCTATCATCAAAGTCTTCAACTTCTGCTTAGCTACTGCACATGTCTTCAGGAACCACTGCGCTGTTGAACTATGCACCCATGCACTCTACACTTGCTGTCAACTCTGAACCGCGCTCCAGTATCCGACACTGTCACTTTAATCTGCCTGCATCAATCCAACTGATCATGCTACTGTTGCTCTGTGGGAACCTCGTAGCCAGGTTCAGTTCATGAGATCCACACCATCTCCATGAATCTTTCCCAGAAATCTCCTCTTGGGATTACTCATGCATGTCGCCCCAACTCTCACCTGGTGGTATAGCTGCATGCACTCCCTCTACCCATCTGGCACAAAATTTCTTTGCATGAGTGGTTGCTCCCACTCCATGATCCTCATCTTGTGGCTGCTCCACATCCCGAGGTTCACTCTTACATGCATGCAAATCCTGCTCCCTCTCAAGCTTCAACTGCATGGCTTTCTTTCACTTCCCAACAGTAGGAAGCTCCGTAGAAATCCCATCTACTTAAAGTCTGTAGATATTCTTGGCTCGAATCCCAACCTTCTTGACTTTTCCTATTGCTTTGTGCTGAAGGAAAAATTTTCCTTCACTAAAGACAACATCATAGCCTTTATCCTCTAACATTGCGAGTGAGATTAAATTCTTCTTTAAACCTGGAACATGCACTACATCTTGTAAAATAATGAGTTTACCTGACTCCCTCTGAAAGGTAATGGTACCAATGCCGGTCGCATTGTATCGTCCATTGTCGCCCAACTCAACATGCAACTGGATATCTTTCTCCACCAAGTCACTGAAAATATTCACATCTCCCGTCATGTGAAAGGAAGCGCCACTATCAAAATACCACCCCGATCCCAATGCACTAGACACCATGCATGCGATCAATGAAAAGTCCAGCTCAAATTGCAAGGCAAGAGCCTCACCAGCTGCAGCTCCAGCAACCTGCTTTTTCTTCTTCTTTTGTGGACAATGTGTGGCGTAATGCCCATGTTCGTGACAGTGAAAACACTTCACTTTGGACATGTCACACTCTTTTCCATCCACACCGGATTGAGAAGGATTTTTCTTCCCCTTCCATTTCCTTGCTTTGGAAGCCAAAGCACAATCGTCTTCATCATCATTATTTGATGAAGATCCATCCCTGGTATCCCGCCTTATCTCCTCCTGCACAAGATCCGACCAAAGTCGCTCCCATCCTGGTAGTTTCTCCCGACCATTGACAGAGTCCTGATAGGAATGCCAACTCTTTGGAAGCCCAAGGAGAGCCAAGATCACCAAGTCCTCATCATCCACACTAACTCCTACACTCCCAAGCTCATCCCTGCAGTGGACAAACTTTGTCAAGTATACCGGAATAGTGTCATTCTTCTCCATTTTTATTTTCCTGAGTTTATCCTTGAGCGCCAACTTCCTGCGGGTCGCTCTTGCTTTCAGAACAAGTACATCAATGCTTTACACATCAAGAATGGAAGCAATACCATAGGCTGAACACTATGGGTGCACTTACACCTTCCAACAGAATCCTTCGACACCTTGCTACCTTCTTTTTCCATGCGTCAAGTGCGGCAGCATCACTAGAACCCAGTTTTGGAATTTCTGCATCTATGAATTCCTTCAACCTATTGTCATCCAGCACCGCCTCCATCCTGTCCTTCCATGAAATATAATTTGAGTTTCCCTCAAGGGCATACTCCAATCATAATCCGTTGAGAGACATCTCAACTTTGACACCAAGAAAACACTGCAGCAATTTCAAATTCCACCAGCACAAAACTCAACCGCTTCAATGCTTTGAAATTGCTCCAATGATCAATATCGCTCTGATACCATGTAGAAATTTGAATAACTGATATATTAGTCACCGATATTATCCTGATCACACACTATTTGACTTCATGCACAATACAAAATCTCTTCTACCATTGATCATTACATGCGGAAATAAAATCAATTGCATGCACACATTAAAACCATAAAAATTCACATATGAACACGGTAATTTGTAAGAAGCAAGCTGAAAACCCCCAAATATATGTATATTATATTTCATATAGATCATGTAACAATCATCATACAAAGCTCCTCACGAGATCTCAGTACAATCTCCAATTGCTACACACTAATCGGTCCCAGTCTTATAGTCATGCATAGATCTTTGCTAGCCTTTAGCTTGCCTCTCTTTAACGCAAATCCTTTATTTGAAGAATGCCCCTGAATGAATTCAAATTGGGCCATACTTGCTCATGCAATACTCATAGGCATCTCCAAAAAATGTGTGGTGAAAAATCATGCAACACTATAGTCACAACTAATAGTCACACTTGCTCTTTCCACTGCTTCTCCGCAACCTCCAACGGCCTCAATGCTTGTAGTTACACAAGTGTATTCTTTAGTTGATTAATGAGTTATTATTTAGTGAATTAATTATTAATTAATTCACACCTATTAAATGTGTATCAATCAGTTAGACTAGATACAACTAACTCAACTGTGTCTAACTGAGTTAAACTGAACACAACTCCACCAACTACTTCTACAACTCCACCAAACTCTGTCACATGAGTTCTAAATAAATTCCTCCATGCAATAGCTCCGGTAAACCCTCAGGAATAGCGTAATTCCTTCTGTCAACTCCTGTGCCACATTTGTGCACTTAATTGAAGTGCTCCAAGAGAATAAGATAATGTTTAGAGTCCAAATATTATTAACAGCTAATCATATTCGACATATCTATTTTTAGGCTGGAAATCTAAAAATAGATTCCGCCCAATATGTCTAAAAATAGAAGTCCATCTATTTTTCCAACTTGACCAACCATCCACAAAATAGCCTCTGCTACATATAAAGTCTTAACTCTTATGTCTAAAAATAGACATACACCTAAAAATAGCCTGTGTGGGCCCCACCTAGTTTAGGTGATTATTTTCCAACTAGGATCAAGGATGATGTTTCAAGATGCCTCCTTCACTTTTTCTTGTTGCAAAATTCAACAGAAAAGATCTGTCAAAGCCTTCCACATTGAAAATGGAGTGAATTTCCCATGAAGGCTTGACACAATAGGGTCTTTCACACCTTCCAACAAAATTCTTCTTGTCTTCGCTACTTTATTTCACCAGACGTCAAGTAATGCAACATCCATCGAAGTGGGCTTAGGAACATCATTATCAATGAACCCCTTCAAACCATTATCTTCAAGCACCGCCTCCATCCTGTCCTTCCAGGCTATTAAATCACCAATTTCAAAACACATATGAAGCAAACTCAATCGCACATAACAAGATGTTTTACCAGGAAGGCTTAAAGCTAAAAACCCCAACTATCATATATTATGTATACCAATGGAACATGTAACAAAATCATACAAATATTAGCTCATAGAGCTCTCAGTACAATATACAATCGTCACACACTATCATGCAGAAATTTGCATATCTATGCACCAATTTTTTGCCTCCTGACAGCCTGCCTCCACTGCACAATCCCTGTTGAAGAAGATCCCTGAATGAATTCAATCTTGCCTTGCTTGCACTGTGCAATCCTCATTGGCAACTCCAATGTCTATGCAGATGCATTGAATGAATCACTATAGTCACAAATGATAGTCCATCTCACCCTTTCACTTATCTCTCCATTGGATCTGACATGCAAGTAGTTAACTGTTGTATTTCTTCAGTTGCAAGTAAGACACTACTTGTGAATTAATTAAATAATTAATTCACTCATCTTTCACTAGTGCATCTTTAGTTACAACTAGCACAAATGGGTTTAACTCACTTAACTGAGTTAAACTAAATAAAAACTCACATAACTATTCTTCCAACTCTGTTACAACTTTCCACTATCAGTTTTAATGAATTCCTCCATGCATGAGTCACCAACCACCCTAGGAATTGTGTAATTCCTTCTGCCCACTGATGTGCCACATATGTTCACTGAAATAAAGTGCTCCAAGAGAATAAGTTACTATTTATTGTCTGATTATTATTAAGGGCTAATAATAATCTACATGCATTCTATTTTTAGATTAGCAATCTATAAATAGATTTCGCCCATATTCTAAAAATAGAAATTCATCCAAAGACTGAATTTTCTCAACCATCTAGAATTAGCATCCTGCTAATTTTAGAATATGCTCACCATTCTAAAAATAGACATACACCTAAAAGTAGCCTGCGGGCCCCACCTAGTGAAGGTGCTTAATTTTCACTAGGATCATCATCTTGTTGAATCTCAACATATTTCATTATCCAAGAGCCATTTCATCTTTGTATTCTCCTAGTTATTTACAATTTTATTTATAGGGACAAATATATTAAATGATTATGTCCAACATTAGCCCAATTAATCCAAAGTGGCATTTTTGAGCCCAAGCATCATTCTGAATTTTTCAAATTAAATCTAGTGATGACTAGTATAATACCAAGAACATTTGAAGTTTGGTAGAGGATAACATCGCACTGTATCAACCATTAGATCATTCCACGAGAAGATATTGTTGCTTTATCGCCCAATATTCAATATCCAACATTTTTACATATGTTGTCCCAATTATAGTAACTGGATGTCTCTATATATATTAATTATTTGAAGCTTTGGGCCTTTCTTCAAATTAAGCTTTCAGCCTTTCCTCAAATTAAACCTACAGGCTACCAGTATAAAACCAACAACATTAGAAGCTTGGTAAAAAATAATATCCCATTGTACCCACTACTACGCCATTCCAGAAAAAAATATTGTTTCTTTCTTCCTTAATATCAACATTGTAGCATCTATTTTCTGAATTATAGCAACTATGTAGGTTTTAACCCTGTACAAAAATTATATGCAAACGAATCTTAAAGACAAAAAATAAACAGTAGTGAGAGCATAAAACATAAAACAGATAAACATAGAGATTTTCCCCTGGATCCCAAATCGGGACGACCATCTTGATTTTTCATTATGTTCCTTTTAGTGTTACAACACATATATATACATGTCGAAACATACATAAACCCAAATCCATTAACCCTGGATTAGAACATAACCGTAGTTCCCTTGAACGGATCTACAAAATACCAGGGGCCGAAAACCATCATGCCCCAAAACCATGTGCAAACCCATGCACAAAACCATGGGCGGGTCTGCCCATCGGAAAATAAGGACCAAAAAATTTTTTCGGGTCGCTACCCCAGCCCTCCCTGTTACCCCCCCCCGCGCGTGATTAGTCGTGGAAAGAATATAACACAAACCCAACAAACTCTATGCTGTTATATTAATTTGTTAGTGGATGACAAAATTTTGATTAAAGGATAATGTGAAAACCAAATTTATCTTCAAGTAAAATTTATTTAATATCAACATTCCAGCATCTTTTTTCTGAATTATAGTAACTCTATGCTAGTATATTAATTTGATAGAGTATGACAAAATTTTGATTAAAGGAGAATGTGAAAACCAAATTTATCTAAGTAAACTTTATTAATATCAACATTCTAGCATATGTTTTCTGAATTATAGTAACTCTATGTTGGTATATTAATTTGTTAGAATACGACAAAATTTTGATTAAAGGAGAATCTAAAAAATCGAATTTATCTAAGTAAACTTTATTTAATATCAAAATTCTAGCATATGTTTTCTGAATTATAGTAACTCTATGCTGGTATATTAATTTGTTAGAGTATGAAAAAAAATGATTAAAGGAGAATATGAAAACCGAATTTATCTAAGTAAACTTTATTTAATATCAACATTCTAGCATTTGTTTTCAGAATTATAGTAACTCTATGCTGATATATTAATTTGTTAGAGCATGAAAAAAATTTGATTAAAGGAGAATCTGAAAACCAAATTTATCTAAGTAAACTTGATTTAATATCAACATTCTAGCATCTGTTTTTTGAATTATAGTAACTCTATGCTGGTATATTAATCTTTTAGAGTATGATAAAAATTTGATTAAAGGAGAATGTGAAAACTGAATTTATCTAAGTAAAATTTATCATGTGTATTCTAATAGTATTGGTTTATGGAACCAAATTATAGTTAGTGTAGTGAAGTCTCTTTCATTTTTATGAAGCCCCTTAGATTGAAGAGGTAGTAAGCTTTATTGTAAAAATTTTCTGATAATAAAATCTTTTGTTTGTTGTAATTTTTTCTCTTTATTAGGGTCTTTTTTATACAGGTGGTTACAAATTTACAAATGTCTTAAAAGAGAAAGATACAAATACAAGTGGGGAAATGTATGAATGGACAAAAGAGTAAACTTATGAGACTTAGCAAAAACTACATGAATATTTTGGAATTTCTTCTAATCATGATCTATATGAAGAAACAAATGAAGTTGAAAGTGAAAATTCAAAAATAAAATGAAAATAGAGATAAAATTTAGGTTTATAAAGTTTAAAAGTATGCTTGTATCTTATTCTAACACATACAACCTAATTTAGAAAAGAGAAAGATACAACTACAAGTGGAGAAATGTATGAATGAACAAAAGAGTAAACATATGAGACTTAGCAAAGAAATTAGAAAATAAGTGAAGAAACCCATAATTCTCATGTGGAAAACAATTACATGAATATTTTGGAAGTTCTTCTAATCATGATCTATATGAAGAAACAAATGAAGTTGAAAGTGAAAATTCAAAAATAAAATGACAACAAAAATAAAATTTAGGTTTATAAAATTTTAAAAGTATAGTTGTATGCTATCCTAACACATAGGCTAATTTAGAAAAAAAACAAGGCACTCTCACAGGGAGATTAATGAAAATTGAGATGCAAGAGTTGTTGAAAGAGGGTTTTCTAAAGAAGAGGTCAGACACTCAAAAATTTAGGTAAAACATAAAATGAAAGGCATGAAAGTGCAAAAACTTCATCAACTTTTCATTTTACGGGCAGAAAGGATTTGAAATTTGATGCCAACTATTCACCAAAACTCTATGCAACCATCCTCCTTAACCAACTTCAAAATTCACTCAAATCTTCAACACATTTGGACACCTTCTTCTTCAATCACCACACAAGAGGAATTTATCCTCCCTTCACTGCTAAACAATCCCTAAAGATCCCTTCCTTTGACTACTGAATAGTCCCTCAGGAAACTCTTCCTTATCTTAACCAACTCAACATGACATAGTATCATATGAATGCATAAAAAATATTTTTTCACAATTTTGAAATGTCTTAGGCTTCCTTCCTTTACCATACCCCTACCTGGGTATCAATTCACATACATGCATTCAGATGTCATCGCATACATATCAATTGAGATATTGAAGCATAACTCAAGGAATTCTTACTCAATTCCTTTCATCTCACATGCTATATTGGCATGAAAAATTCATACCTGTATGGTTTCCATCAATATATCTAATGTTACTTGATCAACAACATTAGTGTAGCAACAACATTATTATCATGATTTGGGACATCATCTTCCATGTTGTCTCTATCTGGTGAGATACAATGTTTTGAAGGAGGTTGATTGGATTTTAGTTAAGGATTTCCAATAGCCCCTGTCCTTTTTAATAGCAAGGATGCTTTCAAAATCACATGTGTCATGCTAGTCTCTTTTTCCTTGCTCCAAGGCAGCAAGCTCTTCATCACACTTAGGAGACTCAGCTGGAAAATCTTGGTGGTTTCCCCACTTCTTTTTTTCCACTTTTGATGACTGCTTCATTAATGTCAAAAAATTCTAGCAGGTTATAATCAATAAAATAGCAGGTTTGCGTCTATCACCTCATATGGGTCCACTATCATCTAACCAACCATAATGGCTAGGATGTGTTGTTACTCATTTTCATTGGCAGTAAACTATTATAAAACATTTGCTAAATGCAGGGACGGTCCTAGTGTTTTTGGAAACCATGTACATGTCATTTCTCCCATAAAATTTAAGGCATTTGCAACAAATTTTCATTTAATATTTTATTGCAGTCCTAGTGTTTTTGGAAACCATGTACATGTCATTTCTCCCATAGACTTTAACGCATTTGCAATAAATGTTCATTTAATATTTTATTGAATTTATTTTTTTAGGGATAAAAAATCCCACTAAACACGGTTGAAAAATGAACATTATGCATAGATGTTTTTTGTTATCCCAATCCATGGGAAGTAGTGATTACATATGTGATATGAAATATTGTGACTAAAAAATTCCTCCAAAGGAAAATGAATATACCTCGAAGAACAACAAACAATGAAGCATATTATATTGCATTGATAGAAGGCTTGGGAACATCTAGGGAGTATGGATCCAATGGAATTGTAGTTTCACTAATTCTGAACTTGTGTGCAACCAAATGACAGGCGTGTACCAAGTTGAGAAGGAAAGGCTAAAACAACTACATGGAAAAGAAAACAATATTTTTAGACAATTTCAATAATTTAGTATAAGACATTGTGAAAAATTTAATAAAATGTCTAGTGATCTATTGTATGGGGAAATGCCAATTCAAAATTCATCTGTTAGAAATGAATTAGTTTTAAGACACTATCCATAAAAATTTATTGATGGACATTGTAAGATATCTTTGATATGTGTATGTTTTTTAGTTATAAACGTGTCATTTTTAATGAACATGTATTTTTTTCAATTATATACCAAGTGCGCTCCCACCATGTAAGTGCAACTTGGTGAACTTCATGTTTTTGAAAATTTTGTATTTAATTTTCAAACTGTGCACCCACTATTTAAGCACAACTTGGTGAAATTCATGTTTTATAAAATTTTGTATTTAATTTTCAAAATTTGCAGGACTTCAACAATTTTTTGTTTAAATAGTCAAGTGAGTTTTACACATCAATTTTTGCTTTGAAAGTTTTGTGTTTTACATAATTTGTGTTCAAGTTGTGCTCCAACTTTTGTGTAAATTACATCAATTTTTTGAATTCTTTTAAAAAAAATTTAAATAGTAATTTTAAAAATAATTGTAAATGCACAAGGTAACATTTTAAACATCATGTATCTATGTATTTGTAGATATCTATAAATATCATGGATGATCATTTTCCACATGATTCTTCAAGGCTTTAAACATCATGTGTATCTATGTATCTGTATATATCCATATATATACATATCATGGATGATGATCATTTTCCACGTGATTCTTCGAGGTGAACACAATAGAGTCCCATGCCTCTATGAGAGAGGGGAATCATGGATCAGGGGATTTCCATCGTGTTCATGGTATTTATATTAAATGTGAAAATTTTTAAATGACATTTGAATATATAATATTATCCCCATACATACATGTATACATATGGAATTGATTTATCATCAATTTTGTGAGTTAAATTATTTTTTAATAAATTTCATTTTTTAGGAGTTCGGAGGAAAAGAGTATCTACTCAATCAATGGAGCATGGCCATGGTTCACGCAATCATGGTATGGTTCACGCAATCTACTCAATAATATGTATGTATATTTAAATTGATTATAAATTCATATTTTTTTATGAAACCTCACTCTCGTTGCGTGAGGGTGGTGGTGGTGGTACACATTCCCCTGGTGGATAATTAATAGGTGGTGGAAAATCGTGTGAGGGTGGTGGTACACATTCCCTTGGTGGCCAATCAATGGGTGGTCATGTTGGTTCTCGACCAATGAGTGGTGGCCAATCAATGGGTGGTCATGCTGGTTCTCAACCATCTCCGGGTGGGCATGATGTTGCTCAGCCATCTCGAGGTGGCTATCAATATGAATATTATTATCATTCAATTATTAAATTTTTAATTGATTTATATAGTTTTTTATGGTTAAAAAGAAAATTTGTAAAAATTTATTCACATGTTTTTTTTATTTATACACAATTTTATATATTGATGCGAAGGGCGAAAATATTGCTCGAAAAAGACGTAGGCTAGATCGCGTAATTCAAGAAGAAGTTGTATGCCAACCATGATTTATCCTTCTGAAATTCTCGATTATTTAACTTGGGAAACAAATATCCAACAATACACATTACAAAAGTGCGAACATATTTATTCAAAATTGAGGAAAGATCTTGTGTCTTTGAAACTCCCTACAGAGATTCGAGAAAATTTACAAATAGTTACACACTCTCTAAGCACACTTGTAGATGTTTACAAAAATCTTGGGCCAACCATTGATAATTTGTAGAATTGATGAGGAAAAGAAAGGAAACAATAATGGATCTCGATACATGGGACGATGTTAAAAATAGAGTTACAAAAGAAATGGAAAAATATATGTTTAATTTCAAAGAAGTTGTTATCACAAAATTTTACTTGATTGGTTGCTCATTAAACAACTCAGTGTAACCGTTTCAAACCACTTCTAACTTAATATTAGCCTCTTCAGTTTGAGAGGTCTCTCTCCAGGGGGTTTATGATTTTGAATAATGATAGGACTGGATGGCTAACTCTATAGAAATTGTAACTTGTTTTTATGATTGCAGGTTGAAAAATGCAGGCTTTCTACCATTGGGCTTATGGAGTCAATAATCAGTAGTTTCAGTGACAGTGATTCTTCACATGGAAGCTGAGGCAGATAGAGGTCTTTAATAGAGGCAACTCACACACAAAACATAGGAAAACATAGTCATTTCATCACAAAAGGAAGTCAGAGCATAAAATTATGAATTCTGAGTAATAGATGAAATCTACTGCAAGTGATAAAACATAAATATATAGATCAATAAGACATCAAAAACCTCATGAGAATATCAGGTCTACCAAGAAGAATGTCACTTTGTATTATTGATATAGGTCAAAAACATAAAAGCAGCAGTTTGGTGCAAATGTTCTCCAACCCTTTACTACTTCAATGATTTGTCTTTAAATATACATTATTTACAACAAGGATGATCTACTTGGTGGCTAGATCCTCGAATTCTCCTATGACACCTTTCATAATTGAAATACACAACTTTCAACAGAAAACTGACAGCTACTCTTTAAAGAAACCATATCCTAATAAGACTCTAACTCCTATTTATTAAATTGCTCTATCCTATCTGTAAAATAGTTACATGATGGTTACAAAATAAATATCACATGCTCGAGAGACACATGACTAAATTCATATCCACTTTACATATTTAAAACATCCCTAGATTTGTGGATCATAACCCTATTTTTTAGGAATAGATGACCCTTATCTTCAACGTTGTTTTGACTGATGACCTGTCTTCATGGCATTCCCTTTGAGTCATAAATATATGTTGATAAGCTCGCTTGACATGTTGGAGGACTCCAGCTAGCAAAAACTACTTTTAAGATGCTAAAAACCTTCAAAAATTTCTTTCTATGAAAACAGGACAGTTTCATAGCGAGTTTTGGTAGCATGGAAAAAGTGGCTTTTGCATCCATTTACTTCACTCCTTTTTTGTCCATCATGTTAATCAAGTCATGACACCTTACCACCATGAATCCCCCTCCTTGAATCATGCAAAAACTAACTTTAAAAGGAAAAAGGCTACTACAAGTTTTTTTGTAGCGTATTTCTGGCTTCAACCCCGAGGTACGCTACGAAACTGTGTAAAAACCCAGCAATTTCCCCTTTCAAAATTGTCTTCAAAATATGACATCTAGCTGCAAAAATTTGATTTTATGCATGTTATGGACCTCCTAAGGCATATCTCATCTCAAGTTATTACTCCTGTGGTGTTTCTTCTTCATTAACAATCAGTTGAACTATAGGCTCTTCCACCACAGTCATTTTCAAACCTTTCTTTTCCTGCTCTTCATGAATCAGATCCAATTTCTCTTGAAGATCTTTCACTTGGCCCTTCAATGTCCTTTTCTTGGATTGCAAGTGCAGGTTTACCTTTTTGAGGTGCTTGACCTCTCTTCTTAATGGTTGAGTCCACTTAATCAGATTTTTTGTATTGTCCAAGGTCTTTGAGACACTTGTGACTTGATCTTCCCAGTTCTTCCTCATTTCTTCAAACTGAACCCTTTCAGTTCTATGCTTCTTTGCCTCTTTCTTCAAGATGGATATCTCTTCACCTGCCGCTTTCAACTATTCCTTAAGGGTTTCAATTTCCGAATTTTCAGTGATTTTCTCTTTACCCTTCTTTTGTTTGATAACCAGCTCTTCTTTTGTAGGTGAGGAGAGATCTATCATGCTTGGTGGTGGTTGAGCAGTTTCAATGATATTCTAAGTCTCTTTGCTACTTTCCATGACCTTTCTTGCATGTCGGGTCATTGGCTTTCTAGGTTGAAACATGAAACCAGCATCATCACCTGCAAACTCTAACTTTTTAGTTGTCTTGCCTTTCTTTAGCTTTTTTCCTCCATCTTCAACATCTTCATCTTGGACAATGAGAGTTTCTTCAATATCAATTACATAAAAGATGTCCTCTAAGTTACCCTTAACCACAATTTGGCTCCTAGTTACTCTCTTGCTACTCTGTTTGTTGACTGTTGGCTTCTATTGTGCAGGTGTAGTTTTAGGTGTGTCAGTCTTTTGCAAGGGCTCTGTCTCCATTCTCACTGGTCCTAGTGGGGATGATCTATTCCCTTCTTCAACTTCCTCTTCCACTGTTGGTGATGAAATACTTCTAGGTTTGGGAACTCTTTTAGGAGTGACAACATCAACTTCAAAACCACTCATGAACAGAAAGGATGTCCAATCTCTACCTAATCTCTTCAACTCCTCTAACACCAACAACTTAATCGAACCATGATGAAAGAGAGAGGTTTCATTTCCTTCTGTTTTAACTTGAACCTTATCTGACATTTTACCTAGACTTTTGTATAAGTAAAAGGGCAATTCAAGAGACCTCTTACCCAAAAAATGTAGCAGACGCCTATGGTGGTAGGAGTAGACCATGTGAAATCTTCCTTCACATGTGAAATACTTTTGAATTATCATCAACATCTTTGAAAATTTTTCCTTCGTGTAACTCCTTGGGATAGCATTTGTGAGATCAATTTCACTATGCTCTAGCTTAATGAACTCTCTGCAATCATGCATGGTGAACTTGATGCCTTTAAAACATTTTTCCCCTCCTCTAGGGATCCTTGTTGCTGCTGAAATGTTTTCTGGTGTTACTATGAGGTTTAGCATTCCCACCTTTGAAGCTATTCCATTGAAACTTTTAGCAAAATCCTTAGAAACTTGTAGATGACAACCCTGCAGCCTTTGAAATAATTGCAAACAACTTGTTCTTCTGAATACCTCCATGGAAGTTGGGTCTTCATTGAGAAAATTCATGTTCATGGGCTCATATCTGTGGAAATGACCACCTTTGTTAGTTTTATTCCTTGCAGCCATGGTGACTTTATATCTTCTCAGCCTCGCTTGATTAATGACACATGCAACCTTTTAAAATGCCAGCAACCTGCTTGGCTCAATGAAGCAGCTCTCCAGAAATCAAATATCATGTAAAGATAAAGTGGAGAATGAAAAAAATACTAATTGGGTAACCTTTTATGGTTTCAATGACAACTCATGCCTTAATGATGACACATGCATGCTAAAAAGGGTAATGATGACCTCAGAGTTGGCTTTGTACATTTGAATTAACCCTAACAAACTCGAATGACCTCCACCCTAACTCATCCAATCATGAACTGACACTGTGCATTGGATTTTACGGGACAGACAAAAAAACAGTTTTTCGTAGTGTATCTAGTTTATTCTCTGACAGTTTCGCTACGAAACTATTAGGCAGTTTTGTAGCGAAAACTTCTTTTTCACAGTATAAAACGCTACGAAAGTTTGTAAAATTGGCTTAAGTGTCCTAAATTAAAACTGACACCTAATGATGACTGATGGGACATGACATGACCTAAATAGAGGTGGATTTGAACTTTAGGATAAGTTAAAGGTGTAAAAATTGAAATTTTCCTATACCAACTTGAATGACTTTAAGGAGACTTTTGATAAATGATCTATATGACCATGTCAAGTAATGTTTCAGATTTTTTCTGAGTGATAACAGAAGGGTCGAAAATAAATATGCTAAAGGTGCAATATATCAAGCACCCTAATATAGCCTTCTATTTGTATGGTAGGAACCTTTCAGCCTATGGAATACTACGATGAAATGACGAGGTTCATATTTATTTTGAAAAATTATTTTATGCAGAATTATTTTTGGGAATGAAACCCAATTATAATTACCTTCCTTCTAAATTTTTTGGTCTCGGGAAAGGTCGATTATATGACCGTAGGGGCGCTAAGCGTGATGTTGAGTTGCCTTGCCCTAAGCCACCATTGGTAAGCCAACCTCCTCATGTGGAAAATTTGTGGTCAAATATGGATGTACTTTTCAAATTAGTCGAGAAGAAGGGGATGCCATCATAGACAATGTTTAGACTTAACTTGGTGGAATTGATAAATTGATAAAGAGCACGAGATAATGCACGTGCTAATTTTGTGTATAGTACAGATGATGAGATAGAAAACATGAGTATTAAAGAGCTTAGAACATATGTAAATCATTTTCACAATGGTTGGTAGGACTTAATTCTTCATGAGGAAGAGGGTGTGGGGTTGGTATGTGTTAATGGTTAGGGTGAATATTTTAGTGTAATTTGGAATGTACATATACATGTTTATTTGTATGTGTTAATGGGTAAGGTGAATATTTTAATGTAATTTGGAATTTACATATACATGTTTATTTGTATGTGTTAATCTAACAAAAATGTATCATATGTACACCATTTGCAGTTAACACACTTTTTGAATGAAAATTTTGATAATATCACAATCCAAGGTTCAGGTTCTGGCAATCAAGATGATATTTTGAGAAATGTTAGTTTTTTTAAGAGTTCATGATGTTGAGTTACAATTATTATTATATTATTATATTGGCATCATGATGAAATATTTTTAAAATAAATAATTATGTGTTCACATGTATATAATTAAATTTTAACATATTCTTATTCCGTCTGATGTTTTCGCATTGGATCCACCCTCTTCTTCCATGTTAGGAGATGTGCCAAATAATCCACCGTCACAAGTATTGAATTATTCACTTATGTTTCAAGTTATAAATTGAAGTTAACGTTTCATTAAAAAATGAGATCTAGATCTTGAGTTATTTTACAGTTTCAAAATTTTTGAATTTTAGGTTTGTGGAGATGATTTCTGTTCTCCAAGGACTTTAGCGATGGAGTGTATGATGGAGATAGGAACATCCAAACAATTTGAAGAAGAATTTTTCTAACATTTTTTTTAATATTATTGCATTATTTTATGCATTTTCATTTGAAAAATTTATATAAATATATATATACTTGTACATGTATTGTACAATTTATTCTGGAGGATGCATTGATACAGGGCCAACACTATGTAATATTCCAAATTAGGAAAAGCAGCAATATTGAACATAAAACTAGAATGTATAGAAAATATCAATACAAACACATGAGAAAATCATAGATCCATTATATTATGTATCACAGCAGAAAAAATGCACAATATGTTGAGGAACAAATCACTCAAACTAGTCAAACAAGCCCCCATTGCCCAAATACACTAAAACCAGAAATGTTGTTGCTATACATAAATGCCGAAGTACATGACAGCATAGTCCCAATGAGGGTTACTACAGCTGGAAAATGGAAACAAGTAGATCTACTGATATGATGCTCAAAGGGTGCTGAGAATGGAGAATTAGTCTCTCAAGCACAATCCCAAGACAACCTGGAAAGGGTTTCTTCAAATACAAAAGATGCAAAAAGTGCAGACTGCAACTCTATGGCTGAATAACATTGTATCACTAGAGGACTGCTGGAATATGGCTGATATGACAAGGGAATGGTTGTAACTTCTCCTCTCTATCTTTCCAGGTGAAGGGTTTCTCCCCTCACTAGGAAACTAGCTCACAAACAGGGTTTCTCAACCCTCCACTACACTACCCTGCAAAATAACGCAGTTCCTCAAGGAGACTGCATTATGGTTGAAGGTAGCTACTTGGCCCAATGCCAGAAGGTGTAAATGAAGCTTAGAATACCTCTCCTGAGTGGGCACTCGAAGTCCCTCGAGGAAGAGTGTGGGATTTTCACCTGGAAACACCCTTGTACTAAACAATACAACAAACTCTGTTAAATAGCTAAAGCATGCAATAAGTCATAAGACCAAAACATAAACAATATTTTGAATTCCCTCCATGGTTTCCATCCCCTTCCTTATATGCTTGGTGAGCTTCCTTACCCTTTTCCCCACTCATTAAAGATGCTACTTCCATGCAAAGACTCTTCCTCCAAAACTGTGATGTCCCCACTAGCTCCACTCTCTCCTATGGCAACGATGTTGATTTGGTCAACCTTGACCCAATCTACATGCATTGACCCCATTCACACCAAGGGTTTCTTTATTTCAACTAGCTAAACTGATCCACATTCATACTAGAGGTGGTTTTATTCCTACTAAAGAGATTTAAAGGTCTCTTTACCCACTTATTCATCTAAATTATGAATAGAAGCAACATATAATATTCCAACTAGTTAAAAGCTAATTGGGAATATTACAGTCCTCCCCTCCCAAATGTTGCTTGTCCTCAAGCAACAATAAAGAAGGATGCTGCAAAATCTTCTCTCCTTCCCAAGTGGAATCCTCATCTGGTAGATTCCTCCATCAAATCAGATATTATATAATCACACTGTTTCATAGCTACCTCTCTCGAGTATCCAAGATAGCCTCCAGTTGTAAAACCAGATGGCCCTCATCATCAATAGGTGGGAGATTCATGGTGGCAACCACATTTTGTCCAATGGCCTTCTTGAGGCATGAGACATGAAAAATTTTATGGATCTTTCTCCCAATGGGAAGCTCCAACTCATATGCTACCTCCCCAACACAACGAATCACCCTATATGGCCCATAGAACAGAGGCTTAAGATTTTCAGCTCCCTTCTCCTTAAGTGTAGATTGTCTATATGGTTGGAGATGGAGATAGACCAAATCATCAACCTCAAACTGCCTCTCTATTTGACCATGGTCTGCATATAACTTATGTTGGTTATATGTTGTAGCAATGTTATCCTTGAGGGCCTAGAGTATATCCCGACTCTCCTAATTCCACTCTTTGGCTCTAGGAGCCTTTCTTGCTCCAAACATCACACCAGAAAATGATAGCGCATCATACCCATAAAGAGCTCGAAATGGGGTCATGCCGATGGACATGTGAAAATTTGTGTTATAGCAATACTCCCCCAATTGGAGCCAGTGCATATATGCTTTTTGCTGCCCCGAAACATATTTCACAAGTAGCCTTCGAGACACTTGTTTACTATCTATGTTTTTCCATCAGTCTGTGGGTGATAATTGGTACTCAGTGTTAACTCAATACCCACTAATCGAAAAAGCTCTTGCCAAAAACCACCATGAAGCGGCTATCCCGGTCACTGACTATGGTCTTTGGAAGACCATGGAGTCTAAGGAAATCTCTAAAGAAGAGCTCGGATACCTGTGAAGCAATATATCATGCAGAAATATCAAATAAATGTGAATAATTTGTTAGTCGATTAACAACTACAAAGATACAATCCTTACCTTGAACTGTAGGTAGACCAGTGATGAAGACCATGGAAATACTCTCCCATTTTCCCTCCAGAATAGGGAATGGCTGCAACAATCTTGCAGGATGGTTGTGTTCTCCTTTGTTCTACTGGAAAACTACGCACTCCTTGATGCGCTGGAGTGCATTCTCCTTGAGACCCTTCCATGAGAATATTTTCCGAATGGCTCGGTATGTCTTGTTGAATCCTTGATGTCCGGAAAGTGGTAAATCATGTGATGCTTGCAAGATCTTCTTCTTGAGCCTAGAATCTCTAGTCAAGAAGATCTGGTCTCGGTAATATATGATCTTATCCATCACTCTAAACCTCTCATCAGTCACCTGACCATCTAGGATTTCACATGCAAAGCGGTCTTTGGAATACTCCACTAACAATTGAGCCTTCCAATCTATATCCATACTCATCAAAGACAACATTGTTGGCCTTCATGATAGAGCATCTTCCACTACATTTCTCTTCCCCTTGACATATTCAATGTCCAAGTCATATGCTTGGATCTTGCTCACCCATTTCTACTAAAAAAAGAACCGAAGACTATTGTGATCAGCCTTCACTCGGAATATGATACCCACCAAATATTTTCGGAACTTGGATAAGGCATGCATGATATCCAACATATCCTTATCATATATAGAATACAATATCTCATGTGGCAACAAATTCTGACTCTCAAAAGCTATGGGGTGCCCCCTTGCATCAAAACTACTCCAATTCCCTCCCCTGAAGCATCACATTCTAGCATAAAAGGTTGAGTGAAATCTGGTAAAACCAACACCGAGCAGCTACTCATTACCTCCTTGAGCCTATCAAAGGCTCACTATGTTGTGGTTGTCCAACTAAAGGCTCCCTTCTTGGTCAAATCTGTAAGTGGTGCTGCTAGTTGAGATAACCTTTTAACAAACTTCCAGTAGTAGGTATAAATGCCTACAAACCCCAGAAGCCCTATGACATTCTTGGCTCAGTCTAATCCTTGATAGTACAAATCTTCTCTTCATGAACTCTCACTCCATCTACTCTAATGATGTGGCCCAAATAGAGCATCTCTGTGAGTCCAAACTCACACTTGGAGAGCTTAGCAAAGAATTGCTACTCTTCAAGAATGTGTAATATTGCCTCAATATGTTATAGATGCTCTTCCCATGTGTGGTTGTAAATAAGAATGTCATCAAATAATACTAAAGAAAACTTCTTAAATTGACCATGAAAAATGTGGTTCATGCCAGACTGGAAAGTTTTCAAAGCATTGGTTATCCCAAAGGGCATCACCAAGAACTCAAAATGGCCATAGTGGCATCTAAATGCGGTCTTGGGGATATCTTGGTCCCTTACTCTGATTTGATGGTACCTCGACCTCAAATCAATCTTTAAAAAGTACTTGGATCCCCTTATCTCATCCATCAACTCATCGATATTGGGGATTGCATACCGGTTCTTCATTATTTTCTTGTTCAAGGCCCTATAGTCAATGCACATCCTCAATGTGACATCCTTCTTCTTCACCAGAACTACTGAAGAAGAAAAAGGACTGGAGTTGGGTCAGATATGCCCTAAAGCTAAGAGCTCCTGAATGGATTTTTCAATCTCATCCCTGTAGGCTTTGGGATACCTATAGGGTGTGGTGATCACTGCTTGGATCCCCTGCTCCAACTCAATAGTGTGTTCAAACCCTCAGTCAGGTGGCCTCCCTGGTGGAATATCTCCAAATACTGTATAATATCTATCTGGAATAGACTGCACATCCGAGTGTACAGGTGCACTCTTTCCTCCTGCCTTTGACATATGCAATTATAATGCCCATTCTATGTCCCCTTTGTGTAATACAGCCTCCATCCTATGTGTTGAGACAATCTGGGGTGGATAGGTGTGTATGCCTTTGATTTTATGATGCTTACCACTCCCCTTCTTTGTCCATTTGATCTCCAAGGTTTCCCAATCTGTGGTAACCTTCCCGAAGGTGATTAACCACTAAAAACCTAATATCACATTGGTGTCTGGAATATCCACCACAAAGAAGTGGTCTATTAATGTGTAGGTCCCCATAGTGATAGTTAATGTTGGAATATATTTGGCACACTGCATGGTTCTAGCTCCTGGAACCAAAACTGAGAAGCCCTCAAAATCTTCCATGTGAATGCCTCTCCTCTACACTAACTGAGTATCAATAAAGTTATGGGTAGCCCCACTATCTATCAACAACGATACTCTCTGCCCCTGAATAGTGTCTCTAAATCTATGTGTTAGGTACTTGGGAACTCCCTGCAAAGCTGCAAGAGTCCCTCCTATTGGATAAAATTCTCCCTTCATACCTCCTAATGGTGATGCAATCTCTCATGATGCTATAGCACTCGTATCCTTCCCCAAGCCTTCTGCTTCATCCTCCCCATTTGAGGGAAGGAAATTCACATCTTTATCCTTTGCTTGGGAAGAGAATCTCTGCTGAAATGGGCTTTTGGCTTGGGCAAAGCATGTTGTAGATCTATAGCCTTCTCAATATCCTCTTGGAGTGTAGTTGGTCTAGTGGATTTCACCAACCCATGCAATGATTCTACTAACCCATCAATAAACATGTACACCCTCCTAGCTACAGATAGGCCAGATACCATAACTGAGAGCTTTAGAAATTCAGAGATGTAATTCTCTGGATCTCCTGTTTGCTTAAGCTTGATTAGCTCAACAAAATGTGCTTTTGGGTTCTTGGGTTCAAACCTTTCCACTAATCTCCAGGTGAATTTTGCATAAGCAGTGATACTAGCATGCCCTAGTGTAGATAGGCCATGAAACCACCACTCATGTGCTTCACCTTCTAAGTGTAGCGCTGCTACCTTGATGGCCTCCATCTATGAAACTCGCTTCAACTGAAAATAAGTATCCAAATTATCTACCCAAACCTTGGTTGTGCACTTGGGTGACCCATCAAAAGAGGGCAAAAAGAACCTACCTATAGTATGTTGCAAACCATTGTTCTGCATGTAACTTCCACCTCTATTGTGATTGTTGGGTCTTTTATTATCCTTGATCCGACATAAATATTTAAAGTTCATGTGTTTCTTGAAACTATGAGATTTAGATTCATATTCTAAGAAATAATCACCAAGATTTTCCTCACTTTGTGGCCCTCCCATCTCATTTCCTGCTGATAGGAATGTGGCCATGGTGGAGCATTGTGAAGAATATTTTACTTCTGATTGCTCACACCATAAATGTGAAGTGTCGGAACTTTCTCCATATTGAAATCCTCTAGGGGATTCCTTCTGCCTTTCTAATCTCATCTCCTTGATGTATTTATTAATGTTTTGCATGGTCTGGAGAAGAAGTTTTTTGATTTCCCTTTCCTCCATTTCTATAGATGTATTGCCCCACAAGATGAGCCAAGATTATGCTCTAATACCACTGTAATATTCCAAATTAGGAAAATAAGCAATATTGAACATAAAACTAGAATGTACAGCAAATATCAATATAAACACATGACCAAATCATATATCCATTATATTATGTATCACAACAGCAAAAATGTACAATACGTTGAGGAACAAATCACTCAAACTAGGCAAACAAGCCTCCAATGCCCAAATACACTAAAACCAGAAATGTTGCTGCTATATAGAAATTTCAAAGTACATGACAGCACAGTCCCAGTGAGGGCTACTGCAGCTATAAAATGGAAACAATTAGATCTATTGATATGATGCTAAAAGAGTGATGAGAATGGAAAACTAGTCTCTCAGGCACAATCCCAAGACAACCCAGAAAGGGTTTCTTGAAATACAAAAGATGCAAAAAGTGCAGACTGCAACTCTTTGGCTGAATAACATTGTATCACTAGAGCACAGCTGGAATATGGCTGATATGATAGGGAAATGGTTGTAACTTCTCCTATCTAGCTTTCCGAGTGAAGGGATGCTCCCCTCACTAGGAACTAGCTCACAAACAGGGTTTCTCAACCCTCCACTACACTACCCTGCAAAATAACGTAGTTCCTCAAGGAGACTGCGATGTGGCTGAAGGTAGTTGCTTGGCCCAATGCTAGATGGTGGAAATGAAGCTCAGAATACCTCTCCTAAGTGGGCACTTGAATTCCCCCAAGGAAGACTGTGGGATTTCCGCCTGGAAACACCCTTGTACTAAACAATACAACAAACTCCACTAAACAGCTGAAGCATGAAATAAGTCATAAGACCAAAACATAAACAATATTTTGAATGCCCTCCATGGACGTCATCCCCTTCCTTATATTCTTGGTGAGCTTCCTCACCCTTGGCCCCACTCATTAAAGATGCTACTTCCATGCAAATACTCCTCCTCCAAAACTGTGTTGTCCCCACTAGCTCCACTCTCTCCTATGGCAGCGTTGTTGATTTTTTCAACCTCGACCCAATCTATATGCATTGACTCCATTCACACCAAGGGTTGCTTTATTTCAGCTAGCTAAATTGATCCACATTCATACTAGAAGTGGTTTTATTCCTACTAAAGAGATTTAAGGGTCCCTTTACCCACTTATTCATCTAAATTATGAATAGAAGCAACATATAATATTCCAACTAGCTAAAAGCTAATTGGGAATATTACACACGAGACAATGGTGGGGGAACTACATGAGGTATTGCATGAAATTTTAATTTTTTTTCCATTTAGTTTGTTTTATTGAAGTTATACATTCTCATTCAATTATAAAAAAATAAATATAATTTTAATATGTATACATATCAATTTCTTATACATGTGTATATATATGTATATGAAATTAGGGCCAACACGGGACAATGGAGGGGGAACTACATGAGGTATTGCATGACCTTTTTTTTTCATTTTGTTTTTTTATGAAGTTTTGCATTCTTATTTAATTTTAAAACATTAAATTTTAATTTTAATACATGTACATAAATTTCTTATACATGTGTATATATATGCAATTACACATTGTGTAGGTTCTCCATTCTTCAGATGATGGCATAAGGAGACTGTTGGAAAATACATTGCAACCAAATTCTCTATTTAATTGATGCACACAACATTTTATTTGATCTAGTATTTTTATAACTTACATGTTATATTTACTTTTCTATATAACTTGATACTTGTAACACTTGATACATTTTATATTTACTTTTATTGAGTGATATAAATTTTGGACATATTTTACATTTTGGATAATTGAACTACATTTACTTTTATTGAATGATTTAAAATTTTGGATAGTTGTTACATTTGGCATGTGATCACTTGTTGTTATATAATGTTAACTTAGATGATCTTAGATTATGTTTTGTTTTTAAAACTTGTTGTTTGGTCACTTGTTATTTAAAATGAATCTAGATTGAAATTGCAAATTACAAAACACATGGGGTATATGTTATGCATTTGAACATGTGTGAATCTTATATAATTAAGTGTAAATGTCTATTAAAGGTGATATTTAGGTACATTTTTCATGAACGTGTGTCATTTAAAACAATCATAGATGGTTTTACATATTTAAGTTCATGAATATATGTAACAATAATTGAAGTACATTTGCATTTAGTTATTACATTTTGCATACATGATGACATGTTGTTATAATGTTAACTTAGATTAAATCTTAAATTAAATGTTTTGTTTTTAAAGCTCAACTTGTTTTGTCATTTGTTATTTAAAATGAATCTAGATTGAAATTTCAAATTACAAAACACATGTGGTACATGTTAAATGCATTTGAACATGTATGAATGAACTATATAATTAGTACATGTCTACTAAAAGTGATATTTAGGTACATTTTGCATGATCATGTGTCATTTAAAACAATCATAGATGGGTTTACATATTTAAGTTCATGAATATGTAACAATGATTGAAGTACATTTGCATTTAGTTGTTACATTTTGCGTACATGTTGACATGTTGTTATAATGTTAACTTAGATTCAATCTTAGATTAAATGTTTTGTTTTTAAAGCTCAAGTTGTTTTGTCATTTATTATTTAAAATGAATCTAGATTGAAATTGCAAATCACAAAACACATGTGGTACATGTTAAATGAATTTGAACATGTATGAATGAACTATATAATTAGTACATGACTATTAAAAGTGATATTTAGGTACATTTTGCACATGATCATGTCATTTAAAACAATCATAGATGGTTTTACATATTTAAGTTCATGAATATGTAACAATGGTTGAAGTACATTTGCATTTAGTTGTTACATTTTACATACATGATGACATGTTATTATAATGTTAACTTAGATTCAATCTTAGATTTTAAATGTTTTGTTTTTAAACATCAAGTTGTTTTGTTACTTGTTATTTAAATTGAATCTAGATTGAAACTTCAAATTACAAAATTCATGTAATACATGTTATGCATTTGAACAATGTGTGAATGTTATATAATTATGTGTACAAATGTCTATTAAAGGTGATAGTTAACTTTTAATATAAAGTTGTAAATGAACATGTGCATAAAAATATAAGCTATAAAACATGACCATGTACAATTTGCATGGTGTGAGTGTAGTTTGATGCTTTTAAAGGTTAAATACATATATATTTAAGTTCATGAATATGTATCAATGAAAGAAAATTTGCATTTAATTCATACATTTTGCATTTCAAATCATTATTATAATGTTAATATACAATACATATAGATGTACATATAAAAACAATCATAAAATTCTAGGTGTACATAGATGTGTCAAACAATCATAAAATTTTAAAATTGCATTAAAAAATATGGTATACAACATTTTTCATTAATGTACATAGAAATACTACTATGGATGTCAGTTGATAGTAAATTTTAATATAATAAAACTAGAAATTAGAAAACACGGTATAAATTTTGCATTTGAATGAATATTATAATTTTCTTTAGATGTCGAAAACAAGATCATAACTTAAAATTTGCATTATATCAAAAATGCTTGATACATACATTTTGCAATAATGACATAAAATTAACTAGCTCATACCAGAGAATGTATGAAATCGTTTAAGGCCAGAGGGTTGGGTGTGTATTATATTATTTCCACGAATAGTCGCACATACGAGGGGGCGGGGGGCGATAGACCCTCTTTGTTTGTTGCGCCAGGTGCAACAGGGGGGTCACAGGGGGGGAGGCAGCCTCCCCTGTCCAAGGCTTTGCAGGGGGCGGATAGCCCCATTCACGGGTTCTGGGGTAGCACCCCAGGAAAAAAAATTGGACCATATTTTAAGTGGGCGGACCTGCCTATGGTTTTGTGCATGGGTTTGCACATGGTTTTGAGGCATGATGGTTTTCGGCCCTTGGTATTTTGTAGATCAACTCAAGGGAACTACAATTATGTTCTAATCTAGAGTTAATGGAATGGATTTTATGAATGCTTCGGCATGTATATATATATGTGTTGTAACACTAAAAGGAATATAATGAAAAATCCAAATGGTAGTCCCGATTTGGGATCTAGGGGAAAAATATCTACATATATGTTTTATGTTTTATGCTCTCGATATTGTTTATTTTCTGTTTTTTAAGAATTCGTTTGCAAATAATTTGTTTACAAGATTAAAACATACATTTGGTATCATAGTTGTTTCGGCTTCAAGGGGACACCTTTGCTGCTGAGGGGTTTTTTTCTTAAGCCTGTGGTAGACCCTGTGGGATTGATTCTTACGGTGAAATAATATGGCGATTAGTGGAAAGATAGAGATCGATAAATTTAATGGTCATAGTTTTGAGTTGTGGAAGCTCAATATGGAGGATCTGCTGGTGGATAAAGATCAGTGGATCACGATCGATCCAAGCACTAAAGCAACGACAATGTCAGATGAAGACTGGGGGAAGTTGGATCAGAAGGCAAAGAGCACAACATGTTTTTGTATCTCAGATTCAATATTGTTGAATTTATCTAGGGAATCTACGATGAAGACTTTGTGGGTTAAGTTAGGGACTTTGTACCAATCTAAGTCTCTGGTCAATAAATTTTTCCTGCTGAAAAAGTTGTATAACCTGAGGATGAAGGATGGAGACTCAATGGTAGAGCATTTGAACAACTTCAATAATATGGTAAGTGAGTTGTCATCTGATGATATTAAAATTTTATATGAAGATAAGTGCATCAGTTTGTTGTGTTCTCTACCAGATTCATGGTACAGTATGGTTATTGCAATAGGTAGCAATAAAACTACCTTGAATTTTGATGAAAATGCCTTAGCCTTGTTGTCGGAGGAAATGAGACGGAGAAATATGGAGGGATAGAATGGAGACTCCCTTATATGTATGAGGAAGGCCCTAGAACAGAAACAAAAATATGTTTTTGAGTGGGAGATCTAAATCTAGAGGGAGATATAAATCTCTAGGAAAGCCTGTAAAGGTGTGTTGGAAATGCGGAAAGGAAGGGGACTTCAAAAAGGATTTCAGATCTAAAGCTCCTAAGAAAGGAAAGGGATCTGATGATGCTCCTTCCACAGAGGCAAAAACCACCTCAGATGAAGGTGGGGATGTGTATTTGGCTTCTTCTTCAAATGCACATGTAGATCATGAGGCATGGTTGATTGACTCAGGTGCATCCTTTCACTTCACTCCCCATAGGGAGTAGTTCTATGAGTATGAGAAGTATGAAGGTGGTGATGTCTTCTTAGGGGATTAAAGGAAGGCCAAAATCATTGGATGTGGAAAATTCAAGGTGAAGCTGTAAGGTGGAAGGATTAGAACACTTCCTAGTGTTCTGCATATTCTTGGATTGGATAGAAATATGATTTATGTAAGAAATATGGATGATGCAGGTGTAAAAATAGTGTTCGAGAAAGATACCTACAAGATGGTTCGGGGAGAACTACTATCAATGCAGGGACTTCGGATTGGAACTTTGTACAAGCTTCAGGGTATCACTGTTATTGATGGGTGCAACAATTTTGTGGTTCCTGAAAGTGGAGTGGAAATCCTAGCAGTCTCTAGAGAAATACCATGTTATGGCATCAAAGGCTTGGACATATTGGAGAAAAGGTCCTTCAAATACTGCATGGTAATGCTATGGTAGAAGGTATGTCTAATTTCTCTCTGGATTTTTATTTCTGTGAAAATTGTGTATATGGGAAGTAGAACCGGGTGAGTTTTCCTTTTGGTGCTAAGAGGGCAAACAATATATTAGAGCTTGTGCACAATGATGTGTTTGGACTTGTGTCGGTTCCATCACTGGGAAATTTTGTGTACTATGTTTCATTCATAGATGAATTATCGAGGAATACATGGATATATTTCTTGAGGAAGAAATCTGAAGTCTTTGACATATTTAAAGAATTTAAGGCTTTGGTGTAAAACCAAAAAGAGAAGAAGATAAAGGTGTTGAGGAAAAATAATGGTGGAGAGTTCTGTAAGAAGGAATTTGAGGAGTTTTGTAAGAAGTGTGGTATAGCATGGTAGAAGACTACTCCATACACACCTCATCAAAATGGAGTTGCAGAAAGAATGAACAAAATTTTGATGGAAAAGGAAAGAAGCATGCTTAGTGGTACCAAGTTAGGACAAGAATTCTAGGTAGAGGAAATGGATAATGCATGTTACCTGGTTAATAGATCACCTTCATCAACATTGGAGGATAAGACTCCACAGGAGGTATGGACAGGTAAGAAACCCTCTCTTTCACATCTGAGGATATTTGGATTTGATGCATATGTACATGTTCCAAAGGAGAAAAGGACCAAGTTGGATAGTAATTCTGAAAGGTGCATCTTTATTGGGTATAAGGATGGTTTAAAAGGTTACAAGCTTTGGAACCTAGAAACAAGAAACAGTTGTGTACAGTCGAGATTTGGTGTTTAGAGAGGTGAAATATGTTTTTAAACATGAAGTCCTACCAAAGGAACTTGAGAATATAGAGTTTGAGCTAAAGGAGGATGAATCAGACTCTACAACAAAACAAGATTCAGAAGAGGAAGAGACACAAACTCTAGTTGTGAGATGATCAGTTTATGAAAGAAGGCAGCCAAAAAGGTATAGTCCATATGATTTATATTAAAATTTTTCTTTAACTATCACTGTTGATGATTCCAGAGCTGTGAGGGAGGCAGTAGTTTCAGAGGATGGGAAGCTCTGGAAGGAGGCCATGGTTGAAGAAATGACATCCTTGAACAAAAATTAGGCATGCGATTTGGTGGAGTTTTCAACTGGAAGGAAGCCCATCACGAGAAAGTGGGTGTTTATGAAGAAGATGAATGTATAAGGCAAGGTGGAGAAATAAAAAGCTCGGTAGGTAGCAAAATTTTATTCCCAGGTGTCGGGAATTGATTTTGGTGATATTTTTTCTCCTGATGCCAAGGTTAATTCAATTAGATTATCTGATGTTGTTGCATTTGATTTTGAGGTAGAACAGATGGATGTGAAGACAACATTTCTTCACAAGGATCTGGAAGAGGAGATATACATGAAGCAACTGGAAGGCTTTGCGGTGAAGGGTAAGAAAGCACTGGTATGCAGGTTAAAAATTTCTTTGTATGGGTTAAACAATCACCAAGGATGTGGTATCAAAAATTTGATACCTATATACAGGGACTTGGCTTCACAAGAAGAAAAGAGGATCACTATGTGTATTTTAAATTAATTGGTGACTGTGTTATTTTTTTGGTCTTGTATGTGGATGATATGTTGCTGGTTGGAAATGACAAAGAAATTATCCAGGATTTGAAGACCCAGTTGTTCTCCAAATTTGACATGAAGGATCTTGGTGCTGCAAACTATATTTTGGGCATGGAAATTAAGAGAGAATGGGAAAAGAGGAAGCTCTGGTTAAACCAGGGGAAGTATATCGAGACAATATTGCAAAGGTTCAATATGCATAATAGTAAACCGGTAAATTTTCATATTCCTGTAGGTGTAAATCCATCTGCTGAATAGTGTCCCAAGACACAAGAAGAAGAGGAGAATATGTCCTGTGTTCCATATGCAAGCGCAATGGGTAGCCTGATGTATGCAGTGGTATGTACTAGACTAGACATTGCAAACGCAGTGGAAGTATTGAGAAGGTTTATGTCAAAAACAGGGAAGGAGCATTGGACAACAGTGAATTAGGGTTTGAGATATTTGCGTGGCACTAGTGATTATGGTTTGTGCTACTAGGGAAGACTAGGTTTGGACAGAGTTTTGGACGTTCGTGGTTTTGTTGATGCAGACTGGGATGGAAATCTGGACCAAAGAAAATATACAAGTGGGTATTTGTTTAGCCTATTTGGAGGTGCAATCAATTGGATGAGTAAAAGATAGTTTGTAGTGGCTCTTTCAACTACAAAGGTAGAATACATGGCAGCCACTCGCGCAAGCAAGGAAGCAATTTGTTTGTAGAGATTTTGTTCAAGTATGGAGATGGTGCAACGAGATATAATGATAGACTGTGATAGCTAAAGTGCAATTTTCTTGGCTGAGAACCTTGCTTATCATTCAAAGAAAAAGCACATTGATGTTAAATATCAATTTGTGAGACATATGGTTGAGGATAAAAAGGTGTTGTTGGTAAAGGTGGACACTTTGAAGAATTTTGCAGATGCATTGACGAAGTTTGTGACCACTCAAAATTTCTCTTGGTGTAGAGAAACAATGGGCGTTGCAGGGCTGGACTAACGACTAATCTCTCTTGTGGCCCCCTACCGAAATAAAACAACAAGTGGGTGGACCCGCCTATGGTTTTTTGCATGGGTTTGCACATGGTTTTGGGGCATGATGGTTTTCAGCCCCTGGTATTTTGTAGATCCGGTCAAGGGAACTACGGTTATGTTATAATCTAGGGTTAATGGATTGGGGTTTGTGAATGCTTCAGCATGTATATATGTGTTGTAACACTAAAATAAATATAATGAAAAATCAAGTTGGTAGTCCCGATTTGGGATCCAGGGGAAAAATCTTTGTATATATGTTTTATGCTCTTGCTATTGTTTATTTTTTTGTTTTCAAGAATTTGTTTGCAGATAATTTCTGTACAGGGTTAAAACCTACACAGAGAATGTACATGTATGTGTACATGTATAAATTACTTGTTGTGTGCATGTGCAAACACAATTTATCAATATAATCAAATCCTCAATACACTTGTACATAACATAAAATATACATATAAGAATGTACAACTTAAGAATGCACAAAAAAAAAGGCTAACAATTTGTACTTGAGTTCTGTAAGTTCTCAAAGATGAATCTAAGGAGAAGAAATTGTTGGGAAGTTCAATCAAAAAATTTCTAATGGAATTCCATCCTCAATGACCCGTTCATGGTCAACTTTTTACATTTTCCATTTCTTAACTTTCAATTTTTTCTTTGATTGAAATTATATCAACTGCATGCGCGTTGCATTGTAATATTCCAAAATGTAAAAGACAGCAATATAGAACATATGCAGCATTCCAAATAAATCAAATAGGAACATAGCACTAAAATCTGGAAAATGTCGGAAATATGTTGCAACTGGAAATTACATTAAGGCGTCATAATATATGAGCAGAAACAGCTAGGTCATATCATTATAATAAAAAAAAAAAAAGTACATAGTGCTCTAAAAGGAATGCACTCAAGCCACAAAATGGCTGAAATACACTAAAGAAAACTAGCACTGGAAATGTGTGATGCTACTAATGCTACTAGGAATAATAACCATGTGCTGGAGGTTGTTGGAGTGCTCAGAATGATCTGAGATTTTAACCATGCATTCTACTCAAAAAGCCCAGAAAAACCCAGAAATGGTTTGGCCATATTTTAAATTTGCATTTTCGGCCCTTTTTGGGTTGCACACTACACCCCTGCTGGCTAAGTTACACACTCCCTGGAGATAATTGTTGATATGGGGCTGAAATAATGATCTATCAGCTGCAAAAACACCCAATCAACTCAATACATGAAGGGTTAGTCCCTTCTCTTGATCTCCAAGCTAGAATCTTGAGATCTAGCTCCTCCTTCCTCTGCTCAAGTTGCAATTGCACATTGCACAACTGCTAGAATGAAATGTGTTTTCAAGAGGGTTGAAGTTGTAGCCTACTACTAGATGATGGAATATAGATCACGGATGATGAAAATGATCTCTCCAATGTGAGGGAAAGACCCCTCATAGGATTTCAAGCTGAAATACTTGGAACTTCCTTCCTCCCTTAGATTTGTCTAATTGGACTGTGCAATTCCTGAAGGAACTACTGTTGCATGGAGGTGTAGAAATGATGGCCTAATTCTAGATGTAGAAATTTTGATCTTGGAAGACTGAAATGAAGCAAAAGATGAAATGGATGACCCCTTCACCAGCTCCTTAGTTAAAATTCTAAGAACTACCTCCTCCTCTCAACCCTAAGACAGGAATGTGTAATTCCTGAAGTTGTATGTGCTGCAGAGAGGGGTTGGATGTGGCACCAATGCCGGATGATGAGTTGTTGCTCAAAAAAACCTTCCCAGAGTAGGCACTCGAAGTCCCACATGGGTGAGGGTGTGATTCCTGCTCGGGAACATCTGTGTGCTAAACAGGACAACAGACTTAGCTAAACAGCTGAAGCGTGCAAAGAATGTCAAACGAAAATACAATATCAAATTCCAAATTGATTTAATTTTTTTCCCTCATCTTCCTTAAATGGTTGTGAGCCTTCCCTAGCCTTGGCCCACCTCATAACTACGCTGCACATGTGGCCACTAGTCTTCATGAAGATTGCATTGTTTCTCCATGATCTCCATGATCTCTGCATTTACTTTCCACTCCTCCATTATGTGTGCATTTAATGCACCACTCCCTCCATCACTTCATCCTTATTTCTCTATGATCTTACTTTTATTCCTCTATGATCTTACTTTATCTCCATGATCTTCCTCATTAATGTTGCATGATCTCCATTCTTCCTACATTAATAATCTGCTCCACTACTCCATAATGTTGATCTACTATCTAATTAACCCCTATACACACACCAAAAGTGGATTTTATTCATTTATGGGGTTTATGGGTCCCTCCACCCTTTTATTTACTGAATTAATTAAGAAAAGTAAGAACTCTAATATTCCAATAATCTGATGGAAAATTTGGAATATTACAGTCCTCCCCACCAAAATGTTGCATGTCCTCAAGCAACTGCAAAAGTATATGCTACAACAATCCATCTCCCTCTAATGGCATCCTCATATGGAAGGTACCCCCATCTGCTACAATGTGCTATGAATGCCCAGCTCCATAGTTGCCTCTCTAGAATGTCTAGAATGGCCTCCAACTGTGTAGTTAGATGCCTCTCCTCATCAATAAGCCCCAAGTGGCAACCATATGTTGTCCAAGGATATTCTCCATGCATGAGATATATGAAATGAAGTGGTTTCTTCTCAAAGTGGAAAGTCCCAACTCTTGAACTATCTCTCCAACCCATGCTACATATAGTAGATTGCATCTCTCCATACTCCAATCATTGGCCTTGTTGGCTTTTTTGGCTCTAAGCATCATCTCAACACTGTGTAAAATAAAGAATAGAGACATATGGATTAACATGTGAGATGTTGAACCATATTCTCCCAAAAGTAACCACTGCAACAATTCCTCTTGCTGCCACACCACCTTATCATCATACCAAGTGTGGTGGCCATACTCTCCTAACAGAAGCCAACACAGTAAGGCCTCATGTTTCCATCCTACATCAAAATTATGCAATGTATGGGAGAAATTCAGCCCATAATCTCCCAAGAGTAACCAAAGTAGTAATGAATCTTGTTTCCACCTCACATCATCATCATGCAAGCCATGGAGCAACAACATATTGATTGACATGTAAAATGTCACATCATCCCAACATAACCAAGCTCCCTGCTGCCACATCATATGAGTGCCATGCAATGTCCCAAACCATAACACACCCATTGACTTAGGATATGTTATGTGATGGACAAACTCTCTCAAGAGTAGCCAGCAGAGCCATGCCTCCTGCTGCTGCATCTCACTAGCAATATACAAAACATGGATTATACAAATATGAGATGTTGGGTAGTATCCATACTCACCCAAAATAAACCATCATAGCCATGCTTCTTGTTTCCCCGTGTCTTAGATCTCACCAACTACTTTCTCATCATCCCCTCCCTTCCATCCAACTGTTGGCGATGACTCCTATCATGCTTCTGCTTGGTATCCACCCAATGGAGAATATCATCCTCCTCACTCTGATAATCTTTTCACTCCATGACATGTTGAAGTGCATCATCCTTAAGGTTGCTCCATGAGAACCTCTCATCGATGACCTAGTAGAATCCATAAGATTCTGAATATGTTGTAGGTAGAAACTTCTCTTTTAGCTATGAGATGCTCATCAATAAAGATCTATCATAATAATGGAATATTTTATCCATCACAAGATGTCTATCATCAACCATCTTTCCATCCAATGCTTCATAAGTAAAGCGGTCATCGGAATTCTCCAAGAATAGTTGGGCCCCCAACTCATCACTACTCCTCAATGACAACAATGTTGATCTACATGATGGTGCATCTGCTATCTCATGGCCATACACAATGATTAACTCGTAGCCCGACATTGTAATGATTAGGAATATGCTCATCCCATCCTCCGAAACTCCACAATTCAACACAAAGTGTTGTGTTTAGCTCAAGAATCAAAAACTGGGATGGATATACATATCCTCCTTGAGCAATTGAAGGGTCCTCTCCGCAGTGATAGTTTTCTGCTCCAAATCAGAAAGGTTCTCTAACCCTTGGTTATGAAATTGCCCTGATGGCATGATCCCACAAATCTCAAACTGAAATGCTAAAATAATATGGAATGGAAATGTTTGCAAACCTTGGATCAGTTGAAACTTGGGAACATCTTGCAAAGCTACAAGAGTTCCTCCAACTGGTGCAGTGGCTTCTCCAACTATTGGGGATGGTGATGGTTACTCCTCTACTACTGCACCAACACGGTTATATACCTCCTCCTCCTCATGCATCTCCTGAATCATGCATGGGACTCAATGTAAAGTGCTCAAGACCATATTGTAAAGATGCAAGTGCTCCTTCACCTGATTCAAGTACTTTTGCAGCTTGTGGTGGTGTAAGTTCCTCCTCTTCCAGAGTGATAGTGCTTACATCCTCTGTTTTTTCTTCATGTGCTATCTCATCAATGTTTGGAAATGTCTCTATGGAAAGTACCTCTGGTTTCCTTCTATCAAACTTCTTAATCACCCTTTGAATGAAGTATGTATAAGCAGTCACTCTCACATGTTTTATATGGTTGAACCACCAATCATTTGCTCCACCCTCAAGGTGTAGCGCTGCAATCTCAATAGCCTCTCTTTCTGCTACTAGATGTGGCTGGAATAAATGAACTAACTCCTTCATCCAAGATTTAACTGTGCTTTATGATGATCCATCGAATGTAGGAAAGAAGAATCTATGTCTTCTTCTTCTATTGTTGTTGCAGAATCTCTAATTTTCTTTGATTTGGATAAACTGTTGGAGAATTAGATTCTCCTTGAATGATCTATACTGAGATTTGTACTTTGCAAGATCATTTCAGAGTCTCATGCTCTAAGTATCCTCCATCTCCATGCCCTTTATCTCCTTCTGCAAAGAAAGTGGACATAGAAGAATGATGTGGAGCTCTTTGCATTGTCAGTTGTTTATTCTGCTGATAGGAAGTGCTTGGACCTTCCTCATCCTGAAACCTTCTTGAGGTCTTTTTTTTCCTTTCCCTTCTCATTTCTTTTATCTCCATGGAGAGATCCTGCATAGATCTGTAGAGAAGTGTGGAAAAACTCAATCCTTCTGCCATTGTAGACTTCTTCTTTTTCCGCTTCTTCTTCTTATTCTTCTGATGTCATGAAATGCCCACAAGTTGAGCCAAAGATCATGAACTGATACCACTGTAATATCCCAAAATGGAAAAGACAAGAATATAGAACATATGCAGCATTCCAAATAAATCAAAACAGGCACATAGCACTAAAATCTAGAAAATGTTGTGCTGCAATTGGAAATTACATGAAGACTTCATAATATATGAGTAGAAACAGTTGGGTTATATCATTATAATCAATAGAAAAATAAAGTACACAGTGCTCCAAAAGGAATCCACTCAAGCCACAAGATGGCTGAAATACACTAAAGAAAACTAGCACTGGAAATGTGTGTTGCTACTACTACTACTATGAATAAGAACCATGCGTGGGAGGTTTTTGGAGTGCCCAAAATGATCCGATATTTTAACCACAAATTCTACTCAAAAAACCCAGAAATGGTTTTGCCAGATTTTAACTTTGGATTTTCGTCCCTTTTTGGGTTGCACACTGCACCCCTGCTGGCTGAGTTACGCACTCCCTGGAGAAAACTACTGATATGGGGCTGAAAGAATGATCTATCAGCTACAACAGCACCCAATCAACTCAATACATGAAGGGTTGGTCCCTTCTCTTGATCCCCAAGCTAGAATCTTGAGATCTAGCTCCTCCTTCCTCTGCTCAAGTTGCAGCTGCACACTTCACAACTGCTGGACTAAATTGCATTGTAAAGAGGGTTGAAGATATAGCCTACTTCTAGATAATGGAATATACTCATAGCTGATCGAAATGATCTCTCAAAAGTGAGGGAAATACCCCTCACAGTATTCCAAGCTAAAATAATTGGAACTTCTTTCCTCCCTTAGATCTGCCTGACTGGACTATGCAATTCTTGAAGGAACTGCCACTGCATGGAGGTGTATAAATTATGGCCTGATGCCAGATGTAGAAATGTTGATATCGGAAGACTGAAATGAAGCACAAGATGAAGGGGATGATCCATACACCGGTTCCTTAGCTGAAATGCTAAGAACTACCTCCTCCTCTCAAACCCTAAGACATGAATGTGTAATTCGTGAAGTTGTATGTGCTGCAGAGAGGGGTTGGATGTGGCACCAATTCCAGATGATGAGTTTCTGCTCAAGAAAATTTTCCCATAGTAGGCACTCGAAGTCCCCCGTGGGTAAGGGTGGGATTCCCATTTGGGAACACCCATGTGCTAAACAACACAGCAGACTTAGCTAAATAGCTGAAGCGTGCAAATAATGTCAAACGAAAATACAATATCAAATTACAGACTGATTTTGTTTGCTACCCTCATATTCCTTATATGGTTTTGAGCCTTCCCTAGCCTTGGCCCACCTCATAACTGCGCTACACATGTGGCCACTAGTCTCCATGAAGACTGCCATGTTTCTCCACGATCTCCATGATCTTTGCATTTACTTTCCACTCCTCCATCATGTGTGAATTTAATGCACCACTCCCTCCATCACTTCATCCTTATTGCTCTATGATCTTACTTTTATTCCTATGTGATCTTACTTTATCTCCATGTTCTTCCTCATTAATGTTGCATGATATCCATTCTTCCTGCATTAATAAGTTGCTCCATTACTCCATAATGCCGATCTCCTATCAAATTAACCCCCATACACACACAAAAAATGGATTATATTCATCTATGGGGTTTATGGGTCCCTCCAACCTTTATTTAATTAATTAATTAAGAAAAGTAACAACTGTAATATTCCAATAATCTGATGGAAAATTTGGAATATTACATGCACACACCAAGTGACTATATTGACAACTTATGACATCAAGTTCATAGTCTTGTAAGTAAACAATATTCTGACCTTGATTAGTTTGTTGGAAAAAATAAGCTTTCAGTGTAATAAATCGTCCGTCATATATAAACTCGTTATCATCATAGTTTTCCAATAATTTCATCTTTCGTTCAGTGCAACACATCAAATAATACTTGCCATTTTCTATGTTGTTAGCAAGTGCAAGTACATCAAAAACATCTCTTGCACAATAAAACAATTACATAAATTTAGATAATAATTAACATGAAAATTTAACTTTAAAATTAACATGGAGCCAGTCAAGTAGTTGTAGAAACAAATAGACAACTTGACTGCTTGTTATCAAAATCAGAAGCATAACTTGATTATTTGTCCACATAACCAAAGTTATAATATGAAATGGTGACTATTGATATATCTGACCCTTATAAAGAGTACATGTTTGTGCAGTTGAGCTAAGAAGAACCTCCATGTAATATGTTATAGGATCAATAAAAGCATGATGAATGGTATTTTATTCTAGGCCTTAAATAACTAGTTGATCAGTTGTACTTCAAGTTTAAACCTTGCATCTATATTTTCAGTTTTGTACTCGAAAACATAATCATCATCAATCTGCAAGTCAAAAGGCAGTACAATTTCCTCTTGCTTTGGAGAAGGAATATTTTCCAGGAATTCTTTAGGATCTTGGAAATTATATGACTGAATCTGAGAATCCAAAGTTTCAATACCATTCTCAAACTTTTCAACAACTAACTCAAGAAAGCAAGCTTTAGCTTCAGGAAAAACTTTCCTTGATTTGAAAATACGAAACGTGGCTATTAGAAAACTTTCATCAAACTAAAACTCTGCTAATTGATTCCTGATTTCATTTAAAACTTCATAAGAAAAAAGGTTTGCCACAGACCCTGTCATTTTGTTCAGCAATAAATATGGTCAACGTGTAGTGGGGTCACCATGAATGCTCTAAAATTTGGGTTCTTTGAATAATGGAGTCGTCAAGTGAATAAATCAGCTTTTTTTTTCCGGTCACTGTCCACCATCAGTAATCAGATCTGAACTTTGATGTACTTTTTACTGAGGAAAATAAAATAGTTCGATCCCTAGTGGAGTCGCCAATATGTTATCACTCTGAAATTTCCAAAGGTTTTCCTTGTGTTTAAAAAGAAATATCAAAGGTAACTATCAACAAATTTTGGAACCTAGGATCTAGCCTTCCTAAATTTAGAGAGGACTCTCTTTTAGTGATTTAACTTTGTTTGTTTAATATATTTTAGGCTAGTTATGTATGATTGGTTGGGTTGGTTTTTTAATTGGTTTTGGTTGGTAGGTGGAATTAATATTTTAAATGAATAGGTGCTTATCAAATTATAAGGAAACAGAACTGAATCAAATTATAAGGAAAGTGTTACAGGGCAAGGTAGGTGGACAATATCAGATCTCAAGGCTAAATGGTGAAGTTGTTTTTCAATCGGGATCAAGGAGCAATTAAGAATTACTTAAACCAGATAATGAAGAAGGATGAAGGAGTCAATCGGGATCAGAGGGAAATTAAGAATCCTTTAAACCGAATATCAGAAGAAAACATAGAAATGTACAAAACTTAAAAGCAAAGTGTAATTTAAACAAATTCTGTAGTAAAAATTCTATTATAACCTTCAAATTTAGAACACATATAAGTTTATGGAATACTTAAGGAATGAACATGAACATTTGAAATTATACTTCACTAATATGGCTCATCACATGAATCATGTAAAGAATTTTCTTTATTACTAGTTCAGTCTGTCAACTGGGTATAATAACCCTTTGGCAAGAGATCAGTCAACTAACAAAATGTTCAGAAGTCCACACTTGACCAAGCCTTAATACTTAGAATGATGAAGTATTTATAAAAAACTTTAAAAAAATACCTTGTCAACTCATTAGGATTTATTTTGGGAAAATAAAATATCTTTATACCAAAAAATAGTGACACCATTCAACTGACTGATATCTGGCCCTGATTTCTTTGATTTTTGTTTATCTATCTGTACTTTCATATGTCTTTGACCTGTTTTTTCTTTTTCTCTTTTAAAGTAAATCATACCACTTCTCCCACGTTTCCTCATCTGGGTTTTTTATTTTCATCATCCTTCTGTAAATCTCATATGCTTCAAAATATTTGGCAAAAGTAGGTTTATTTGTAAAAACATGATTTATCTCATGCTAAAGGTAAAAGAAGTTCTCGAGAGTTTGAAGGAGAACCTTGCCTGTGGGAGTGCCTTTCATTGAGGAACTGTTGGAAGTTTCTTTGGTTACCTCCCTCATCTTCTTATCATAATCTTCATGTCTCATGACTTTATCATTTATTATCAAAATATTAGGCAGACCTTTCTGTCTCAATACCTCAAACTTGTTCATAAACCTGTTCACAGTGAGTTCCATAGTTTTACATTTCTCCTCAAGTTGTATCATCATACTTCTCTTGGAAATTACTTTCTTCACCTCTAATATAGTCTCTATTTTGTTACCTATCCCGAGCTCTTCTAATTCATATTTATTTTTAGAATTAAGTAATTTGATTATCTCATAAGCTTCCTCAGGTTTATTTCCAAGATTGGCTTTGACATTTTCGTATTTTATCCTATGATTCTGGAGTAAGCAGAATGGGACTAGTATCGATCTACTTCTCCCTATTCTGGTTCTATTGATCACCTGCAACAATAAAACAACCTATTAATGAAAACAAAGAGTTCGCAGGGAGGTGAGCGGGCTTATATGCAAGGGAAATGGTGGTTTTGGTCGTTTCCGCAAATAAACATAAAATAGGAAATAACAGTATAACAGGGAGATTTTAATATTTTTGAAAACTGAGGTTTATCTCTTGGCACGAGTGGCTTTATTATTTATCGCATTTGTTTATCACACAACTGAAAGGTGGTTTGGCAGTTTGGGAGTGGGGGGTGCGATAAAACGTAGTAGCGCCATGTGGAAGGGGGGGTGGGTGGATAAAACCACCTATTTCACACCCCCCCCCCTTGGTTTTAAATTTCGAATAGCAGAGAGTGTGAAAGGCATTGGGGACCGTTAGATTTTATTAACGGTGATTGAGTGGTAGATGAAATTGGGGGTTTTCAATGAGGTGGGGTCGAGTAATAGATATGCGGAGGGGTAAAATGAAGTGGATCAAGGATTATATATGAAGCGGGATGATTAATTCAAAATGGGTCGGGAAATATATTAAGCGGGGAGTTTAACTAAAAATGGAAGTGGGGCCCGATTTAATATATTTATTCCTTTAGAGTTATGAAAAAGTGGGTTTTATATTTTTATGAAAAAGGCAAAGTTAGTTAACGGGGAAAAGGGGTTTTTAGCATGGGAAATGGGATTTTCAAAGGGGGAAAGGGTTTTTAGTAAGGGAAACGTATTTTAGCAAGGGAAACGGAATTTTCAAAGGGAAAAATGGTTTTTAGGCAGGGAAAAGGGTTTTAGTAAAGGGAAGGGAATTTTTTAGGATAAGGGGAAATGTTAGAAAGATATTAGTGAAAATAAACCAAATGATGCTTTCCATAACTTTTGAAAAGTATCCTACCTGCCCTTTATTTATCCTAACATTTTTTATTTCGTTTATTGGGTGCATTTGAGCTTGCTGACCTTTTTATTTTGTTTTGATAAGAAAAATAAATTATTTCTCACCTTATATCTTCCAATGGCTCAAATTAAACTTATGAGCTCATTTTTATTCTCTATCTAACTACTGATATGCCAAGATTAAATGGTTTGGTTAGATATTTATTCACTAACTATCATAACATGAAATTTAAAGGCATGAATGATCAAGGTTAGAGTAGATAAAAATACTTTCGGATAAATCACATCATTAGGATTAGGTCAATGTTTCGAACCAACTAATGTGGTTCATCCTCAGGACAAGGTGGAGATACTAATCGATCTCGATGAATAAATAGGGAGATGCATCATTGCCTGGAAATAGTAGTTAGAGTGTATGATCATCATGAATTGTGGCATTTTTGACAAGCTTCACACAATTTTATTTGCAAAAGTAAAGTAAACTATGAGTATTGGTGTTTGAATGTGCAACACTTTTGGAATTTATTTTTGTTTATTTTTGTGGGGTTCATATTTTATATTTTTTTTTATCTTTCTTTCTTTGGTCCTTTAATTATTATTTTACAACATACCCTCTTTTAATTTTTTAATATGGGAAAACATTTACAGAAATGCAAAGGTAAGTAAAATATTACAAGACTAAACATAGCCAATTCAAAATTATGATCCCTATTATTATAGGACCCTAATAGTGGCTCCACTTGGGGATGGCATCTCCTTGTGAGATGTCAAGAACTTTCTCATCAATGGCCTTGGAACTTTGGCTTTGCTTTGTTTGGAACTGCTTTCTGTGATCTCCTTTATTCAAACATATGATGTTATATATTTTAAATCTTAGGTCCTTTGGCTTCAATTTTGCAAGATGGCTATCCACTCCAATCTAAACTTTTCTATGGTTTAAAACTTTAAATATAGCCATTCTTTGCCATTTTTGACAGAGGCGGAACCTGTAGTACCTTGATATCCTATAAATTATAGGACCCTAGCAATAGCTTCATATGGGGATGGCAATCTCCTTGTGAGGTGCCAAGAACACCGTAGACCAATAGCCTAATCCATTGGGCTGATCCCAAATATGCAACATGTTCTCTCAAAAAACCTCTATGACTGAAAATCTGAAACTGAAATCAAATCTTTATGCACATTGAAATCTAAAACATACTGAACTGAAATCTAAAATGTAAGATGTAACTGAAATGGAAATAATGCTTCAAAAAGTACTCAAAGTACTGAGCTTTATCTGCACACTGCTACCTTCCCTATACTGCTGAAACTGATGTTGGATAAAGTAATACAAAAATGTCAATGGAGCCAGTCAAGTAGTTTTAGAAACAAATGGACAACTTGACTGCTTGTTATCAAAATCAAAAGCATAACTTGATTATTTTTCCACATAACCAAAGTTATAATATGAAATGGTAATTGTTGATGTATCTGACCCTTATAAAGAGTACATGTTTGTGCAGTTGAGCAAAGAAGAACCTCCATGTAATCTGCTATAGGATCAATAAAATCATGATGTATGATATTTGATTCTAGGCCTTCAAAGACTAGTTGATCAGTTGTATCTTCAAGTTTAAACCCTGCATCTATATTTTCAGTTTTGTACTCGAAAACATAATCATCATCAATCTACAAGTCAACAGGTAGTACAATTTCCTCTTTCTTTAGAGAGGGAATATTTTCCAGGAATTATTTAGGATCTTGGACATTATATGACTCAGTTTGAGAATCCAAATATTCAATACCATTCTCTAACTTTTCAACAACTAACTCAAGAAATCAAGCTTTAGCTTCAGGAAAACTTTTCCTTTATTTGAAAATACGAAACACAGCTATTAGAAAACTTGCATTGAGATGAAACTTTGCTAATTAATTCTTGATTTCAGTTAAAACTTCATAAGAAAAAAGGTTTTCCATAGACCCTGTCATTTTGTTTCGCAATAAATCTGGTCAACATGTAGTGGGGTCGCCATGAATGCTCTAAAAGTTGGGTTCTTTGAATCATGGAGTCATCAGGTGAATAAATCAGCTTTCTTTTGTCTTGTCACTATCCACCATCAATAATCAGATCTGAACTTTTATATACTTTTTACTGAGGAAAATAAAATAGTTCGATCCCCAGTGGAGTTGCCAATATGTTATCACTCTGAAATTTCCAAAGGTTTTTCTTGTGTTTAAAAGGAAATATAAAAGGTAACTATCAACCACTTTTGGAACCTAGGATCTAGCCTTCCTAAATTCAAAGAGGGCTCTCTCTTAATGATTTAACTTTGTTTGTTTAATAGATTTTAGGCTAGTTATTTATGATTGGTTGGATTGGTTTTTTATTTGGTTTTGGTTTTTAGGTGGAATTAATGATTTAAATGAATAGGTGCTTATCGAATTTCCATTGAGCTATGAAGTCAATGTGCTTTGAAATAGGACTGAATCAAATTATAAGGAAAGTGTTACAGGGCAGGATAGGTGAGCAATATCAGATATCAAGGCTAAATGGTAAAGTGATTTTTCAATCAAGACCAAGAAGCAATTAAAAATTCCTTAAACCAAATAATGAAGAAGGATGAAGGAGTCAATCGGGATCAGAGGGCAATTAAGAATCCTCTAAACCGGATATCGGAAGAAAACATAGAAATGTACAACAGTTAAAAGAAGAGTGTAATTTAAACAAATTCTACAGTAAAATTCCCGTTATAACATCCAAATTCATAACACATATAAGTTTATGGAATACTTAAAGAAATAACATGAAAAATTTAAATTATACTTCACTGAGATGGCTCGTCCCATGAATCCTGTGAAGAAGTTTCTTTATTACTGGTTCAGTCTGTCAATTGGAAATTGATACAATAACCCCTTGGCAAGGGATCAGTCAAATAACAAAATGTACAGAACTCCACACTTTACCAACCCTTGATACTTTGAATGATGAAGTATTTATACAAAAATTTAAAAAAATATCCTATCAACTGACTAGGATTTATTTTAGGAAAATACAATATCTTTATACCAAAAAATAGTGACACCTTTCAACTGATTGTTATATGGCCCTGATTTCTTTGATTGTTGTTTATCTATCTATCCTTTCATCTGTCTTTCATATGTCTTTGACCTATTTTTTCTTTTACTCTTTTAAAGTAAATCATACCACTTCCCCCATGTTTCCTCATATAGGATTTTTATTTTCATCATCCTTATGTAAATCTCGTCTGCTTCAGAATATTTGGCAAAAGTAGGTTTATTTCTAAAAACATGATTTATCTCATGCTAAAGGTAAAAGTTCTCGAGATTTTGAAGGAGAACCTTTCCTGTGGGAGTGCCTTTGATTGAGGAACTATTGGAGGTTTCTTTGGCTACTTCCCTCATCTTCTTATCATAATCTTCATGTATCATGAGTTTGTCATTAATTACCATAAGATTAGGCAAACCTTTCTATCTCAATACCTCAAACTTGTTCATAAACATGTTCACTACGAGTTCCATAGTTTGACATTTCTCCTCAAGCTGTATCATCAGATTTCTCTTGGAAATTACTTTCTTCACCTCTAAGATAGACTTTGTTTTTTCAACTATCCCGAGCTCTTCTAATTCATATTTATTTTTAGAATTAAGGAATTTGATTATCTCAAAAGCTTCCTCTGGATTTTTTCCAAGATTGGCTTTGACCTTTTCGTATTCTATCCCACGAGTCTGGAGAAAGCAGAATGGGACTAGTTTCAATCTGCTTCTCCCTATTCTGGTTATATTGATCACCTGCAACAATAAAACAACCTATTAATGAAAACAAATAGTTCACAGGGAGGTGAGCGAGCTTATATGCAGGGGAAATGGTGGTTTTGGTCGAGTTTGAAAATAAACAAAAAATAGGAAATAACGGTATTGTGGGAAGATTTTAATATTTTTGAAAATTGAAGTTTATCTCTTGGTGCGAGTGGCTTTATTATTTATCGCACTGGTTTATCACACAGCCGAAAGGTGGTTTGGCGGTTTGGGAGTGGGGAGGTCCGATAAAACGTAGTAGTGTCGTGTGGCAAGGGGGAAGATGGATAAAACCACCTATTTCACACCCCCCCTCTTGGTTTTAAATTTCAAATGGAGGGAAGTACGAAAGGGATCGGGGACCATTAGATTTGATTAATGGTAATCGGGCGGTAGATGAAACTGGGGGTTTTCAACAATGTGGGGTCGGGTAATAGATATGCATAGGGGTAAAATGAAGTGGGTCAGGGATTATATATGAAGCGGGATGATTAATTCAAAATGGGTCGGGAAATATATTAAGCAGGGGTTTAAGTAAAAATGGAAGTGGGGCCCGATTTAATATATTTATTCCTTTAGAGTTATGAAAAAGTGGGTTTTATATATTTATGAAAAAGGCAGAGTTAGTTAAAGGGAAAAAGGTCTTTTTAGCATGGGAAACGAGATTTTCAAAGGGGAAAAGGGTTTTTAGTAAGGGAAAGGGATTTTAGCAAGGGAAAGGGAATTTTGAAATGGAACAAGGGTTTTTAGGAGGGGAAAAGGGTTTTAGTAAAGGGAAGGGATTTTTTTAGGATAAGGGGAAATGTTAGAAAGATATTAGTGAAAATAAACCAAATGTTGCATTTCATAACCTTTGAAAAGTATCCTACCTACCCTTTATTTTTATTTCCTTTATTGGGTGCATTTGAGATAACTTATTTCTAACCTTGTATCTTCCAATGGCTCAGATTAAACTTATAAGCTCATTTTTATTCTCTATATAACTACTGATCTGCCAAGATTAAATGGTTTGGTTAGATCTTTATTCACTAAATATCATAGCATGAAATTTAAAGGCATGAATGATCAATATTAGAGTGTATGATCATCCTGAATTGTGGCATTTTAGACAAGCTGCACACAAATTTATTTGCAAAAGTAAAGTAAACTAAGTGTAGTGGCATTTGAATGTGCAACACTTTCAGAATTTATTTTTGTTTCTTTTTGTGGGGTTCATATTTTATATCTTTTTTTATTTTTCTTTCTTTGGTCCTTTGATTATTCTTTTAGGACATAACCTCTTTTTATTTTTTAATATGGGAAAACATTCGCATAAAAGCAAAGGTATGTACAATATTACAAGACTAAACATAGCCAATTCAAAATTATGATCCCTATTATTATAGGAGCCTAACAGTGGCTACACTTGGGGATGGCATCTCCATGTGACATATCAAAAACTTTATGATCAGTGGCCTTGGAACTTTGGCTTTGCTTTGTTCGGAACTGCTTTCTGTGGTCTCCTTTATTCAAACATATGATTTTATATCTTTTAAAGCTTAGGTCCTCTGGCTTCAATTTTTCAAGATGATCCACTCCAATCTAAACTTTTCTATGGTTTAAAACTTTAAATATATCCATTATTTTCCATTTATGACAGAGTCAGAACTTGTAGTACCTTGAGATCCTATAAATTATAGGACCCTAACAATAGCTTCATCTGGGGATGGCACTCTCCTTGTGATGTGCCAAGAACATCGTAGACTAGTAACCTAATCCATTGGGCTAATCCCAAATATGCAGCATGTTCTCTCATAAAACCTTTGTGACTTAAAATCTCAAACTGACATAAAATATTTCTCCACACTGAAATCTAAAACATACTGAACTGAAATCTAAAATATACTATGAAACTGAAAATGGAAAGAATGCTTCAAAAAATGCTCAAAATACTGAGCTTTATTTGCACACTGCTACCTACCCTATACTACTTAAAATTATGTTGGATCAAACTTTTCAACAACTAACTCAAGAAAGCAAGCTTTAGCTTCAGGAAAAATTTTCCTTGATTTGAAAATACGAAACACAGCTATTAGAAAAATTTCATCAAGCTGAAACTCTGCTAACTGATTCTTGATTTCATTTAAAACTTCATAAGAGAAAAGGTTTGCCACAAACCCTGTCATTTTTTTCAGAAATAAATATGGTCAACATGTAGTGGGTTCGCCATGAATGCTCTAAAATTTGGGTTCTTTGAATCATCGAGTCGTCAGGTGAATAAATCAGCTTTCTTTTGTCCGGTCACTATCCACCATCAGTAACTAGATCTGAACGTTGATGTACTTTTTACTGAGGAAAATAAAATATTTCAATCCCCAGTGGAGTCACCAATATGTTAACACTCTGAAATTTCCAAAGGTTGTTCTTGCATTTAAAAATAAATATCAAAGGTAACTATCAACCACTTTTGGAACCTAGGATCTAGCCTTCCTAAATTCAGAGAGGGCTCTCTCTTAATGACTTAACTTTGTTTGTTTAATAGATTTTAGGCTAGTTATGTATGTTGGTTGGGTTGGGTTTTTAATTGGTTTTGGTTGGTAGGTGGAATTAATGATTTAAATGAATAGGTTCTTATCAACTTTCCATTGGGATATGGATTCAATGTGCTTTGAAACAGAACTTAATCAAATTATAAGTAAAGTGTTACAGGGCAAGATAGGTGAGCAATATCAAATCTCAAGGCTAAATGGTGAAGTGATTTTTTAATCAGGATCAAGGAGAAATTAAGAATTCCTTAAACCAGATAATGAAGAAGGATGAAGGAGTCAATCGGGATTAGAGGGAAATTAAGAATCATCTAAACTGGATATCATAAGAAAAAATAGAATTTTGCAGTAAAACTCCCGTTATAAGATTCAAATTCAGAAGACATATAATTTTATGTAATACTTAAATAAAGAACATGAACAATTGAAATTATACTTCAACTGAGATGGCTCATCACATGAATCCTGTAAAGAAGTTTCTTTATTACTGGTTCAGTCTGTCAACTGGAAATTGGTACAATAACCCTTTGGCAAGAGATCAGTTAGCTAAAAAAATGTTTAGAATTCCACACTTGACCGACCCTTAATACTTCGAATGATAAAGTATTTATATAAAACTTTACAAAAATATCTTGTCAACTGACTAGGATTTATTTTAGGAAAAAAAAAAAATCTTTATACCAAAAAATAGTGACACCTTTCAACTGACTGATATCTAGCCCTTATTGTAGAAATTTGAATAACTGATATATTATTCACCAAGATTCTCCTAATCACACACTATTTTAACTTCATGCACAATACAGAATCTCTTCTACCATTGATCATTAATTGCGGAAATAAAAACAATCGCATGCGCACATTAAAACCATAAACAAACACACATATGAACACAGTATTTCATGGGAAAGCTTAAAGCTGAAAACCCCAAAAATATGTATATTATATGTCATAGAGATCATGTAACAATCATCATACAAAGCTCCTCACAAGCTCTCAGTACAATCTCGAATTGCTACACACTAATCAAGCTAGATCTAGCAAAACACATGCTCTAATCTCTGCCACCTGATAGCCTTCCTCTATTGCATAATCAATGCTGTAGAATGGCTCATAAATAACTTCAAACCACCTGGATTGTACTGCGCAATCCTCATTGGCTTCTCCAATCACTGGTTGTTGCAAACATGCAACAGTATAGTCACAAATGATAGTTAACCTGCTCTTTCACCTATCTCTGCACTAGTCTCCATTGAAACTGTCCATGCACTAAAGTTAACTAGTGTATTCTTTAGTTGATTAATTAGTTTATAATTAGTGAATTAATTAATAATTAATTCACACCACTCTTCACTAGTGTATTAATCAGTTAGACTGAGTACGACTAAGCCTCAACTATGTTAGCTTGAATTCATTGAACACAACTCCATTAACTTCCTCAATCAACTCCACCAAACTCTCTCACATGAGTTCTAACTGAATTATCCATGCAATAGCTCCACTTAACCCTTAGGAATGACGTAATTCCTTCTGTCAGCTCCTGTGCCACATCTGTGCACTTAACTGAAGTGCTCCAAGAGAATAAGATAATGTTTATAGTCCAAATATTATTAAGAGCTAATAATATTCGACATATCTATTTTTAAACTGGCAATCTAAAAATAGATTCCGCCCAATATGTCTAAAAATAGAAGTCCATCTATTTTTCCAACTTGACCAACCATCCACAAATAGCATCCTGCAACTCATAGAATATGATCGACATGTCTAAAAATAGACATAGTCTAAAAATGGACTTGCGCCAAAAATAGCCTGCGGGCCCACTTAGTGAAGGCGACTCTTTTCACTAAGCTCATCATCTTGTTGCAATCTCAACACTCCCTGTCAACAAGATAGGGATTATCTTCCACCCCAATCCTGCCTCTATGGTATTCGAATTTTCTCACAGTGAACGCACCGTGAAGATATTATTAGCATCCCGGTCCTTCGTGGGAATGTGTAAGTAACGGTCTTCTGCTACAATCTAAGTATGATGATGGATTTCAATGTGTTTATATCTGTCATGGAAATACGGATTAACGAAGATTTTTAATGCAACTCTGATTATCACAATATATCACATTAGGATCTAAGTGTAGGCAAGACAACACAGCTTCGAGATCTTCCTCATCCATGTAACCTTTCACATCGACCAAACTCGGCTGCCATATGCCTCGGCCTCTCGCCGGGCGAGTGCCACGGATCTGCACTTCTGTTGTACCAAGCGGCCCCATCGACCCGATACGAAAATCCCTCAAGATGTGCTCTTTTTGTCGGGTTGGGCTCCTACCCAATGCGTCCAGGCCAAGTCCACGCACCACCTCCTTGAACGACTGTACCATAATCCATATCCCAATGTACCTCTGAGATATCTCAATACATGCTTGCCTGCCTTCCAAAAGAGCTTGGTAGGCTTAACCATAGCTTATGAAAGCTGGTTAATAGCATAGCATATGTCGGGTCGTGTATTGACCAGATACATAAGCGACCCCACCAACTGTCGATAAACAGTGGCATCCACTACCTCTGCCGAAGTAGCATCCTCCTTCCTCCATCCACCAGGAAGAGGAGTATCAACAGGCTTGCAGCCATACATGTTGAACTTCTCCAGTATCTCCCGGGCATACTTACCTTGAGAAACAAACAATCCACCACTGCGCTGCCAAATTTCCAATCCCAGGAAATAATGAAGGAGGCCCAAGTCCTTCATCTCAAACTCCTTTGCAAGATCAGCCTTGCATGAGTGTATCAACAGTTCATCACCTGTCAAAATCAAATAATCTACATAAAGTACAATGATCAGTAACTTACCCTCCACCACAATCTAGTATAGGTTCGGATCCGCCTCACTCTTGGAGAATCCAAGTCCGGTGAAATAACTGTCTATCCGTGTGTACCAAGCACGAGGTGCTTGTTTCAACCCATACAATGCTCTCTTGAGCCTGCACACATGTGACTCGCTGCTGAAGATCTCGAAACCTTCGGACTGCTCTATGTACACCTCCTCCTCAATGAATCCATTGAGGAACACAGTCTTCACATCCATATAATGAATGTGCCATCCCATCTGCACTAAGAAAGCTAGGATGATCCGTATGGAAGAATACCTTGCGACGGCTGCAAAGGTTTCCTCGTAATCGGTCCTCGATGCTATAGAAAGCCTAGAACGCTGATCTTGCCTTGTACTTCTCCACACTCTTGTCAGCTGCTTGCTTCACTTTGTAGATCCATCTCGAACCCACCATTGATTTCCCTTCCGGCCTTGGGACAATCTCTGATGCACTGTTTCTGACAATTGAATCATACTCTTCCACCATGGCATCTACCCATGCGGGATCCTCCACAGCTTCCTCGAAAGAGGATGGCTCGGTCAGGATACACTTGCTCATAAGAGCCATGTATCCAGTATACCGGTCAGGTGACTATCTCTGTCTGCACTATGATATAGGTGCTCCTACAACCCTCTCTGCATCTTGAGCCAGTCGCTCAGCTTCTGTAGTGCGCTTCCGCCCTCTGATGGTTGGCGTTGCATGAGTGGTCTCTTCCACTCCATGAACCTCCTCTTGTGGCTAATCCACATCCAGAGACTCATCTTTAGTAGCTAATAGCTCCTCATCTGCATGCAAGTGTGGCTCCCTCTCAAGCAAACATTTCATGGCTTTCTCCTCATGAAATTTGATATCCCGTCGCACAACAGTCTTGCGACTGTCTGGAAAATACACACGATAGTTGTGGGGTGTATCAGTGTACCCCACAAATATCCCAACCTCTGCAGTCGGCTCCATATTCTTCCTGGCATCCTTCGTCACATGAATGTAAGCAGGTGAACCAAAAATCCTCAAATGGGAAATATCAGGCTTCTTACCAGAAAATTCCTCCTCGGGTGTACTCATGCCAAGTATCCTGTGAGGACAATGGATTTTCACATAAACAGCAGTGTTTCATGCCTCAGCCCACAAGTGTATGGGAAGGCCCTGATCATGCAACATCGCCCGTGCAACACACACGATCGTTATGTTCTTTCGCTCTGCAACCCCATTCTGCTATGGGTTATGAGGTGCTATGAGCTCTCTTCGAATTCCTTCTGCGCTGCAAAAGTCCTTGAATTCGCCAAAGATGAATTCACCACCATTGTCGCTCCTAAGAGCCTTCACCTGCTTCCCCAATTCTTTCTCAACCAGTGCCTTGAACTCACAGAACTTTGAGTATGTCTCGCTCTTCTTCTGCATGAAGAAGATCCAACACTTACGAGAAAAATTATCAACAAATATCACATAGTACCTGTGCTTTGCTGTCGAAGCTACTGAGAAAGGTCCACACACGTTTGTGTGAATTCTCTCAAGGATCTTCATGGCACGACTATCCTTCTCGTGAAAAGTGGCTTTCACAAATTTTCCCAAAGTACATCCCTTGCACTGATCTGACTGCGCAAGTGTACCTTTGGGAAGCCCAGTAGAAATCTACTGCAATATCTTCAAAGCTCCATGGTGAAGGTGGCCCAATCTACGGTGCCACAGCTTGCCATCATCCTGGCTCACCACTCCTTCTACCTTGCCTGCCATTACTGCGCAGCCATCTACCTGCAATTGATAAAGGTTCTTAACTCGAACCCCTATCCTCCAAGTTTCACCAGTTGCCTTACTGCGCAGGAAATCCTTTCTCTCGCTAAAGACAACATCATATCCCTTGTCTTCTAACATGGCCATAGAGATAATATTCTTCTTCAATCCTGGAACATGCATCACTTCCTTCAATACGAAGGGTTTACCAGACTCCCTCTCAAAGGAAATGGTACCGATACCGATCGCACTGTATCTACCATCATCGCCAATCTCGATGTGTACTCCAAGATCTTTCTCATCTAGATCAGTAAACAAATATTTGTCTCCGGTCATATGAAAAGACGCACCACTGTCAAGAAACCACACTGAACCCATCACACTTGAGACCAAGCATGAGATCAGTGAAAAATCCATCTCAAACTGCGAGGCTAAGGCCTCTCTAGCTGCAGATCCAGCAGCCTACTTATTTTTCTTCTTCTGTGGACAATTAGTGGTGTAATGTCTGTGTTGGTGACAGTGAAAGCACTTCACCTTGGACATGTCCATATGCCACCTTTCACCGGATTGAAAGGAGTGCTTCTTGCTCTTCCCCTTCCTTGCTTTGGCGACCAAAGTACGATTTTCTTCATCTAAGTTCTTTGATGAAGATTTGTCCCTGGTACTTCGCCTTATCTCCTCTTGCACAAGATCCGACCAAAGTCGCTCCCATCCTGGCAATTTCTCCCGACCATTGACAGAGTCCTGATAGGAATGCCAACTCTTCGGAAGCCCAAGGAGATCCAAGCTCACCAAGTCCTCATCATCAACAGTAACCTCCACACTTCCCAGCTCATCCCTACATTGGATGAACTTCGTGAGGTACTTGGGCATATTGTCGCCTTTCTCCATTTTTATGTTCCCGAGTTTATCCTTGAGCGCCAACTTCCTCTGGTCACTCTTGCTTTGAAATAAATCTGTCAAAGCTTTCCACATCAAGAATGGAGAAGCTTTACCATGAAGGTTGGACACTATGTGATCCTTCACACCTTCCAACAGAATCCTTTGACACTTTGTTGTCTTCTTTTGCCATGCGTCAAGTACGGCAGCATCACTAGAAGTAGGTTTTGGAATTTATGCATCTATGAACTCCTTCAACCCATTGTCATCCAGCACCGCCTCCATCCTGTCCTTCCATGCAATATAATTCGAGCTTCCCTCAAGGGAATACTCCAATCGCAATCCATTGAAATACATCTCAACTTTGACACCAAGAAAACACTACTGCAAATTTGAATTCCACCAGCTCAAAACTCAACCGCTTCAATGTTTTGCAATTGCTCCAATGATCAATATCACTCTGATACCATGTAGAAATTTGAATAACTGATATATTATTCACCAAGATTCTCCTGATCACACACTATTTTAACTTCTTGCACAATACAGAATCTCTTCTACCATTGATCATTAATTGCGGAAATAAAAACAATCGCATGCACACATTAAAACCATAAACAATCACACATATGAACACGGTATTTCATGGGAAAGCTTAAAGCTGAAAACCCCAACTATCTGTATATTATATGTCATAGATATCATGCAACAATCATCATACAAATCTCCTCACAAGCTCTCAGTACAATCTCGAATTTCTACACAGTAATCAAGCTAGATCTATCAAAACACATGCTCCAATCTCTGCCACCTGATAGCCTGCCTCTACTGCACAATCAATGCTGAAGAATGGCTTATAAATAACTTTGAACCACCTAGCTTGTATTGCACAATCCTCATTGGCATCTCCAATCACTGGATGTTGCAAATCATGCAACAGTATAGTCACAACTGATAGTCACACTGCTCTTTCACCTATCTCTTCACTGGTCTCCACTGAAACTGTCCATGCACTGAAGTTAATTGATGTATTTTTTAGTTGATTAATGAGTTTATAATTAGTGAATTAATTAATAATTAATTCACACCACTCTCACTAGTGTATCAATCAGTTAGACTAGAGACAACTAGCTCAACTATGTTTAGCTTAGTTAAACTGAACACAACTCCATTAACTTCCTCAATCAACTCCACCAAACTCTCTCACATGAGTTCTAACTGAAGTATCCATGCAATAGCTCCACTTAACGCTTAGGAATAGCGTAATTCCTTTTGTTAGCTCCTGTGCACTTAACTGAAGTGCTCCAAGAGAATAAGATAATGTTTATAGTCCAAATATTATTAAGAGCTAATAATATTCGACATATCTATTTTTAGACTGGCAATCTAAAAATAGATTCCGCCCAATATGTCTAAAAATAGAAGTCCATCTATTTTTCCAACTTGACCAACCATCCACAAATAGCATCATGTAACTCATAGAATATGATCCATATGTCTAAAAATGGACATAGTCTAAAACTAGACTTTGCGCCAAAAATAGCCTCTGGGCCCACTTAGTGAAGGCGAATCTTTTCACTATGCTCATCATCTTGTTGCAATATCAACACTTATTTCTTTGATTGATGTTTATCTGTCTGTCCTTTCATCTGTCTTTGACATGTTTTTTCTTTTAATCTTTTAAAGTAAATCATACCACTTCTCCCACGTTTCCTCATCTCGGATTTTTTATTTTCATCATCCTTCTGTAAATCTCGTCTACTTCAGAATATTTGGCAAAAGTAGGTTTATTTGTAAAAATGTGATTTATCTCATGCTAAAGGTAAAAGAAGTTCTCGATAGTTTGAAGGAGAACCTTGCCTGTGGGAATGCCTTTCATTGAGGAACTATTGGAAGTTTCCTTGGCTACTTCCCTCATCTTCTTATCATAATCTTCATGTCTCATGAGTTTATCATTTATTACCAGAAGATTAGGCAGACCAATACTTCAAACTTTTTCATAAACCTGTTCACTGCGAGTTCCATAGTTTTACATTTCTCCTCAAGCTGTATCATTAGATTTCTCTTGGAAATTACTTTCTTCACCTCTAATATAGTCTATGTTTTGTCAACTATCCTGAGCTCTTCTAATTGATATTTATTTTTAGAATTAAGGAATTTGATTATCTCAGAAGCTTCCTCTGGTGTCTTTCCAAGATTGGCTTTGACCTTTACATATTTTATCCTATGAGTCTGGAGTAAGCAAAATGGGACCAGTATCAATCTGCTTCTCCCTATTCTAGTTCTATTGATCACCTACAACAATAAAACAACTTGTTAGTGAAAAAAAAGGGTTCGCAGGGAGGTGAGTGGGCTTATATGTAGGGGAAATGGTGGTTTTGGTCATTTCACCTAATAAATAGAAAATAGGAAATAACTGTATAGCGGGGAGATTTTAATATTTTTTAAAATTGAGGTTTATCTCTTGGTGCGAGTGGCTTTATTATTTATCGCAGTGGTTTATCACACAATCGAAAGGTGGTTTGGTGGTTTGGGAGTGGGGGGTGTGATAAAACGTAGTAGCGCCATGTGGCAGGGGGTGGGTGGATAAAGAGTGAGAAAGGGATTGGGAACCGTTAGATTTTATTAATGTTGATTCGGCAGTAGATGAAATTGGGGGTTTTCAACGACGTGGGGTCGGGTAATAGATATGCGGAGGGGTAAAATGAAGTGGGTCAGGGATTATATATGAAGCGAGATGATTAATTCAAAATGGGTCGGGAAATATATTAAGCGGGTGGTTTAAGTAAAAAGGGAAGTGGGGCCCGATTTAATATATTTATTCCTTTAGAGTTATGAAAAAATGGGTTTTATATTTTAATGAAAAAGGCAGAGTTAGTTAAAGGGAAAAAGGTGTTTTTAGCATGGGAAATGGGAATTTCAAAGGGGAAAAGGGTTTTTAGTAAGAGAAAGCGATTTTAGCAAGGGAAAGGGAAAATGGGTTTTTAGGAGGGGAAAAGGGTTTTAGTAAACAGAAGGGAATTTTTTAGGATAAGGGGAAATGTTAGAAAGAAATTAGTGAAAATAAGCCAATTGATGCTTTCCATAACTTTTGAAAAGTATCCTACCTACCCTTTACTCATCCTAACATTTTTATTTCCTTTATTGGGTGCATTTGAGCTTGCTAACCTTTTTGTTTTGTTTTGATAAGAAAACTAATTTATTTCTAACCTTATATCTTCCAATGGCTCAGATTAAACTTATCAGCTCATTTTTATTCTCTATCTAACTACTAGTCTGCCAAGATTAAATGGTTTGGTTAGATCTTTATTCACTAACTATTATAACATGAAATTTAAGGCATGAATGATCAAGATTAGAGTGTATGATCATCATGAATTGTGGCATTTTGGACAAGCTGCACACAATTTTATTTGCAAAAGTAAAGTAAACTAAGTGTAGTGGCATTTGAATGTGCAACACTTTCAGAATTTTTTTATTTTTTCTTTTTGTGGGGTTCATAATTTATGTATTTTTTTATCTTTCTTTCTTTTGTCCTTTGAATATTCTTTTAGGACATACCCTCTTTTAATTTTTTAATATGGGAAAACATTTGTAGAAAAGCAATGGTATGTATAGTATTACAAGACTAAACATAGCCAATTCAAAATTATGGTCCCTATTATTATAGGACCCTAACAGTGGCTCCACTTGGGGATGGCATCTCCTTGTGAGATGTCAAGAACTTTTTGATCAGTGACCTTGGAACTTTGGCTTTGCTTTATTTGGAACTGCTTAATGTGATCTCCTTTATTCAAATATATGATGTTATATATTTTAAATCTTAGGTCCTCTGCCTTCAATTTTGCAAGATGATTATCCACTCCAACCTAAACTTTGTTGTGGTTTAAAACTTTAAAATAGCTTTTCTTTGCCATTTTTGACAGAGTTGGAACCTGTAGTACCTTGAGATCCTATAAATTATAAAACCCTAACAATAGATTCATCTGGGTATGGCACTCTCCTTGTGAGGTGCCAATAACACCGTAGACTAGTAGCCTAATCCATTGGGCTAATCCCAAATCTGCAACATGTTCTCTCATAAAACCTCTATGACTGAAAGTCTCAAATTTAAATCAAATCTTTCTGCACACTAAAATATGAAACATACTGAATTGAAATCTAAAATGTAATCTGAAACTGAAAATGGAAATAATTCTTCAAAAAATACTCAAAATACTGAGCTTTATTTGCACACCGCTACCTAATCCATACTGCTAAAACTTATGTTGGACCAAGTAATACAAAAATGCCAATAGATCCAATCAAGTAGTTGTAGAAACAAATGGAAAACTTGACTTCTTGTTATCAAAATCAGAAGCATAACTTGATAATTTGTCCACATAACCAAAGTTATAATATAGAATGGTAACTGATAATGTATCTGACCCTTATAAAGAGTACATGTTTGTGCAGTTGAGCTAAGAAGAACCTCCATGTAAGCTTCTATAGGATCAATAAAAGCATGATGTATGATATTTGCTTCTAGGCCTTCAATGACTAGTTGATCAATTGTATCTTCAAGTTTAAACCCTGCATCTATAATTTCAGTTTTGTACTCGAAAACATAATCATCATCAATCTGCACGCCAAAAGGTAGTATAATTTCCTCTTGCTTTAGAGAAGGAATATTTTCTAGGAATTCTTTAGGATCTTGGAAATTATATGACTAAATCTGAGAATCCAAAGATTCAATACCATTCTCGAACTTTTCAACAACTAATTCAAGAAAGCAAGCCTTATCTTCAAGAAAAATTTTCCTTGATTTGCAAATACGAAACACAGATATTAGAAAATTTTCATCAAGCTAAAACTCTGCTAATTGATTCCTGATTTCATTTAAAACTTCATAAGAAAAAAGGTTTTCCATAGACCTTGTCATTTTTTTCAACAATAAATCTGGTAAACCTGTAGTGTGGTCGCCATGAATGCTCTAAAAGTTGGGTTCTTTGAATCATGGATTCGTGAGGTGAATAAATAATCTTTCTTTTATCCGGTCACTTTCCACCATCAGTAATCATATATGAACTTTGATGTACTTTTTACTAAGGAAAAAAAAATAGTTTGATCCCCAGTGGAGTCGCCAATATGTTATCACTCTGAAATTTCCAAAGGTTGTTCTTGTGTTTAAAAATAAATATCAAAGGTAACTATCAACCACTTTTGGAACCTAGGATCTAGCCTTCCTAAATTCAGAGAGGGCTCTCTCTTAATGATTTAACTTTGTCTGTTTAATAGATCTTAGGCTAGATATGTATGGTTGGTTGGGTTGGTTTTTAAATTGGTTTTATTTGGTAGGTGGAATTAATGATTTAAATTAATAGGTGTTTATGAACTTTCATTGAGCTATGGAGTCAATGTTATTTGAAACATAACGGAATAAAATTATAAGGAAATTTTTACACGGAAAGATAGGTGAGAAATATCAGATCTCAAGGCTAAATGGTGAAGTGATTTTTCAATCGGGATCAAGGAGAAATTAAGAATTCCTTAAACGAGATAATGAATAAGGATGAAGGAGTCAAGCAGGATCAAAGGGAAATTAAGAATCCTCTAAACCGGATATCAGAAGAAAACATAGAAATGTACAACAGTTAAAAGCAGAGTGTAATTTAAACAAATTATGCAGTAAAACTCTCGTTATAACATTCAAATTTAGAACACATATTAGTTTATGAAATACTTAAAGAAAGAACGTGAACAATTGAAATTATACGTCACTGAGATGGCTCATCACATGAATCTTGTAAAGAATTCTCTTTATTACTAGTTCAGTCTGTCAACTCAAAATTGGTACAATAACCCTTTGGCAAGAGATCATTCAGCTAACAAAATGTTCAGAAGTCCACACTTGACCGACCGTTAATACTTTGAATGATGAAGCATTTATATAAAAATTTACAAAAATATCATGTCAACTCACTAGGATTTATTTTAGGAACATAAAATATCTTTATACCAAAAAATAGTGACACCTTTCAACTAACTGATATCTAGCCCTGATATCTTAATTGTTGTTTATCTATCTGTCCTTTCATCTGTCTTTCATCTGTCTTTGACCTGTTTTTTTTTTACTCTTTTAAATTAAATCATACCACTTCTCCCACATTTCCTCATCTAGGATTTTTATTTTCATCATCCTTCTGTAAATCTTTTCTGCTTCAGAATATTTGGAAAAAGTAGGTTTATTTGTAAAAATGTGATTTATCTCATGCTAAAGGTAAAATAAGTTCTCGAGAGTTTGAAGGAGAACCTTGCCTATGGGAGTGCCTTTCATTGAGGAACTGTTAGAAGTTTCTTTGGCTACTTCCCTCATCTTCTTATCATAATCTTCATGTCTCATGGGTTTATCATTTATTACCAGAAGATTAGGCAGACCTTTCTATCTCAATACCTCAAACTTGTTCATAAACATGTTCACTATGAGTTTTATAGTTTGACATTTCTCCTCATGATGTATCATCAAATTTCTCTTGGAAATTACTTTGTTCACCTCTAATATAGTCTCTGTTTTGTCAACTATCTCGAGCTCTTCTAATTCATATTTATTTTTAGAATTTAGGAATTTGATTATCTTAGAAGCTTCCTCTGGTTTCTTTCCAAGATTGGCTTTGACCTTTTCATATTTTATCCTATGATTCTGGAGTAAGCAGAATGGGACTAGTATGAATCTGCTTCTCCCTATTCTAGTTCTATTGACCACCTACAATAATAGAACAACATGTTAATGAAAAAAAATTGTTCAAAGGGGGGTGAGAGGGCTTATATGCAGGGATAATGGTCGTTTTGGTTGTTTCCACAAATAAACATAAAATAGGAAATAATGGTATAGTGGAGAGATTTTAATATTTTTTTAAACTGAGGTTTATCTCTTGGCGTGAGTGGCTTTATTATTTATCGCAATGGTTTATCACACAGTTGAAAGGTGGTTTGGCAGTTTGGGAGTGGGGCAGTGCGATAAAACGTAGTAGCATCGCATGGCAGGGGGGGTGGATAAAACCACTTATGCACACCCCCCCCCCTTTGGTTTTAAATGTCGAACAATGGGGAGTGTGAAAGGGATCGGGGACCATTAGATTTGATTAATGGTGATCAGGCAGTAGATGAAATTGAGGGTTTTCAACGAGGTGGGGTTGGGTAATAGATATGTGGATGGGTAAAATGAAGTGGATCAGGGATTATATATGAAGCAGTATGATTAATTCAAAATGGGTTGGGAAATATATTAAGTGGGGGGTTTAAGTAAAAAGGGAAGTGGGGCCTGATTTAATATATTTATTCCTTTAGAGTTATGAAAAAGTGGGTTTTATATTTTTATGAAAAAGGCGGAGTTATTTAAAGCGAAAAAGGTGTTTTTAGCATGAGAAATTGGATTTTCAAAGGGTAAAAGGGTTTTTAGTAAGGGAAAGGTATTTTAGCAAGGGAAAGGGAATTTTCAAAGGGAAAATGGTTTTTAAGAGGGGAAAAGGGTTTTAGTAAAGGGAAGGGAATTTTTTAGGATAAGGGGAAATGCTAGAAAGATATTAGTGAAAATAAACTAATTGATGCTTTCCATAGATTTTGAAAAGTATCCTACCTACCCTTTATTTATCCTAACATTTTTTATTTCCTTTATTGGGTGTATTTGAGCTTGCTAAACTTTTTATTTTGTTTTGATAAGAAAAATAGCTTATTTCTAACCTTATATATTCCAATGGCTCAGATTAAACTTATGAGCTCATTTTTATTCTATATCTAACTACTGATCTTCCAAGGTTAAATGGTTTGGTTAGATCTTTATTCACTAAATATCACAACATAAAATTTAAAGGCATGAATGATCAATATTAGAGTGTATGATCATCATGAACTGTGGCATTTTGGACAAGCTGCACACAATTTTATTTGCAAAATTAAAGTAAACTATGAGTAGTGGCATTTGAATGTGAAACACTTCCAGAATTTATTTTTGTTTATTTTTCTGGGGTTCATATTTTATATCCTTTTTTATCTTTATTTCTTTTTTCCTTTGATTACTCTTTTAGGACATACCCTCTTTTAATTTTTTTATTATGGGAAAACATTTGCAGAAAAGCAAAGGTATGTACAATATTACCAGACTAAACATAGCCAATTCAAAATTATGATCCCTATTATTATAGGACCCTAATAGTGGCTCCACTTGGGGATGGAATCTCCTTGTGAGATGTGAAGAACTTTCTGATCAGCGGCCTTGGAACTTTGGCTTTTCTTTGTTTGGAACTGATTTCTGTGATCTCCTTTATTCAAACATATGATGTTATATCTTTTAAAGCTTAGGTCCTCTTGCTTCAATTTTTCAAGATGCTTATCCAATCCAATCTAAACTTTTCTATGGTTTAAAACTTTAAATATAGCCATTCTTTACCATTTTTGACAGAGTTGGAACCTTTAGTACCTTAGATCCTATAAATTATAGGACCCTAAAAATAGCTTCATTCGGGGATGAAACTCTCCTTGTGAGGTTCCACGAACACCATACACTAGTAGCCTAATCCATTGGGCTGATCCCAAATCTAAAACATGTTCTCTCATAAAACTTCTGTGACTGAAAATCTCAAGCTAAAATCAAATATTTCTGCACACTGAAATCTAAAACATACTGAACTGAAATCTAAAATGTAGTCTGAAACTGAAAATGGAAAGAATGCTTCAAAAAATGCTCAAAATATTGAGCTTTATTTGCACACTACTACCTACCCTATACTACTGAAACTTATGTTGGATCAAGTAATACAAAAATGCCAATGGAGCCAGTCAAGTATTTGTAGAAACAAATGGACAACTTGACTGCTTGTTATCAAAATCAGAAGCATAACTTGATTATTTATCCACATAACCAAAGTTATAATATGAAATGGTAACTGATAATTTATCTGACCCTTATAAAAAGTACATGTTTGTGCAGTTGAACTAAGAATAACCTCCATGTAATCTGCTATAGGATCAATAAAAGCATGATGTATGATAGTTGCTTCTAGGCCTTCAATGACTAGTTGATCAATTGTATCTTCAAGTTTAAACCCTACATCTATATTTTTAGTTTTGTACTCAAAAACATAATCATCATCCTTCTGTAAATCTTTTCTTCTTCAGAATATTTGGAAAAAGTAGGTTTATTTGTAAAAACATGATTTATCTCATGCTAAAGGTAAAATAAGTTCTCGAGATTTTGAAGGAGAACCTTGCTTGTGGGAGTGCCTTTCATTGAGGAACTATTGGAAGTTTATTTCGCTACTTCCCTCATATTCTTATCATAATCTTCATGTCTCATGATTTTATCATTTATTACCAAAATATTAGGCAGAACTTTCTGTCTCAATACCTCAAACTTGTTCATAAACCTGTTCACTGTGAGTTCCATAGTTTGACATTTCTCCTCAAGCTCTATCATCACATTTCTCTTGGAAATTGATTTCTTCATGTCTAAGATAGTCTTTGTTCTGTCATCTCTCCCGAGCTCTTCTAAATCATATTTATTTTTAGAATTAAGGAATTTTATTATCTCAGAAGCTTCCTATGGTTTCTTTCCAATATTGGCTTTGACCTTTTCATATTTTATCCTGTGATTCTGGAGTAAGCAGAATGGGAATAGTATCAATCTAATTCTCCCTATTCTAGTTCTATTGATCGCCTACAACAATAAGAAAACCTGTTAATGAAAACAAAGGGTTCGTAAGGAGGTGAGCGGGCTTATATGCACGGGAAATGGTGGTTTTGGTCATTTCTGCCAATAAACAGAGAATAGGAAACAACGGTATAGCAGGGAGATTTTAATACTTTTGAAAACTGACGTTTATCTCTTGGCGCGAGTAGCTTTATTATTTATTGCAGTGGTTTATCACACAGCAGAAAGGTGGTTTGGCAGTTTGTGAGTGGGGGTGCAATAAAACGTAGTAGCGTCCTGTGGCAGGGGGGTAGGTGGATAAAACCACCTATTTCGCACTCCCCGCCTTCCCTTGGTTTTAAATGTCAGACAACGAGGAGTGTGAAAGGGATCGGGGACCATTATATTTGATTAACGGTGATCAGGCGGTAGATGAAATTGGGGGTTTTCAACGAGGTGGGGTCGGGTAATAGATATGCGGAGGGTTAAAATGAAGTGGGTCACGGATTATATATGAAGCGGGATGATTAATTCAAAATGGGTCGAGAAATATATTAAGAGGGGGATTTAAGTAAAAAGGGAAGTGGGGCCCGATTTAATATATTTATTCCTTTAGAGTTATGAAAAAGTGGGCTTTATATTTTTATGAAAAAGGCAGAGTTAGTTAAAGGGAAAAAGGGGTTTTTAGCATGGGAAATGGGATTTTCAAAGGGGAAAAGGGTTTATAGTAAGGGAAAGGGATTTTAGCAAGGGAAACGGAATTTTCAAAGAGAAAAAGGGTTTTAGTAAAGGGAAGGGAATTTTTTAGGATAAGGGGAAATGTTAGAAAGATATTAGTGAAAATAAACCAAATGATGCTTTCCATAAATTTTGAAAAGTATCCTACCTACCCTTTATTTATCCTAACATTTTTTATTTCCTTCATTGGGTGCATTTGAGCTTTCTGGCCTTTTTATTTTGTTTTGATAAGAAAACTAACTTATTTTTAACTTTATATATTCCAATGGCTCAGATTAAACTTATGAGCTCATTTTTATTCTCTATCTAACTACTGGTCTGCCAAGATTAAATGGTTTGGTTAGATATTTATTCACTAATTATCATAACATGAAATTTAAAGGCATGAATGATCAAGATTAGAGTGTATGATCATCATGAATTGTGGCATTTTGAATAAGTTGCACACAATTTTATTTGCTAATGTAAAGTAAACTAAGAGTAGTGGCATTTGAATGTGCAACACTTTCATAATTTATTTTTGTTTCTTTTTGTGCGGTTCATATTTTATATCTTCTTTATATTTCTTTCTTTTGTCCTTTGATTATTCTTTTAGGACATACCCTCTTTTAATTTTTTAATATGGGAAAACATTTGCAGAAAAGCAAAGGTATGTACAATATTACAAGACTAAACATAGCCAATTCAAAATTATGATCCCTATTATTATAGGACCATAACAGTGGCTCCACTTGGGGATGGCATCTCCTTCTGAGATGTCAAGAACTTTATGATTAGTGGCCTTGGAACTTTGGCTTTGCTTTGTTTGGAACTGCTTTCTGTGATCTCCTTTATTCAAACATATTATGTATATATTTTAAAGCTTAGGTCCTATGGCTTCAATTTTTCAAGATGGTTATCCAATCCAATCTAAACTTTGCTATGGTTTAAAACTTTAAATATAGACATTCTTTTCCATTTTTTATAGAGTCAAAACCTGCGGTACCTTGAGATCCTATAAATTATAGGACCCTAAAAATAGCTTCATCTGGGGATGGCACTCTCCTTGTGAGGTGCCAAGAACATCATAGACTAGTAGCCTAATCCATTGGGTTGATCCCAAATCTGCAACATGTTCTCTCATAAAACCTATGTGACTGAAAATCTCAAACTGAAATCAAATCTTTCTGCACACTGAAATCTTAAACATACTGAACTAAAATCTAAAATGTAATCTGAAACTAAAAATGGAAAGAACGCTTCAAAAAATGCTGAAAATATTGAGCTTTATTTGCACACTGCTACCTATCCTATACTGCTAAAACTTATGTTGGATCAAGTAATACATAATCATCATCAATCTACAAGTCAAAAGGTAGTACAATTTTCTCTTGCTTTGGAGAAGGAATATTTTCCAGGAATTCTTTAGGATCTTGGGAATTATATGACTTAATCTAAGAATCCAAAAATTCAATACCATTCTCGAACTTTTCAACAACTAACTCAACAAATCAAGATTTAGCTTAATGAAAAATTTTCCTTGATTTGAAAATACAAAACACAGCTATTAGAAAACTTTCATCAAGCTGAAACTCTACTAATTGATTCCTAATTTCATTTAAAACTTCATAAGAAAATTTTTTTGCCACAGACCCTGTCATTTTGTTCAGCAATAGATCTGGTCAACATGTAGTGGGGTCGCCATGAATGCTCTAAAAGTTGGGTTCTTTTAATCATGGAGTCTTTAGGTGAATAAATCAGCTTTCTTTTGTCTGGTCACTGTCCACCATCAGTGATCAAATCTAAACTTTGATGTACTTTTTATTGAGGAAAATAAATTAGTTTGATCCCCAGTGGAGTCGCTAATATGTTATCACTCTGAAATTTCTAAAGGTTGTTCTTGTGTTTAAAAATAAATATCAAAGGTAACTATCAACCACTTTTGGAACCTAGGATCTAGCCTTCCTAAATTTAGAGAGGGCTCTCTCTTAATGATTTAACTTTGTTTGTTTAATATATTTTAGGCTAGTTATGTATGATTCGTTGGGTTGGTTTTTAAATTGGTTTTGGTTGGTAGGTGGAATTAATGATTTAAATGAATAGGTGCTTATCAACTTTCCGTTGAGCTATGGAGTCAATGTGCTTTGAAATAGAACTGAATCAAATTATAAGGAAAGTGTTACAGGGCAAGATAGGTGAGCAATATCAGATCTCAAGGCTAAATGGTGAAGTGATTTTTCAATAGAGATCAAGGAGCACTTAAGAATTCCTTAAATGATATAATGAAGAAGGATGAAGGATTCAATTAGGATCAGAGGGAAATTAAGAATCCTCTAAACCGGATATCAGAAGAGAACATAGAAATGTACAACAGTTAAAAGCAGAGTATAATTTAAACAAATTCTACAGTAAAAATCTCGTTATAACATTCAAATTAAAAACACATATAAATTTATGGAATACTTAAAGAAAGAATATGAACAATTGAAATTATACTTCATTGAGATGACTCATCACATGAAGCCTGTAAAGAAGTTTCTTTATTACTGGTTCAGTCTGTCAACTGGAAATTGATACAATAACCCTTTAGCAAGAGATCGGTTAGCTAAAAAACGTTCAGAAGTCCACACTTGACCGACCCTTAATACTTCGAATGATGAAGTATTTATACAAAACTATCTTTTCAACTAACAAGGATTTATTTTAGGAAAATAAATATCTATATACCAAAAAATAGTGACACCTTTCAACTGACTAATATATGGCCCTGATTTCTTTGATTGATGTTTATCTATGTGTCCTTTCATATGTATTTTATATGTATTTGACCTGTTTTTTCTTTTACTCTTTTAAAGTAAATCATACCACTTATCCCACATTCCCTCATCTGGGATTTTTATTTTCATCATACTTTTTTAAATCTCGTCTGCTTCAGAATATTTGGCAAATGTGGATTTATTTGTAAAAACGTGATTTATCTCATGCTGATGGTAAAAGAAGTTCTCGATAGTTTGAAGGAGAACCTTGCCTGTGAGAGTGCCTTTCATTGAGGAATTGTTGGAAGTTTCTTTGGCTACTTCCCTCATCTTCTTATCATAATCTTCATATCTCATGAGTTTATCATTTATTACTAGAAGATTAGGTAGAACTTTCTCTCTCAATACCTCAAACTTATTCATAAGCATGTTCACTATGAGTTCCATAGTTTGACATTTCTCCTCAAGCTATATCATTATATTTCTCTTGGAAATTATTTTCTTCACCTCTAAGATAGTCTTTGTTTTGTCAGCTATCCTGAGCTCTTCTAATTAATATTTAATTTTAGAATTAAGGAATTTGATTATCTCGGAAGCTTCCTCTAGTTTCTTTCAAGATTCACTTTGACCTTTTCATATTTTATCCTGTTAGTCTGGAGTAAGTAGAATGGGACTAGTATCAATCTGCTTCTCCCTATTCTAGTTTTATTGATCACCTGCAACAATAAAACAACCTGTTAATGAAAACAAATGGTTCGCAAGGAGGTGAGCGAGCTTATATGCAGGGGCAATGGTGGTTTTGGTTGTTTCCACAAATAAACAGAAAATAGGAAATAACGGTATAGCAGGGAGATTTTGATATTATTGAAAATTGAGGTTTATCTATTGGCGCAAGTGCCTTTATTATTTATCGCAATGGTTTATCGCACAGCCAAAAGGTGGTTTGGCGGTTTGCGAGTGGGGGTGTGTGATAAAATATAGTAGCACCTCATGGCAGAGGGGCGTTTAGATAAAACCACCTATTTCGCACCCCCCCCCCCATTGGTTTTAAATGTCGAACAATGGGGAGTGCGAAAGGGATCACGAATCATTAGATTTGATTAATGGTGATTGGGAGGTAGATGAAATTTGGGGTTTTCAATAAGGTATGGTCGGGTAATAGATATGTAGAGGGTTAAAATGAAGTGGGTCAGGGAGTTTACATGAAGCAGGATGACTAATTCAAAATGGATCAGGAAATATATTAAGCGGGGGGTTTAAGTAAAAAGGGAAGTGGGGCCCAATTTAATATATTTATTCCTTTAGAGTTATGAAAAAGTGGGTTTTATATTTTTTATGAAAAAGGCAGAGTTAGTTAAAGGGAAAAAGGGGTTTTTAGCATGGGAAATGGGATTTTCAAATGGGAAAAGGGTTTTTAGTAAGGGAAATGGAATTTTCAAAGGGAAAAAGGGTTTTTAGGAGGGGAAAAGGGTTTTAATAAAGGGAAGGGATTTTTTTAGGATAAAGGGAAATGTTAGAAATATATTACTGAAAATAAACCAAATGATGCTTTACATAACTTTTGAAAAGTATCCTACCTACCCTTTATTTATCCTAACATTTTTTATTTCATTTATTGGGTGAATTTGAGCTTGCTAACCTTTTTATTTCGTTTTGATGAGTAAACTAACTTATTTCTAACCTTATATCTTCCAATGGCTCAAATTAAACTTATGAGCTCATTTTTATTCTCTATATAACTATTGATATGCCAAGATTAGATGGTTTGGTTAGATCTTTATTCACTAACTATCATAACATGAAATTTAAAGTTATGAATGATCAAGATTAGAGTGTATGATCATCAATAATTGTGACATTTTGGATAAGTTGCACATAATTTTATTTGCAAAAGTAAATTAAACTAAGAGTAGTAGCATTTGAATGTGCAACACTTTCAGAATTTATTTTTGTTTCTTTTTGTGGGGTTCATATTTTATATGCTCTTTTATATTTCTTTCTTTTGGTCCTTTGATTATTCTTTTAGGACATACCCTCTTTTTGTTTTTAATATGGGAAAAAATTTGTAGAAAAGCCAATTCAAAATTATGATCCCTATTATTATAGGACCCTAACAAATACCACGATTTTTGTTGCACAAAAGAAATGATTGAGACATTAATTCCATGATTCTCTTCTATGAACTTGTTGAAAAACTCTATCTGAGTGGTGTCCAAGATATGTTTTGCATGTTCTTCGTACTGATTTCGTGCTATTCTTTGTCGCATCACATCCCTTGTTTTTTGTGAAACACGTGAATTTTTCATCCATTATTCATATATTATTTTTTTAACATATTATCCAAGTCTATCTTTGTATGGTTACCTACAAATAACTATCCAACAAGCGAGTTCATTATTTACATCTATTTCCAATCGAAATTTTCGATGTTTGTGCAATTTTTTTCATGAGGTCCCTAATGCTTGAGTCGTATATTTTACCAAACGATTCTTTTTAGTACTTGATGAAACCACTGCCATTTGTATTACTCTATGTGCATCTAAATCACTTTTTTTCTAGATATTCCAATTGAATTTAGAGCACTATTTATATTTTGTATCACATTTTCCTTCATTTTTTTATCTTTTGTTTATTTTAGAATACCCAATAGAGTCAGCTTCTTTTAATTTCTTTAATGTTAAGAGACTTCTCAAAATTTGGGCTTGAACTGCCACATTTTCATCTTTGAAGAACATATCAATAATGCGCTTAACACGATATCGTATAACATGGTCAGCTGTTTTATCTCCATATGTGTCAGTGTCAAAATTTTCTAACATCTCATCATCGATATTGATTCCATCTGTACATATGAGAATTAAATGTACAAAATCAGTTTAAATATTCAACAAATAATTAAATTAAAAAAATAGTGTTTAAATGAAATTGAAGAATTAATAAATATTTATAATTTCAATAATGCACATTCAACATATATATACATACCTGGTGATTCAATTTCTTCACTTGAATTTCTTTCAACATTTTCAACATCTTCAATCATTGGTTCAATATCTTTTTCAATATCTTCAATCGGGGTTTCTTGTTTGATCATATTTTATCTTGCAATTTCTTTGATTTCCCATGATAATTTAGTATGAAGCTCAAACAATTTCCTTCAAAATCCTGCAAAAAAAATCACTATCAAAATTTAGACAAAAACTCACTTCAAAAAATCAACACAAGATTTAATTTTAAAAAAACCCATTTTAAGAACCCAAAACGCTTACTCTAAAAAAGACATACTTCAACCCAAAACACTTTAAAAAAAATTCTCTTTAAAAATTTCACAAAAAAACTGTCTTTTAAAAATGAAGCTCAAAATATTTCCTTCAAAGTCCTACAAAAAAAATTCACTTTAAAAATTTAGACAAAAAATCACTTTAAAAAATCATTATAAAATATTTACTTCAACCCAAAACACTTACTCTAAAAAAATGTCACTTTAAAAAATATCCCCAAAAAAGTGAACTTTGAAAATTCAACCCAAAAAACCTTTGAAAATTCAGCCGAAAAAGTTTCCATTGAAAATTCAGCCCAAAAAATTTCAATTGAAAATTCAGCCCAAAAAAATTCATTTGCAAAAGAAATGTGCAAAAATAATGTTTCCATTTTCAGCTATTTTTAGCGTTGAAAAATTTGTTTTCTAGAGGGGCTTTATCGAATTTTTTCTGGCCGACGAATTTGCAACCAAAAGTTTGGTCGAACTGAACTTTGTTTGTCGTTAAAATTAACAGAATGGGGCGACGAAAAATTTTCGGCCGAACTAAAATGTCTGCAACTACATTGCATCTAAGCTCTGAACACATTTATTCAACTTTGGAATGGTTAAACTCCATCAAATTTTATGAATTAACTTTCAGAACCAAGACTAGCATTTGCAGAATTCAATCTACTTTCAGGAGATATAACTTTTATGGAATTCCATAGATATTTACTAGTTTTAATTAATTTTGTATTAAAATGGGTGCAAAAAAATTTCTGAAGGTCATTATGATTCAGTAAAATCAAAATTTTGTATCTCCCAAAATACATTGTAAAAAAAATTTGAAAAAATTATGGTGCATTACATTGGTCTTTCGTTTGTAATGGGTAGTTTTTAGATTTTTAATTTATAACTAATATATTGAGAAACTTGACGCGGACCGAAACATATTCAAAATATGTATTTTTTTCATATTTGTTCAGTTCAAAAGATTCTAGTAATTATGATATGCATCATTTGGTTTCGTAAATATTACGATACTGAAGTAGAATCCATATATATTGTTCCAATGCATTTTTTTCTCAAAAACACCAAGTTATCAAAGAATACACCAACTCTTCTCAACACGAATTTTTATGAATCTCTTGATTGTTAAAGAACACACACTCAAAGAATTGTTAAGTTGACATATCAAATTTGAATAAAAAAATTCCAAAAAATAAGTAATAGAAATCTAATAAAATTTCTGACAAGTTTTATTTTTATCAAAAAATGAAATTCTAAATAGAAATTTTTTTTGGCTTGCAGAAAGTTGAAGAACTTCTAAAAATGAGATTTTTTTTTTTTCTCAAAAAACGGCAAAAAGTGTAACCCAACTTCATATTTTCACTATTATTTTGTTATTATACATGTTTAAATAAGAAATATTGGTTGTTAAAATTGTCAAGTTTTGTAACCCAAAATCAAATATGGATTTATCAAGTTTTTTTTTTAATATAAAGAAAGGGAAGTAAATCAATTATAATGAGTGAAGGTAGAAAACATGGTAAACTAATAATAATTTTTTTCTTACAACCATTTATACTAAGATATTTAATTGTAAATTGAGATGCGGGATATTCAAAAGTTAGACTTTCGAGGTTGATATATGTATATAAAATTTAAGGTATAAAGTTGTTGTAAATTTAGCAATAATTATTTGATTTGAATATGAAAATATAGTTTGGATATGATATATGATATGAGGTTAAGTGGTTCCACATATGTGATGTTATCATATCACCTTGATGTTATAATTTATGGTGATATTTCATGGTAAGAAGAATGTGGTAATTGCATGCAAATTTTATGACATGCATGAGCAAGCAGTTTTTTTACTATTCATAATCTTGTGATACTGATGTCGTATACTCATGATGAATATGGTATGCATGATGTGTCATATGAATTAATTTCTATGATGTTATAATTATAGATAATGCATTGGTTTCATGTTGAGATGTGGTGGTTGACACGAAATCCACAAACGGGCTAAGAGGGTCATTTATTTGATGATCTCGTGGGAGCCCATACCTGCGAGGGAGAATATGAAACACCATATGGGTTGGGGACATACTCAATCAACACTACATATGCCTGTGGTTCCTTTGTCCTGTATATCTCTTGATAGATAGCTCTTGAGGGGCTATGGGACCATCTTGAGGCCAAGTACTTGATATTTTAGGTCAAGGGTCTGATAATAAATTGGGATGTTGAAATCTAGTGAGGGTCTAAGGACTTCAATGCCTGGGGTTTTGCACCTTAGTGAGTGTGAAGGGAGTGGGTCAGCCTTTCAATATGTCTAGAGTACTCCTACTTGGAGCCATTCATAGGTTATGGTATAGACCGATGAGAATTATGCCTTGTTCTGAAAGTTGGGAAAAAGGAAAAGATTCATTGGGATTCCCTGGGTGTTGTGGAAACTTTCGATGTCTATTGGTTATACTAATTCAGCAGAGTGTGTAGGGAAAACGTGCAGTAATAAATAACTAAATAAAATAAAATGTTAGATGATTCAACTTAAACTCAAGACGAAGTTCCTTAAAGAGGGGGAGTATGTATTTCCCCCTAATAATAATAAAAATAATAATAATAAATAAATAAAATAATATTAATATATAAATAAATAAATAAAAGATAATAATATTATACAAATAATCAATAAAATATCATAATAGTAAACAAATAAAATAGCAAATAATAAAATGGAGTTCTATATATATATATATATATATATATATATAAGTAAAATACAAAAATAGTAAAAACAAGTAAAGTTAACAAAGAATTAAAAGGAACAAAATAAGAAAGAGTTAAATTAAGAGAAATATTGAATTAAAAAAAAAAAATCATGTTGACACATGGATTTTGTGCATGTGGGTCCCTTTCCAATTCCCTTACATTTTTGGAACAATTGGTTCTATTTAATGGATGAAGAGGGGGTGATATTATTCATTCATTTATCTGGAGAAGAGTTTTGAGAGGAAAAATATCCCATGGCAGTAATATGTTGATTGAGGACTCGGGGTGGCCAATGTAGAAATTACACCAATGGATTCAATCTGATCATGTAATATACTAAAATAAGATACTGAATCCTTCTACAATATTTGTGGAAAATAAACACGATCGCACAATTACACCGAGTAAGAGAAAGAAGCAAATCAATCGCACAACACATACATTTTTCCTGGGGAAAGATTGCTGCTCAAAACCCCTCTATCTTTATTGTATAATCAATCAAGGAATCATGAAACAATACAATGCACTCTTCTCACAAGAGTCTGTTGCACTCTACCAATTGTCTCACACTGATCCAGACAAAATCAACCAACACTTATCCAATTTCTTTCCTCTGCTCAGCTTGCCTTGCTTGCACAATTCTAATAAAAATTGATCCTTATTAATTAGGAAATTCAACCTTCCAAAATTGCGCAATATATCATGGGAGATTCTATATTTTTCTAATTGCGCACCGGAAATTTACTAATAATACAACTGATAGATAACATCCCTTTAACCTTTGTCTCAACTAGGTCTTCATCAGAACTAACATGCATGCATCTATTAATAGTAAATCATCAGTCACTTGACATACCACTGCATGTGAATTAAATCTGATTTAATTCACTTGACCTCTCACTAATGCAACAATCAGTTACAAGTAGTTAGACTGACTTTAACTCACTTAACTGAGTTAACTGATTTCACATGCATTAAACTAATATACTAACTGCAAATTGGACTCTAAAACAAATAGGATCACTCTAAATGCCTCACCAACCACCCTCAAATCGAATTTCATGAGCTAACTGAGTCTATCACACTCAGTTAACTATTACAAGTGATTATGAGATAAGATTACAATTTATTGTCCAATTTTATTTAGGGAAAATTAAATTAGACACACGTTTCTTGTTGACTTTTCAACACTCCCTCTCAACAAGTAAGGGATTATCATCTACCCCGACCTTGCCTCTGTGGTATTCGAAATTACTCTTGGCGAGTGCCTTTGTCAGAAAATCTGCATCCTGATCCTCCGTGGGAATGTACTGAAGTAACATAATGTGTCTTTGAACACGATCTCTGAGATGGTGGTACCAAATTTCAATATGCTTGGACATGTCATGGAATAATGGATTAAGCGAGAGTTTTATGCAACTCTGGTTATCACAATGTATCACCGTCGGATCCATTTGATGACCAAACAAACCAACGAGTATCTTCCTTATCCAGATGGCCTCACATGCCGCTTGACTAGATGCCATGTAGTCTAACTCTCCTGAACTGAGTGCAATTGATCTCTACTTCCTACTGTACCAAGAAACTATTGTCAATCCTATGTTGAAGATCCCTCCTGATGTGCTCTTCCTATCTGATGGACTGCCTACCCAATCTGCATCAGTGAAGCCTCGAAGCTTCACTCCCTCTCTCCGTCTATACCATAATCCATACTTTGTAGTGCCCCTGAGATATCTCAAGACATGCTTCTTTGCCTTCCAAAAGAGCTTGGTCGGATTAACCATAGCTTGACTAAGTTGGTTAATTTTGTAGCATATGTCTGGTCGTGTGTTCACCAAGTACATGAGTGAACCCACAAGCTTCCTGTAAATAGTAGCATCCACTACCTCACCTGAAGTAGCATTCTCCTTCCTCCAGTTTCCTACAAGAGGAGTATCCATGGGTTTACAGCTCTCCATATCTTTGGCATACTTTCCTTTAGAAACAAATAGCTCCCCATCCCACTGCCATATCTCCAAACCAAGAAAATAGTGAAGGAGTCCCATGTCCTTCATCTCAAACTCTCTTACAAGATACTCTTTGCAATAAGTTATGAGATATTCATCACCTGTCAGAATAATATCATCTACATAAAGTAAAATAATTAGAAGCTTATCATCAACCACAATCTGGTATAGGTTCGCATCGTCTTCACTCTTCGTTAAGCCTAACCAGGTTAAATAGTTGTCAATCCTGGTATACCATGCACGAGATGCTTGCTTTAGCCCATACAGTGCTCTCTTGATTCTGCACACATGTGATTCCCTGTCAAAGGTCTCAAAACCTTTTAGCTTCTCAATGTACACTTCTTCCTCAATAACTCCATTGAGAAATGAAGTATTCACATCCATCTGATGTACCTTCCAAACCATCTGCATTGAGAGTGCAAGGATAAATCTAATATATGAGTACCATGCAAATGGTGAAAATTTCTCCTCATAGTCAATCCCCTCAACCTATGAGAATCCCCGGGCTACAAATCTAGCTTTTTACTTCTCCTCATAGTCAATCCCCTCAACCTGTGAGAATCCCCAGGCTACAAATCTAGCCTTTTACTTCTCCACACTCCCATATTTTTCCTGCTTCACTTTATAGATCCATCTAGATCCAACCACTGACTTCCTGATTGGTCTTCGGACAACTTCCCATGCACTATTCCTGACGATGGATTCATACTCCTCAACAATGGCGTCAACCCAAGTTGGTTGCTTCACTGCTTCCTCAAAAGAGGATGATTCTGTCACAATACACTTACTCATAAGATCCATGTATCCAATATACATTTCTAATTACTATCTCTGTCTGTGATGTGATGTAGGTTCTCCTACATGTTCTGTCGCATCAAGTCTCAATATATCAGCCTTTGTGGTGTGCCTCCTACCATGTGTGGTGGATGGATATGAATGAGTGGTTTCTGCCACTTCATGATCCTCCTCATGTGGCTTCTCCACATCTTGAGGTTCATCCTTTGGAACCAAGAGTTCCTCATCTGCATGCAAATCAAGCTCCCTCTCAAGGGACAATCAAATGGCTTTCTCCTCATCAAATTTTACATCCCGTCTAACAAATTTGATCCTGCTATTTAGAAAATGCACCCAATAGTTGTGGGGATTATCAATGTACCCCACAAATATCCCAATTTTTGTTTTTGGTTCTAGATTCTTTCTGGAATATTTGGTCACATGGCAATAGACAAATGAGCCAAAAAATTTAAAATATGAAACATCAGGTTTCTTACCAGAAAAAGCCTCCTCTAGTGTACTCATGCCAAGTATCCAATGAGGAATATGGTTCTGCAAAAATACCGTTGTGTTGCGTGCCTCTTCCCATAGATGTAACAGTAGGTCCTGATCATGTAACATAGCTTGTGCCGCACCCACAATTTTTTTGTTATTTCTTTCTGTGGCCCCATTATGTTGTGGGTTATGGGGCACAATCAACTCTCTCTGAATTCCTTCTTGGCTACATAAGTTCTTGAATTCATTGGATATGTACTCACCACCATTGTCACTCCTTAGAGCCTTCACCTGATTCCTTGTATCTTTCTCAACCAGTGATTTGAACTCACAAAATTTTGAGAATGTCTGATATTTCTTCTACGTGAAGTAGATCCAACACTTTCTAGAAAAATAATCAACAAAAATCACATAATACATGTGCTTTGTTGTAGAATATGTATAGAATTGTCCACACACATCTGAGTGAACTCTCTCAAGTGACATTTTTATACTTCCCCATGGTACATCCCTTGCATGTGTCCATCTGCACAAGAGTACCCTTTGGAAGCCCTATAGAAATCTGGTGCATGACCATCAAAGCATTGTGGTGTAGATGGCCCAATTTCTAGTGCCAAAACTCACCCTCATCTCGACTCACCACTCTGTCTGCTCTGTGCATCAATGTTGCACTGCCATCTACATCAATTTTATAGAGATTCTTCACATGAACCCCAATCTTCTTAACCTGTCATGTGGCTTTGTGACGAAGGAATTCTTTCCCTTCACTAAAAACCACATCATATCCTCTATCCTCCAACATAGCAATTGAAACTAAATTCTTTTTCAAGCCTGGTACATGCATGACATCTTTTAATAAGAAAGGTTTACCTTACTTTCTCTGGAAAGTAATTGTACCAATCCTGGTAGCGCTATACCTCTCGTCATCACCCATCTCGATGTGCATATGAAGATCCTTCTCCTCCAAGCTACTAAAGATTTCTTTGTCTCCCGTCGTGTGGAAAGATGCACCACTATCCAAGTACCACATTGATCCCATCGCACTATACCCCATGCATGCGATGAGTGAGAATTCCAACTCGAACTATGATGCTAAAGCATCACCTGCTGCAGATCCTGAAGCCTTCTTGTTGTTCTTCTTCTTCTGTGGATAATTAGTGTTATAATGTCCATGCTCGTGACAGTGAAAACATTTCACTCTGGACATGCTTGCCTTCTTTTCCAGTCTCATATTTGGAATAGGATTTATTTCCCTTCTCCTTCTTCGCCTTACCATCCAAGGTGAATTTTTCCTCATCATCTGTCTTAGATGAGGATCTAGCCCTGGTATTCCACCTGAATTCTTCTTGTACCAAATTCGACCAAATTCGCTCCCAATCTAGTAGATTCTCCCTCCCATTAACAGAGTGCTAGGCTCACCAATTCATCATCTTCTACATTAATTCTGACACTTCCAAGCTCATCTCAAAATTGGATGAACTTGGTCAAGTATTTAGGAATAATGTCTCCTTTCTCCATTTTTATTTTCCTGAGCTAGTCCTTCAATGCCAATTTTATGTGGTCATTGTTGTTCTGAAACAAATTTGTCAAGGCCTTCCACATTGCATATAGATTCTTATTTCCATGGAGACTCGAGACAATGTGATCTTGAACTCCCTCTAATAATATCCTCCTTGCCTTTGCAACCTTCTTTTTCCAAGCATCAAGAAGAGCGATGTCTTCTGTTGCGGGCCTTGGAATATTAGTGTCGATAAATTATTTCAACTCGTTGTCCTCTAGAACTGCCTCCATTCTATATTTCCATGCAATATAATTAGAACTTCCCTCGGGTGCATATTCCAATCTTAATCCATTGAAATCCATCATGATCCGCCTGTCACATCAAAGAATATTTTTTCAAATTCGAATGTTGTTCAGCACATACTCAATTTCTTCTCCACTATAGTGATTTCTGGAGCTCTGATACCATGTATAAATTACATCAATGGATTCCATCCGATCATGTAATATACTAAAACAAGATACTGAATTCTTCTACAATATTTGCGGAAAATAAACACGATCACACACTCACACCAAGTAAGAGAAAGAAGCAATTCAATCGCACAACATAGATATTTTTCCTGGGGAAAGCTTGCTGCTCAAAACCCCTCTATCTTTATTGTATAATCAACCAAGGAATCATGAAACAATACAATGAACTCTTCTCACAAGAGTTTGTTGCACTCTACCAACTTTCTCACATTAATCCGGATAAAATCGACCAACACTTAGCCAATTTCCTGCCTCTTCTCAGCTTGCCTTGTTTGCGCAATTCTAAGAACAATTGATCCCTAATAATTAGGAAATTCAACCTTCCAAAAATGCACAATACATCATGGGCAATCCTATATTTTTCTAATTGTGCGCCGGCAATTTACTAATAATACAACTGATAGATAACATCCCTTTAACCTTTGTCTCAATTGGGTTTTCATCAGAACTGACATGCATGCATCTATTAATAGTAAATCATCAGTCACTTGACAGATCACTGCATGTGAATTAAATATGATTTAATTCACTTGACCTCTCACTAGTGCAACAATCAGTTACAAATAATTAGGCTGACTTTCACTCACTTAATTGAGTTAATTGATTTCTCATGCATTAAACTAATACACTAACTGTAACTTGGACTCTAAAACAAATAGAATCACTCTACATGCCTCACCAACCACCCTCAACTCGAATTTCATGAGTTAACTAAGTCTATCGCACTCGGTTGACTATTACAAGTGATTATGAGATAAGATTACAATTTATTGTCCAATTTAATTGAGGGAAAATTAAATTAGACACACATTTCTTGTTGAATTTCAACAACTATGGAAAGATTATGTGCAACTCAGCCTATGGTTGGGTGGAGAGTCATCCCCAAAACTTTGTTGCAGTTAGTGGGATTCAAATAGCGTTCAACTCCGAAATCACAAGTAAGGAATATCATCGTAGCTATATGTAAGTCTTCTTGCTCATGGTTTTCGAAATTATATGCTAATTAGTTGAATAGTTGTGTGTTGATTATAAATCACACAATTGATATAATTATTTGTATATTTAAATTGTGGGTTGTTACATCACCATGCTAATAAATTGTTCATGCTCACAATAAGGAATGTGAATTCCTATGCCAAAGTGTTCCTTGAACATTCTCTTAAGAATGGGTTAATTACTGTAATTATCCGAGTTTTTAATTGGTTGAGTGGACTGAGTATGCAGAGATAGATCAATCTGTGGTGGTCACATGTATATCCACTTCAAAAATGTCTTGGCTATCAGACTGTTTTTTACTCATAATCTCAGCAGGGACAACATTGGTTATATATGTATATATGTGTGTGTGTGTGTGTTTGCTCTGTAGGTTGCAAGCCAATGGGCCTTATAAAACTATATGTACACCAGGCCATACTTGGAGCAGAACCACTGCAACAAATACCACACACACACACAAGGAGATATATATATATATATATATATATATATAAACAGGCGCAAGGGAAGGGTCCCTTGAAATCCATCAGCTTTAAGCCATTGTTCATAATCATCACATAGAGCTAACAAGTATAGCCTCGAGGAAATGGGACTTAACCTTCACAGTGTACAAGTTGAGGGGTGTAGTTCATATGACAAATTATCTCAGCGTCATGGCACATGGGTGCTAATGCAAATCAAACAGCAAGTTACAAACGCCATTAGATGGTGGGGATCGAATAACAGACCACCCTTTCCTACTCCATACCAAATAAAGTTGAGCCCACGCATACCATAAGTTCTTGCAGGCATAATTTGGACTGACATATCAATTCAGTGGAACTGATCATGGAACCATGAACACGAACCCCCCTTAGTGATGTCATAGGGAGGAGGGGTCTACTATTAAATTTGGACCATCAGAGGACAAGATTTATTGATAGTTGGATGACCCTAGACCCCGAAATATTTGAATGGAGGGCTTGAAAGAGTCGTTGATATTGATTACCCAGGGTGACATGGTGTGTGGGGCCCATTCTATGGAGACAAGTCCCATGTGGCATGAGTGTATTCATTTACTGCTCAAGAGGGAGACCAAACCTAAACTCTAAGTTGGAATTTCCAATGCAACTCGGGAGGAACACCCTAGAAGTTTCATTGGGGATAAATGTCAATACCTATTGGGATACAACTCTCAGGGTGATGTGTAATTGAGCGTGTGGTGAGGTCATAAGTATTGGGCCATGTAGGTTGTGGGGTCTCAATAGTTCAACATATGCCTAGAAGGATCACCCTCGGAAGGAACAATAAGGGGCAGTAAGAAATAATTCCAGGGAGAGTGGTTCCAGGGTGACGTGGTCTTCGAGGGGCCCACACCCATTATACTTTTCATATAGCACATATGTAATGTGATTTGGGTCAAACTCGCAGCATAGTGGGTTTTACACGACCAACATGAATGGGTTGGCAACCATGGTAACACTTCCAAGTGGAAAAGCAGGGAAAACTGGGATTGCCACATGGCAATTTGGGGAGGTGGCACTAATTGAATGGATTGGATGGCCATATTTTTCAATCCGAAAGTCAAATTGAGGAATTTTTTATATCATTGGGATTTTCTCGATGATATGAACACAAAAATACTATTTATTTCATAGTTTGAAGAAGATGCAAGGGTTTACAAATTTTAGACCCCATTTCCATGACGTGACTATGAGAGTCAGGTTAACTTAGCAACATTATCCTAACCTTGGTTAGGGCAGGGGTTAGTATGGGGTGTGTTACAATAACCAAAAGATAGATTATAGACAATATAATAATAGTTAACGAAGCAATTCATACCAACATCACTTCTCAAGGTACGACAATAAATCTTGATATCAGTTCAAATTTTAACAGAGTTGATCATGACTTCCTTCTCAGAGTCTTGGAAAAATTTGGCTTTAGCTCTCTATTTCTTTAATGGATAAAGGCTTGCATTGTTGTAACTACTAGGGGGGTGAATCAATATTTCTTAGCAATTATCACTTTAATAATATTTTTCTAGAGCATTAGTTAATCTTCAATTATTATTATTATTGTCCAGCAAGAGAAATAAACAACAATGAAAAAGTAGAGATAGTAGGCACAATGCTTTTAAGTGGAAAACCCCCTTCCGGGTCAAAAACCATCGAACGCTTTTCTAATAAGCTCTTTAATATTCATCCCCAACTGAAAAGAAAGCTACAACTTCCTAGAACTCTAGAAAATAATTCTTCTCCAATTCCCACTAGAAGGACACCCCAATTCTCTAGGTTTATCAACAGTCATCTGAAAGGAGGCCCCAACACCCAATTGAGCCACAACTCACCCTAACACCACCATACCACCCTGAAGTGTTTACAGGCCCCAACCTGAAGGTGACTTCATTTACCAACCTAGCACCACCTTACCACCCTATAGAGATAAAAAATAAATAAAAGTGTGTATGTTTGTACCAGGGAAAATGATCCACGTTACAATGATTTTCAATAAATGATAGACAATACTAGGTCCTACCCTTATCTCGATAAAATTGAAAATAGAATATATTGTTCCCAATAATGCATTTACAACTCTAGGAAATTTGACTCTTTTACAAAATTTGTTAAGGGCCCAATTACAATGATGTACAATATTTGGACTTGAAAAATGACTTTTAGACATACTCTTTACAAGACACAAGTATTGTTGAAATGATTTTGTCCTTTTTTATTTTCTTACTGCTTTATTACTTGATCTCTTCTTCAATATTCATTGTTTTGTTGTTTTTGCCTAGCTGGCTTACTTGATATTTCTAGTAAATGTTACTTTCATGTCATTGTTCTTTGCATCAGTTGACAATGTTTGAACCGTGTTTAATGTGCAATCAAATCAAGCCTAAACAAGACCCAATACCAAGGACAAATAAACTTAACAACCCTTTAACCAAACTTACCTTTCCCTGCAAGGAAATTTAGATCAATAGTGATAAATAAAAGACAATAAATAAAACAATACATACCTGACCCTTTTCTTGGTGGCATTGAAATCTTGAAGATGTTCCAAACCAAAAGTTTGTCAGTCTTGCACTAGACCACTTTTATGTAATTTTTTTCTTATTTTGAACGTAAGAGTGCCTTTTCTATTGTACTGCTATAATCACTGATATATGATGTTGTTGCTTCTGCCTGTAGATATTTTACTTCTTCTTGTCAAGGATTATATTGGTGTTTCCAAAAGGTCACGAGACCAGTGTTGATTATGGAATTCAATGAGGTTATTGTCCTTGAAATGATGCCATTGTTTTCTTTATAAAGATTTTATAGATCACCTTCCTTGTACATCTAATGAACCTTTTACTCTATGAGTAGATGATTTCTATTGTTATCAATGATGAAAAACTATGCTATAAATGTCTCTACCTAAGTGCTTAAGATGTTTGGAGGGTGAGATATCCTTATTTTAAGTTCATATATTAATGCCCTAAGGAGGACTGAACTTTTAAAAATGATTTCCAAATTTTTGTATCAAGTGAAGCTTCTTCAAAAGTAAAGACACTTCGTTCTCTTTTTCAAAAGAATGTATTATCGAGGATCAAGATCCCTTTGTTCTTACAAAAATTTCTCTTGAATTTCAAAACTGATATGCCACCTGTAAATCATCTATGATTTTTGCATATGTAAACTAGTTGCATACTTGGTGACTGAATGTACTTAATTCTACTATAATAAATTTCCTTGGAGATCAGGCCTTCAGTCTTCTTCTTGCTAGTCAAATAAACCTCCAAACCAATATACTTTCCAAAAGAATTTTCCCAAACAATATGTAAGCACTTAACCCTATTTTTGATGCTTTGTTCTCTGCACAAGGGTCAAATATTTCAGAGGGATAGATATCACATGAACATTTCATTATCTCTTTTTTGATAGTAGGAATATTGAACACCTTTTATAGATCATAAGAGTGTTTCTAATGGCAACCGTTAGAGGTTTAAGGGATTTCAAGGAATGACGTCGAGGGACATAGGAATTTTAAAAAACTCAAAATATGCATGCCTTGTACACTAGTTAGGAAGGTAGTTGGCCTTGTGTTGGATGTGGTGGGGTTTCATCTCCTTTTTAAATGATGAATGAGACCTCTATAGGTGAAAAAAAGGTTTAATACTATAGATAAATATCTTTCGGATTAATCACATCATTAGGATTAGGTCATTAACCATTAAAAATTTAATATTTGAAATCAATGATTGGCTTAGTGCATATGGTCCTACCATATTGTGAAGTCAATGATTGGTTTAGTGCCTTTGATTCTTGAAATTATTCAATTTATACACGATTAGATTATGGTGAGAATCCCTGTCATATATTCGCAATCATCGTTGAATAAGGTGTCATGTCTCTACCTCCTGGGGTTTTAGCCCACAAAACTGGGTCTTCAACTTTAAACTCAGTTTTATCTCAAACCAGAAGGAACCACAAGGTGTATCATATATTAACGAAAACATATCGTCAAGGAGAAACTATCTATAAATATATTGACACAAGATTCCATAAATTTTCGTGTTAAATTTTCCATGGAAGATCGGGGTAGCTCTTAGTGCTGCTTGGGTTGACATTTATGAAAACCACCTATTAACAATATCCCCCTTTGGAATTGATGGAAACTCCCCCTAAAATCATGATTCTAACATTCCTAATGCTTTCTCTCCCCCTTTGACATCAATGGCAAAGGGTAACTCCCCCTGACAACTTGCCTCTCCTGTGGACCTGTAACCTTCCTTAACTTCCCATTTCTACTTGACCAGATAAAATAATAGTCTAATGGGAACATGGGAGAATCCCAAGATTTTGGCGAAGATACTCTAATTCCTCACGCGGTAAAGTTTTGTTAAAGATGTCAACAATTTTTTTTGTTCGTCCCAATGTATTCAACCTTTTTGTTATTCTCGACAAATTGTTCCCTAACAAAATGGTACTTGAACGGAATGTGATTTGTTTTTTAATGCATTGTAGGATTTTTGGAGATACTTATGGCATTCTTGTTATCACATAATATTGGAATGGGCTCATCAAACTTCACTTGAAGATCATGCAAGGTTTGTTTCATCCAGAGGACTTGGGTACAACAAGTTGTTACTGCTATGTATTCTACTTCCATTGTGGATAATGAGATTGAATATTTCTTCTTGCTCAACCACAAAACAAGACAACATCTAGATATAAGTGTTCTCCACTAGTGCTCTTATGATCATCAACACTTCCCGCCCAATCTGCATCGATATAAGCTTCGATGATTAGCTCAATTCCTTTAGGATACCATAGTCCATATTTTGTTGTTCCCTTAAGATATCCAAAAATCATTTTTACTGCAATGACGTGGGATTCCTTTGGTGCTACTTGTAATCTTACAACTTTCCAAATTGCATGCATCACATATGGTCTAGAAGTTGTTACATATAGAATACTACCAATTATATATCCTTACATCCTCTGATCCACATCTTTGGATGAGTCATCTATTCTCAACTTGCAACTTGTCACCATTTGGGTGAGAAATGGCTTGCAACCTTCCATTTGAAATTTCTTCAACATTTCTTTGATATATTTGGTTTGATAGATAAATATTCCTTTGTCTTGCTGAGATATCTGAAGTCCCAAAAATTATGTCAACTCACCAAGTAGTGACATTTCTAACGCACTCTGTGTATTTGTAGCAAACTTTTTAATTAACATCTCATCATCACTCCCAAAGGTTATATCATCCACATACACTTCAATAATCATCGAATTATCATGTTCAATCCTTACATAAAGGTTTTTATCTGCACTTCCCTTCTTGAATCCTTGTTGATGCAAATACTTTTCAAGACGGTCATACCATGCTCTCGGTGCATGTTTGAGACCATACAATGCCTTCTTTAACCTACAAACCTAATATTTCTTGTCAGTGAGAAAAACTCCCTCAATTGTTCTATATATACTTCTTCTAATTCTCCACTTAGAAATGCTTATTTCACGTCCATTTGATAAAATTTGATTTTTCTTGAACATGCATAAGCCAAGAACATCCTGATAGATTTCATTCTAGCAACGGGAGAAAATTCTTCTTCAAAATCAATTCTTTCGACTTGTGCATATCCTTTGCAAATCAGCCTTGCCTTGTTCTTGGTAACACGTCCATCCTCATTTAACTTGTTCCTGAAAACCCATTTTTTCCTAGTGACATTTTTATCTTTTGGTTGGGGGACCAATTCCCAAGTGTCATTCTTCTCAATTTGATACAAGTATTCATTCATAGCAGCTACCCAATGTTCATCTTTATTGCATTCTTCAAAATTGTTTGGCTCAAATGTAGCTAAGAGAGAAATATGGGCTTGTTGTGGTACACAAAGCTTTCGATTTCTTCTAGTTCCTATTCCTTCATTGAGGTACCCAATGATCTGATTTGATGGATGATTATTTTGATACAATTCTTTGGGGAATTTTGGGGTTGTGTCTTGTTCAAATTGTTGTTCCTCTCATATATCTTCCTGGTTGGTATTTGTTTCCTTATTCACTTTTTCTTGCTCTAGGACTTCTTCTTTGAAATTTTCTAGTTCTAACTCGTGTATATATGATTTGCTTGAAGATGAGCTTTCCTCATTAACTATTGACCCATAATATTCATTAAATGTTACATTGATGCTTTCAACTATTTGCTTAAGTCTATGATTGTAACATTTATAATCTTTTCTTTTGCATGAATAACCAACAAAAATACCTTTGTCTACTTGAGAATCAAACTTTCCTAATTTTTGATCTTCTATTTTAATGTAACATTTTCTTCCAAATACCATAAAATATTTGAAATTTTTTGGTATTCCTTTCCAAATTTCGTATGGAGTCTTATCACAATTGTTTCTAAGTGGACTTCTATTCAAAATAAATACAATTGTATCAACATATTGAACCCAAAATTTGGCATCTAATTTTGAATCATTTAGCATTGTTCTGGCCATTTCTTGTATAGTTCTATTCTTCCTTTCAACAACTCCATTTTGTTTCGATGCTCTGGTTGTTGAAAATTTCCTTTTTATTCCATTTTCTTCACAAAAATGTTGAAATTATTTAGCAGTAAATTCGTCGCCATTATCAGATCTCAAACATTTAATTTTTAAGTCAGTTTCATTCTCAACCATTTCCTTATAGAACTTTAAACATTCAAATCCCTCAGACTTTTTCTTTAAGAAAATAACAGTGGTCATCCTAGTATAATCATCTATCATTAGCATAAAATATAATTCACCATTCAATCCTTTATTCCTCATTGGTCCACATATATCATTATGTTTTAATTCCAATGGTTGTGATGTGAAGTGTTCTTTTGTCTTGAATTTGACTTTTGCTTGATTTCCATCCCAATAGTGTTCACATACATCATTGGTTGGTTTTGAAATCAATGGAATTTCTATCACAACTTATTTTTTTCTAATTCTAATAAGTTTTTCAAAGTTTATATGTCCCATTCGTCTATGCCATAGCCGAATCTCATCTTATGTTTACAAAAACAACCTTTAACAACCTCATCCAAGGTGTATATGCCATTTGGAGCTATACTTGCAGTAGCCACAAGTTGATAGGATTTTTCTTTTCTTATTTCACATTTCTTTTAGTCGAATAACGTTGTGTGTCCTTGATCACACATTTGACCTAAACTTAGCAAATTGTGATTCATATTTTCAACAAGAAGCACATATTTTTCTATAGCATCCTTACTTCCAAGCTTGATAGTACATGCTCCTATGACATTTGAAGATATGTCATTTTCAAGGATATTGTTCTATCTTTTCTTTCCTTTAAATATATAAATTTATTCCCATCTCCGGTCATATGTGTATAACAACTGATATTGACATACCAAAAAAAAATTTTACTTTGAGCCTTTAATGCAAGAGTGCACCTTTCAGTTTTCTTCTTTTAGACTTTGTTATCACCCAAAAATTTTCAAAACATCATAGTGTCAACCCTGTTTTTGATCATGGTCTCAAAATGGGTTTGAAAGTCATTTTAGGATTTGGCTAAGGGTAGGTTAGAGTTTTTATAAGTTTTAAAGTCATCATTGAATTCAAATAAAGTGTTTTAAAGGTCCATTCCATGATCAAATACTCACATTTTCCATTTAGGAGTCATTCCCTAAGGTTTCGGGTTAAATTTCTACAATTAGCCAAGAATCTTCCGTTTAGTAGCGCTGTTAGTTCAAAAAAGTGGATTTTCTCTACGAGAGCGCTAATACTTTCGTAGCGCAAACTGGGAAAAATACATTGTGGGCACTACGAAAGTGCAGTTTCTTAACCGTCTTGTCAATTGAGCTGAAATTTGTCAAAATATGATAGGAAATGATAGGATAGTGGTATGGGGAGTCAGTTAGTGATCATATTCAATGTACTTACCTGTCTCACAGTCATCATCATCATGATAGGGCATGAATGAGGCATCATTCAGTTATGAGACGACATTTCAAATTCAAAATCTTGCCTAATTTGGTCATTCTCGTTTTCATTTGTCTCCATACGAGTGTCTAATCTCTAAAGCAGTCAAGCTAAGCCTGTGGTTGTTATATACAAAGGCTATCTTCATCCTAATCAAGCGAGGTTGTTCCATATACTCAAACGAGGTTGTTCATATCCTAATAAAGCGAGGTTGTTTCATAGATTCAAAAGAAGCTGACAGGTTTTTCTACGAAGCATGGCAGAGGAAAAGAAAGTCCACAGAGGGGGACATTGCTTAAGATATGAGCCTGAAAATATGAAGGCTATAATTGAATATCAAACAGTGATGGATGCTTTTAGCAAAGCAGTTTGTCTCAAGGTTTCCATACACAAGTGCCTAAATAATTTTCCTTGCACTTCAATGGAACAACTACTAAATTTGGGATGTCAAATGTGCCAATTACACCTGAGATTATTACTTCTATGGTATAAATACCAAGGGGGAAGGAAACTTGGTTTAAATTTTTTTAAATTTGACATGGAACCATGCAAGGAATTCATGAAACTTGAGTATGCAGATATGGACCTAAATAATGCAATACCTAGAAGCTGTATCAAAGACACCTATGCAAAGTTGTTGTTCAACATTCAAAGATACTTTACATGTGAAGGTAGATACCATAAAGTTTATACTTATCATTTCAAGTTGCTTCTGCATTTCACAGGTATGATATCACTAGATTTTCCCTTTTATTTTCATAGGAGCCTTGCCAAAATGGCTAATAAAGTGCAAGCCAAATCTGATGGTCGTGAAACATCTTTGTTTCACCATCGTTTGATAAAGTTATTGGTTTTGAATGAGCTTCATAAAATAATTAGAGATTGGTCTTCCTTTTTTTTATGAATGGTTTTGAACCAAAAACCCTAACCCTGGCTAGAAACCCTAAAACTAAAGGAACTCCTTCACCACCAGTAGCAGAGTCTAGTCAGCCTGTGGTTGCAAAATCAAAGAGGTTTGTAAAGTTGAAACCAAGGAAAAAAGTTGAGAAAAGGACAGAGAAGACACAAGTGCTTGTTGCACCAACTCCATCACCTGCAAATAGAGGTCAAAAAGTGTCAAAGAGGCAAAACAAAAACAAGTTTCCAGCAAGCAAGAAATCAAGAGAGTGACAAGAAGCCAAGTAGTGGATTTTAAGGGAAAAATAGTTGCTACAGCTACAGAGGATAGCCCAGTGATAAAGGGAAATTTAGATGACATCCTTCATGAAATTGATATAGAGGAGTCACCCATTGTGCAAGCTGATTTCATTGGAGTAGATGAACACAAACAGAAAAAGGTTAAGTTAGCAAAGAAACTTGAATTTGAGGGTGAAAATGCAGCCTTTATCTTTCAAGCAAGGAAACCTTTAACTGGGCATGCTAATAAGCTCAAGGAAGGCAGCAATGAGGTCCAAGAAACTATTGAAACAGTTAAAGTCCCTGAAGAAGTGGTTGATCTCTCATCACCAACAGTAGAACATGCAACTAGCAGAACAACGAAGGAAAAAGAAGAAATGACAGAGTGTCAACATCTTGAGGAGAAATTGAGGTTAGCAAATCAAGAGATTTATATGGTGAGAAAGAGGGCCAAAAAGCATAGTATTGAGAAAATAGAGTTCAAAATAATGAAGGCAGTATGGGAAGGTCGGACTGGTTCTAGGTCTGAAATTCCAAGTAGTGCAGAACAGTTTTTCACATGGACAGTTCCAGCCATCAAGGAAGCTAAATTTGTAAGAGTAATCAATACTCACCTGAGAGCCAGTAATAGAAGACTTCGAGATAAAGTGGATGACTTGGATCAGCAGCTGAAACTGACTCAGGATGAGCTAAAAAACAAAGGTACAGAATGACAATCATTAAAAAGGTCAAAAGATAAATCAAATGAAAAAATTAAGAAGGAACCTCATGAAAAATGTGTTTTTCAGTTCATATGATTTTTTGTTTTGATGAAACCAGTGGTATTATGAGTTTTGGCACATTTTTTGTTTTCATTTTGAAAAAATCTGGGCAAAACTGCTCACTAAGCAGTTTCGTAGCGCAAACAGTGCAAAAAGAGTGAAAAGCGCTACGAAACTACTGTAGCAGCTTTTTTCACTCTTTCTCATAAATTTTTGAAGGGAAAATATATGGATTATGACTTGAAATTGCTAAAGGAGTTGTGTTAAATGATAATGAAGATAATCCTAGAGGAAAGAAACCAAAATATTGAAGGTAAAAGGGTAAAAAGGTTGCGCTACGAAAAGCACTACGAAACTGTGTTGTTTTCATAGTGCAAGTCTATTTCAGCTATTTTGAATAGTTTGATGGTGGTTTCGGACAGCTGAGACTTAAGAACGATTTTGGGAAGGTATTATTTCAGTTTCTAACAGTAAATAACCTCTAAGTGATGGTTTCATGATGGTCAGAGTGTCTCAAGAATGCAAAGAATCCTATGCCTAGAAACAAGGGACAGTTTCCTAGTTTAATGGAGATCAATATTGAGGTCATAAAGAGTTGGAGCTTATCATCTAGATTCGACCTTATGTCAATACACTTGGAAAATGATGTATTCTAGTTTAGATAAGGTTTTTATGAGTAGAGCTAAGGAGTTTGAATCCTATTTGTAATAGGACTGTTTATTATATTTGCAGTTGTCATTTTGTAATAAATACCATGTCATATGGTTAGGCAAGGTGTCAAAAAGTAGGAATTCGATGTATCTAGCTGAGGATAAGGTTATCCTATGTTGTAAATGATCTATAAAATATTAAGAAGTTGAATATGCATGGGTTAGACATTTTTAGAAAAATGCTGTGTTTACTGTAAGTGACTGGTTTTCAGCTTAATACAGAGTTTTCTACTTAGCCAACTTGAGATTCATAAAGAGTTTTAGTGTGTTCTTGTTCGAATTGCATATTTTTTACTACCCTATTGCAGTGGTGTTTGCTTATGTTACTCAGAACTCATCATTGATGCTCTGAATTCCTTCATATACAAATTGACTCTGTGTTTTACAGTTTCACGTGTATATCTCTTGACTAGAACTCTGATATGCCTTGACTTCCATGCTAACTAGATTGTTTGGTTTTACTGAAGCTATTTTGACTTCATAAGCCCGTGCACTTTCTAATGTGATTTACAACCAATATCTATCATTTATCTACTTATTAGCACACATAGAGTTAGCCACCTATATTTCTATTAAAAATCATTAATCCTTGAGAGATCCATCTTAGGTTGAAGAGGCTAAGCCTCAATCAAAAGATTGGTTTGAAACAATTACATGAGATTGATTTGATTGGCAGCCTATCAGGTCTAATTTTGTGATAATAGACTTGTTCATTCTAATTCTATTGTGATTCCCTTGAGGAGATCATAAACCTGCAATCCTTAGCCAAATGGCCAAAGTTTTTTCATTTATAGAATTCTACTTCATTTCGTAAATAGTTTAAATCTATTATAATTTTACCTAAATTTTTCTTGCGGACTTTTGGAATAGATATTCCTAAATGATCTTACAAAGTTGTTTTCATAAGTACGATAGTTTATAGCTTTATTCCAAAACTTTCTACATGAATAAAATTTCCATAAAAGGTGGTTTGATACCTAGGAGGAAACCTTCTTCGTGGAATCATTTTCCAAGAGCCTTCTTGTATATCTTGAACCTTTGATTCGCTTTGGAAACGTCCTTGCTTGGTAGATACTTTAACATTTTTAGCATATGTTTTCTGTGCATTTTCCCTTTCGGTCACAAAGTAGTTTGAAACCTTTTCAAGGATTTCTTTGTAGCCTAAACCATTATTGTCACTATATGACCTTTGGTTGCTAATGAGCTCATCCAAATTTTTAGAACTGTTAGCAAATTTTTGCAAGACATTTCCCCTTTTTACTTCCTTTCGAAGAGATACTATTTGGGCTTCTAGTTCTTCCCTTGCCTCGTTGCTTTTTTTTAACTCATTCCTAAGTGACTCTTATTCATTCCTTTGTTGAAATTATTTACCTCCTACAATTTGGTTTCCAGATAATTAACATTTTTCCTTTCTGGTTTGAGTTTTTTTGTAATTCTGACAACTTCGTTTTGAAATTTGATTTCAGTCATTTCTTCATCTTCTTCTTTTTCAAATGCTTTTGTTTTGTTATGCTTAGCCATAAATAATACTCTTTATTTGTTTTTTTCATCATTGACACTTTCTTCTTCAGATGAGGAACTATCTTCCTTGAAGAGGAAGCCCTTCTTAAACCCTTTCTTCTTATCTTGGTTGTTGAAATTTCTTTGACCTCCCTTTCCTTTTGTAAATGCTTTATTCTTATGAGGGAACTTAGCAACAAAATGACCTATCTCACCATAATAAAAAAATACCAATGGAAGTTTTTGTTTATACTTACACATTCCTCTTTTCATTTTCCTTGTAATGTACGCAAATTCTTCATTTGAAAGTCCTACTTCTTATTCTTCTTCCTCTTTGCAACAACTAGATCTAGGTTTGGGTACTTTTTTTTCCTTCCCAGTTTTATTGGATTATTTGAATGCAGTTTCTATATTAGATGAACCATGTTCTTCTTCAATCCTCATTTCATAGGTCTTAAGTATCCATAGTAGTTCGCCCATACTCAAGTTGCTTAAATCTGATTTATCTCCTAATATTCAAACCTTAGGATTAAATCTTGATGGAAGATTTATGAGGAATTTTTGAACAATGGCCTTCATATCAACTGGTTCTCCTAATATTTCCGAGTCATTTGCATTTTCATCTACACGTTGAAAGTACAATGTGATGTTCGCATCGTCTTTCATCCTTAGTTGTTGAAATTGAGTTCTGTAAATTTGAATTTTTTCTTCTTTGAACTTCGAGTCTCCTGCATTTATATTTTGAAGCTTGTCTCATACCTCCCTAGTTGTTTTACAACCTAATACCTTAACATAGATATATTGAGTGATTCCACTTATAATAATATCCTTTTCTTTAGCATCAATTAAGATATTTTTCTTACCTTGTTCATCTTTTTTTATTGTGTAGCCCTACTCAACAATTTCCCAAACGTCATAACCTTGAGAAAGTAAATGAACTTGCATCCTTCCACTCCTAAGTGCATAGTTATCTCCCTTAAATAGAGGAACTATATTCTTGGTGTACTTCATGATCTCCTTCCATTTTTTAAACTGCTACTGAAGGAACCAACCTCTGATACCAATTGTTGGAAATATTGAGAGCGTGGGGGGGGGGGTGAATCAATATTTCTTATAAATTAGCACTTTAATAATATTTTTCAAAGCATTAGTTAATATTCATTTATTATTATCATTGTTCAGTAAGAGCAGTAAACAAAAATGCAAAAATATTTACAATAGGAACAATATTTTTAGGTGGAAAACCCAGTCTGGGTCAAAAACCTCTAAACTTTTTTATAATAAGTTATTTAATCTTCAGCCCCAACTGAAAATAAACTACAAATTCCTAGAACTCTAGAAAAGAATTCTTCTCCAGCTCCCACTAGAAGGATGCCCCAATGCCCTGGTTTTATTAGCTGTCATCTGAAGCCTGAAAGGATGGCCCAACATCCAAGTGAACCACAACTCACCCTAGCACCACCCTAAAGTGTTTACAAGCCCCAACCTGAAGGTGACTTTATTCACCATCCTAGCACCACCCTACCAGCCTATAGAGAAAAATAAAATAAAAGTGTGGACTCTTGTACCAGGGACAATGATCCATGTTACAATGATTTTCAATAAATGATAGACAATAAAAGGACCTGCCCTTATCGTGACAAAATTGACAATAGAATAGACTCTCCCCAATAATTCCTTTATAACTCTAGGAAATTTGACTCTTTTACAAAATGGGCTAATGGCCTAGTTACAATGATGTACAATATTTGGACTAGACAAATGAATTTTAGACAGACCCTTTACAAGACACAAGTATTGTTGAAATGCTTTTGTACTTTTCTATTTGCTTACTTGCTTCTTTATTACTTGATCTCTTATTCAATATTCATTGTTTTGGTGTTTTCCCTTAGATTCCTTACTCGATATCTCTAGAAAATGTTACTTTCATGTCATTGTTCTTTGCATCAGTTAAGAATGCTTGAACCATGTTGAATTTGCAATCGAAACAAGCCCAAACATGACCCAATACTAAGGAAAAATAAACTTAACAACTCTTTAAACAAACTTACCTTTTTCTTCAAGGAAAGTTAGATCAGTAGTGACAAATAAAATACAAAAGAAATAAAACAATACTTACCTGACCCTTTGCTTGGTGGCACTGAAATCTTGTAGATGTTCCAAACCAAAAGTTTTTCATTCCTGCACTTGACCCCTTTGATGTAATTTGTTGCTTATGTTGAACGTAAGAGTAACTTTTCTATCGTACTACTATAATGAATGATGTCTGATGATGTTGCTTCTCTCTCTATAGACCTTAACTTCTTCTTGTCAAGGATTATATTGTTGTTTCCAAAAGGTCACGAGGCCAGTGTTGATGATGGAATTCAATGAGGCTACTGCCCTTTAATGATTCCATTGTTTTCTTTATAAATATTTTGTAGATCACCTTCCTTTTACATTCAATGAACCTTTTACTCTATGATTATATGATTCTTTCCACTATCAGTGATGAAAAACTCTACTCTAAATGTCTCTACCTAAGTGCTTAAGCTGTTTGGAGGGTGAGATATCGTTATTTTAAGTTCGGATCTTAATACACTGAGGAGGACTGAACTTTTAAAAATGGTTTCCAAATTTCAGTATCAAGTGAAGCTTATTCAAAAGTAGAGACACTTCGTTATCCTTTTCAAAAGAATGTATTAATTAGGATCGATATCTCTCTGTTCTTACAAAAATTACTCTTGAATTCAAAACTTATATGCCACATGTAAATCATCTATGATTTCCGCATATGTAAAATGGCCACATACTTGGTGACTGAATGTACTTAATTATGCAATAAGAAACTTCCTTGGAGATTTAGGAATTAAGAACTTAACCATATCTTTTTATGCTTCGTTCGTTGCATAGGGATCGAATATTTCAAACGGATAGATATCACATGATCATTTTGCTATCTATTTTTTGATGGGAGGGATATTGAACACCTTTTATAGATCATAAGAGGGTTTCTAATAGAGATTGTTAGATGTTTAATGGATTTCAAGGAATGAAGTCAAGGGACTTAGGAATTTTAAAAAACTCAAAATTTGTATGCCTTGTACACTAAGTTAGGAATTTTATTGGCCTTGTGTTGGATGTGGTGTTGTTTCATATCCTTTTTAAATGATGAATGAGACCTCTATAGGTGAAAAAAAAAAATATGTTCCTTAAAGTGACAAAAATCAACAATAATCCTTTAATAATTAATAAATAATAATAACCAACCCCTAAAACCTTTTAAATTAAATATTTTAATTACCCATTAAAATGTTAATATTTGAAATCAATGATTGGCTTAGTGCATATGGTCCTACCAAACTGTGAAGTCAATGATTGGTTTAGTGCCTTCGATTCTTGAAATTATTTAATTTATACGTGGTGAGCTTATGGTGAGAATCCATGTCATATATTGACAATCATTAGTGAATAAGGTGTCATGTCTCTACCCCTTGGGGATTTTGACCACAAAAATAGGTCTTCAAATTTAAACTCAATTTTCTCTCAAACCAGAAGGAACCACAGGGCATACCATATATCAACGGAAACATCTCGTCAAGGAGAAACTATCTAGAAATATCTTGACACAAGATTTTGTTATCATCCATAACCTTTCAGTTTGTTAAACATGTCAATTTTGTAAGTAGATTGGTTTGAGGTCTAATAAAAATCATGAAATGGCAATTTTTATGATATGGTGTGAGTTTTTAGGTTACCTTAAGTTGTTAGGGGATGTATTTAACTCATGTCAAAGGAAAAAATCCAAATTTGATACTCAAATCAATCAAAATTGTCAAATCTGGCCACCTGTCGGAGTTCTCCTAAGTTTGTAGCATATTTAGTGAGAATTTAACAGATTTCGCTACGAAATCACCTAATAATTCTGCAATGAATCTAACACCTGTTAAACTAAATTCGCTACGGATTTCTGTTTTCCTACAACGGTCTCTGCAAATTGATGATTTGTCAAATTATGAGTGGTTTGAGGTCATGTTGGTCAGGCACAGGGTCATCATTAAAGGATTTGAGCATGTTTGGTCATCAATTACCGTCCTTTTACGAATTTCATCTCATTCTCTTTCTTATTTAGCTTTCATTCTCTACGATTTTTTCTTTCATCCTTGTAAGATGCTACTTAAACTGCTCGTTGTCTCTGTTCTCCTTTTAGAGTTTAGGTGTTGTCATACCAGCCTCATAATCCCATAGCAGCTTGTTTTCATCAAGTCTTGGTTGTGCAGGTGTGAGTTTCTAAAAGAGGCTAGTGCTGCAAACAAGGAAGATGGTTGCGTAGAGGAATACAAATAAGGGAGGCCTAACATTCAGATATGAGCCCATAAATCCAAAATTAATCATGGAAGATCCCAGTTTCATGGAGGCTTTCACAAAACCAGGGTTCATGCAGTTTTTCCAAAGACTACAGGGTCATCATATACAAGTTTCACAGGATTTTGCACTGAATTTCAAAGGAACTTCTACAAAGGTGGGTATCCTCCATTTTCCAGTTTCACCTGATAGCATTTCCCAAGCAACAGGAATCCCCGGGACAGGAGAAGAGTGGTTTAAAGCCACGAAGCTCAATTTACAAATTTGTGATGTTTTTTTGAAACCTGTGCATGTAGGGATAAATATAATTGTAGGGATTCCTAGAACTTGTCTCAAAGACAACTATTCTAAACTACTGATGGTGATACAAAAGTACGTTACCTGCGAGGGTAGGTTTCATACAATCTACCTATATCATTTCAAGTTGTTTCTTCTTTTAACAAGTAAATAGCTAATGGATTCCCTTTCTGTATTTTTAGAAGTCTTGGAAAATGTCATATAAGGTGCAGGGTAGGCCTGGAAGAAGTGAAACTTCTATTTTTCACCATGGATTAATAAAATTGCTAGTGCTGGAAGAATTGAAAAAAATGAACAAAGATTGGGCAACCTTTTTGTTTATGAGTGGCTATGAAATATATGCTCTAACTCCAAAGAAAACTCCTAAGTCCAAGACCGTTACTCCTAGACAAAATATGGATACCATTGCAGAGACAGAAGGTGATCATCAAGAAGGTTTGCAGCCTTCAGCGAAACCCATGGAGATAGAGATTGAATTCATTCAAGAGGCAACATGATCCAGGTGGATATCGGTGGCCACCCAACTATTCCATTTGGAGCCACACCATTAATTCTTTCAATTTTTCACTTCCAACAGCTTACTATTTTTAGAAGGTTTTTAGGTCTTGCACTCCCGGAGCCATTTTGGAGCCTTAATGATCTAGGTGGATATTGGTGGCCACCCTCCTATTCAATTTGAACCCCCACCATTACTTCTTTCAATTGTTCAGTTTCAACACAACTTACTATTTATAGCAGTTTTTCGGGTCCTGAATTTCCGGAGCCTTTTTGAGGCCCTAAACGATGTTTTTTGGGGAAACCCAGATATATATTTCTAACAAGATATTGAGTGCGTCAAATGGAGATCGGATGCCAAAGTTACGTCCCCGGGGAAATTGAAACACCAATTTACCCAAATGGGACCGATAGTTTTGGTGCTTCATCTCCTAGGGTTAGGTTTTTAGATGTTTAGGGTTTTCCCTTGTTTCTCAAAAATAAATAGGCCTTCGAGCCTCATTGTAACACAGTTCAGGGAGCTTGTAGCCATCACATCTCTTCTCAGTGATATGCTACTAGTGCCCTAGCTCATTTATTTCCTTATCTCTGCATTGTAACACAATGGAGAGGCATGTAGCCGTCACATATCTTCTCGAAGATACGCTACCAGTGCCCTCGCCTACTCATTTCCATTATGTCTCATTGTAACACAGTTAAGAGGAATTTAGTCGCCATATCTCTTCTCAGAGATAAGCCTACCATCACCCTAGTTGTTTATTTCTATTATGGCTATATTGTAACACAGTTCAGAGGCTTGTAGCCGCCACATCTCTTCTCAGAGATAAGCTACCAGCACCCTGTCTATAAGCATATTTCACTAATTTGATTTTAATAAAAGGAAGCATTACTTTCACTACATCTATGTGCTTATGGTTATATGTGTATTCTGTTGTGTTCCTGCATAAATCTGGATCAGTGGTATCAGAGCAGTCTGATCTTTCTTTGTTTTTCTCTGCATGTCCCCAACTCAATTAGGGTACAAGGAGTTTGGGCTCGATCTGGTTGAACCATTGCAATATCAACCTCACAAACCCCGATGAGCCCCCATGGCGGAAGGAAATAAATACAAGGGAGTAGGAGACCTTATCAAAATCTTGCTCGAGGAGGCCCTCGAGAAACAGAGTAACATGATGATGGATAACTTTGCCCAAATCCTTCAATGGCTGCCCACCGACGGCACATCTACATCTAGCACATCCGCCAATAGGTCCAAAACATCCTGGACAAATCCAATACCGAGTTCAGCATCATTTGCCCCTCATGGAGGAACTTAACGTAATGGGGACCATTGCTTCCTAAGGAGGGAGGAATGATCCAGGTGGATATCGGTGGCCACCCAACTATTCCATTTGGACCCGCACCATCAATTCTTTCAATTTTTCGCTTCCAACAGCTTACTATTTTTAGTAGGTTTTCGAGTCTTGCACTCCCAGAGCCATTTTGGGGCTTTAATGATCCAGGTGGATATTGGTGGCCACCCACCTATTCCATTTGAACCTCCACAATTATTTCTTTCAATTGTTCAGTTTCAACACAACTTAATATTTATAGCAGTTTTTCAGGTCCTGAATTTTTGGAGTTGTTTTGAGGCCCTAAATGAATTTTTTTTAGGAAACCAGGAGCAACATGGGGCGTATACCAATGTTTCTAACTCAAAATTTTTAGTCCTTGGATAGATATTTCTAACGAGCTATTGAACGCGTCAAACAGAGATCAGATGCCAAAGTTACATCCCTGGGAAGTTGAAACACCAATTTACCCAATTGAGACCCACAGTTTTGGCGCTTCATCTCCTAGGGTTAGGTTTTTAGATGTTTATGGCTTTCCATTGTTTCTCAAAATTAAATAGGCCTTCGAGCCTCATTTTTACACATTTCAGGGGTCTTGTAGCCATCACATCTCTTCTCAGAGATACGCTACCAATGCCCTAGCTTGTTTATTTCCATTATCTTTGCATTGTAACAAAGTGGAGAGGCATGTAGCCGTCACATCACTTCTCAGAGATACGCTACCAGTGCCCTCGCCCACTCATTTGCATTATCTCTCATTATAACATAGTTCAGAGGCCTGTCGTCGCCACATCTCTTCTCAGAGATAAGCCTACTAGCGCCCTAGCTGTTTATTTCTATTATGGCTATATTTTAACGTAGTTCAGAGGCCTGTAGCCGCCACATCTCTTCTCATAGATAAACAACCATCACCCTGTCTATAATAATATTTCACCAATGTGATTTTAATAGAAGGAAGCATTATTTCCAATGCATCTCTGTGCTTATGGTTATATGTGTATTCTGTTGCGTTCCTGCATAAATTTGGATCAATGGTATTAGAGTGGTCTGCTCTTTCTCTGTTTTTCTTTGCATGTCCCCAACACAGTCAGGGTACAAGGAGTTCAGGCTCAATCTAGTTTAATCGTTGCAAGATCATCCTCGCAAACCCCGATGACCCCCCATGGTGGAAGGAAAGAAAGGCGAGGGAGCAGGAGATCTTACCAAAATATTTCTCGAGGAGGACCTCGAGAAATAAAGGAACACGATGATGGATAAATTTTTCCAGATCCTTCAATGGCTACCCACCAATGGCACATCTACATCTAGCACGTCTGCCAATAGGTCCACGACATCCTGGAAAAATCCAATACCAAGTTCAGCAAAATTTGCCCCTCATGGAGGAACTTAACGCAATGGGGACCATTGCTTCCTAAGGAGGGAAGAATGATCCAGGTGGATATCGGTGGCCACCCAACTATTATATTTGGACCCACACCATCAATTCTTTCAGTTTTTCACTTCCAGCAACTTACTATTTTTAGCAAGTTTTTGGGTCCTGCACTCCCGGAGCCGTTTTAGGGCCTTAATGATCCAGGTGGATATTGGTGGCCACCCACCTATTCCATTTGAACCCCCACCATTAGTTCTTTCAATTGTTTATTTTTATCACTACTTACTATTTATAGCAGTTTTTCAGGTTTTGAATTTCTGGAGCCGTTCTGAGGCCCTAAACGATGTTTTTTGGGGAACCGGGAGCAACATAGGTCATAGACCGATGCTTCCCACTCAAAAGTTGTAGTCTTAGGATAGATATTTCTAACAAGCTATTGAGCACGTCAAACAGATATCGTATGCCAAATTTATGTCCCCGGGAAGTTTAAACACCAATTTACCCAAACAGGACCCATAGCTTTGCGCTTCATCTCCTAGGGTTAGGTTTTTAGATGTTTATGGTTTTCCATTGTTTCTAAAAAATAAATAGGCCTTCGAGCCTCATTTTAACATAGTTCAGGGGGCTTGTATCCATCACATCTCTTCTCATAGATACACTACCAGGGCCCTAGCTCGTTTATTTCCATTATCTCTGCATTATAACAGAGTGGAGAGGCTTGTAGCCGTCACATCTCTTCTCAGAGATACGCTACCAGTCCCCTCGCCTGCTCATTTCCATTATGTCTCATTGTAACACAGTTCATAGGCATGTAGTCGCCACATCTCTTCTCATAGATAAGCATACCAGTGCCCTAGCTATTTATTTATATTATGGATATATTGTAACACAGTTCAGAGGCATTTAGCCACCACATCTCTTCTCAGAGATAAGCTACCAGTGCCCTTTCTGTAATCATATTTCACTAATTTTATTTTAATAAAAGGAAGCATTATTTCCGTTGCATTTCTGTGCTTATGTTTATATGTGTATTATGTTGTGTTCTTGCATAAATCCAAATCACAACACCTCAGCCAACATCTAGCAAGCATGTTATAGAGTCTGCTACAATTAGCAAGTCCAAACCTGCTACAAAAAAGGCCTAATAGAAGCACAAAAGACTCCACTAGAGGTAAAGGTAGGATTGAAGATATTTTACAAGCAATAGACATTGCAGAGACTCATGTAGTCCAACTAGTAGAGGTAAAAGGATCCAAAACTAAAAAGAAAGGTCTCACTGCCGAGAAGTTAGATTTCTCTACTGAAGATTCATGTTTTTTGTTTAAACCAAGAAAAAATCTCACCAGATCACAGAGTGTTGAGGTTGTTAAAGATGACAGGAAGCAGTAGAAGAAAGATAAAGGAAAAAATCCATTAGTGGAAGAAATCATAGATTTGTCACCTACTGAGATAGACATTACTAAGGGAAAGAAAGGTAAATCCAAAAGGAAGGTTTAGAAGAAGTCTGAGGTATATTTATTGAAAGAACAGCTCAAAGATGAAGAATAAATCGCCAAATAGAGGTAAGGTAAAGAAAAGGTCCTGGAGAAAACTAAAGAGGGGCTTCGTAAAGAACAGCTAAGGGAGGCTAGAGAAGAGCTGATTGAAAAAAATATGGAGCTGGAGAAATACAAACAAGATAGACAGTTGATAGATGAGATGGAAAAGAGAGTAACTGATCAGGCCCCCTTTTTAAAGAAGCCCTGGAAAAGGCCAAGAAATTGCTGAAAAGAACCCAGCCTTTGCGCATCATGATGAAACACACAAGGCAAAATAACTTATGGTTTCAGGCAAAAAGGAATAATCTTAAGAGACAAGTCAAAGAATTGAAGGAACAAATGGAAATGGTGAAGGTAGAATTAGAGAAGAAGGGTTTGAAAATTAAGGTTGTAGAGGAACCTATTGAAGTTACTCATGAAGAACGTGTTGCTAAATAAAGAGGTAACAATGAACAACAGATATTTTTTGTCTTTTTTCATCCTATATCACCTTCCAGTACACTCATGGACCTTTTGTAGGCCTAAAATCCAAATTATGTGAAGTCTGTGGGTAATTAGGCAATTCCGCAGTGTGTCCCAGGCTTGAAGCCCAGTTTTCACCGCGGAATTGCTCAAGATTTTTTTTGGTTCAAAACCACCAATTTTGACTTGGGTAAGGAGCACTAAAGCTTGTATTTAAATGTTTCAGACCACCCAAAACCATCCACTGGTCAGAATTAGAAGATGTACAACACAGGTGACCTAAATTTCTTCGCTATAGAATCTTGCTGCGAAAGTGCCTAAAAGCATTGTTTTTGTAGCAAAGCAAGTTTTTGGAAATGTTCGAAGGATAAGGAAATTTTCCAAGGTTTTTTTCCATATGAAATGTCAAAGAGTATCAGAGGAGAGATTTTCTGAATGGAAACACTCATCACAAGGGTGCTTTGGAGATGCCAACTCATCATTCTGCCACATCATCAACATTACAGCTCCTCAAAAGTAAGAAGAACAGTTTCATGAAGACATTGAGGATATTTATGTTTTGATTGTGGTTAGTGTTGTTGAAGCACATGATTCCTTTCAATGTAGTTGGGTTATCCATTAGATAACGATGTAATAAAGAGGTGGTTGAGTTATGTTAGGACTCTAACTCCTAAGTTAGTAGGTGACAGTTTCTAATTCCAAGTATCTAGTTTATGGTTAGACTAGGTGTTAGCAAAAGAACTTAATGATCTGGCCAATTGGCAGATTTGATGTAAATATTGGATGCCTATTAATAGGCAGTATTTTTATGAATCAAGGGTTGGAGAATATTATATTACACTGCTACTTGTAAAATCTTTTATATTCAATAATATAAAGTGGATGATTTTCCTTCTTCACCTGAGATTCGAATGAAGTTTTCAATGAGTTATATTTCTTATATCTTTCATGTTTAATATCTGCAGTTAGTTTAAGTCTAATTACTTAGAACTCATGGAAACCATGCTCTAACTTCCTTTAGATGTTAAAGTGTTGTTTCTTCCTATGTTGTGTATGTGTACCATATTTTCATTGAAACTTTCATGTGCCTCAATTTCCACAAGAAGGATTATTTCATTGAATTTCTTGATGTTGACTCCATTAGCCCAATGGTAGCAAGTCCTTTGTATTTTCAACCTGAAATCAATCATAATTAATTTACAGTCATAGATTTAGCCATATAATAGATTTTTCATTGAATAACCATAAGTTACCTTTGAGAGAGCCCTATCAGGCTAAATAGGCTAATCTTTAGTTAAAAGTTGGTTTAAATAGTTACTCTAAGTTGTCTGGTGGAGCAGCCCATTGGTAATAATTTATAGATAAAATTTTGGTGCATCTGTCGGGAGTCTCAAGACATATTTCTATAAGTTTGTGTTCAAATATCGAAGCTAAACTCTTGGAGGTAGCAGGAGCTCCGAACTTTTCGAGGCTGCAGAAACTACCTTGGTGACTCCACTACAAATTTTCATGCTTAAAGGTGGCTTCGAGAAACACATATACAAGGAGCAATCCAGATCCTAACCCACCTACCATTGTGGATAATCCAGAGAGGATTCTCAGAGACATTGAAAGCATCTCTTCAAAATCAGGTATTCCATCACGTTCAAGAGCTTTGTCCTCTAAAATTATTCAAAGTCCTGAAGATAGGAAATTTGATGATAAAATTGAAGAAGTTTTATTAAGGTCTAAGAGTGAAAATGAATTGACTGATATAATTTTAGACCTGCAAATACTATGCATTGATACATCATCCCTAGTATCCAAAGAAGAAAAGGAGGAATTCTGGAAAACAGTTACATCAGAACTGATGTTAGAAAGGGATTCTTTTGAAAACTTAAAGGAGTTAGATCCATTTGAGTTCTTGTTGAAAAGAAAATCTGGTATACCTTTGCCTAAGTGGAGTTCATTTATATCTAAACTACAAAAGACCAACTACACCACCTCCTAATAGCTCATCTTCTCCTATTGTTTTTCCAAGAAATCAGAAACCAATATCATATGCTATCCTTTATCATACCTCACTTCATGTCATTATGGTTGGAATTGTTCCTCCACCTCCTCCTGTTGGACCTACAAGATATGCTCCACTTGTCCTCCCTATTGTTCTTCATGACCTCCTAGGTAAATACTCAGCTAGAATTAAAACCTTTGGGAGTGAAGAGGAAATAACAGCTAAGGAACAAGTAGATAAATTCAATGATTTCATTGATAGAGAGGAGGTAGACCATGAAGATGTTAAAATGAGATTATTTTCTCAAATATTCACTGGTGACAAGTGTCATTATTTGATTTGAGATATGGGTATGAGCCAATTTTAGGGTGCCACGTGGCTATCCCTGAGGCTTCCATGTGTCCCTGAAACTTCACATTAAAATTTGTGTGAGGGTCCGCAGGAATCGACCCCTAGACCTCCCACTGGGCACACGCATGGCTTGTTGTCTACTCTACATGATGGTTCTTAACATCATAGGGCGATGGGTTCTATTTATGCTATAATGCAATGGAGTTTTGGGGTTGGGAACTACCAACGGCCCCCATATTATATGTCACATGTAAACGTTAACATAAATGCCAACCACCGTGTGGTCAGTGCTAACAACATCAACAACCATGGTTCCAAGCTCTTTCAACCGCAGTTATAACGTGAGTTCCGCCAAACCACCAGTTTGTGTAACTGTTTGGGGGTGCGCATGTGGCCAATGCCCAAACTGTCAAATTAAATGCACGTTCATTTTTGCGGAAATTTTAATGGCGTGCCTAAATTGGCGGCCAAGCCAGTTTTATCTCTAGTTAACTGGAGTTCTCCACTTTTAGTGGAGCTTTCCAAGGTGAAACTGGGAAAAGGTGTAGGAGGCCCACTTTTCGACCATTATGAGTGAATAAAGAGTCATTCTTGGCTAATTGGAGCATTTTGGAGACATTAGTGAGGTTTTCAGAGCCATTTGAGGACACCTGAGCATGATTTTTCTCAGAGAAGTTCCAAGGGCCACCAGGAGAATGAGGCATAGTCAGGGAAGCCAGAGGCCATTCTCAGGAAACCAATAGTTAGTCATTTCTGACTATCTTGAACCTTCTAAATCAAATGATGGGGTTTTCAAAAGAATTTGGAGACTTCTGAAGGCTGAGATGCTACAAGGAATTTTTCAGTGATTCCAGATCCACAAGGTGCCACCAGGTGTTGGAGGCATAACCAGAGAAGCCAGAGGCCATTTTGAGAAAATGAATAGTCATTTATGACTAATTTAGACATTATGAATCCAATGGAGGGATTTTCAGATCCATTTGGAGATTTATAGAGCCAAATGAGCCACAGGGAAGTTTCAAGGAGCCTAGTGCCACCAGGTGTTGGAGGCATAGATTGGGGAGCCAGAGCTCACTCTGAGCAAATGAACAGCCTATTTTGGATGATTGATATGTGCTAGAGATGAGAAGCTAAGGGAAGCTCAAGGAAACCGACAGAAGAGATCAAGCCCAAGGGAGCCTAGGTCCATTTCCAGAGATTAAGCAGTCAATCCAAGGGTATTATGGTATTCTAAACCCATTGGTATAGTCCAAAAAACCATTTGAGTTGAGTAGCATATTTTAAAATAATTTTACCATCTTAATCTCAAAGAGGCAAGTCCATTGACGGAGGCTCAAAGAGACGTTGCCCAAGTGTTGAGGGTGAACTCCTTTATTATGTTTGTTGTTATGTGTTGTTGGTTAATTTTCTGCAATTTTTGGTTGATGTACATTCTTTTAATCAGCTTAAAAAATGTTTAATTTCTCATACATAAAGCCCTTAACCAGTTAAAACACATACACCTGAACCAAGAATTCAATTTTGCACATACACGTATAAGCAAGATCCTTAATTTATTTTAATTGAGTGGGAGGTTCTTGCATAGCATAATAAGTCAGCCACCCATATCAAATTAGGTTGGTATCAGAGCACTAGGTTTCTTGCTTGACATAGCACTAGTTTGCTTGCTTGACAGAGCACAAGGTTGCTTACTTGCTTGTTTGACTTGAAGGGTGTTTAACAGTGCAAAGAATTTAACTGTTTGCAAATTGACTGATGCTTACAATTTTGAGTTTGCTAGAGGTAAAGGGGAGCTACTGCTAGCTAAGCCCAGAAGAGGACAAGAAGGAAGAAGGTTGAAAGAATTCTCCTTACCCAAAGGACCTCAAGGAAACCCTTGAAGCACAAGAGGGATTGTTTGCAAAAGAGGTTGCTTGAAGAAGAGATACAAGCTGCAAAGAAGAGCTTGAATCGACAGCCAAACTGTTAAGAGGCTTTGTCAACTTTTCTTTTTGAAGCTTTGTGAATTTTTTTTGAAGTTCTTTAATTCATTTACATAGTGATGACAACTTCATCCAGTGCGGTTTCTAAATCCTCCTCCTTTACAAGACTCTTTGATAAAGAGATGAAGCGGGACTTCTACATCATGAAGGATATGGTGCAAAAGCTACTAGAAGATGTAAGGGAGAACACTATACTTCATGAGAAATTGGTTTCCATGAAGCATGAGAAAGAAGGACTTTTTCAAAGAATGCATGAGATGGAGATGCATCTACATTATGCCCAAGAGACCTTAACCAAACACATGCTTGAAGCAGAGATAAATAATTCAAATTTGTCTTCAAATTCCTCTTCAAATATATGTGTAGGTTCATTTGAAAAACACACTAGAGGTATAGGGTCGAAATTGATGTTAAAAATGGGCTATGAAGGAAAGAGTCTAGGCAAACATGCACAAGGCATAGTTGAGCCAATTATGGTTGAGGAAAGGCCTAAGTATTTGGGTCTTGGCTATGGACAACCTTATGGCGAAAACTCCAAATCCATGAAGGCATTTGAGATAGTTCCAAGAAGAAATTTGTTGCAGGTTCAAATCCTAAAACATGCAAATTTTGTAATAAAGATTAATGCAATTGTTTGAATCCCATGTTGCAGCAAGATGTTTGTAGACATGAAGCTTATGGCGAGCAAGAGAGTTCTGACATCTATAGAGACATGACCACTGATGTTGGTCTTCAAAAGAGAGTTGGAACCTCTTCAAGTTCATCTTCTCAAGAAGGTAAAATAGATGGACATGCAAAGAAACATTCAAGGTATAACTATTCCCTTTGTTTATGACTATGTTAAACATGACAATTCTACATGCATGAATGGGAGAAAGGGTTTTTGTTCCTATTTTGGTTTGCGTAACCATCAAGTTTCAAAATGCTGGAAGAGAATGAAAGCATACAGGAAACAGTAAAAGCGAAGGATACTTCAACAAAAGATGCAAAAGACTTGCACACATTTCCATAATAAGTAACATCTCATTGCCCAATGTTGGACACTACATCCAACCAATCATCCCAAGAATTTGAAGCAAGAGGATAAAAATAATGGCGAGAATGAAACCAAAATTCCATCGTCGATGTGAGTCTAGATGATTCACAAGAAGAAGATATTCAACAGAAAAAATCGCCATGGAAGTGGCTTGGTAAGAAGTGGTTTGATTTCTTGACCCAGTAAGACATACATTCCTTTGTACATAGATGTAAATTTTAGTCATGTATGCATGAATTTCTATTCAAAGTATGACAAGTTGCAGCAGATGATTGCAACTTGTAGGATTCAAGATTGCATTTGAATGTTGTTCAATTGAAGGAATTTCTTTGTTGTTTCAAAATTTCATCATCGAGGTGTAAAATATGGGTATGTTACTCACTTATGTTGCAGAAATTCATCACTCAATTCAGCTCTTATATTCACCCACATGTGTTTTGGGATTATGTACTTGTTTGTACTTGAAAGGAAGAGTTGAAAGTGTATATATGCATGAGTTTGTATGTGTAAATGGAGAACTTGTAAATAGGTTCATTGTGCATTGATACATGCACAAGTGTTGTTAATATGTGTCATTTTGTTTATCGACTTGTGTCAATTGTGTCGCACACATGGTCGTCGATTTGTGTCGATTGTGTCGCACATACATTTGTCGACTTGTGTCGATTATGTCGCACACATTTCAAATCAAATTTGCGTCGGTTGTATTGCACATTTCATGTCGACTTATGTTTGAGTCAAAGGTGTTTGTCGATTTTGGGTCGATAGATGGATATACCAATGTGAAAATAGGATCTCCATGTATTTGATGTTACAGGAAGGTGGAAATCAGTGCTTTGAAGGAGAAAAAAGAGGTGGTCTTCATTTCAATTCTTGCATAATATTTTCTTTTCAAGATTGATGTGCGTTATTGTGAAAATATGTTGCAGGAAGTTTACGTCTATTCAGTGAAAAAGTGGACAAGATGCAAGGTTTTTTGCAGCCATTCCAAAACAAAATAGTGTTTTTTTTACGACAAGAGTTCACTCATCTTGCGAGCTTAATTTGGAAAGTGGATTTCCAAGACATAGCTTGTATGCCATAGTTGCAAGAGGGACTTCATTCTCAGTGGGAAGGCTAACAGTTTGCCAAGCACATAGAGAGATCAGTGGTACTGCAAGGTGTGTATCAGTTTACAACATCCAGCAATGTTGAAGTGGGTCAGCAACATCCAGAGAGTAGTGGTCAAAGGACATAGTTAGTTGTGGTGCAAGGCATGTCAGGGTGATTTCCAAAGAGACTTGTCAAGTCAAATAATTTGATATAACTTGAAAGCAGCAAATTGTTGAAGCTCAAGGCAGATAATCATCAGCTTTTGTGGGTCCAAAATCCCTTCAGTGGGAAGGAGTGATCAGAATTGGATCAGGGCCTAAGAGATAGCTCAAATTTCAAAGTGTTTAAAAGTGTTCTGAACATGAGTGACCAGATATATCTCATCTTCTTGATTCCAGCGCCGTGAACGGTTCGAAAAACCGACACCGTATGAACAAGTTATTGTGTTTTGAAAGGCCCAATAAACTACAAATTTAAATAGTTTATCAGGTTTGACTGGGCATTGGTACAGTAAAAAAAAAGGAATATTCCTGGGAAATTCCCTAGAATATTCATTTTTTTTTATTGTACCAATGCCCAGTCAAACCTGGTTAACTGTCGAAATTTGCAGCTTACTGGACCTTTCAAAATGCAATAACTTCTTCATACAGTGTCGATTTTTCGAACCGTTCACGGTGCCGAAATCAGGAAGACGAGATCTATCTAGTCGCTCAGGTTTAGTACACTTTTGAACACTTTGAAATTTGAGTTATCCCTTAGGCCCTGATCTAATTTTGATCAACAAGGGTTAGCAAAACTAATGGCACAATCTAATTTTGAATGTCTTGACATGAATTTCATTGCAAAAATTTCAGAGTTGTCAGAAGAAGATGAAGAGTTGATACCTATTGAAGAGAAGTTCATTTTATCTGAATTGTACAGAGATATTATCTTTCTCTTTCATCATCACAAAGCTCCTCCAGAGTTTACCAAATCCAAAGTAAGGTTTGTAAGGCTGGGTTCATTAAGATAATGCATTGTAAATAAGAATTTGTATTGGAAAGATACCGGTGGAATCCTTCTAAATTGTTTGCTGGAAGAGGAAGCTAAAAAAGTTCATTGAAGAGTTTCATAAGGGATATTGTGGAGGACACCACTATTGGAAATCTACTGCAAAAAAAATACTTAAAGCAGGTTACTATTGGCCCACCATTTTCAGGAATATCTTCAAGAAGATTGTTGCTTGCCATGAATGTCAAATTTTTAATGGTAAGAAAAAACTGATTCCTTTACCTTTGATGCCAATATATGTTGAGGTGCATTTCCAACAATGATGGTTAGATTTTATTGGTGAAATACACCCAACATCTTCAGGGCAGCATCGCTAGATTTTTACAGCCATAGATTATTTCACTAAATGGATCAAAGCAATCCCAACAAGGCAGGCCACTGACTCAGTCATCATTCAGTTCTTGGAGAACAACATTTTGTTCAATTTTGGTTGTCCTATGAAGATTATTACTGAAAATGCATAAGATTTTAAATCCTAAAAATTAATTAGCTTTTGTCATCGGTATCATATAACACTTGGACATTCAACACCCTATTACCCCCAGGGTAATGGCCTTGCAAAATCCTCTAATAAAATTGTTGTGAGAATTATCAAAAAAGTATTGTAGGAAAACAAGATATCATGGCATATGAAATTGAAATATTATCTTTGGGCTCATAGGGTTTGTACAAAGTGATCCATTGGTACATCACCTTATGAATAAGTGTATGGAGCTGAAGCAATTTTTCCCACCTCCTTAAGATTTCCTGTAATGAAGCTGCTGCAAGGACTTGAAGAGGAGCCCAATTCCATTCAGAGGAGGATAAAACAACTCATATATCTGCAAGAAAAAAGAGAGGAGGTATACAACAACCATCAACAATCACAGAATAGAGTGAAGAAAACATTTGACAAAAAGGTTAAAGAGGAGAATTTCCAGATTCAAGCTGTAGTTTTGAAGTGGGAAGCCATAATTGAGGAAAAGGGGAAGCTTGGAAAGTTTGAAAATATCTGGAAGGGACCATTTGTGGTAGCTGCATATCATGGAAACAATACTTATTTACTTCAAGAAATGGATGGACAGCTTTGTGTTGGAGGACCTGTCAATGGCAGGTTTCTAAAGCACTACTCCTCCTAAATTTTACTGAATATTCACTCCATTGTATATATTTCATTTTTTTATGATTTTCTGCTAATAAATACATTCTAATCATCAAACTTGAGTCTAAGGATAAGGCTATAGTATTTTGGAGAAGGCTTTGACGGTTTTAAAAAAAAATATTTTCAATAGAGATGGCACTGGAACTACTAGTTCTTTGTTGTATCACCGGGGTACACCATCCCTTGTGGAGCCACTGTTATCATCCATAACCTTTTATTTTGTTAAACATGTCAAGTTTGTAAGTAGATTGATTAGGGGTCGAATAAAAAATCATGAAATGATAATTTTTATTATATGGTGAGTTTTTAGGTTATCTTAAGTTTTTAGGGGATGTATTTAAGTCATGTCAAAGGGACAAATCTGAATTTGATACTCAAATCAATCAAACTTGTCAAATATGGCCACCTGTCAGATTTTTCCTGAGTTCGTAGCATATTTAGTGCAAATTTAACATATTTCGCTACGAAATCACCTAATAATTCCACAGCGAATCTAACACCTGTTAAATTGAATTCGCTACGGATTTATGTTTTCCTGCAACGGTCTCTCCAAATTGATGAATTTTCAAATTATGAATGGTTTGAGGTCATGCTGGTTAGGAACAAGGCCATCATTAAAGGATTTGAGCATTTTTGGTCATCAATTACCGTCCTTTTACGAATTTCATCTCATTCTCTTTCCTTATTTAGTTTTCATTCTCTACGCTTTTTTCTTTCATCCTTGTAAGATGCTACTTAAACAGCTCGATGTATCTGTTCTCCTTTTAGAGTCTAGGTGTTGTCATACCAGCCTCTGCTACAATCAGCAAGTCCAAACCTACTACAAAAAGGCCTATAAGAAGCACAAAAGACTCCACTAGAGGTAAAGGTAGGCTTGAAGATATTTTACAAGCTATAGACATTACAGAGACTCTAGTAGTGAAACCAGTAGAAGTAAAAGGATTCAAAACTAAAAAGAAGGGTCTCACTGCCAAGAAGTTAGATTTCTCTACTGAAGATTCGGGTATTCTAGTTTAAACCTAGAAAACCTCTCACCCGATCATAGAGTGTTGAGGTTGTTAAAGATGACAGCAAGCAGCAGAAGAAAGATAAAGGAAAAAATCCATTGGTGGAAAAAATCATATATTTGTCACCTACTAAGACAGAAATTACTAAGGGAAAGAAAGGTAAATACAAAAGGAAGGTTCAAAAGAAGTTTGAGGTATATGTACTGAAAGAAAATCTCAAAAATGAATAAGAAATTGTCAAACAGAGGAAAGGTAAAGAAAAGGTCATGGAGAAAGCTGAATAGGAGCTTCTTAAAGAATGGCTAAGGGAGGCTAGAGAAGAGTTGATTCAAATAAAGATGGAGCTGGAGAAATACAAACAAGATAGATAGTTAATAGATGAGATGTAAAAGAGGGTAACTAATCAGATCACCTTTTTTGAAGAAGCATTAGCAAAGGTCAAGAAATTGTTGAAAAGAACCTAGCCCTTGCGCATCATGATGAAACACACAGGGAAAAAGAACTTATGGTTGCAGGTAGAAAGGAATAATAGTAAGAGACAATTCAAAGAATTGAAGGAAAAAATGGAAATGGTGAAGGTTGAATTAGAGAAGAAGGGTTTGAAAATGAAGGTTGTAGAGGAACCTATTGAAGTTACTCATGAAGAACTTGCTGCTAAATAAAGAGGTAACAATGAAAAACAAATATTTTTTGTATCTTTTCATCATATCTCACCTTCATGTACACTCATGGACCTTTTCTAGGCCTAAAATCCAAATTATGTGAAGTCTGTGGGCAATTAGGCAATTCCACGTGTCTGAGGCTTGAAGCCCAGATTTCGCTGTGGAATTGTTGAAGATGTTTTTTGGTTCAAAACCACCAATTTTTACTTGGGTAAGGATCACTAAAGCCTGTATTTAAATGTGTTCGACCACACAACACCATCCACTAGTCAGAAGTAGCAGATGTACAGCATAGGTGACCTAAATTTCTTCACTACAGAATCTCGCTGCAAAGGTGCCTAAAAGCTCTGTTTTTGTAGAAAAGTAAGTTTTTGGAAATGTTCGAAGGATAAGGAAATTTTCCAAGGTTTTTTGCCATATGAAATGTCAAAGAGTATCATAGGAGAGATTTTCTGAATGGAAACACTCATCACAAGGGTGGTTTGGAGATTCCAACTCATCATGTTGCCACATCATCAACATGACAGCTCCTCAAAAGTAGGAAGAACAGTTTCATGAAGACAATGAGGATATTTATGTTTTGATTGTGGTCAGTGTTGTTGAAGCACATGAATCCTTTTGATGTAATTGGGTTATCCTTTAGATAAATATGTAATAAATAGTTGGTTGATTTATGTTAGGACTCTAACTCCTAAGTTAGTAGGTGATAGTTTCTAATTCCAAGTATCTAATTTATGGTTAGACTAGGTGGCAGCAAAAGAACTTGATGATCTAGCCATTTTCCAGATTCAATGTAAAGATTGGATGCCTATTAATAGGAATTATTTTGATGAATGAAGGGTTGGAGAATATTATATTACACTGCTACTTGTTAAAGCTTTTATATTCGATAATATATAGTGGATGCTTTTCCTTCTTCACTTGAGCTTCGAATGAAGTTTTCAATGAGTTATATGTCTTATATCTTTCATTTTTAATATTTGTAGTTAGTTCAAGTCTAATTACTCAAAACTCATGGAAACCATTCTCTAACTTACTTTAGAGGTTAAATTGTTGTTTCTTCTTGTGTTGTGTATGTGTACCATATTTTCATTGAAACTTTCATTTGCCTAGTTTCCACAAGAAGGATTATTTCATTAAATTTCCTGATGTTGACTCCATTAGCCCAATGGTAGCAAGTCTTTTGTATTTTCAACCTGCAATCAATCATAATTAAGTTACAATCGTAGAGTTATCCATCTAATAAATTTCTCTTTGAATAATCATAAGTTACCTTTGAGAGAGTCGTCACGAGCTAAAGAGGCTAATATTCAATTAAAAGTTGGTTGAAATAGTTACTCTAAGTTGTCTGGTGGAACAGCCCATCAGTACCAATTTAGAGATAACATATTCCATGAATTGAAATGTCAAATTTTCCATGGAAGATCTGTGTAGCTCTTGGTGCTTCTTGGTTTGACATCAATGACAACCACCTATCAACGTGCATAAGCTCACCATGGATAGATCCTCTGGTCAATGGAAGACCCACATAGTTCTTTCAACCTTCAAGGGTAATGATGCAAGTTTGTCCCTTGTCTCCTCTTCTCTACTTCATAATGGCAAATTCACTAAGTAGAATATTGGAAATCACTCGTTTTGATGGAGATTTGATAGTCCCACAAATTTTTAGAGGTGTAAAAACTTTAAATCATGCACAATTTGTAGATGACACAATTAAGCTTGGTGGAGCATCTTCAATCATAGCTAGGTGATTCAAACAAATTTTACAAGATTTCACTCTAGATTCGGGAGAACAAATCAATGTTGAATGGTATACACAAAATGACCTCCTCATCAACTCTGAGGATAAGGACACTTATACTGAAATAAATACCCTAAGTTGTAGGCCCATTTTCCAGGGTAACACACCCCACAAATAGACAGAGGGAATTATAGTTTTTTCTGTGACTCAGCAGGAAGCGTTAGTCCCCAGGTTAATGCCATGTTTTTCCTAAAGGGATGAATTACTAGATTTTTATGAGATTCTGGAGGTCAAAGCACGAGTTAGCTGACTAAAAATCCTGTTTTCACTCAAATGTCAGCTCGAAAAGTAGGAAACATCTACCTCAGTCTTGACTAAGGAAATTTCTATTCCTAACAAGAACACAGAAAAATTGAAAGAGAAATAAAGCGAGGAAACATCCAATATTTTGCCTCAATGAAACTTATGGATAAATTGGAAAGGATTGAGCCTCTCCTCGTATGTAAATTAGAGGCTTTGCCATTGTAAAAAGGTTGGAATATCAAAGTTTAAGCATTATTATGTTTTTGAGAATTTGAGAGAGAGAGATAGAGGAGTGTTGCCTTGAGGCGTCCTTACCCAAGTTCAGATTTATTGCGTGACCAACAAAACCCTCCAACTACTGGCCCTTTCAGCAGTGATCTGCTTGCGCAGACCAAAGTCTCACCCAAATTAGTATGGGGGGGGTTCTGGAGCCAGGTTTTCGCACCCTGAGGGAGATTTTGGTGTGGCATATCTAATCAAACTTACTACAAATAATATAACAGCTCTGCGCATGTACGGTAAACAAATCTAACCATTTTGGAAAATTATCATAGAATACTTAGTATATTTTGAGCATGATATACTTCAGTCATATCTATTTATCTAACATTGACTAGTTCTCACGCATAGATGCAATTAACCAATTACAGAAGCAAATATGAAATAACATAAAAGATTCACATTGACAGAAAATAACAGATAATCAAGACAGCAAATCACACAAGAATCTAGGTTGATCGAAAATGGCTTATTTATTAAGAGATCTTTCAATTCAGTACAATCTATCTTATGTGCACACAGCAGCAGAGTCTGCACACAGCACAGGACTTAGCTCTCTGTGTACACAGCCAGCAGGAGCCTTTCTACCCAGAAAAAAACCTAGACTTATATTAAAACATTAAATAATTGTTCATACATATCTTCCCTCTCATCATCGCTCGATTCTTACATATTTATACTATCAAAGACGCGGACATACCATGGTCTCAAACCATGGTTTGAGACTCATGGTTTTTCCCTTTAAACTCATTACAATAATTAAGTGACTTTGACCCACCCCAAAGCCCCTTTGACCATTTGTGTGAAACGCGTATAATAAAACTTAGAAAAAATTAACCCAAAAAAAGGACACCCCAGGGGGGGCTCGCTCCAACAAGCCCCCAACACAATCTCGTGACTTGTCCCGAGTCACTGTGGGGGGTCGCCTTCATCTTGGCCTTCATTGCTTCGACAGAGCTCTAGAGTGGCATGATGACTTCAATGCTCTATGTTGCAACACTTTGTGCTTCATCTACCAATTTTTTTGTTGGAGGCCCCTCACTTGCCAAACTAATGTTGTGCTAAGTCTATTGTAGGCTTTTGAGGGCGTTTTCAAGGATCTGCGATAGCTACAGGTCTTCCTCGACCCAAGGTTTCATCCTTGTTTCCAGTATCTTATCTCGGTGGCGTAGGTCGTCGATCTCTGTCTAAATGGCCTTTCCCTCATGAATTTTGGCAACCCTCTGCGTTGTTACCAAAGTTGGTGCCACCATTTTTATCTCTATAAACTGCTGCTATTTAATTCTCAGCTCATCTCTCAACTGCTAGACCATTGGGTCGTTCTGAATAGAATTCCAAACACCCATGGCCTCACCTAGAAGCATACCACATTTGTCCATTTTTGTTTCTACACTGTTAATGGCTACCTTTACCTCTATTTCACGTTGTGCTTGGATCAATCATACCTTCTAATGTAGTGCAGCGATCCTCAGCTACGCGGTGTGCCTCCTCTATAGTATGTTGCTCCTTCTGCAGCATTGCGGCTTTCTGCTAAGACTCGGTGGCAGCTTGGAAGGCATGTGCCTCAGTATTGCAACTCATCCATGATCATGGTGTGGATAGCATGGGGTTTTCCACCAGAGATCATCACCAGGTCGATGCTAACCTCTCCATAGGCTTCCACAGTAGCATGCAAGGTTGACGGCTCAGCTATAATGGTTGGCCCTGTTATCTAAATCATTCGGCTATCTAAAGGGGATGGCACCATGCTGATGGGTTGCGCGCTTATTTGACTGATGCTAGAGGCCGGTATGCTCGCTTGCTTCAGGCTTGCTTTCTTCATGCTCTCTTGAATCACGCTCGATTGCATCTTTAACTCCTGGAGGCCCGAATTTACACCCTCGAGGACTAACTTGTATTGTGCTTCCATGTCGTTCCAGATATCCTTCGTGGCCGACTTTACCATGTTCTCAATTTCTGTGAAGTCATCTTTAGTGAGGGTGAGGTCCTTTGTTCTTACCCAACTTTGAACCCTTCCTCTTTTTGCGCAGACCCAAAAACTACAATGGCCTGAGAACCTCACTTATTTCCTTTGGATGTTTGCATTGTAGGGTCCTTGGTACCTTCATCATATTTCTTGTCGGCTTCCTTCTCTAGATCAATTGTCTCTCCCGTCGTAGTAGGCTCAGGCTATGGTTTAGCATCCTGGCCTTTCTATTGAGTGTCCTTGGTTGTTCGTGGCTTGATTGGAGTCTTCAGCACGGATGAAGAGGCAACCCCAGTGGTGTGCGGCTCTAACCAGGCAGGCAGCAATTCTGCTATGACGCGCACCAGATCATCCTGGTATGGAAGATCATACCAAATGCCTTCCATAGCACCCTTCACGCAGATATGCATGTTATGAAATGTGGCTTTGAAATCTCTAATCTGCTTGTACTACTCATAGAGGGTCGGTGATAACCTTAGCTTTGACCGAATCACCTAGAATAATGCAGAGTCTAACAACACCCAAAATATCTTATTCTCTGTGAGACTTGAGGGGATCTGAGAGTTCCACAAGGTGGCATAGCACGTGGCTTCACACATTTCTAGCTCAATTTCGGGGAACTAGGTATCTTGCGGTGTCTTCCAACCGATTAGCATGATGAGGAGAAATAACCAAGCATAATAGAAGTGCTTCCCTTATTCCCAGACTTCACACACATTAGCCAAGAATTCAGTGCATAGGTATTGAGACCAATTGAACTGCATTCCCTTCTCGCATTTCCCTGCTAGCACAATGACATGGGCCAAAACTTCCTTTGGAAGGCACTTTCACATCACCTTGCACGTGAGGATCAACGTGCCCATATGGACTACAAGATCATTAATTTCATGCACCAATAAACCTTGAGTATTGTGCGAGACCTTGTACTTCTACTTGACATCCTCAGACACCTTGCGCTCTTGGCTCTTTCCTCCAAAGGTCGTTGCAGGGTCCTCCCCCTGGTCGGGCAAGTTGGTTATCCCATGGATCAGCAGAACATCAATCAGAATTGGCCCTTTTTTCCATAGGAATTCATCATGGACGAGGGTGAGTAGCTGACGCACGCATATATCACTGATTAGGCTGTGCCCGAAGTGCGGAATGTGAAAGTGGTTTAGCAATCCAGATTGTTGCAGGCCCGGTGTCCAGGACTTCAGCTCAACTCTTACTACACCACCGACATATGGGATCTTCTATAAGTACATGGTGGGTGCAAGATCTGGGAATTTATCTTAGTTTGCTAGGTCCCTATCCTCAATCTTTAGTAGCAGGACCTTTCTGAACATGTCACCTTCGACACGCACATTTTCTAAGAGCAGCGACATATTGATGTACGATCGAAACTTATCTAAATCCTTTGGGACCTCGCTGAGGATTTTCATGACGTGACGTATGCAGACAGCCACGAAATTGGATCAACTACTTCCATGACATCCTCCTCCATGATGGTCTCAAGCAAGTCTGCCATAGGTTTCTTCTAGCGCTCCGCAGCGGTGGAGCATGGCTTTGGGTTCTTCTAGAAGGGTGACTTTTGGGACCTCAAGGATTGTCCCTTCTTAGACTGGATCGGCGTAGGGGTATCAGTAGCCTACACTGGGGCCTCTTCAGTCGGCGTCGCGGAAGGTGTAGGTTTAGTGGCAGTATTGCTTCGCAGAATAAGATGACCCAAACCTTGGCGGCGCAGCTCCTCCTCAAAGATCATATCAAGGCCAGACATAAGCTTAAAACAATACTCGGAGGGCAGAGAGAAAAAATCGTAGAGATAGCATAGAAAGCAAAGGGAACTAGTGTGACCCATCCAGTCATATTTATAGCATAGGCGCGTCTTAAACGGTCTTCTGCTCATTAATGTAGCCCCATAAATGCTAAAACAGCTCCAAATCTAACATAATCTCCTCATTAAATGTAGTTTAGTCGTTGCTCCAAATGGTAAGAACGTTGTCTTGTCCAAATTCATTGTTCCAACGGTTATATTTTGTCACCTCTGCGACCGAGTCAACCTTTTTGCGCAACGACTGTGTGCGCGTTACACATGTCTGCACATCCAAAATCCTTGTTGCGCAGACCCATACTTCCAGCCATATAGTCATTTGGTGTGTGCAGAGAGAGGGTTGTCCCTGTATGGTTTCAATCGACTTCCATTGACATATCCAGGATGGTCTTCTCCACTTAATGTGGCCAGGAGAACCGCACCTCCGTCTGTGATTTCCTTGACAATATATGGTCCGAGCCAATGCATTTTGAACTTCCCAGGGTTGCGCACAAACTTGTTTTCATATAAAAATACCAGATCCTCCTTGTTAAAGACCTTCTGTCTAATGTGCCTGTTATCACTCAGAAAAAATAAAACATTATTTGACATGGTCTTAGAGTTCATTTTTCACAAGTTGGTATAGGAAAATTTAAATTTTTTCATCTTTAACCTATCCTAAGGTTCAAACCCACCTCCGTATAGGTCACATCATGTCCCATCAATGATCATTTGTTGTTATATTTCATTCCCAAGTGCTTAAATTTCAAAAAATGACACTTTAGCCAGTTTTTCCTTTTTTCGTAGTGTTTTACACTGTAAAATAGAAGCTTTCACTATGAAACTTCCTAATAGTTTCGTAGCGAAACTGTCAGAAAATGAACTAGCCATGCTACGAAAAATAGTTTTTCTATCTATCTTGTCAAATTCGGTGCAAGGTGTCAGTTCATGATTAGAGGAGATAGAGTGGATGTCATTCGAGTCAGTTAGGGTTATTTCAAAGGTACAAGGTCATGCATGAGGTCATCATTGCCGTTTTTAGCATGCATGAGTCATTCTCTGCTTTATCCTTGCATGTTATTGAGTTTCTAGAGATTTTCTTCACCAAGCCAAGCTGTTTGCTGGCCTTTTCAAAATTTTCAGGTGTCACGAATCAAGCAAGGCTGAGAAGATATAAATTCACCATGGCTGCAAGAAAGAAGACTAACAAAGGTGGTCACTGCCTCAGGTATGAGCCCATGGACATGAATTTGTTAAATGAAGGCCCAACTGCCTTGGAAGTGTTTATAAGAACATGGTGTTTGCAGTTCTGCCAAATATTGCAAGGGTGCCATTTGCAGGTTTCAAAGGAGTTTGCCAAAAAAATTATTGGATCAGCTACAAAGGTGGGAATGTTAAATCTCACAGTAACACCAGACAGTATCTCAGCAGCAACAGAAATTCCTAAAGGATGGGAATAATGGTTTAAAGGCATCAAGTTCACCATGCAGGACTGCAAAGAATTCATCAAGCCAGAGCATGGTGAAATTGATCTCACAAATGTTATCCCAAGGAGCTACATGAAATACAACTACTCAAAGTTGCAGGTGATCATTTAGAAGTACTTCACATGTGAAGGGAGGTTTCACATGGTCTACTCCTACCACCTTAGGCTTCTCCTAAATTTTTTGGGTAATAGGTCTCTTGACTTACCCTTTTACTTATACAGAAGTTTAGGTAAAATATCAGATAAGGTTCAAGTTAAAACAGAAGGAAATGATACCTCTCTATTTCATCATGGTTTGATTAAGTTGTTGGTGTTAGAGGAGTTGAAGAGATTAGGCAGAGATTGGACATCCTTTCTATTCCTTAGTGGTTTTGAAATAAATGTTTTCACTCCTAAAAGAGTTCCCAAACCTAGAGATGTTTCATCACCTACAGTGGTAGAGCAAGTTGAACCAGTGAGCATAGGGACAGAGCCTTTGCAGAATATTGATACACCCAAAGATACACCTATAAAACAGAAGCCAACATTTAGCAAACATGGAAGCAAGAGAGTTACAAGGAGCCAAACATTGGCTAAAGGTAACTTAGAGGAAATCTTGCATGCCATTGATATTGAAGAAACTCCCATTGTCCAAGTTGAAGACATAGATGAGGAAGGAAGGAAGCTTAAGAAAGGAAAAACAGCTAAGACATTAGAATTTGCAGGTGATGATGCTAGTTTCATGTTTCAAGCTAGAAAACCAATGACAAGACATGAAAGAAAGGTCTTAGAAAGCAGAAAATAGGCTCAAAAGGTCAGTGAAACTACTCAACCACCACCAAGAATCATAGACCTCTCCTCACCTGCAAAAGAAGAATTAGTCATCAAACAAAAGAAGGGCAAAGAGAAAATCAATGAAGAGTCAGAAGTTGAATTCCTTAAGGAGAAGTTAAAATATGCAAGTGAAGAGATATCAATCTTGAGGAAAGAGGCAAAGAAGCATAGAGCTGAAAGAGTGCAGTTTGAACAAATGAGGAATATTTGCGAGGATCAAGTCACAAGTGTCTCAAAGACCTTGGACAACACAGAAAATTTGATAAAGTGGACTCGTCCACTAAGAAGAGAGGTAAATCACATTAAAAAGGTAAACCTGCACTTAAAATCCAAGAATAGGACACTAAAATACCAAGTCAAAGACATTCAAGAACAATTGGAACTAATTCATGAAGAGCTGGAAAAGAAAGGTTTTAAAGATGACTCAGGTTGAGGAGCCCATAGCTCAACTAATCATAAATGAGGAGGAAACACTACAGGAGCCATAAGATGAGATTGAATATGCTTTAGAGGGTTCATTACATGCAGAAAATCAATATTTTTCACCTAGAGGTCATTTTGTGAAGACAGTTTTGAAATAGGAAAATTGTGTGTTTTTACACAATTTCATAGCGTTTCCTAGTCTTAAAGCCAGGAAAACGCTACGAAAAAAACCTATAGCAGCCTTTTTGCTTCTAAAGTCACTTTTTGCAGTTTTCAAGGAGGGATATTCATGGTGGTGATGTTTCATGACTTGATTGACATCATGAAATAGCAAAGGAGTGAAGCTATTGGGTGCAGAAGTCATTTTTTCAACGCTACCAAAACTCACTATGAAACTGTCATGTTTTTGTAGCAAGCAATTGTTAAAGGTTTTGGAGCATCTTAATGGAAGTTTTGGACAGTTGGACTCCTCCAACACGTCAAGTGAGCTTATCATCAAATACTTATGACTCAAATGGAGTGTTATGAAGATAGGTCACAAACCAAAGCAGATTTGAAGATAAGGGTCATGCATTCCTAAAAAGTAGCGTTATGCTCCAACAAGTCTAGAAGGGTTTTAAATATGTAAAGTGGTAATGAACTCTATCATATGTCTTTCGAGCATGTGATGCTTATTTTGTAACTTTCATGTAAATGTTTCGCAAGATAAGGCAGAGTATGTAATAAATAGGAGTTATATTCCTATTAGGAGATGTTTCCTTTAAGGTGTAGCTGTCATATTTTTGTAAGAAGTCATGTATTTAAGTTATGTGATGTTTCATAGGAGAATTTGATGGTCTAGCACCAGGAAGATCATCCTTATTGTAAATAAGTTATATTTAAAGAAAAAGTATCGAAGTAGTCATGGGTTGGATATTTTTTGCACAAAATTGTTGCTTTTATGTATTTGACTTATATCAGTAATACAGAGTGACTTTCATCTTGACATACCTGAGATTCTCATGAGGTTCTTAATGTCTTATTGATCTATATATTTATGTTTTACCACTTTCAGTATATTTCATCTCTATTACTTATAATTCATAAGTTTATGCTCTGACTTCCTTTAGTGATGAAATGACTACGTTATCCTATGTTTTATGTGTGAATTGCCTCTATTAAAAACATCTATCCGCCTCAACTTCCATGTCAAGAAACCTTGCCACTGAAACTATTGATTGTTGACTCCATAAGCCCAATGGTAGCAATCCCACACTCTTTTCAACCTACAAACATAACAAACAAGTTACATTTCCCATAGAGTTAGCCATCTAGTATATCATTATTCAATATCATAAATCCCCCTTGAGAGATCCCTCTCAAACTGAAGAGGCTAAGCTTCAGTTAGAAGTGGTGTGAAATAGTTACACTGAGTTTTTTGATAAGCAGCCAATCAAGTACAATTTTGTGATAACAGTGCCTATCATGCCAAGCCTTTTCACGTGCCTTTTGCACCTACTAATGGAAACCTGCAATGAACCGATCTTCCTCTAGTGTGACCAATTGTGACAATCATTATTCCATAATATCTTGCTTTACCATATTAGTGAATGTTGCAATGCACAAACTTGGGACAATATAATCCATCGACATAACAGCTTCCTGCCCATACACCATTCTCAACAGGGTCTTTCCTGTCAACTTCTTGCATGTGGTTATATATGCCCAAATAACCGCAGGTATGTGCACATCCCAATCATTTTGATTAGAATTGGGGATCTTAGTGAGCGCAGTCTCCAATATATTAGTAAAAGCTTCCACTGCACCATTTGCCTGTGGATGATATAGAGTACTCTTCTAGTGATGAATCTGGAATTCTTCAATCAGAGCTTGAATCGTTCCATTCACAAAGTGTGTACCCCGATCTCTCATCAAAATATTAGGGCACCCAAACCGATTCAAGATGTTCTCAAAAATAAATTGTGCGATTGTGTCTGCACTACAATCCTTCATAGGCTTAGCCTCAGCCCATCTGGTCACATAATTTGTCGCAGTGATTATGTGACCAGATTACGTTTTTACATGTAATTCTAATTTTTCGTGTAGAAACGTCCATTGAAAGTATGAAACATAGGTACTCCTTGGATGAGGAATTAAATTTTGCATCCAACGAGCATTCCCGCTCGAAATTGGAGTAAAAACTTTGGGAGATAAGTTGAAAATACAAGTTGAAAAAGTAGCTTTATTATTTTATTATTTTTTAATCTTTTTAACCTTTTAATTAAAAAATGGTGAATCATCCCTCGTGGTTGACATCATCATCTTGAATCCTATTGGTTCTTATAAAGTTTATTTTGGTTGTACATTTTTCTTAGGAGGCCCATTTTAGACCTCAAAATTCCCCTAATGGCTTCCTATATTCTTGGACAAAGATTAGCCCCGCTACTAACACTCTGTGTGTCCTTCTAAGTTGCATTACTGGACCATTATCTTGACATCCACCCATCCCTATGGATTATTGGGTTGATAGGTTGTATGTGGTATTTCCTTGAGATCTACAACTATGAAACTTTCATGGCTGCCTGCTTGCATGGTCATTTTTCTTTTTAGAGAATAGCTTAAGTTCATTTAATTTTCAGAAAAGGAAAATAAAAAATTCTTTAGCTTTTTGTTTTAACTGGTTTGTTTTAATTATATTGGGTTAGTTGTTAGATTAGTGTATGTATGCATTTATGTGCATGTGTTTGGACTGTATTTTGATGTGTAATTTTTGAAATGATGTATGGATAATCTCTCCCTGTAAGAGCAATTTTTCATCGAATGAATATCTTAAAGCATTTTTCTTACATGGTTTGAGTCAAAGCCTCACTGAACTCCATACGTCAATACTCCTTCTAGAGACACCAATAAAACTTCACATAAAATAAATCGCTTGATAAAATTAATCATCATCTCTCTTTTTAGCATACACACATATTAGTTTAAGCTAGGATCTTGGACAAGGAAATGGTGTATAAATTGCCTAAGATTTCGAAACTAAGACTAGTGTCATTAATGAGAGTAAAATCTTGTTGCATTCATATCATCCAGGACTGCTCCTCTAACAAGGGAGTTAGGCACGAGACAACATTTGAGTGTGACAAAAGGTAGCCCACCTTCGATTTCATTTCTGGTGGGTATTCTATGTACTGTGGATCCCCTCAGGGATATCATAACTGAGTCAGGGACTCAAGTGTCCTTCCCACACAACGTATTGTCCACGGTCGTGACCCCACTAGTGGTGTATGAGATTTGAGCTAACCCTAGTGGCCAAACTTTTTAGGTACGAACATAAGGTGACTGGGGCGGATTGCCCTCGTACCGAAACAGATGAACCTAATTTGTCTTATTTTTTTTGCGAGGGTGCTTGTCTTCACGAGAATACTTTTCCCCTTCTTACCGAGGTTCGGTGAAGCTCAAAAGTAATCATAATTGTACATTTGGTCGACTCTCTCTTTTAGCCACTGTGATACTAGGTTTTGTCTCCAACTAGTGGTGGTTATCAGATAGAGTTATGTTCCCTGGCTACTTGCTAATTTCCTTTAGAGTATTTTTTTGTTTTTTGGCGTTGTCTTATTAACATTGAGACTATAACAAATATCACTCTAAAAATTTTTGATAAATATATCTGCCACCGTGGCTACGTTCGGCCCTTGTTATCTATCTAGATGATAACAAGGTCTTCCTCCACTGACTTTGGAGGACCTATCAAGCTTTGGTGAATCAGATTCTCCCTCTCTAGGAGATCAATCTCCTGTGTCTAACATTGAATCACATAACACTTTGGAAAGAGACCTTGTTACCTGAAGACTTCTTTCACGAAGGAGTTATACCTCCTTATAATCCTCCTCTCGCCGATCCTCTTGGACCTTTGTCGGTTCAGGTAGCACATGTATCTGTCATGTCTTCATCAGTTCCCACATCCAATATTCCTATGTCGACTAGTGGGTCGTTGTCTTTTGTGGACATTTTTTCTCCACCATCACTTCCCCCCCCCTACTTAAAGCCCTACACCATCGATCAGTCACCCTGCTACTCAGATTATGATTAATATAGGAAACCAAGTTACACCAGTTATGAGTGGAGTCCAGTATCTCTCAGTCCCCACCCCTTTCATGTATGATCCCAGACCACCAACCATATATAACAACTCTGGTAAAAATTTCATGTTAAAATATATAATAATCACAGTTGATGGGACATGCATTTCAAGATGAATGGTGGGAAAAACATCCTAGCGGGTGTTCATTTCGGTTATTATGGCTAAAGGAAATTGGAAAAGCCTTTGTAAAGGCATGAGGAATTAATTAGCATTTTATTTATGAAAATAATGGAAAATAAGAGAAAAGGGAGGTGAAAGGTCACAGGTTGCATGTGAGGAGGAAAATGAAGGAAAATAATGGAAAACTGAAGAAAATAGAGGCCTCATTGATAAAAAGGCTTCTGAGGATCAATTGGTAAGATTTTTGTTTAGTTTTAGAGCTCTCATTATTCTCTCTCTCTCTCTCTCATACTCTTGGATACTTATAGTTTTCTTGGATCACTCTTGGAGAGTGTGGATACTTGATATTTTTAGCAAGAAGGAAAAGGAAGAGTAGGAAAGTGCAAGTGGACATTGGGATCAACAGATGCAATAGGTTTTGACTGTAGGTATCGAGTTGCATGTATGTTTTCCTCACTAGTTTTTGCATGCATGGTGTATGAATTTGGATTTTCCTAGCCTTTCCATTTCCTGGATAGCCATGGTGTTGTGGGTTTATTTCCATTTATTTTTTCTGGTTGGTTCTCATGATTCCTTTAGTTTTGAGTTGAGTTATTAGTTCCTAGAATCCTTAGTTGAACAAATACCTTGGAATCCCAGCAGACAATTTTGGGTTGAGTTACTGGTCCTGGAAGCCTTGGTTGGACAAATGCTCTAGAAACCCGGCTAACAACTATGGGTTGAGTTACTAGTCTTGGAAGACTTAGTTGGACAAATGTTCTAGAAACCCTAGCTGGGTTGAGTTACTAGTCCTAGAATCTCAGGTTGGACAAATGCTCTGGAATCCCTATAATATTTTGGGTTGAGTTACTAGTCCTGGAAACCCTAGTTGGAACAAACACTCTGGAGCCCTGGAACATCTTATATAGAGAACAATCCATGATTATTTTGATGTTCGACCGTGAGGTGGAATCACTAGTTGAGGGTTGAGGTGGTTAGGCCTCTAGAAGCCCTGGCTCGGTTGTGTTTGATGTGTTTGATGAGATCCCACATTCATTCTTGGAATATGGCATGGGGGTGATTGGCTTAAGTGAGACTTGGCTCAGCTAATCTATGGTAGGGTGGAATGTGGAATTCCTATCTCCGGTTGGTCTTTACATTCAATAATGAAGAGCTCATTCCTTTGGTATTTGGTATGAAAAATTATTGGTTATTATGTGGATTATATTTTTGTTGTATCCATTGTATTATGGTTTTTATTATGTTGGTTATAAGCATGTATTTAATTAGTTACAATGTATGACTCTATACATTTTTTTACTTGTAAAGGAATGCACAATGTATCTATGGTCAAATATATTGTATTGCAGCTAATGATGTAAGGGAGTAATACTTTCTAGTGATTCTCACATAATTATGAGACCCCTATGCTTAAATATGTTGTTTACACCTGTGGATTCAATGTTTGTGACATGTTTGAAAAAATGTCTGTTAGGGATAGGAGGGGTCCATATGAGTTCTCGTTGATGTGATTGATTTCATATCATTGTCCTATTGTCATGTCTCATCCCTTAAGTTTTCATGAAGTTCTGGGCAGTGACTTGGGGTCTGGGCTTGAAAAGGTGGCTCAAATCCCAGAGCTGCAAGCACAGAGCTGAGCATCTGGGGCCCTAGCCACTAGCATGCAGTGTTATTTCTACGGCTATAGCCTCTTGGAAAAGAGGCCTGAAAAGGTCAGTGTGACCCAGGGGTAAGAGTCCTTAGATGTTAGGTTAGCTCCTTTGGGTGTCATTGATGATGTAAAAGGTCTTTATGTTATGTTTCTATCGATTCCACTTCCATAAGGTCATCTAGGAAGTTGAATCTCATTATAGTAGCCTCTCATTGTATATTTACCCTGGTTGGACGGTTTCTTTGGTAGATGTGGGAAGGGGTTTCTATAGAGTATCAAAGCATGGTTCAACCCTTGGAATAGATGGGCAGTGTGTTGGTCATTCTTTTTTATTGGTTGCATATGTGTTTCTCATACCTAAGGTGTATGTTCTTGTTGCATCAGTGTTTTTTTGGCCATGGTGGCAGTGGTGTCGCCATGGAACTGTTGATGGTGTTGTTGTCAACATGTTGTGATGAGTGTATGACTGGTTATGTGTTGGTCGTTCTTGTGTATTTTTTGTGCACGCTTGCTTACATGTTGCTACATGTTGTGTATGCATTGCTTGTTTATGCTAGGTCACATATTGGTCATTCTTGTGTGTTGTCTGTGTATGCTTACTTATATGATGCTATATGTGGGACAAGCATTGGTCGTTCATGATTGGTTATACATGTCAAGTGGGTGCCTATGGTCAAGTTTTCATTCGTTTGATTCAAATTGTTGTGCATAAGTTCATTGTATGCAATTAGGTCATCGTAATGATATTGGTATGTTATGATGCTAATGTGTTGGCTCAGATAGAGTAGGAGATGCAGACCATCAAAGTGAAGTTGCAACATTGGACCTCGAGGCAAGAGCATATCGTCATACAGATTTGGATGTTGGGCATGTAGGTATGTAGGTTAAGGATTGTTATATGTATTATGGTTACGAGTATTCCTTTCATTATATTGATTTTACGGTTACATACATTATATATTCTAGTTGATTAGTGTGGTTATATGTACATGTTTTGGATAGTCATGAATGATAGCAACCTACGGTGGTATGCATTGTTATTGTTGTTTTATATTAGATAACTTATATGTTGTTGATGAAAATGTTATGGGTTGACTTGTTTTTGTATGATAGTTAGATTGATTATTAGGTTACATGTTGTTTATGAGCATGTTATGGGTTAACTTGTTGTTGTATGATAGTTAGCTTGATGATTAGGTTACATGTTGTTAATGAACATGTTATGGGTTAACTTGTTGTTTTTGTATGATAGTTAGCTTGATGATTAGGTTACATGTTATTGATGAACATGATATATGACTTGTTGTTACATGCTAGTGACTTGATGGTTAGGTTTATGACATTCAGGCATGAGTCAACCTAATTATGATAGTGTGTTGTATTTTATCTAGAGTAATTGTGCATATGTGATTGTTATGCATGAATGGAAATTGTTTATGATCTTATGATGTGAACATGTTAGTTAGTTATTGTAATGGATATCATGGCCTTATTTATGCTTGATTTGATGTGTTGTGAAGTTACATTGTGCTAATCTAGATTGATTGTGCAGATAAGATAGCCTACCCTAAGATACATTAAGGTATGAGTTTGATTATGATGTATAATTGGTGCTTGAATGTTTGATTATGTCATATATTTGGTGTTTGAGTGATTTAGTGTCTATTACATCATATAATTTATTTATTTAACAGGGTACATTTATAGTTTGCTTGAATGGTTGATTATTTGTATGATATGAGTATGTGTTTGTAAGATTGCATGAAGATGGTTGTAATAGCACGTATGTGTTGAGACAGTTGATATGTACTAGAGTGTAAGTAGGTGATAGTTATAGAATTATGTATTATGACCAATGAATGTGAGTTGATTGTGGGTTATGACATGGTTGTTACTCTTGGTAAATTTTGATTTTGAATTGATAGATACATTTTCTTGATGTTGATACATATGGTTGACATGTATGTGTTTAGTTACAAGGCAGCGTGATTGGCACAACAAGGTAAGATGACTAGCTTATTGTTATGTTTATTTATGCACTGATAGTTCAGTGTTTATGGAAGTATGATGCAGGGGATTACATGGAAAAAGAGACTATTATTAAATCTTAAAGAAGGCTCAGGTTGGGATTTCCTTGGGAACCATGGGGTTGAGTCATGTTGTTTGTTGCTAGTCTTGTACTTTCGATCTTTTTTATTTTTTTACACTTTATTTGCGGTCTTGATTTTGTTTAGTTTATGGTTATACCACCTTGTTGTAGTGTCATATTTATTTTTATTTTCCATGGTCTTCTTCATGTTTGTTTCTTGTCTTTCCTTTTATGTTTTGATTCATGGGAATTGGTTGGGAAAGAGGAAATTTAATGGAGTTCAGGGAGAGTTATCTGGTACCCAACAGGTGATGTAAAGCTTGGATGAGTCACGGTGCATGTATAAAGGAAGCTAAAGGTAATAATATGATAGCTATTTAGATTGGTTGGGTCCATTGAGGTAATTGGAAGGTGGTAGAACAGTCACGATTAAGGTAACACGAAAGGTAAAGTGAATGGATCTGAGGTGTTATATGCCTTTGATATGTTGAGAATTCTTATTCTCAATATTATGAACAAATAAAGGAAGTTCTTTTAACTTGGACCTTATGATATCTAGAATTATGTCATGATCATGATAGTGTTGATGTTCGTATATGTATACATGCATGTATGTATGTATGTATGTATGTATGTGTATGTATGTCGTTGTCTGATAGGATCATGATTTTTTTATTCTAATTATTATGTATCTGTATGTATCTATGTGTCTATTTTACTGTCTGGCAGGGTTTTCGAGGATCATTTTTGTGGAGGAATGATTTCTTATGCAGGTGAATGGCATGAAGAGGATCTTGGTCTTATGAGGAATCAAGTGGGAAGAGTAACTATGACAGATATATGGGGTCAGTATCATGTGGACGTAAATTGATATTATATAATTTTACTATGCCTATGTTTCTGTTATAGATAGGTAATGTTGAGAGGTACATCAGTGAAGTGAAGGTAGTGTGATATCTGGCATGCCAAGATAATCATGGATAATGAAAAGGAATTAGAAGCAAGGTTGCTTGTGGGGTCAGTGTGTGGTCCATGGATGTGTAGTACTATTGTTTTTTATGTGTTTCACATGTTGTATATTCAGTGATTGTACCTATGGTGATGTGTACATGTAACATATGTAGTATTGTGTACATCTGATGGTGTATGCATGTTGTATATATGGTGTTGTTTGTATATTTCATATGCAATGCAAGGTATAGATGGTGCTATGTACATCTTGGATATGTGGTGTTGTGTACATATTGTATTGTGCGCTTGTTGGATATGTATTGTTGTGTGCATATGGTGTTGTGCATATGTTGGATATCCAGTGTTGTGTATGTATACTATTATGTACATGTCATATATGCAGTGTTATGTACATATGTTTTTGTGTGTGTGTGTTGTACATATGGTGCTATGTACATATGGTGTTGTGTGCATTCTTATACATATGGTGTTGTGTGCACGTGGTGATGTGTACATGTGGTGTTGTGTGTAGGTGGTGTCGTGTACATGTCATGCATGTGGTTTTGTATACCTGTGGTATTGTGTATACATTGTACAAGTGGTGCAATGTACATTTGGCATTGTGTACACATTATGCAGGTGGTGTCATGTTCATGTGATGTTGTGCACACGTTGTGCAAGTAGTGTTGTATACATGTGGTACTGTGTATATGTTTTGCATATCATACTGGTATACATGTGGTATTGTGTGCATGTCGTACATGTTGTGTTGCAGGAATGCGGTAATATGTATGTGCATGGTGTATCATGGTGTTAGGTCCCTATATTAGTAGTTTAGTCTCTTATTAGGGCCTACCCCACGTTGTAGTCTCGAGACTAAGTAGCAGCTGCAACTCAAGAACTGGATGGAGATGGATGAAGATGATGCATAAGCTGAACAAGTATACCTCCTTCAATGGATCTTCCAAGTGAAAGGCTGATCCTATCACTGAAGATATCACCCTCCAAAGACTCTCTGCAATCCTCACTGCAGATGCACAATGAAAATAACGCAGACTAGGAAAAAGACTGCATTGTAGGAGAAAGGAAATGCATTGGCCAAGTGCCAATATCTACAATAAGCTCCAAAATATTCCTCACTAGTGCCCCAAAGGAAAGAAAGATTACTCCTTTGAAAACCAAGCCCCAGAAGTGGTGTTGTCAACCCTCCACTGCAACACCCTGTAACACAACCCAGCTCTCAATAGAAACTACATTGTAGCTGAAGGAGGTAGCTTGGACTCAAGCCTGGATGTGGAGAAATGAATTTCAAGCTCCTTCAATAGGCCTCTCTTGAAAAGAGGAATTCATAAATATGAAATCCTTGTGCTAAGCAGCACTGCAACTCTACTAAACAGCAAGAGAATGCCAAATAGTCTTCCAGACCATAAAATCAATAATACATAACATGAATAACAATGGCTGCCTTGCCTTCTTATTAAAAAAATGGAAGCCCTTTCACCATGGGTCCCACTCATTGGGGTTTCCTCCACCAAGGAATCTTCCTCCCATTCATATTGCGTTGTCTCTTTAAGTGTTCTCCACCTCCTATCCCAGCGTTGTTTACTTGGTCAAACTTGACCTTGTCCTCATGAAAATGTCATCTTTCACACTTGAGGGTGTGAAATCCAGCTCTTATGAATATCCCTTTTCACACTATGAGGGATTTTGTTCATTTTTCTGCAATGTCTGGGCCTCCTTACCCATTTATTTATCTCCTAAGTGAGATGAGCAAAAATTAATATTCCAATTAGCTGCTTGCTAATTTTCGAATATTACAGTCCTCCCCTCCCAAATGTTGCTTGTCCTCAAGAAACTACAAGGATGGAACTGAGAAGCCTCCTCTTCTTCCCCTGTAGAATTCTCATATGATAAAATACTCCAAGGATCAAGATGTTGTCTCATCAATATATCTCCAAGTTTTCCCTCCCAAGTAGGTAAACTAGCTTTTGATGTGTATCCCAAATAGCTATCATCATGTAAAACATCCATGGAGGTAACAATGGGCTGTCTAAATGCCTTCTTGAGGCATGAGGTCTGATATAAATTGGGATCTACCATCCCCATATGAATATCCCATCCACAAGCTATCGACCATACAAAATGAGTCACCTCCCAACATGGCAACTCCTGAAAGTGCTCCTCCACCTTGAGCTCATGCAATGCAGGTGGGCTGAAAATTTGAACATGGTAGACATAGGAGCCTACCCCACATTTTCCTCCTCTCCAATTATGATAAGTGTAGAGTGTTTGCTGATCTTGGGCTGCAATAAAGTTGCCCTCAAGTGGCAAGAAGAAGACTATATCCTCAAGGATCTCCTCTCCAATGTTATGAAACATGATGGCCCAAATATTTCCATATATGATGAGTTGTAAATCACCATCATATGGCATCCAATCAATCCCATGGCCCACCTCATGAAAGAAAAAATGTTTGGTTGTGGTGGACATATCACCTCTCATGCTCCCCTTAGAACATTCAATGCAAACAATGTGGGAAATCTCTCCCCCAAGGGACACATCCAACCAATGTGCCACTCTCCCAATCATGCTCCTAATAAAAATAAGAACAACAACAAAATAGGGAACCATAATGAGAACCATACTTGCTGCCATATGTAGCAAGGGAGAAGTACAATGGTCCCTCAAATGTAACCAACGCAGTTTGACCCTCAATTGCAATAGAGAGTGACAAAAAGTGTGGTTTCTCAACCATTTTATTGTTGTCCCACTCTCCTCATATTTTTGGAGAAAGTGAATGATGTATGGTACAAAGTGAGCATGTTCTCCATAATACATCTCCTCCCCAAGTTCTCCTAGGGAGTGGTCATCAATAATGCTCATGGCCTCAAGTAGACCATGAGGTCTAGAAGGAAGAATGCTCCTTCCTTGAGCAATATCCTGCACATATATGGTTAAGGAAAGTAAATTTTCATTATATAAATCATTATACAACCAAACAATATCCTTACCATATACTTTGCTCATACAAATGGAGTGGATCATAGATGAGTCTCCTCTCATCCTCAAAGAGAAAAGAGGTGGTTATGCTAACTCTTCCAAAGAGTTATGTATCTCCTCCATCTTCACATGATCCATGCATCTCCTCATATGTTGATACATCTCCTCCTCAAATCCTTCCCAAAAATACCCCTCCATGATGGTGTGGTATGCTCTCATAGAATAAGTGTGGCTGAAAAGGAAATATATGTGAGCTGCTTGTAGCAACTTCTCCTTGAGCTTGGAAGCTCCAGATAAGAAGATCCTACCATGGTAGTATATGACCCCATATCTGACTGAATATCCCTCCTCATGCAGTTGGTCATCCAATATCATACAAGTGAAAATATCCTTGGAATACTCCACCAACAGCTGGGAGTTCCAATATGGATCTATCCTCCATAGTGACAGCGCTGATGATCTCTCATGAAGAGCATATATCATATGGCCATCCTCCTCTTTGACATCTCCCATGCAAAAGATGCTAGTTGGAAGGTTGTTATCCTTCCCCTGTTGCTTCTGCCACAGCGCAGAATCTGAAATGAGAGTGGGTGAAGACGATGTTGAGAGAATGCCTCTCTACTCCTTGAGTCTACCCAAGACTCTCAGCATTGTATAATGACCTCCCAAGGTCTCCACTCCTCTGAAATCAATGAATGGTGCCTCCAAATGTGAAGCATCACTCATCATCTATTGATTTGGTGGTCTCCTTGGTGAAATGTCTCCATGCAATGAGACATCATCATCAAGAGTAGATTGCATATGTGAATGGATAGATTTGTCCCTGCTCTCACTGCGCAATCCAGTCTCCCTCTTAGGTGCATCAACCTCATGAAATAGACAGGGGTGTGTGCTCCTCATCACATGGTGCTAGTCGTCCTCCCTATCTCCTCCTTGTATCTCCATAGGTTCACACCCTATCTTCAATGGCACATGTGAATCATGAGTTGTTCCTTGATCTCCACATGTGAGATCCTAGGGAATTTCTTGCAATGATACAAGAATCCCTCTAGTTGGAGCAAGAGCTCCCTTTTCCTCTGCATGAGGTGCTAGATAAACTCTAGACATGACAGTGTTGTTTCCCTCCTCCTTATCAACATGTATGGGCGACCTCCCAAGAATTGGATCCTCTTGTGAAAAAGAGATTTCCATGCCCTCTTGTTCAAAAATATGAGATAGAGGTCCTTCCTCTAACAATGTATGATGCAAGATTTCAGCCTCCTCCATGGTTTTCTGAAGTGGATCTGACTTTATAGTTTCCTCTAGCACATGCAAGGTTTTGGTTTGTTTAGGTTTATTTAGCTTCACCACATGTGTTGCATAAAGTTTTCCATCAAACCTTTCCACCAATAATAAACCTTGCATAGGAAGAAGTATTTTCATTTTTCAAAGAAAAATACTCAAATATCCACCATGCATAGGCCTTACCTCCAAGATGCAGCGCTGCAACTCTGATGGCTTCACCTTCAGAAATTTGGTGTTGCTGCAAAAAGGTGTCTAGTTCTTCCACCCAAGCTCTGGTTGAACATGTAGGTGAACCATCAAAAGTAGATAGAAGGAATCTACCCCTATCATGTTGTTTTCTTCTCTTCACCTTGATCTTGCAAAATTCTAGAAAAGTGATATGGTCTCTAAAATTCTGAGTTTGAGACTCATACTCTTGCAGAAAATCACTAAGTGTTTCCCTCCTAATCATTCCACCTTCTTCCATATCTCTCATGGAAAATCTGGGCATAGGATTGCGCTATATATCATGATGTGTGGCTGCATGCTCACACTCATCATATGAAAATCTAGAGTTTGATTCATATTCAAACCCTCTTGGAGATTTCACGCATATCTCCCTTATGATCTTCTTGAGATCTCCTTGAATGCTCTGTATAGATTTAGGAAGAAGCTTTGAGAGTCTCTCCTCCTTCTTTCCTCCAAAGAATGGAGTCTTCATCTTCTCTTTTCTTGATAGCATCATGGCTGAGTTCCACAGGCTAAGCCAAGACTATGCTTTGATACCACTGTAATATCCCAAACTAGGGAAAATCTACAACAATGGGAATATCTTCAGATATTGCAAAATTGGAGATCCAGTAATACATGAACACAAACTAGAGTAGCGATGACAAATCAACTCATAGAATGTAAGAAAAGCACATAGCCATCATATTAAGTTGTTGCGGAAAAATGTATACAATATATTAAGGAAATAATCACTCAAGTTAGGCAATACTAGCCTCAAAACAACATGTACATGAAATATGAAAAACACTGCTACATAAGAATTCCCAAGGCTATGACAGCGCAGTTTTATAAGGAGCAACTGCTGCTAGAAAATTTCAATACATGTATATACAAATGTATGGCTCATACAACATTGGGAGTGAAGATATAAGCTCCCAAAGACAATTTCAAGACAATCCTGGAAGGATTGGCTGAAATATGAAAAAGTGGCAAAATGTCGGAGTTGCAGTCTCAAGACTGAGTAGCAGCTACAACTCAAGAACTGGATGGAGATGGATGAAGATGATGCATAAGCTGAACAATTAGACCTCCTCCAATGGATATTCCAAGTGAAAGGTTGATTCTATCACTGAAGATCTCACCCTCCAAACACTCTCTACAATCCTCACTACAGATGCACACTGAAAATAATGCAGTCTAGGAAAGGGAATGCGCTGTAGGAGAAAAGAAATCTATTGGCCAAGTGCCAAGATCTGCAATAAGCCCCAGAATCTTCTTCACTGGTGTCCCAAAGGAAATAAAGCTTCCTCCTTTGAAAAACAAGCCCCGGAAGTGGTGTTGTCAACCCTCCACTGCAACACCCTGCAACACAACCCAGCTCTCAACAGAAACTACGTTGTAGTTGAAGGAGGTAGCTTGGCCTCAAGCCTGGATGTGGAAAAATGAAGTGCAATCTCCTTCAAGAGGCCTCTCTTGAAAAGAGAAGGAATTCCTAAACAAGAAATCCTTGTGCTAAGTAGCACTGCAACTCTGCTAAACAGCAAGAGAATGCCAAATAGTCTTCCAGACCATAAAATCAATAATACATAACATGAATAACAATGGCTGCCTTGCCCTCCTTTTAAACAAATGGAAGCCCTTTCACCATGGGTCCCACTCATTAGGGTTTCCTCCACCAAGGAATCTTCCTTCCATTCATACTGCGTTGTCTCTTCAAGTGTTATCCACCTCCTATCCCAGCGTTGTTGACTTGGTCAAACTTGACCTTGTCCTCAAGCAAATGTCCTCTTTCACACTTGAGGGTGTGAAATCCAACTCTTATGAATATCCCTTTTCACACTATCAGGGATTTTATTCATTTTTCTGTAATGTATGGGCCTCCTTAGCCATTTATTTATCTCCTAAGTGACATGAGAAAAAATTAATATTCCAATTATTTGCTTGCTAATTTTGGAATATTACACAAGTTGTACAAGTTTTCTCTACTAAACTAGTTCATAATTAGGTCATTGTGGGAGATTGGACATAACTTTGTCTTGAAGAGTTCAAATCAGGTCAAACCTGTGGAATTCGAAAAAGGATTCAGAGGGCTACCTCAAGGCCAAATTTCAGATATTAAAGATACGAAATCACAGAGATAATTTAGTTTCAATATCGATTTCCTCAAAAGCAAGAAAAAGGTGTGTATTTTTTTCGAATTACATAAGTCTCGTTTGAAAAAAATTAGTTTGAATTTATTTCAAGGGCATATTGAAGAATAGATATCAGTATTGGGTTCTAAAACTCCCCCTAAAAATAATTCAACACCCATTAAACCTTCAGAAGGCTTTACTATGACTCATGAAGACGAAGAAATGCAACATGAGATGTCAAAATTACAAGAGCAAGTGCACCTATCGCAAAGAGCAACAAAAAAAGAAATGGAAGTTTTGAAGAAAGGTGTGGAAAATAAGATGGATGGTTTGAAGAAAGGCGTGGAAGCTAATATGAATGGTTCGAAAGCTAAGATAGAGGGCATGGAAGTCGGCATGGAAGCTAAGATGGATGACATGGGAGCTAAAATGGAAAGCATGAAGAATGATCTAAAAGTAGACATCAAAGGTTTGGCAAAGTTGATACAAGAAATGTTTCCTAATGGTGGAAAGATAGCAGAGGAAACTCATTCTGAGAATAAAATAAATGTTAATCGTTATTTCATCAACTCTAATGTTGGATGGAAGAACCACCATATTTCAAAGATGTATATCAGGAAGTTTGATGGAAAGGATACCGTAACATGGATACTACACATGGAGCAATATTTTGATCTCAGTAATGCGCAAAACACACAAAAGGTACGCATTGCAACTTTACATTTAGAACAAAATACATTTGTATGGTATTGATGGCTTTGCTCCCGTAAAAAAGGTGTCACTTGGTCAATTTTTAGGGAAGAAATGATAGCACATTATGAGGATACAAAAAGAAACACCTTCTTTAGCCAATTGATAAATCTCAAACAAAAGGGTTTAGTGGCGGAGCACATTCAGGACTTCCAAAAATTGAATATAAGGGTAACTGATATTCCATAGGAACACAAGGTTGATGTCTTCATAGGGACTTTAAAGGATAACATCCAACATGAAGTTCGTGTTTGGGAACCTGATTCATTGGAAAAGGCATTCAGGTTGGCTAGAAAAATTGAATGTAAAATTATGGCAACAAGGAAGCCTACCACTCACATATATAAATATGGAAGTGTTGCTACTCCTAGACTTCCACAACCTACAAGGTTAACACCACAACAATTGGAAGAAAAAAGAGCAAAAGGACTTTGCTACAGTTGTGATAGAAAATACACTAAAGGTCATAAGTGTGTTGAGAAGAAATTATTTTACATAGATTGTGAAGAGGAAAAAGAAAATGAACAAGAATATTCAAAAGAAGAGGATATACACTAGGAACCAACCCTAGAAGAGGAAGAAATGAGTTCAACTATATCATGTAATGCATTGGTAGGAATTAACACTCCTAAAACTCTCAAGATAGAAGGACATATCAAGAAGAAAAAGGTAATAGTTTTGATTGATTCAGGTACTACCCATAATTTTATTCATTGTAAGGTAGCCAAGGAATTGAATTGTTTCGTATACCCAGCACCAGAATGTCAATAAATTTCTCTGGAAAATGCCATAATATCAAGCTAAACATGGGGGAATATGTATTGAATAGTCCAATGCTTTTCATTCCTATGGGAGGTGTTGATGTTGTACTAGGAGTACAATGGTTACAATCTTTGGGGATGGTAGCTTTTAATTTTCAAGAAATTTTCTTGAATTTTTTTTCAGAAGGAAAGGAATTCGAATTATGGGGTATCGCAGGGAAGCTGGGAAAGATAATAATCTCTAATTTCATGACAAAGCTTCTAAAGAAATAACAACAAGGCATAATTGCATAAGTATGCTCACTAGAAGTTCCAACATCAAAATCATCTATTTCTGCAGATCTCCAAAAAGTCTTGGACAATCATTCCAAGTTGTTTGAAACTCCCAAAGGACTCCCACCTATTCGTGATCATGATCATGCTATTCATTTGATTCCAGGAAGTTTTCCTCCAAACATCAGGCCTTATAGATATGCTTATGTCCAAAAGAGCGAAATTGAACATATGATTGCAGAAATGTTAAAGGCTGGTATAATTCAACCTAGTCAAATTTCTTTCTCTGCTCTAGTAGTATTGGTGCACAAGAAGGATGGATCATGGTGCATGTGTCCGGAATATAGGGAGTTCAATAAGCTCACCATTAAAGATAAATTTCCCATTCCTATGATTGATGAATTATTGGATGAACTCCATGGAGCAAATTATTTTACCAAGTTGGATCTTCATTCAAGATATCATCAAATTAGAAAGAAGGCTGAAGATATTCCGAAAACAACATTTCGAACTCATGAGGGTCATTATGAATTTTTGGTCATGCCTTTTTGCCTTACCAATGCACCTTCTACATTTCAAGGGTTGACGAATTCCATTTTCAAACCCTTCCTTCGAAAATTTGTGCTAGTATTTTTTGATGATATACTAATCTACAGCAGGTCTTGGAAGGATCATGTTCAACATGTTGACAGGGTACTCAAACTATTGCAGGAGAAACAATTATATGCAAAAGCATCCAAATGTTTCTTTGGAGTACAAGAGTTGGAATATTTGGGTCATATTGTATCTCATGAGGGTGTTAAGGTAGACCCTAAGAAAATTAAAGCCATCAAGGAATGGAAAGTCCCCACAACCATAAAGAGGGTTAACAGGGTATTATCGCAAGTTTGTTAATAATTATTGGAGAATAGCAACACCTCTAACAACATTATTGAAGAAAGAGGCATTTTCATGGACTCTTGAAGAAACTAATGCCTTTGAACATCTTAAATAGGAAATGTGCCTAGCACCGGTCATAGCTACGCCATACTTCACAAAAACCTTTATTGTGGAATGTGATGCCTTAAGAAATGGAATTGGTGTTGTTTTAATGCAAGAAGGAAGACCCATTGCTTTTGAAAGTCATCCAATCAAAGGAACGTATTTACAGAAAGCTATTTATGAGAAGGAAATGTTAGCAATACTACATGCACTAAATAAATGGCGACCTTACCTAATGGGAAGACACTTCAAGGTAAAAACTGATCATGATAGTCTTAAACACTTTTTGGAACAAAGACTATCTTCAGAAGAGCAACAAAATGGGTAACAAAGATGTTGGGTTATGACTTTGAAATAATCTACAAAAATGGGAAGTTAAATGTTATTGCAGATGCACTCTCAAGAAAGAATGAATACGTGGAAGCATTGCTTTCTGCCATTTCTATTATCCAGCTAGATTGGATAACCGAAGCAAGGGATGAATGGAAGAAGGACGAAGAAGTGTGGACACTCATTCAAAAGTTGCAGCAAGATCTTAGTACATCTGATACATTTATTTGGAAAAATGATTCCTTATGGTACAAAGATCGCTTATATCTTTGTAATAATTCCCAACTAAAACAAAATATTATTTTGGAATTGCATACTTCTCCTTTAGGAGGACACTCAGGATTTTTAAAAACTTACCACAGGGTGAAGAAAAAAAAATTTTGGGAGGGCCTTAAATCTGATATTCAAAATTTTGTGGCGAAATGTTTGGTTTTCCAGCAAAATAAATTTAAGGCAATTAAGACCTCGGGTCTTCTACAACCTTTATCCATTCCCAGTCAACGTTGGGAGGAGATTTCAATGGATTTTATCACAGGTTTACCTAAGTCCGAGGGAAAGAGTGTCATCATGGTGGTAGTTAATAGAATTACCAAGTATGCACACTTTTGTGCATTATCTCATCCATTTAAAGCAAGTACAGTTGCTACTACATTTATGGACACAATTCAAAAGCTACATGGAAACCCAAAGGTTATTGTGAGCAATAGAGATCCCATTTTTACTGGAAATTTTTGGACGGAGTTATTTTCTTGTTTGGTTACTCAATTAGCTCATAGCTCATCTTATCATCCTCAATCCGATGGACAAACTTAAATAGTGAATAAATGTTTGGAAGGATATCTTCGTTGTTTTGTATCTAATAAAAAAACACAATGGGTCAAGTGGTTACCTCTCGTTGAATGGTGGTATAACACTTCCTTCCATACTGCAACAAAAATGACCCCATTTATGGCACTTTATGGATATCATCCACCTTCCATCACATCATCTTTAAGAGAAAATTCTAAGGTTCAAGCAATGGAAGATCACATCGATCATCAACAAGAATTTCTATAACTCTTAAAGGATAACCTAAATTTGGCACAAAATCGAATGAAACAACAAGCAGATCAACATCATAGCGAGAGAAGTTTTGATGTACGAGACTGGGTATTTTTACGGCTACTACCATACAAACAAATGTCCCTCAAGCAAGCTAAGAAGGATAATAAATTATCGCCAAAGTACTATGGTCCTTACAAGGTGTTGCAAAAGATTGGTACTATGGCATACAAATTGGAGCTTCCTGCTTCTTCGCGAGTGCATCCAGTTTTCCATGTTTCATGCTTAAAGAAGTTTATAGGTGAAAATATTATAGTTCAAATAATATTTCCAGAACTTGACGAGGAAGGAAAAATCATATTGGAACCTTAAGCGGTCACGGAAACAAGAACTCGACAGCTACGAAATCAATCAATTTCAGAGTATCTCATCAAGTGGAAGAACTTACCCACTGAAGATTCTACATGGGAGGATGAGAATTTTATACAAAAGCACCCAGAGCTACTGAATGCGTTGAGGACAACACTTTTTTGAAGGAGAGGGGCATGTAAGGTCCCTATATTACTAGTTTAGTCCCTTATTGTTATTAGTGTAGCCCCCTTATTATTACTGTTGTACCCTTGTAACCCCAATATTGTTATTATTGTGCCCTTACATTGTTAATGTTAGGTCGGCTAGGATTATATTGTGGGCCCATGGACTCATATATATAGAAGGAGGTTTTGGTCATTTGTATCATCAAAGAATTGTTCATTTATTTAATGTATTGGAGGTTTCCCCCTCGAAGTGGTTGATTTCTAAGGCGTTGATCTCTCTTTTCTTCTATTTTTGGAGCTGGTTTCATAACACATGGTATCATGACATGTGTATTCATTATATTGTGCTCTGTGTATGTATAAGTGTTGTGTTGCAGTGTACATCGGGTGTAGGTTTATGTGTCGTATGCCAATGTGGGTGCGTGTATTGTATGGTGTTTTATGTCATATGTGAGTATACATTTTTTGATGTACACTATGTCTATGTGTATGTGGTACATGAGAAGGCATTGGGTGCTTGTTAGGTGTGGCAACCGATCTGATGTGTGTTCAGAAACAACAAAGGCAGAAGTAAAGACCAATGAAGGATAAGTATCGGTATTTTATTTCAGTTCTATTATGTGTGTGATATACGAACCTGACTTATGATGGTTACATGTGATTTATGATTATGGTTTATGTTGCTTTCATGTGATTCATGATTTTAATTCTTGATGTTTTCATTTGAGCTAACCAGATGTGATATGTTTATACATGATGATTTGATCAAACAGCTAATTTGACTTCTTGTGACAGGAAGTGAACAAAATTGTAAATATACCTTATTAACGAGCTACCAATGAGATATGATTTTATTTTATTTCAATTTGTTTTGAGTCTAATGAAAATTATGTGTTTGTTACAGGAAAGCATGGAAAATTCCTGGTTGGGTAGTTGAAACTGATTGCAAGCATTAGCAGCAAAAACAAAAGGAATTGAAAAAGGAAGCAGTATGCATGTAAAGAATTCAGGAATAGGGCCATTGTGGGACACTGGTACCCAATAATGTCCATTTATTTCCATGAGCATGGTATGACCGGTTTGATAATTTTGAGGCAGGGATATGCCTTAGTTGTTGTGTCTTCTTATGCGAGGAAGCCTTTCCAAGGGATGGACTGCATTAGATGGGGGTGCCAGTGGAACTTGGAAGCTGAGTGACTACATGGAAGGGGGTGACCGGATTTCCCGAGGGACTGTGTAGTAGAGAAGGGAAGGTCGACGATGGATTTTTTTTGTCATTAGCATTACCAGATGGAATTTGGTGCATATTGGGAGTGTGCCCTGGAGCAATGAGTCAATAACTGTTCACTGAGAGGACAAGTGGTGTGGGATCGTAGCACTAGACGTTGGATGTAGCTCTGACTTTGGCAGCGGATTCTAGACTTCCCGGGAAGGAAGTGAATCCTAGTACTATTTTGAGGGTGGAGGTGTGAATCTCAAGATTCCCTTGTTGTTGATATGAGCGTCATATCCTTTTATTTTTTGGTAGAGGAAATGTGCATATGTTTATGTGTATATTATTATAAATATTGTATTGAGTTGGACTTATAAAACTCCATAGACAGTATGGTTATATATATGGTTGTTATTGTAAATACCATAATGAGTTGTGTTATAAAGCTCTAGTACATGGTATGATTGTCATGATTATTTTTTCTCTTGAGAAGATGATTCATTGTAAATATTGTAAAGAGTTGTGTTATAAAGTTCCATGGGAAGTATGTTTTTTTTTAGCAATTTTATCGGCTTGTAGGTGTCATCGAACACTGAGGATAAAGTTCCCTTAGGGGGAAGGGTTCTGTAATAGCCCTGGTAAAAAAATCATGTAAAAATATATAGTAACCATGATTGATGGGAGATATATTCCAAGTTGAATGGTGGGAAAAACATCTTAGCAAGAGTTGATTTTGGTTATTATGGCTAAATGAAATTGGCAAAGGGTTTGGAAAGGAATGAGGCATTAATTGGCATTTTATTTATGAAAATAATGGAAAATAGGAGACAATGGAGGTGAAAGGTCACAGGTTTCAAGTGAGGAGGAAAATGAAGGAAAATAATGGAAAATTGAAGAAAATAAAGGCCTCATCGATAATAAAAAAAAGGCTTCTAAGGATCAGTTGGTAAGATTTTTCTTCAGTTTTGGAGATCTCATTATTATCTCTCTCTCTCACATACCCTTGGATACTAGATTTTTCTTGGAGCACTCTTGGAGAGTGTGGATACTTGGTGATTTGGAGAAATAAGGCAAAGGAAGAGCGGAAAAGTGCAAGCAAACATCAGGATCGATAGCTACATTGGGTTTTAATTGCCGGTATCGAGTTGCATGTATGTTTTCCTCACTAGTTTTATCATGCATGGTGTATGCATGTGGATTTTCCAAGCCTTTCCATTTCCTCGGTAGTCATGGTGTTGTCGGTTTATTTCCATTGATTTTTTTCTGGTTGGTTCTCATATTCCTTTAGTTGTGGGTTGAGTTATTAGTTCCTGGAAGCCTTGGTTGGACAAATGCTCTTGAATCCCAGTGGACAATTGTGGGTTGAGTTACTAGTCCGTAGAAGCCTTGGTTGGAAAAATGCTCTAGAAGCCCGACAGGCAGTTCTGGGTTGAGTTACTAGTGTTGGAAAAATTGGTTGGAAAAATGCTTTGGAAGCCCTAGGTGGGTTGAGTTACTAATCCTAGAAGCCCTAGTTGGACAAACATTTTGGAAGCCCTGTAACATCTGGGGTTGAGTTACTATTTCTAAAATCCCTGGTTTGAACAAACACTCTGGAGCTCTAGAACAGCCTGTATAGAGACCAATCCGTGATGGTTTTTATATCCGACTGTGAGGTGGAATCATTGGTTGAGGGTTAAGGTGGTTTGGCCTCTAGAAGCTCTGGATTGGTTGTGTTTGATTTGTTTGATGAAATCTCACATTCATGCTTAGAATATAACATGGGGGTGATTGGTTGAAGTGACACTTGGCTTGGCTAATCTATGGTTGGATGGGCATTGGAATTCCCATCTCGGTTGGTTTTTACATTCAACGATGATGCATGGTTCTATCCATATTTTTACTTGTAAATGAATACACAATGTATATATAGTCAAATATAATTTATTTCATCTAATGATGTAAGGGAGCAATGCTTCTTAGCAATTCTCAGATAAGTATGAGACCCCTATGTTTAAATATGTTGTTTACACCAGTAGATTCAATGTTTGTGACATGTTTGAAAAAATTCTTGTCATGGATAGGAGGGGTCCATATGAGTTCTTGTTGATGGCATTGCTTCCATATAATTATCCTTTTGTTATTTATCATCCCTTAATTTTTCATGAATTTTTTGGCAGTGACCTGGGCTCTGGGCTTGAAAAGGTGGCTCAAATCCCGGAGCCCGAGGCACAGAACTGAGCATTTGGGGACCTAGTTGCTAGCATGCAGTTTTATGCTTGTGGCTATAGCTTCCTTGGTGTTGTCATGCAGTGTCATGTCTACGGCTATGGCTCAAATAGGTCAAAATGTCAATGTGACTCAGGGGTAAGAGGCCTTAAAAGTTGGGTTAGCTCATAGGGGTTTCATTGATGATGTACAAGGTTTGTATGTTATGTTTATGTTGGTTCCACTTCCTTAAGGTAATATAGGATGTTTAAGGTAATATAGGAGGTTTAATCTCATTATATTAGCCTCTCGTCGCATATTTACCCTGGTTGGCAGGTTTCTAGGGTAGATGTGGGAAGAGGGTGTTACATCATCGCTCTTAGTAGTGTTTATAGCATGGCCGCCTTCAGCAATCCTTTTGTTCGGAACCTATTAACACAATTATTTTCTACGTAATGTGATCCAGGTGGATATTGGTGGTCACCTGCCTATTCCACTTGGGGCCCCACCATTATCTCTTTCAGTTTTTCAGTTCCGGCTCAAATTACTATTTTTAGCAGTTTTTCGGGTCTTGAACTTCCGAAGCCGTTTTGAGGCCCTAAACGACGTTTTTTGGAAAAACAGAGAGCAACATGGGGCCATGGACTAATGTTTCTCTTTCAAAAATTTTAGTCCTCGGATAGATCTTTCTAACGAGGTATGGTATGCGTCAAACGAAGATCGTATGCCAAAGTTATGCCCCTGGGAAGTTGAAACACCAATTTACCCAAACGGGGCCCACAGTTTTAGCAATTCATCTCCTAAGGGCATAACTTTGGCATACGATCTTAGTTTGACGCGTACCATTTCATTAATATCAAAGAACTGAAATTTTCTTACAGACAGAATGGAAATAAAACTAGCTAGGGCGCTAGTAGCTATCTCTGAGAAGAGATGTGGTGGCTACAGGCCTCTGAACTGAGTTACAATGAGGCTCGAGGGCCTATTTATTATTTATACACAATGGGAAATCCTCAGTAACCAAAACCCTATCCCTAGGATATGAAGCGCCAAAACTATGGGCCCCGTTTGGGTAAATTGGTGTTTCAACTTCCCAGGGGCATAACTTTGGCATACGAACTTCGTTTGACGTGTACCATACCTCGTTAGAAATATTTATCCGAGAACTAAAAATTTTGAATGAGAAACATCAGTCTATAGACCCATGTTGCTCTCCATTTTCCCAAAAAATGTCGTTTAGGGCCTCAAAACGGCTCCGGAAGTTCAGGACCCAAAAAACTGCTAAAAATAGTAAGTTGAGCCAAAACTGAAAAACTAAAAGAGACAATGGTGGGGCCCCAAGTGGAATAGGCGAGTGACCACCAATATCCACCTAGATCATTCCTCCCCCCTTAGGAAGCAATGGTCCCCATTGCGTTAAGTTCCTCCATGAGATGAGGAAACTTCTACTGAACTTGGTCCCTGGTGAACCACTTTCCTTGGTGCAGGAATTGGCCAGCTTTGACAAATCGATACAGTTGGATCTTCTGTTAGCGAGTGTTCTTGATTTGCATGTCCGTCATACAATCTGTGGTGGCCTGTTCCATGTAGTCTGGGTTTAACTCTGTTGGTGTGAGTTGTTCTGTAATGTCAGAGGTGTCCAGTAGAGGTGGGAAGTAGGGACGAAGGTGGTCCACATTGAATACTGGGTGTAGACCAAGGAATGGTGGAATACTAAGCTCGAAGGAATTGTTCCCTACAGCCTTGGTGATGGTGTACGGCCTGTATCGGAGTGAGCGAAGCTTGCGATGGGGTCCAGTGAGGCGCTCCTTCTGCAAATGTATCCATACTTTTTCGAGAGTGGTATGCTCTTTCTTTGTTTTTCTTTGCATGTCCCCAATGCATTCAGTGTATAAGGAGTTAGGGCTCGATCTCGTTGAACCCTTGCAATATTAGCCTCGCAAACCCTGACGACCTCCCATGGTGGAAGAAAAGAAAGACGAAGGCAAGAAGATCCTATCAAAATATTTCTCGAGGAGGCCCTCGAGAAACAAAGGAACGTGATGATGGATAACTTTGCTCAGATCCTTCAAGGACTGCCCACCTACAACGCATCTACATCCAACAACCATTCTGGAAGTGCCACTCCCTTCAAGGTACAGGTAAACTTCGACATTCCTATATTTGAAGGCCAAATAGATGCAGATGCCGTAGATAGATGGTTAAATTTGCTAGAAGGGTATTTCTCGGTCCATGATTTCTCTGACCGAGAAAAGATTATTTTTGCACTCCTCAAAGTCGTCCCCCATGTCAAAGACTGGTGGGAAACCTACTGTGAGAAAGAGGACGAAGGGGAACCCTCTTTGTTCTCGGCCACACCCACTTGGGAATTTATTCCGAGACGACATCAAGGAACAATATTACCCCGTGGGGAGCTATGAGGACAAATACATCCAATGGACCACGCTGCGGTAGCAAAGGGATCAACATGTGCACGGGCGGCGAATCGATTTCCCGCCTGCGCCTGATATTGGGTATTAAAGATTTAGAGAGACATTTGGTCATTTCAAATCCTTGTCGCTGTAGAAACAAACACATTCAGGAGGAAATGGAGTTCCTCGACATTACATCGCTTGGCATGGGATATCGCTATGCCGCCAAGATCAAGCAGAAATTTAAGCAGAAGAAGCGAGACTTTGGATCTGCAAATCTGAAAGATGCCCCCGAACTGAAGAACAAGGGGCAAGGCCAAAGAAATGTGACTCAGAACAACTCCACAAATCCAAAGAAGGACACAGGGAAGTGGTGTGACTTTCATAACAACCCCACTCACAGCACAAACGAGTGTCGGGCCAAACAGTCTTTGGTGGCGAACTAAAGGCACCCGAATCAGATGCATTTTTTTATCCTGAGTTAGAACCAGACAAAGGCAATGACAAAGGGAAGCAGATCATTGATGTGGATCCTAGTGCCATTTTTGCCACCACCAAGATCCAGAAGGAGGGTCCAGAGGATCCAGAGGATGGGGAGCGCCTCTTCCAATCGCAGATGTGGGTAAAGGGTTCTCCGCTGCAATTTCTCGTCGATAGCGGAAGCCAAAAGAACCTCATTTCAGCAGAGGTTGTGAAGCGGCTCGGTCTACTGACCATAGCACACCCGCAGTCGTATACCATCGGGTGGCTCCACCCAGGGAGAGATCTTCACATCCGCCAGCAGTGCCGCGTTCCGTACAGTATCAAGCCATTCACAGATAACCGCTTGGAAGACTAGCGCTTGGTCCTGGCACCTGGGCGTATGGAGTGGGAAGAGTTTAAATACTTAGCCCACGGGGGCTTAAGTCTACAATATGAAAATGTGTTTTTAGGCATTTTTCAATGTTTTTCAAAGGTTTTGAAGGTTTCGATAAGGCAAAGAAGGAGTCTTTAAACCTTATCAAAGGGGTTTTGATGAATAGGGAAGGGGAAAGGCATGAAAATGAAGGATTTCATGGGAGAAGGAAAGGCAAAGATGAGGTTAGTTTTGGAAGAAGGGGAAAGGGGAAAAATGGTGCTTGCAGTAGTTTTTCTTCATGTAATGACACCAGAAATTCTGAGTTGAAAAGGGGAAAAGCAGTGACGATTATCCAAAAGATAGGATATTATCAAAATACTTTAAGCATCAGCGATTTTAGCAATGAATTTGTTTCTTGAAGGCTATCCAACATCATTTAGCCACCACCTAATATGACAAATTCTATGGGTGGCTAACAATGGCTCCACTTGGGGACGGTGCCTTTTTTGAAGGCATCAAGAATTTCAGACTTGCATTCTCTGGGAGGCTGATCAGTTGCCTCGTCCATTGGGTTGCCTTCATTTCTGTGGATGATCTTATTTTTCTCTGAAACATATTAGCATTCATGGATCAACAATGGAACTTCATCAATACAACCTGTCTACCTACCCAATCCTACTGATCTAACATTTTTTCTTCTTTAGAGTGCACTTGGATTAGCAATCTCTTTCACAACATTTTATTCTTTTGAAAGCAGGAAAACTAATCTACTTCTACTCCTTATTTCTCCATGGACTCAGATTAAACAGTTGAGTCCATATTATTCTCTACCTAATCTACTGTCTGTTGGGATTTAAACTGTCCAACAGACTTTATTCTCTAAATTCTACAACAGAAATTTAAAAAGCATTCAAATCAAGATTAAGTTGTTTGACTTGATGTTGATCTATGGCATAAGAACAACTGCACATAGACATTATTTTGCACAAAATTAAAACAAAAATGAAGGCTTAAGATCTAATTTTTCAAAGCACTTCCTTCCTCTTTTTACAGCTCTGTTTTTTAATTTGTTTGAGTTGTTTTTTGCTTATCCCCTGGTTCAGATTTTGAGCTAACTAGAACCAGATTTACCTCTTGTTTGACTCAAGATTTGAAACAGATTTGAGTCACTCTCTTTTCTTGGAATATTTAGGTTCGGATTTTGAGCATATTTGAAACTTTGATTTCTATCCTAAACTATCTACTGATAAGCCAAGATTAATCAATTTGGAAAATCGAATTCACTATCCTATCAGCAGAAAATTTAAAGCTAATTAGTCAATATTAAACTGTTTGACTAACTAGAAGTGTGTTTTTTAGGAGTGGCATTTGAGCTTGCACACTTTCAGATTTGTTTCTCTTTTTGGGTATGGGGCTATACCTTTCTTGTTTTCACAATCTGCCCTTTTTCCTTTCTTTTCTTTGTTTTTGTATTTTTTATTTTCATAACCTTGAATGCAATGTTAAGACTATGATATTTACAATGGTAAAATAAAATGCTTTAAAACTTATGATTCCTGGAAAAAGTAATGCTTGAGCATTCTGCCATTGACAGGACCTCCATACAGATCTTCTCCATTCAATTCCTTCAGGAAAAATGCATTGTGACCCCTCTCAGCATGAATAATATATGGACCTTTCCACAAGTTCTCAAACTTTCCATGTTTTCCCTTCTCTTCTCTCCTTGAATCCCATTTAAGAACAACATTTCCAACTTGGAAATTGTCTGCCTTAGTCCTCTTATCAAATAGCTTCTTCAGAGCACTAACACCTGGTTGTAACCCAAGAACCCATCTAAGAGGGACATATTTATTGATTTCTTTGTAGTTAACCTATCAGCCCATAAGGCATGAACCAGCTTACTATGCCATGATTTTTTATTCTGTTCCAACAGTTTCTTAATGATATTGATGAGGCTCTTGTTGGAAGATTCAGCTAATCCATTTCCTTGGGGATAGTAAGCAGTGGAATGGCCCAAGGTTATGTGGTATTTGTAACAGAAATCAACCATCTTCTTAGATTTAAAAGCAGCAGCATTGTCTGTTATGATTTTTTTTGGACAACCAAATCTGGATAGGATATTTGTTTCAAGGAACTTGATAATGACAGAGTCATTAGCCTTTCTGGAGGGGTATAGCTTCTATCCATTTGGTAAAGAAGTCAGTGGATGTGAGGATCCATTTATGTTGAGCTGAGGAGGATGGGTGAATTTCCCCAATTAAGTCTAAACCCCATTGTTGAAAAGGTGCCTCAACTCTGATAGGATGTAAGGGTAAGGGAAGGAGTTTTCTTTTGCCATCAAAAATTTGACACTTATGGAAGGACATGACCAACTTTTGAGTGTCTGAGAAAAGGGTAGGCCAATAGTAACCAGATCTAAGAATTTTATTCGTTGTGGCCTTCCAGTAGAGGTGTCCTCCACATTCTCCGTCATGCAACTCATGCATGATTTTTTCTGCATCATCTTCAAGTAAACATTTAAGAAAAATTCCAACAGCATTTTTCCAATATAATACCCCATCTAAAATGCAAAAACTCAAAGCTTTTTGTTTCAAAAATCTAGCTTTGGTTTTGGACAACGAAGGAGGGGCATTTAAATATAAAATCATATAAATAATGTCAGCATACCAAGGAGAATTCAGAAATGTTTCTTCAATAAAAGGAGCAGTAGATTCTTCTATTTCTTCCAACGCATCTACCATATTCATGTCTAGTGCTTGAAAGTTAGACTCAGCCATAATTTTTTCTAATCCCTGCCCTTTAACTAGTTTGGTAGGCCTAATTTCTAAGTCATGTTCAATAATAGTTGCAATCCCATTTCCCCTTTTACCATCAGGGTCTTGACTGAGAATGTCCTTGACAACAGTATGTGGAACAAAAGAAATTATGTGAGAGTGTAAAATATAGACCCTAAAGTCTTTTAATGCTTTGACCAATTCTAAGGCTTGCTTATCCATGATGTTATATTTGAGAGGAGCATCTCTTAAGGCCCTAATAAAAAGGGATATTGGTTGTTCTTGCCCTGAATCATTCTTCTGAAGTAATACTGCAGTTATTGTATGTTCAGATGCAAAAGAAAAGATATAAAAGTATTTGGTGAAATCTGGACTAATCAGGACTGGTGTTTGAGTAAGAGCTTGTTTGACCAGTTCGAATGATTGTTTAGCTGATAAAGTCCATTTTACACCTACATATTTCTTAAGCATGTTTGTAATGTTTTTTAATAGCCAAGCAAGGTTGGGGATGAACCTTCTAAGAAAATTAATCTTTCCAATGAAAGATTGCAACTCTTTGAGGCTTCTTAGATGGCTGATTTGTAATATGCCATCTATCCTTGTAGGGTCTATTTTGATTCCCTCTTCTGAAATTATATGGCCAAGAATTTTACCTTCTTGGAGACCAAAGAGTGTTTTCTTTGGATTCAATGACAAGCCAAATTTCCTACACTTCTCAAAAACTTTTCTTAGGTGAATCAAATGTTCTTCATTAGTTTTTTAGAAAAAAGTTATGTCATCAAGGTAAATGATTATGAAATAGCCAATATCTTCAGAAAATGCTATGTCCATGTTCCTTTGGAAGGTGGCCCCTGCATTCATTAATCCGAAACGCATTTTGACATACATAAAGGTGCCCCAAGGTGTGGTAAAAGCAGTTTGATTTGGTCACTTCAGAGCACTAACACCTGGTTGTAACCCAAGAACCCATCTAAGAGGGATATCCTTCTAGACCCAACTACCCTTTGAAGTATATGGTCCATCTTGGGCAAGGGGTATTTGTCCTTTAAAGAGGCTCTATTTAAATTTCTAAATTCAATACAGAGCCTGATTTGCCCTGTTTTCTTTCTAACAGAAACTAAGTTTGATACCCACTCTGAAAAACTAATGGGTACTATGATTCCAGCATCATGCATTTTTTCAATCTCTGCCTTAACTAGAGGTTGTAAGAGAGGATTTATTCTCCTTAGTTTTTGTTTGAAAGGCTTTTGATTTTCTTTCAAATGAATTTTATGCTGGATGATGCTGGTATCATATGATTTTAGGTCTTTGTATCCCCAAGCAAAAACATGTTTAAACTCTTTGAACGGATCTATGTACTGCAGTTTTATGTGAGCTGGGAGAGTGTTGGATAGCTTGATCATCTTGGGTTCTGCTAGACTGCCTATGTTATGCTCTTTTGTATTTGTTTCCACAGGCTCTATTCTCGGTTCTTTGGCTACATCGTTAAAATCGAAAAGGTGCTCTAAAGGTGCTAGACCTCTTGGAATTTTATCATTTTTTCATTGTAAAACTTCCAAGTCTTCTTGGTCTGTGTTATCAGTTATCTCTGCTTCAAAAGGATTTTCATAATGATTTATATCAGCAGTATATGTCATTTCAACTTCTTGGATTTTTTCAATATATAAGCAATTTTTTTTATGGCTGGTTTCTAACATTGGTATGCTGAAATCATTTTCTGATTTCAATAAATCATCTATGTGTTTGTCAGAATCAAACACCTGCCAGTGATCTTCGTTGTCAGGCACAGCAGGCCTGTGTTTTACCTTCACACTAAGTTGTTCATTTATTTCAGGTATTTGGCAATTGCTGGCATTGAAAGAGAGTTCATTTTCTAGATGATTTAGTGCTGTAGGGATGAAAATGAGTTCATATTTTTCAAAGGTTTTCAATAGATCCAGGGCAGCGTTTCAATATTCCCTAAGTCTTGGATTTTTAGCTAAGTATTCTCCTTTGATTTGTCTTATGATAAGTTTAGAATCTCCTAACATTGATATCCTTTGGGCTTCTAACTGTTTAAGCAGTTGTAAGCCTAAGAGAAGTGTTTCATACTCAGCAATATTGTTAGTGCATGGGAAATCTAATATAGATGAAAAAATCTGATTTGTATTTTTAATCTAAACACCTGCCCCTGCGCTTGTTTTATTACAGGATCCATCAAATTTTATATTCCACAGTATGTTTAGCTCATTTTCATTTTCTTGTTGCTGTTGATCGTCACTGTTTTGAATTTGATTGTAGGGAATATTTGATTGTTCTGATGAACTGATTGGGTATATGTTTTCTTTATCTTGTTGAGTGATTTCATCTTCGTTACATAAGATAAAGGAATCTAAACTTGATTGAATAGAATAGATTGGAGAGTTGTTTGGTTTTTCTATGTTGCTCACCATGTACTTCATGTGAGATTCCCTATATAGTCTTCTATTTTGATTAAAAACGGGAATGGTGGCATAAGAAATGTCCATTTGAAGGCTTCCCTGAAGTTTGGCTCCCCAAGATCTTGATAAGAGCATGCCATACTTAGGGGGAATGTCAGCTACAACTATGTCCATGACTAAACTCTTAGCAGGGATTTGGGATAATTTTACACACAAATATTTGATTAAACCCAAATATTTGACTCTGCTTGAGTCAAAGGAATACAAATATTTGTATGGTCTAGTAATTTATAAGCCTAAGCTTTCCATCACTACCTTGGGCATTAGATTGTGTGAAGCTCCTGAGTCTAACATAGCATTGTGTAAAATTTTCTCATGTATGTTCAAGCTAACATAGAAGGGAGGGATAGCCCCTTCTTGGTATTTTCCTTCAACTTCTGGACCAAACAACAACTCAGGTTTGTCATTTTTCAAGTTTAAGGTGTCAGTATCACTTCCTAAGTTCAAAGCTTTCAAAACTTGGTTTCTGTACACTTCTTGGGTTACTAGTTCAGTTAGGGGAATGGTAATTTTTATCTTAGCAGCCTCTCCCTCAAGACTGAACGGAACAATAGACTTGTTCATATTTACATCTTTCTTTTCACTTGAATTCCTTTTGACAATTTTGATTTGCTGAACCTTATTTGGACTGGTAATTGGGACAGTTTTATTAGGACCACTAGTTGAAGTGCTAGGGGTACTCTGTTCAACATCTTGTTGGACACCTTTGTCTTTGTTTATGTCTGGTTTCTTGGTCAAAATGTTGGTCTTTTCTGCTGTCTTTTTGGGCTGAGTTTTTGTGTTTTTCTTGACAGTAGTGTTAGTGTTTTTGTCCTTGGAATTATCTATGTTCCCCTTGCTCCTAAGATCATACTATTTGTGTACCTCCATGATTGCCTTTTCGAGCCCCAATCTATAGTCATCAGAATCTCCATAAGTGTTTGTACCTTGATCAGAAAAGAAACCTTGTTCTTCTTCAGTGAGGAAAGCATCATCCTCACTGTCTGATCCAATCAATTTTACATGACATTCTCCCAACCTTTCCATCTCCCTATCTTCCTCATATTGATCTACATAGTTCTGTTGGAAGGGAGCTCTAATTTGCTGGTCGTTATCTATTTGCCCACCTGGATTGTTTTCTCTCCTAAAATTTTGATTTCTGTTTCTATTTTGGGAGTTGTTCTGATTGTCTCTTGGCTGTGTTCTCTCAAGTATGCTCATCCTTTTCATCATCTCTTCCAACATCTTTTCTGTTTTTGAGCTGGATGTGGAGGGTGTAGTGTCATATCTATAAGTTACCCTCTTCTCTGATTTCAAACTATTTCTTTTCTCAATTATGTTTGCTTCTACGCTCACAGCTCCTTTCTGCATGTCTTCTAAGGTTAAGTAATCCCTCTCCCTTAACTGATACATCATGTCCACTTCAAGGCCTTCAGGATATCTTACTAAGGCCATGCCTTGAGGAGGCTTCATGTGAGGTGGAAGAGCACTATAAACCCTATTGAACCTAGTGGAGTAGTCAGAAACACTCTCTCCTTGATTTCTCTTAAGGCTGCTATATTCTACTAGTATTTGGAGAGGATTATTTTTGAGTTCCCATTTGTTGACGAATGTTTGATGCAAGGCGGGGAGATCATTTATGCTATTGGGAGGTAAGTTTTTAAACCATTTATTTACATCTCCTCCTAAACTTTGAGCGAAGATCCTCATTTTTACATTTTCTTCTTCTATCTCCATGTAATCAAATGCATCTTCCATCCTATCTACATGTTGTTGAGTTGTTTTAGACTATTTTCCAGTGAAATGAGGGATTTTGGATTGGTAATCGTTTGGTAGGGGAAGTAGAGGTTGCGGTAACACTAATGGGGCATACCATGTCGCCATGGCTGGAAATAAGGGTGGATTTACAAGAGGTGGATTTACAAAAGTGAAAGTGGGCTGAAATGGAGTGTTTTGAACAGTGGTAGTGTGAATTGGAGTGGAAGAAATACTTGGGCCAGCAAACTGATTTTGAGCAGACTTGTTATGGAAAAGACTAAAGTGATGAAGAAGCTGGGAATCAGGAGGAGTGGAAGGTGAGGCTTCTCTACTGAGGCTTCGTTGCAAATCTACAATATCAAGATCAGTTTGATTTAAATTACCTTGAGAGCTGGTTCTAAAGATGTTCTTAGTATGATGTAAATCAAAGAGTGAATCCTCTAAGACAATAAGGTTTTCAGGGACAGAATTTGTTCTTAGGAGACTCCTGTTAGCAGCTAATTTTCCAGAGTTAGAAGTCTGCCACAGAATTATCTCAATATTGTCAACGATTAAAGGAGGATTTGGGTTTGGATGGGATCTAGTGTTGATCCTATGTGAAGCTAGACTACTTTTTCAAAAATGAGAGAGGTTGAGGTTTTTAGGGATTGTTTTTGGGAATTTTACCTCTCACAATGTTTTATCTAGTATGGGACTAGACTTCTAAACTTCTTCAAGGCTGGTTAACACAGTCCTAAAGAGATCTGGGAACCTAGATGAGTAATAGGCCTACTAATGCTAGTGGAGTTGCCAGGTGGAAACTTTTAGCTTTTATGAAGGTAAGATATTAGATGGTTCCACCACCATGTTTATTATGAAACCAAACTGAAATGTTTTGGGTTTTTCTGAGTTATTTCGGTCTTATAGGTTATAAGAGTGTCCTAAATCTGATTTAACACTTAGCTAGGGTGTCAAACATACAGAGTTCACTCTTATGGCTTGGTAACTGAAAACTTCAAGGTTTGATAAGGTTTAATGAGAATACTAAGGGTTACTTAGTTTGTCACTGACTCATTTAAGTCCTATCATGATTACCATTTTTCAGGTAGTGCTTGAAGAAGGTTACTTATGTTATACTGGGCCTAAGAAGTTTTAAGAAAGGTTTTCAAACCACTATATTCTTATTATGTCCCACCGTGATCGCCATTATGTTGGTGTCCCGTGTTTTGATAGTTTTGCAAATCAAAAGACAAGGCAACATCAAAACCAATCTTTAGAGTCCCAGGATCTAGTCCTCCTATTCTCAGACAGGGATCTCTCGAATGTTTGTTTGCAAAGTTTTATATTGTGTGCTTATAATATGGATTTTAGACTAGTTATTAAGTGCAGGTGTTTGTTTATTTGGTTGGTTGGATTGATACAGCAGAACATGAAAGGCCTAGGAAAGATATATAGAAAGGAGAAACATCTGGTTCATTGGGCAATGGAGTCAAAAAGAGGTCATGACAAACTTATCAATGGATATGGGATATCAGAGGGAAAATCTAACTTGGCCACGGGATCCTTTTGTTTTTGGAATGAGATGGACATCAGTGATTTGGAAAGAGAAGTTTAATTCTCAAACAAAGAGAATTTGAAAACACAATTTGAACAATAAAGATATTTTTGATAGAAAGGGCTAACCATAAATTCTACAAATCACACCTCTAAGCAAACAATGATTTCAAAACAACTTTTAAAGCGAAATGTAAGATTCGGGGAACACCCTATTTCCTCAAATATTTTATTTCAAATGACTTAGAAAACATAAAATATTCACTGATAACTGCAGTCATAGAAGAGGGAACACCTAACACATCTATGATTACAACTATAAAGACCTTTGATACAACTATTTAAGTAAGGACAAAGGGAAAGATCAGAACAGACCTCCTTGGCTCACTGTAAACAGAAAACTACAAAGGGAGACTTCAATAACAGTTTTAAAGTGGTAGCAGACAAGCAGGGAGAACCATAAATCATGTTGAAACCAACTATTCGAACTATTAAGGAAATAAAAAAGCATGAAGACTAAAGAGAGAGATTAAAGACTCTAAAATACTTCAGCAGAAGAAAACATAAAACAATGAAGGATGAACAGGTCTAAGGTGCTTCCAAAAGTCATTTCTTAGCCTAAAACTTTCGACCTACTGTAGTAAGAAATTATGGAACAGAATGAAAACAGGAGAAAACATTGAACAGTTTAGAATAATTCACAAACAGCCAAGCTCATGGACCCAATGATAGAGCCTTCTCAGGAACAAGCATGAAACAATATCATCAAGGCTTCCAAGACTTCAATTTGTTTTTCAACTTCAACAGACTATGTATTATTTCAAAAAGTTTCAATATTACAACTAGTGATCAACCAATCCCTCACTCATCTTCTTCAGAAATATATATAGAAGAATGAGGAGGTGAGATCTGATAAAATATCTCAAAAACTAATTAATACAGACTTAAATGGCTACTTGGCCTTTGGGGGCTCAATGAATCAACTTACATAGGTGTCCTCTGTATAAAATCATTTACATTAACTATTAGGTTTGCTGGAAAGAATTTGTTGACTTCAAGGCTTCTCATCATCCTTGAAATAACTTCTGCTGACAGCTACAATAAGTTCCTTTGGTTGAAATAATTATTGAGTTGTATTGATGCTAAATATCTCCTGGTCTGGTAATAACTTCGACCTTCTTTTATTGCTTTGAGGCTGTAGGTGGCTTTGCGGCGAATTGAAGTTTTAATTAGCCCCTGAGGTGATAGTGGAGGTCTCTTTTCCGATAAAATAGTCTTGATTTTTCTTGTTAAACTGTGGTTTAGGCTTCTGATAATTCATTTTTAGCCGTAATCCCTATAAATCTGTCTTCAATTTTATGTCCTAATAAATTTTATCTTCGGCGCCGATACTTCTCTGACTGTGCTCGATTCACGGTGTTTTTGCGGATGTGCAGGGCTGCACAGGGGCGATATGGCATCAATGCCTCATGAATCACCAATGAAACGTGAATTTTAAACCCTCGAAAATACAAAAAAATATTATAAAATCCTACATATATAGGTCTGCTGCTTCAGAAAGCACATGGAAAGAGTAGGGCCATTGGATGGCATCATCCAACGGTCGAGATTGATCGGGGGAAATCAAAGGGAAGGCGGAAGAATAATTTAAATCAGAGTCGTCGATCGTGTAGAGATCGACGGCCAAGAGCGGAGGTGAAGGGACAATCGTGCGCCATCGGATGAGATCGGCCCAGGCGATCAACGGCGGAGAACAGGCGTTAAAAACTTTAGAAAATGTGATCGGACATCAAGATTTTAATTAAACCATGCTAAATAAAATTCTTGGGTCCGGATTTGCTGACTGGACGAGGAACCATGGAGACCTGTCCAATAGAAAACTGCCGCATGGACGCTGATGTGGTGTTGGGACCACTAGCACTGCTGCGGGCAAGGGGACTGGGCGATGGAATGTGGGTCGTCGATCTGCAGATCAAATCAACGGCGGAGATATTTTTAAACACGGCGTCGTAGCTTGCTTATCGCGTGGGCATCTTCGGTGAGCGATCGCCGTCCATTGAGCGGCCCCAGATCGAACGGTGGACGCCAATATCGCGCCGGGTCCACGTCCGAACTTTAACGCGCGATGGACGGCGATTTTGTGAACAATGCACAAGACACGTGTCGACCAGCATATGGAATCGCTGCGAAATGGAAAAAACCGCCGCGCGCTCAGAAGTGGTGTGATGAAATCCGCCCAGTTTTGCAACGGTGAGTGGATGGCGGGGACCACCGGGTTAATAGGTCGTGCGCCGTCCGATCTTCAGGTCGGATCGACGATGCGGAGCGACTGAAATTTTGCACTGGCGAAAAAGTTAATAATATAATAAAAATCAAAAATTCATATAACCGAAGGTTTAAAATATTAATTTACAATGCAGCTTGGCGCTCGACTGCGAGGCCAGGGGTTATATGGAAAATGATATGACCGGGGGGCTTATGGAGGTAGGGCTAATCGGCGTCGGAGAACGGGATAACCGCTTGGAAGACTAGCGCTTGGTCCTGGCACCTGGGCGTATGGAGGGGAAGGGTTTAAAGACTTAGCCCACGGGGGCTTAAGTCTACAATACATTAAAAAAATGATTTTCAAAGGTTTTGAAGGTTTCGATAAGGCAAAGAAGGAGTCTTTAAACCTTATCAAAGGGGTTTTGATGAATGGGGAAGGGGAAAAGCATGAAAATGAAGGATTTCATGGGAAAAGGAAAGGCAAAGATGAGGTTAGTTTTGGAAGAAGGGGAAAGGGGAAAAATGATGCTTGCAGCAGTTTTTCTTCATGTAATGACAGCAGAAATTCTGAGTTGAAAAGGGGAAAAGTAGTGATGATTATCAAAAGGATAGGATATTATCAAAAGACTTTAAGCATCAACAATTTTTAGCAATGAAATTGTTTCTTGAAGGCTACCCAACATCATTTAGCCACCACCTGATATGACAGAATTTATGGGTGGCTAACAGTGGCTCCACTTGGGGATGGTGCCTTTTTTGAAGGCATCAAGAATTTCAGACTTGCATTCTCTGGGAGGCTAATCAGTTGCCTCATCCATTGGGTTTCCTTCCTTTCTGTGGATGATCTTCTTTTGCTCTGAAACATATTAGCATTCATGAATCAACAATGGAACTTCATCAATACAACCTGTCTACCTACCCAATCCTACTGATCTAACATTTTTTCTTCTTTAGAGTGCACTTGGATTAGCAATCTCTTTCACAACATTTTATTCTTTTGAAAGCAGGAAAACTAATCTACTTCTACTCCTTATTTCTCCATGGACTCAGATTAAACAGTTGAGTCCATATGATTCTCTACCTAATCTACTGTCTGTTGGGATTTAAACTGTCCAACAGACTTTATTCTCTAAATACTACAACAGAAATTTAAAAAGCATTCAAATCAAGATTAAGTTGTTTGACTTGATGTTGATCTATGGCATAAGAGCAACTGCACATAGACATTATTTTGCACAAAATTAAAACAAAAATGAAGGCTTAAGATCTAATTTTTCAAAGCACTTCCTTCCTCTTTTTACAGCTCTATTTTTTAATTTGTTTGAGTTTTTTTTGCTTATCCCCTAGTTTAGATTTTGAGCTAACTAGAACCGGATTTACCTCTTGTTTGACTCAGGATTTGAAACAGATTTGAGTCACTCTCTTTGCTTGGAATATTTAGGTTCGTATTTTGAGCATATTTGAAACTTTGATTTCTATCCTAAACTATCTACTGATAAGCCAAGATTAAGACTATGATATTTACAATGCTAAAATAAAATGCTTTAAAACTTATGATTCTTGGCAGAAGTAATTCTTGAGCATTCTGCCATTGACAGGACCTCCATACAGATCTTCTCCATTCAATTCCTTCAGGAAAAATGCATTGTGACCCCTCTCAGCATGAATAATATATGGACATTTCCACAAGTTCTCGAACTTACCATGTTTTCCCTTCTCTTCTCTCCTTGAATCCCATTTAAGAACAACATTTCCAATTTGGAAATTGTCTCCCTTAGTCCTCTTATCAAATAGCTTATTCATATTTTCTTGGACCAATTGTGTTCTCTCATAAACTTCTTCTCTGGTCTACTGTAAATGGATTGTTTGGTTGATTCTTCTCTGCATATCATTCTATTCAATCTGCACTTCTTAAAGGAGTTTCATGACTGAAACTCCTACTGAGGTGGGAAAAACTGCATCCATGCCATAAAATAACTGATAGGGGGACATATTTATTGATTTCTTTGTAGTTAACCTATCAGCCCACAAGGCATGAACCAGCTTACTGTGCCATGATTTTTTATTCTGTTCCAATAGTTTCTTAATGATATTGATGAGGCTCTTGTTGAAAGATTCAGCTAATTCATTTCCTTGGGGATAGTAAGCAGTGGAATGGCCCAAGGTTATGTGGTATTTGTAACAGAAATCAACCATCCTCTTAGATTTAAAAGCAGCAGCATTTTCTGTTATGATTTTTCTGGGACAACCAAATCTGGATAGGATATTTGTTTCAAGGAAATTGATAATGACAGAGTCATTAGCCTTTCTGGAGGGTATAGCTTCTATCCATTTGGTAAAGAAGTCAGTAGCTGTGAGGATCCATTTATGTTAAGCTGAGGAGGATGGGTGAATTTCTCCAATGAAGTCTAAACCCCATTGTTGAAAAGGTGCCTCAACTCTGATAGGATGTAAGGGTAAGGGAAGGAGTTTTCTTTTGCCATCAAAAATTTGACACTTATGGCAAGACATGACCAACTTTTGAGTGTGTGAGAAAAGGGTAGGCCAATAGTAACCAGATCTAAGAATTTTATTCGCTGTGGCCTTCCAGTAGAGGTGTCCTCCACATTCTCCATCATGCAACTCATGCATGATTTTTCCTGCATCATCTTCAAGTAAACATTTAAGCAAAATTTCAACAGCATTTTTCCAATATAATACCCCATCTAAAATGCAAAAACTCAAAGCTTTTTGTTTCAAAAATCTAGCTTTGGTTTTGGACAACGAAGGAGGGGCATTTAAATATAAAAGCACATAAATAATGTCAGCATACCAAGGAGAATTCAGAAATGTTTCTTCAATAAAAGGAGTAGTAGATTCTTCTATTTCTTCCAACACATCTACCATATTCATGTCTAGTGCTTGAAATTTAGACTCAACCATAAGTTTTTCTAATCTCTGCCCTTTAACTAGTTTGGTAGGCCTGATTTCTAAGTCATATTCAAGAATAGTTTCAATCCATTTTCCCCTTTTACCATCAGGGTCTTGACTTAGAATGTCCTTGACAACAATATGTGGAACAAAAACAATTATGTGAGAGTGTAAAATATAGACCCTAAAGTCTTTTAATGCTTTCACCAATGCTAAGGCTTGCTTCTCCATGATGTTATATTTGAGAGGAGCATCTCTTAAGGCCCTACTAACAAGGGATATTGGTTTTTCTTGCCCTGAATCATTCTTTTGAAGTAATACTGCAGTTATTGTATGTTCAGATGCAAAAGAAAAGATATAAAAGTCTTTGGTGAAATATGGACTAATTAGGACTGGTGTTTGAGTAAGAGCTTGTTTGACCAGTTCGAATGATTGTTTAGCTGGTAAAGTCCATTTTACACCTACATCTTTCTTAAGCATGTTTGTAATGTTTTTTAATAGCTCAGCAAGGTTGGGGATGAACCTCCTCAGAAAATTAATCTTTCCAATGAAAGATTGCAACTCTTTGAGGCTTCTTGGATACCTGATTTGTAATATGCCATCTATCCTTGTAGGGTCTATTTTGATTCCCTCTTCTAAAATTATATGGCCAAGAAGTTTACCTTCTTGGAGACCAAAGAGTGTTTTCTTGGGATTCAATGACAAGCCAAATTTCCTACACTTCTCAAAAACTTTTCTTAAGTGAATCAAATGTTCTTCATCAGTTTTTGAGAAAACAGTTATGTCATCAAGGTAAATGATTATAAAATAGCATATATCTTCAGAAAAGGCTATGTCCATGGCCCTTTAGAAGGTGGCCCCTGCATTCATTAATTCGAAAGGAATTTTGACATACATAAAGGTGCCCCAAGGTGTGGTAAAACAGTTTTGATTTGGTCACTTGGGAGCACTAACACCTGGTTGTAACCTGAGAACCCATCTAAGAGGGATATCCTTCTAGACCCAACTACCCTTTGAAGTATATGGTCCATCTTGGGAAAGGGGTAGTTGTCCTTTAAAGAGGCTCTATTTAAATTTCTGAAGTCAATACATAGCCTGATTTCCCCTGTTTTCTTTCTAACAGAAACTAAGTTTGATACCCACTCTGAAAATCTAATGGGTACTATGATCCCAGCATCATGCATTTTTTCAATCTCTGCCTTAACTAGAGGTAGTAAGAGAGGATTTGTTCTCTTTATTTTTGTTTGAAAGGATTTTGATTTTCTTTCAAATGAATTTTATGCTGGATGATGCTGGTATCATATGATTTTAGGTATTTGTATCCCCAAGCAAAAACATCTTAAAACTCTTTGAACAGCTCTATGTGCTGCAGTTTTATGTGAGCTGGAAGAGTTCTGGATAGCTTGATCATCTTGGGTTCTGCTAGACTGCCTATTTTATGCTCTTCTGTATTTGTTTCCACGGGCTCTATTCTCGGTTCTTTGGCTACATCGTTAAAATCGAAAAGGTGTTCTAAAGGTGCTAGACCTCTTGGAATTTTATCATTTTTGCATTGTAAAACTTCCAAGTCTTCTTGGTCTGTTTTATCAGTTATCTCTGCTTCAAAAGGATTTTCATAATGATTTATATCAGCAGTATATGTCATTTCAACTTCTTGGATTTGTTCAATATATAAGCAATTTTCTTTATGGCTGGTTTCTGACATTGATATGCTGAAATCATTTTCTGATTTCAAGAAATAATCTATGTGTTTGTCAGAATCAAACACTTGCCAGTGATCTTCGTTGTCAGGAACAGCAGGCCTGTGTCTTACCTTCACACTAAGTTGTTCATTTATTTCAGGTATTTGGCAATTGCTGGCATTGAAGGCAAGTTCATTTGCTAGATGATTTAGTGCTCTAGGGATGAAAATGAGTTCATATTTTTCAAGGGTTTTCAATAGATCCAGGGCAGCATTTCGATATTCCATAAGTCTTGGATTTTTAGCTGAGTATTCTCCTTTGATTTGTCTTATGATAAGTTCAGAATATCCTAGGATTGATATCCTCTGAGCTTCTAACTGTTTAAGCAGTTGTAAGCCTAGGAGAAGTGCTTCATACTCAGCAATATTGTTAGTGCATGGGAAATCTAATTTATATGAAAAACTCTTATTTGTATTTTGAATCCAAACACCTGCCCCTACGCTTGTTTTATTACAGGATCCATCAAAGTTTATAGTCCACAGTATGTTTGGCTCATTTTCATTTTCTTGTTGCTGTTGATCATCACTGTTTTGAATTTGATTGTAGGGAAGATTTGATTGTTCTGTTGAACTGATTGGGTATATGTTTTCCTTATCTTGCTGAGTGATTTCATCTTCGTTACATAAGATAAAGGAATCTAAACTTGATTGAATAGAATAGATTGCAGAGTTGTTTGGTTTGTCTATGTTGCTGACCATTTATTTCATGTGATATTCCCTATATAGTCTTCTGTTTTGATTAAAATGGGAATGGTGGCATAAGACATGTCCATTTGAAGGCTTCCCTAAAGTTTGGCTCCCCGAGATCTTGATAAGAGCATGCCATACTTAGGGGGAATGTCATCTACAACTATGTCCATGACTAAACTCTTAGCAGGGATTCGGGATAAGTTTACACACAAATCTTTGATTAAACCCAAACATTTGACTCCGCTTGAGTCAAAGGAATACAAGTCTTTGTATGGTTTAGTAATTTCTAAGTCTAATATTTCCATCACTACCTTGGGCATTATATTGTGTGAAGCTCCTGAGTCTAACATAGCATTGTGTAAAATTTTCTCATGTATGTTCAAGCTAACATAGAAGGGAGGGACAGCCCCTTCTTGGTATTTTCCTTCAACTTCTGGACCAAACAACAACTCAGTTTTGTCATCTGTCAAGTTTAAGATGTCAGTATCACTTCCTAAGTTCAAAGCTTTCAAAACTTGGTTTCTGTACACTTCTTGGGTTACTAGTTCAGCTAGGGGAACGGTAATTTTTATCTTAGCAATATCTTCCTCAAGACTGAACGGAACAATAGACTTGTTCATATTTACATCTATCTTTTCACTTGAATTCCTTTCGGCAATTTTGATTTGCTGAACCTTATTTGGACTGGTAATTGGGACAGTTTTATTAGGACCACTAGTTGAAGTGCTAGGGGTACTCTGTTCAACATCTTGCTGGACACCTTTGTCTTTGTTTATGTTTGGTTTCTTGATCAAAATGTTGGTCTTTTCTACTATCTTTTTGGGCTGAATTTTTGTGTTTTTCTTGATAGTAGTGTTAGTGTTTTTGTCCTTGGAATTATCTATGTTCCCCTTGCTCCTAAGATCATATTGTTTGTGTACCTCCATGATTGCATTTTCGAACCCCAATCTATAGTCATCAGAATCTCCATAAGTGTTTGTACCTTGATCAGAAAAAAAACCTTGTTCTTCTTCAGTGAGGAAAACATCATCCTCACTGTCTGATCCAATCAAGTTTACATGAGATTCTCCCAACCTTTCCATCTCCCTATCTTCCTCACATTGATCTACATAGTTCTGTTGGAAGGGAGCTCTAATTTTTTGGTTGTTATCTCTTTACCCACCTAGATTTTTTTCTCTCCTAAAATTTTGATTTCTGTTTCTATTTTGGGAGTTGTTCTGATTGTCTCTTGGTTGTGTTCTCTCAAGTATGCTCATCCTTTTCATCATCTCTTCCAACATATTTTTTGTTTTTGAGCTGGATGTGGAGGGTGTAGTGTCATCTTTATAAGTTACCCTCTTCTCTGATCTCAACCTATTTCTTTTCTCAAATATGTTTGCTTTTACACTCACAACTCCTTTTTGCATGTCTTCTAAGGTTAAGTAATCCCTCTCCCTTAACTGATACATCATGTCCACATCAAGGCCTTTGGGATATCTTACTAAGGCCACGCCTTGAGGAGGCTTCATGTGAGGTGGAAGAGCATTATAAACACTATTGAACCTAGTGGAGTAGTTAGGAACACTCTCTCCTTGATTTCTCTTGAGGCTGCTATATTCTGCTAGTATTTGGAGAGGATTCTTTTTGAGTTCCCATTTGTTGACGAATGTTTGATGCAAGGCGGGGAGATCATTTATGCTATTAGGAGGTTATTTTTTAAACCATTTCTTTACATCTCCTCCTAAACTTTGAGCGGAGATCCTCATTTTCACAGTTTCTTCTTCTATCTCCATGTAATCAAATGCATCTTCCATCCTATCTACATGTTGTTGAACTGTTGTAGACTCTTTTCCAATGAAGTGAGTGATTTTGGATTGGTAATCGTTTGGTAGGGGAAGTAGAGGTTGTGGTAACACTAATGGGGCATACCATGTCGCCTGGCTGGAAATAAGGGTGGATTTACAAGAGGTGGATTTACAAAAGTGAAAGTGGGCTGAAATAGAGTGTTTTGAATAGTGGTAGTATGAATTGGAGTGGAAGAAATACTTGGGCCAGCAAACTGATTTTGAGCAGACTTGTTATGGAAAAGACTAAAGTGATGAAGAAGCTGGGAATCAGGAGGAGTGGAAGGTGAGGCTTCTCTACTGAGGCTTCGTTGCAAATCTGCAATATCAAGATCAGTTTGATTTAAATTACCTTGAGAGCTGGTTCTAAAGATGTTCTTAGTATGATGTAAATCAAAGAGTGAATCCTCTAAGACAACAAGGTTTTCAGGGACAGAATTTGTTCTTAGGAGACTCCTGTTAGCCGATAATTTTCCAGAGTTAGAAGTCTGCCACAGAATTCTCCCAGGATTGTCAACGATTAAAGGAGGATTTGGGTCTGGATGGGATCTAGTGTTGATCCTATGTGAAGCCGGACTGCTTTTTCAAAAATGAGAGAGGTTGAGGTTTTTAGGGATTGTTTTTGCAAATTTTACCTCTCACAATGTTTTATCTAGTATGGGACTAGGCTTCTAAACTTCTTCAAGGCTGGTTAACACAGTCCTAAAGAGATCTGGGAACCTAGATGAGTAATAGGCCTACTAGGGCTAGTGGAGTCACTAGGTGGAAACTTTTAGCTTTTATGAAGGTAATATATTAGATGGTTCCACCACCCTGTTTATTATGAAGCCAAACTGAAATGTTTTGGGTTTTTATGAGTTATTTCGGGCTTACAGGTTATGAGAGTGTCCTAAATCTAATTTAACACTTAGCTAGGGTGTCAAACATACAGATTTCACTCTTATGGCTTGGTAACTGAAAACTTCAAGGTTTGATAAGGTTTAATGAGAATACTAAGGGTTACTTAGTTTGTCACTGACTCATTTAAGTCCTATCATGATTACCATTTTTCAGGTAGTGCTTGAAGAAGGTTACTTATGTTATACTGGGCCTAAGAAGTTTGAAGAAAGGTTTTCAAACCACTATATTCTCAGTATGTCCCACCGTGATCGCCATTATGTTGGTGTCCCGTGTTTTGATAGTTTGGAAAATCAAAAGACAAGGCAACATCAGAACCAATCTTTAGAGTTCCAGGATCTAGTCCTCCTGTTCTCAGAGAGGGATCTCTCGAATGTTTGTTTGCAAAGGTTTATCTTGTGTGCTTAGAATATGGATTTTAGACTAGTTATTAAGTGCAGGTGTTTGTTTATTTGGTTGGTTGGATTGATACAGCAGAACATGAAAGGCCTAGGAAAGATATATAGAAAGGAGAAACATATGTTTCATTGGGAAATGGAGTCAAAAAGAGGTCATGACAAACTTATCAATGGATATGGGATATCAGAGGGAAAATCTAACTTGGCCACGGGATCCTTTGGTTTTTGGAATGAGATGGACATCAGTGATTTGGAAAGAGAAGTTTAATTCTCAAACAAAGGGAATTTGAAAACACAATTTGAACAATAAAGAGTTTTTTGATAGACAAGGCTAACCATAAATTCTACAAATCACACCTTTAAGCAAACAATGATTTCAAAACAACTTTTAAAATGAAATCTAAGATTCGGGGAACACCCTATTTCCTCAAAGATTTTATTTCAAATGACTTCGAAAACATAAAAGATTCACTGATAACTGCAGTCATAGAAGAGGGAACACCTAACACAACTATGATTACAACTATAAAGCCCTTTGAGACAACTATTTAAGTAAGGACAAAGGGCAAGATCAGAACAGACCTCCTTGGCTCACTAAACAGAAAACTACAAAGGAAGACTTCAATAATAGTTTTAAAGTGGCAGTAGACAAGCAGGGAGAACCATAAATCATGCTGAAACCAACTATTCGAACTATTAAGGAAAGAAACACGCATGAAGACTAAAGAGAGAGATTAAAGACTCTAAAATACTTCAGCAGAAGAAAACATAAAACAGTGAAGGATGAACAGGTCTAAGGTGCTTCCAAGAGTCATTTCTTAGCCTAAAAATTTCGACCTACTGTAGTAAGAAATTATGGAACAGAATGAAAACAGGAGAAAACATTGAACAATTTAGAATACTTCACCAACAGCCAAGCTCATGGATCCAATGATAGAGTCTTCTCAGGAACAAGCATGCAACAATATCATCAAGGCTTCCAATACTTCAATTTGTTTTTCAAATTCAACAGACTATGTATTATTTCAAAAAGTTTCAATATTACAACTAGTGATCAACCAACCCCTCACTCATCTTCTTCAGAAGTATATATAGAAGAATGAGGAGCTGAGATCTGATAAAATATCTCAAAAACTAATTAATACAGGCTTAAATGGCTACTTGGCCTTTGGGGACTCAATGAAGCAACTTACATAGGTGTCCTCTGTATAAAATCATTTACATTAACTATTAGGTTTGCTGGAAATAATTTGTTGATTTCAAGGCTTCCCATTATCCTTGAAATAACTTCTGCTGACAGCTACAATAAGTTCCTTTGGTTGAAATAACTGTTCAGTTGTATTGATGCTAAATATCTCCTGGTCTGGTAATAATTTCGACCTTCTTTGATTGCTTTGAGGCTGCAGGTGGCTCTGCGGCGGCTGGAAGTTTTAATTAGCCCCTGAGGTGACAGTGGAGGTCTCTTTTCTGATAAAACAGTCATGATTTTTCTTTTTAAACTGTGGTTTAGGCTTCTGATAATTCATTTTTAGCCGTAATCCCCATAAATATGTCTTTAATTTTCTGTCCTGATAAATTTTATCTTCGGCACTGATACTTCTATGACTGTGCTCAATTCATGGTGTTTTTGCGGATGTGAAAGGCTGCGCAAGAGCGATATGGCATCAATTCCTCATGAATCACCAATGAAACGTGAATTTTAAACCCTGCAAAATACCAAAAACTATTATAAAATCCTGCATATATAGGTCTGCTGCTTCAGAAAGCATGTGGAAAGAGCAGGGTTGTTGGATGGCATCATCCAACAGTCGATATTGATCGGGGGAAATCAAAGGGAAGGCGGAAGAATAATTTAAATCAGAGTCGTCGATCACGTAAAGATCGACGGCCAGGAGCGGAGGTGAAGGGACGATCGTGGGCCGTCGGATGAGATCGGCCCAAGCGATCAACGGCGGAGAACAGGCATTAAAAACTTTAGAAAATGTGACCGGACATCAAGATTTTAATTAAACCATGCTGAATAAAATTCTCGGGTTTGGATTTGCTGACTGCACGAGGAACCATGTAGACCTGCCCAATAGAAAACTGCCGCGTGGATGCTGATGTGGCGTTGGGACCACCGGCACTGCTGCGGGCGAGGGGACTGGGTGATGGAATGTGGGTTGTCGATTTGCAGATCAGATCGACGGCGGAGATCTTTTTAAACGTCGCACCGTAGCCTGGTTATCGCGTGGGCATCTTCGGTGAGCGATCGTCGTCCGATGATCGGCTCTAGATCGGACGGTGGACACCAATATCGCGCTGGGTCCACGTCCGAACTTTAATGCGCGATGGACGGCGGTTTTGTGAACAATGCACAAGACACGTGTCAGCTAGCGTATGGAATCGCTGCGAAATGGAAAAAACCGCCGCACGCTCGGAAGTGGTGCAATGAAATCCGCCCGGTTTTGCAATGGTGAGTGGATGGCGGGGACCACCGGGTTAATAGGTCGCGAGCCGTCCGATCTTCAGGTCGGATCGACGGTGCGGAGCGACTGAAATTTTGTACTGGCGGAAAAGTTAATAATATAATAAAAATCAAAAATTCATATAACCGAAGGTTTAAAATATTAATTTACAATGTGGCTTGGCGCCCGACTGCGAGGCCAGGGGTTATATGGAAAATGATATGACCGGGGGGCTTATGGAGGTAGGGCTAATCAGCGTCGGAGAACGGGATAACCGCTTGGAAGACTAGCGCTCGGTCTTGGCACCTGGGCGTATGGAGGGGAATGGTTTAAAGACTTAGCCCACGGGGGCTTAAGTCTACAATACATAAAAAACATGATTTTCATGGATTTTCAATGATTTTCAAAGGTTTTGAAGGTTTCAATAAGGAAAAGAAGGAGTCTTTAAACCTTATCAAAGGGGTTTTGATGAATGGGGAAGGGGAAAGGCATGAAAATGAAGGATTTCATGGGAGAAGGAAAGGCAAAGATGTGGTTAGTTTTTGAAGAAGGGGAAAAATGGTGCTTGCAGCAATTTTTCTTCATGTAATGATAGCAAAAATTCTAAGTTGAAAGGGGGAAAAGAAGTGACGATTATCCAAAGGATAGGATATTATCAAAAGACTTTAAGCATCAGCAATTTTTAGCAATGAAATTGTTTCTTGAAGGCTACCCAACATCATTTAGCCACCACCTGATATGACAGAATTTATGGGTGGCTAACAAGTTCCTACTCATGTCAAAGTACTTGATTTTTATTGGAATAGATCGTGGATCCGCAGTTTAAATGTGATGACCGTTTGGTTGATCATGCATAGATGCTGCAGAAAATTTAGGCCTATAATAAATATTTAGTGGACGTGACTGCCAGTTACAGATTCGGTTATCTCTAGCCACATGTAGCATACCATTTGAAGCTATGCAGCCAATTGAATATCATAATTACTATCACATGGTGCATGCTACGATCTAAGATACTTACCATAATGAAAAATCTCTTGCATGGGAAGGTGAACCAACGTATCTGTTTTAAACCACCGAGAAGGAAGCTAGACTATTAATTTTGAGTTTAACTGTTTGTGAATGAGATATTCAAGAGAGAAGCTTGAGAAAAGAGTCTTAGATTTCAGACAAGATCTCATAGAAGACACAACAACACATGTTAGGTTAGCTCCTCTAGCCTTTCCACCTATCAGATTCAGCAGACAAGGTTATTTATTACTGAAGATGAATAAGAGAGGAGGAAAGATAAAACGAATTGAACCACAAGGAGTTGACCTAGTGGATGTTAATTAGAATGTGAGAAGGTTTTTTGTTCAAGCAGGGTGGTATCCACTATGTTCAAGACTGGGAATCTCTCGCTTAGGAGTAACTCGGGAGTTTTCACATTCTTTCAATGGATAGGAACCAACCATTTATGGTCTTATATTACAAGTATCAACAAATTCAGTTGATGAAGCTTTCAACCTTCCATGGGAAGGAGAATAGTGGTTTAAAGGCCAAGTCATCATAGGAGGAGACATCAACAGTTTTCTTAAACATGGGCACAGAGATCCCAATTGGGCCAAAGGAATTCCAATCAGTTACCTCAAAATTGAATGGGTTAAAGTTGTTAAGCTCATCAAAATTTACCTCACCTCTGAAAGGAGATACATTGTGGTTTTTCTTTATCACATGTGATTTTTGTTTCATATTATAGGTACGAAGACCCTCAACTTGCCATTCTTTCTGCTAAACAGCCTGAAAATGATGTCACCCAGTATTAAAACACACACAACTACTTTAGAATACAACCTTTATCATCAATTTGTTATCAAAGTGTTAGTTGACGAAGAACTTAGGAAAATAAAACAATCAAGGGAACATTTTCTATTTTACAGGGCAGGTCAACCTGCACCTACACCAAATGTTCCAGCTAACTCTTCTCCAACTTCACAATAACACCCTCAACCTGCAAAAATAACAAAGAGAAAGGCTAAGAAGGAGAATATACATAAGAAAACTAAAGGCTCCTTTATCCAAGGTTGAGAGGAAGTTGGAGAAAGGAGAGAGCTCATCAATCAATAAACCTAAATCCATGAAAATGGTGCCCCCCATTCCTCATTTTCCTAAATTTTATACCAGAGCTCGAAGAGGAAGGTCTGAAACTGCAGAAAAATCCAAAGCATATGTGCTACCATAAATTCCGGAAGCAGACATTCAACAAAAAATTCAAAAAGAATATTAGCCCACTAAGTCTGATGAATAGATCCTAAAAAATGCAAGGTATGAAATTAGTAGCAAAAGAAGGAAAAAATATTCCAAACAACAAGTTTAGACTCAAATCTAAGGTCCTACATAATCCAAGTTTGCTGACAGAGTTCATAGATGTAGAAGGAAAATCTGAACAGTTACAAAATAATGAGTCCAAGAAGAAAGGCAAAGGCAAAGCCCCTATAGAACAACAAACAGAATCCGTAAAAAAAGAAAGATCCAAAAAGTTTCAAAGGACAAAAATACCACTGTCAAAGAATCAGTCACCAGGACCACAAGATCAAGATAGGATGTTGACAACAAATCAGACTTGGACAAGCTTGTTGAAGCTGCAACCCATATGGAAGAAAGTTAAAAAGGTTTCTTAATAAAACACCTTTTTGCTTATCAAGTGCATTTTTGAACAACAGCTCAAATTTCGAAGTGTATAAGTCTACACAGGTTTTTAAAGTGTTTAACGTGCATTTTTTAAAAAGAAACAGAGTGCTACCGAAATTCAGGTAGAATTACAGTTTTTGCGCAGTTATAGGATTTTACCGAAATTTTCGGTAGCACCTGTTTTAAATTATTTTTGACATCTATCAGCAAAGTTTTCGAGCAAGTTCAGGAAAGATAAGGACTCATAACGATATGGATATAAAAAGTGATTATTGGTAAGTGGTTATGAGGTGGTTGAAGGTCAATTTGAATAAAGACATATGGTTATTAAAGAACCAAAGTCGTGAGGAGACAAATCAGCACAAAAAGGGGCAGCATGTCAGCATACTCAATAGTTCAGTCCAAATTCTCTTCCTTTCTCTCATCTACATCTGTCATTTCAGTCAGATTTAGATGGGATATAGCTTTAATGTCCTATAACACCTATGTAATGTTAGGAATAATGGTTCCTTATTTTTAGGAGAGATGGAGTTGGTGCCTCTCTTTCTATATATACCATTTGTAAATACCATTCCAGGGTTGGATCTTAGTCTACCTAAAGACTTAATATAATAAATAAAACTCCTTTTTGCACTTCATGCTGAAGGATTTTGTGATTCAAGGACTATCTAATGTATGGTGTGCTTCTCTCTTTCTTTATTTCTTCTGATTTATGAGTTGTAGCATATATTAAAGTGTGAGTAAGAAATTGTTAGAGGATCTAATAGTAAACTATCTACCTTTTAGTTTTCTGCAAATCATATGTATGTTGTAAAGCATGTTATTGAAGGTTTCATAAAGAATTTATGAAATACTTTATACATGTATGTTAATCTATGAGTGTTGTTTACTTTACATAAAACAGAGTTTATGTAAAGAGCCATTATTGTAGTTGTGTGACTGATTTAGGATATGCATATTTCTTAGAGCAAGTACCAACTATCTATCTCCTTTAATTTGTTACAATTTGCTCCCTATACTACCAGTTTACCCATACAATTTATACTTGCCACATCTTTCCAAATGCATGAAAGTCTTAAAGAATAAAAATCATTTCGAACTCTTTGAGAAGCCATCCCACCACTCAAAACTTTTAAATTTGAAATGAACTATGATGTGTAAGTCTTACTCCTTTTGCATTCAAGGAGTAACTCCTTGCGCTAACATATTCGTTTTTGTTGTCGGGGAGGCGAATTGAATTTTATCCCTGGGTGAATGACAAATTTATAAGTCTGGTTCTGAGGTGTACAATTCCAACAGTCTTTTTAGACTGCTTTACACTCGGTGACTCCATTGTTGAATTTATGGCTCCTAGAAGGGCTAGAACCAAGGCTAACCCATATCCCATTTGAGAACCTCAGTCCCTGACCCTGAAAAGTTAATCAAGAAAAAGAGCAAACGAAATTTTGTTTCCTCTACTACTGTTTTCTCAAAGGCTATCCCTAAAGAAGTCCTGCAAACTCTATCCCCTGATTTTGTAGAAAATCTTGTACCTTCCTTGTTTTCCAGCCAACAAATAGTCTCTACATCAAAATTTGGTGCTTCGTCATCTATTTTTCATAGTCAACCAAATTTTTTTCCACAAATCCAAACAACTCATACCATGGCAGGTCCAAACCCACCCCTAACCGAATGGATGCAGTTGTTGCTTCTAAGTATGCCTCTTTGGTTTTACCTCAACCTATGAATGCATTACTTGCAGGAGATTATCTCAAATATATGCCTAACTTTAGTGGTGAGGGAGAGGTAACAGGTGAAGAACACGTTGTTGATTTCTATACTTATGCTGACAATCTGAATACTGAGCATGAAGATGTCTAGATGAGAGTTTTTGTTCAGAGCCTTAAGGGTGATGTTAGGAAATGGTTTAGATATTTGACAGTTGGTAGCATCATTGGAATTGAAACCCTAGATGATAAATTTTTAAGGAAATGGGGTGATAAGAAATCTTTTTTGTATTATATCATTGAATTTGTTGCAATAAAAATAAAAGAAGGAGAATCAGTTTCTGGATTTTCTAAGAGATTCAATAAGATGTATAACAAAATACCTACTGAATCTTCAACCAAAATCACTTATGTTGGTGCCTTTGATCTTGACTTTTGTTTATTTTTGAGATAAAGAAGATCTACACCACTAACACAAATGCAGGACAATGCACTGGAGGTAGAATCTAATGTATTAGTCGTTGATAGGCTCAGAGGAGGGATTGATAGAGAAAAAAGGGAGCAAAAAGCTAAAGTTTCATCTTCAAGATCTTCTGACATAGATCCTAAGTTAGATGAGCTGACCAAGATGGTAAATTCATTGACCATTGAGATGTCCAAGCTCAATATGGAAGCAATACCAGCTACTACTATAAATGTTTCATTTGGTTAGCGTAATAGGCAACAGTTTAGAAGACCTGATGTTCCTAAAATTTTGCAGCGAGAAAGAAGAGATGTTAATAATCAAAAAATGCAGCCTCCTTTGCAGAATGTTATGTTTGAAAATGAAAATGAAGTTGAAAGATTAGATAAAGGTGTTGATATCAGTTTTCTAAGAGATAAAGAAGGGATGATCCATCTTACACAAGTAGACTATGAAGATTTCATGTCGTATACTCAAAATAATGAAGTGGTTTCTGATCATTCCATGATTGTAGCTGATCATCAAAGTAGATACAATCCCAGATCAAAGAAGATTGATGATAATTTAAAGCTTGTTTCACAACCCAAGAAGAATAACAATTCAGTTAAAATTCTAGCAAAAAAGCAAGTTGTTGAACCTAGCAGACCACAAATTCCAGTAGCAGTTAACCCTCCTTCACTTGAAATAAAAATTGTTCACAAACTGCCACCTGTTTTCAATTTTGAAAATGAGATACAAAAGATAAATATTCATATTCCTCTTGTAGAACTCATGAAGAATGATGATTTCAAAAAAAAATTATGAAAGCTCTTTAGCCTCCACCTACCGAAGTAGCCTCTGATTTTGTTAACCTTCAAGATGACAAGCTCATTGTTATTTTAGGTTCATTGGTAGAAGACAGAGATGACTCTACCCCTCCCTTCTATTTATCTTTGAATATTCATGATAATATCTTGCATAATTTCCTAATGGACTCTAGAGCCTCACATAATTTAATTCCCAAGGTAGTCATGGATGAACTAGGTCTTGAAGTAACTAGAGAGTACCAAGATCTCTACTCTTTTGTTTCCCAGAAATTCCAATGCCTTGGTGTCATCAAAGACCTTGTAGTAAGCCTTTTTTAGTTAACCATGAGAGCAATGGTGATGGATATTGTTGTGACTAACATTCCTCCTAGTTTTGGCATGTTACTTTCTAGATCATGGATTAGAAGGTTGGGAGGAACTTTGCAAATGGGTTTCACTTATGTTATTGTCCCTCTTTTTGGAGAAGAGCAAAGAATACTTTATAGAGAAGCTCAACTGGAATATATCATTAGTGACAGCAAATACCCCACTAATAATCCAATTTATGCAAGAAAAACTTATGTTGGTTCAATTGTTTTACATATGGATAATTATGCCCTGCCTGCAGAAAATATTCAGATTTTGAAGCTTGCTGAAAAATGGATCAGTCATGAGGATTCTAAGTTGTGGAAAACGTATTTTTATGGCTCATATTCTAAAAAAGGAGCTGATGCAGGAATATTTCTCATTTTCCCTTTGAAAGAAAGCTCTACTTTTTCTTTCAAACTTGAATTTGAAGCAACTAACAATGTGGTTAAATATGAAGCTCCTTTTATTGGTTTAAAAACAACAAAAGACATGAATATTTCAAAAATTTATGTTTTTGGAGATGTTGAACTTATTATTCAGCAAATCATAAATGTTTATCAAACTAAGTATCCCAGACTCAGAGATTACCGGAATGCAGTATGGAGCATTGTAGAAGACTCATTCCTGGCCTTTAACATTTCTTTTGTTCCAAAAGAAAGTAATAATTTGGCTGATTCACTTTCTATTTCAGCAAGCTCTTTCAAGATTCCAATACCTATAAAGCTGAAATATGAAGTGGAAGTTAGGTTCAGACCTAGCATTCATTATAATGTCAAACATTGGAAATTTTATGAGGATGATTAGGAGATTAGAAAATTTATTGAAGTTGCTGAATAATTTTTTGTCCTAAACATTGATCAGGATGAATATCTCATGAAGAAGGATGCTGATTTGCAAGACACCAAAAATCTGAAGAAGAAAAAAAACAGATTGTTGATTAGCATATCATTCAGCTGCCTACCAATCATATTCCCAAGTTAATCCCACTTGAAAAGATCTTTGATCACAATGATGTTTTAGTCAAACCATAGTTAGCTGAAACAGAAGCAGAATTGGAAGATTTCAATTTGGGCACAGAAACATAACCGAGATATATTAAGTTGTCAAAAGCTTTATCAAGTTTCTTTGTGAATATGTTTATGTTTTTTCCTGGAACTATGTGGATCTTAAAACATATGATACAGTTATCATTGAGCATAGAATGCCATTTAAATATGGTACTAAGCCATTCTGACAAAAATTAAGACAAATCAGTCCACTATTGTTACCATTGATGGAGAAGGAAGTGAAGAAAATTTTAGGTGCCAAAATCGTCATTCCATTGAGATACTCAGATTGGGTTGCTAATCTAGTTCCAGTAAGAAAGAAGAGTGGTGAAGTCAGATTATATGTAGATTTTAGAAATCTTAACAAATGCTCCAAGAAAGATAATTATCCATTGCCAAAGTTGGAGCATATTCTTCAAAAGGTAACTGTGCCAGACAAAATTTCCATGTTAGATGGGTTCTCTGGGTACAACCAAGTTTTTGTTTGGCCAAAAGACTGAGAGAAGATAGCATTCACTACTCCCTAGGGAACATTTATGTATGCAAAGATGTCAGTTGGGCTTATGAATTCCATAGCTACTTTTCAGTGTGCTATGGACTTTTCATTCATTGGAGAAAAATATAAATTTGTGGTCATCTATTTGGATGATATTACTGCTTTTTTAGCTTCAGATCAAGAACACCTTAGCACTTGAGACAAGTATTTTTTAAATGCAGAAAATATGTTATATCGTTGAATCCAAAGAATTCTCATTTTTCTCTCAAATAAGGTAATATGTTGGGTCACATAGTTTCTAAAGATTGTGTGAAAATTGATCTCAAAAGAGTGAATGTAATTCAGTTTTTAACACTTCCAAGATCCAAGAAAGAGATTCAATCTTTCCTTGGTAAGATCAATTTCTTAAGAAAGTTCATTCCCAATTTTGCTGAAGTGGTGAAGCATATTACTTGCATGTTGAAGAAGGATAAAGAAGTCAAGTGGACATTTGAAGCCAGAAATTCATTTGAGATGATAAAAAAATATATCATTGAAGCACCTCGGTTGGTAATCCCTGACTATTCAAAGCCTTTCTTGATCTTCTCATTTGCCTCTCAAGATATTATTGTTGTTGTTTTGTTACAAAAAGATTTAGAAAATAAGGAAGCTCCCATAACATTTTTCAGCAGAGCTCTTAGAGATGCAGAATTGAAGTATGAAATGTTGGAAAAGCATGCCTCTGCATCAGTGAAAGCTCTGAAAGCTTTTAGAGTTTATATTCTGCATGCTCAAATTATTGCCTATGTACCTTCATCTATTGTTAGAGAAATATTAGTTTAGCCTGATATTGATGGAAAAAGAAGGAAGTGGGTGACTAAATTCCTTGAGTTTGATTTAGAGATAAAGCCCACCAAACTAATCAAAGGTAAAGGATTAGCCGAACTACTAGCTGAAGAAAATTTTATAGTTTTGGGCTTGAATTTCATGGATGACAATCTAGAAGGGAAAATTTCATAACCTATAGACAGCATGGCATTAGATGTAAAACTTTCTGAGTTCAGCTGGTATAAGGATATCATTTATTTTCTGCAGCATTTTAAACCTCCTCCAAATTTTGATAAAAGCAGAGTGAGATATTTGAAGCTAAAAAATGTTAAATTTTGCATCAAGGATAACTATTTATATTGGAAAGATCCTACAGGAGTTTTTTTGAGATGCATTGACACAAATGAGTCCAAGAAAGTTATGTTTGACATGCATAGTAGTGTGTGTGGAGGTCATCACTATTGGAGAACTACTGCATACAAAATACTAAGAGCTAGTTATTTTTGGCCTAGCTTATTTTTTGATGTATGATCTAAGGTGAGATCATGTGAAAAATGTCAGAAGTTCATTAGTAAGAAACATTTGAAGTCTTTGTCTCTCAAGCCCATAGTTTTTCTTGCACCTTTCCAACAATGGGGCTTAGATTTCATAGGATAAATTCATCCACCTTTAAGTGGACAGCATCGTTGGATTCTTGTTGCAACTGATTACTTCACCAAATGGATTAAATCAATACCTACGAGGAATGCTACTCATAAAGTCATAATTAATTTTCTGGAGGGAATCATAACTAGATTTGGATGTCCATCAAGGTTAGTAGGAGATAATGCAACTGCTTTTAAAGCTATACCATTGGTAAATTTCTATGAAGATTATGGTATTCATCTCACTCATTCTACAGCTTACTATCCACAGGGGAATGGGTTAGTTGAATCATCTAACAAAATTTTGGTAAGAATCATCACCAAACTATTAGAGAAAAACAAGAAAGCATGGGACTCAAAACTAAAGTTTTCTTTATGGGCTGACAGGGTGACAATTAAAAAATATATTAATACATAACCTTTTCAAATGGTTTATGGAAATAAGGTTGATTTTCCATTCCAATTAGCTATTTGTGTAGCTAAATTTCTGCAAGATCATGAAGCTGAGCCAAATGGCATTACCAGAATAATTTATCAGATCATAGAAATGCAGCAAAAGTGAGAACAACAATATGATTTGGTAAGAAAAAATAAGCAACTTGATAGAGGAACTAAAAAAGAAGATTTTCGTATTGGAGATCTAGTGTGGAAATGGGATGCACAGCATCAAGATCCAGGTAAGCATTCCAAATTTGATGCTTTATGGCTTGGTCCTTTCAGAATCTCCCATATTTTGCAGAACAATACTTTTTAGTTGCAACATCTTGATGGGACAAAACTGTTTGGAGGCCCATTTAATGGGTGTTTTCTCAAGAAATTATTTCAATAAAGTTGTTGGTGGCCTACGTCCACTGTAAATACCGGTGTGTTTCATAATAAGACTCCATAGCCTAATGACAAGGCACTGAAACTGCAAAAGATTATTAGAGCCTCGCAGAGAGAGCTTTATCCCCTGTGGAGCCAATGTTAACACAGTTCTTTGCTAATTCATGAGTCTATTTTAAATTTTTGTTTTTTAGGTTAGAATCTGAAGATAAACAAATTTAAAAAACAAAAAATTGTAACGCTACCGAAATTTTCGGTAGCACATGTTTTAGCCATTTTCGGACAGTCTGTTTTAATTATGTTTGTGTTGTTTTTCTTTAATCCAATGTTACCGAAAATTCTGGTAACTTCCCCTGTTTTTTTTCTAAATAAAAGAAAAGTGCATCCGCTTTGTGTCAAGCCACATGTTTTTATTATAAATACGTTTTAAGTATTTTATCATGATTTAGATCACATGATAGGTAAGGTTTACGCTCAATAATGTTAATTTAGAGTCATGGTTATACGTGAATGTTAGGTGTCAATCCATAATTAACACAGCCAGTCGTTGTTTCGTCCTGTCTGTTAGTGGAGTCAGTTCCTACTCATGTCAAAGTACGTGATTTTCGTTGGAATAGATCGTGGATCTATAGTTTAAATGTGATGACCATTTGGTTGATCACGCATCGATGTTGATGGAAATTTAGGCCTATAATAATGATTCAGTGGAGGTGATTGCCAGTTACATATCTGCTTATCTCCAGCCACCTGCAGCATACCATCTGAAGCTACGCAACCAATTGAAGATCATAATGACTATGACATGGTGCACGCTACGGTCTAAGATACTTAGCATAATGAAAAATCTATTGCATAAGAAGGTGAACCAACTTATATGTTTTAAACCACCGAGAAGGAAGGAAGACTATCAGTTTTGAGTTTAACTGTTGGTGAACAAGATATTCCAGAGAGAAACTTGAGAAATAATTCTTATATTTTAGACAAGATCTCATAGAATACACAGTAACACCTGTTAGGTCATCTCCTCTAGCCTTTCCACCTATCATATTTCAGCAGACAAGCTCATTTATTATTGAAGATGACTAAGAGAGGAGGAAAGCTAAAATGAATTGAACTACAAGGAGCTGACCTAGTGGATGTTGATTTGAATGTGAGAAGGTTGCTTGTTCAAGCAGGGTGGTATCCATTGTGTTCAATACTAGGAAGCTCTCACATAGGAGTAGCTTAGGAGTTTTCGCATTATTTCAATGTACAAGAAGAAACCATTTATGGTCTTAGATTGCAGGTATCAACAAATTCAATTTTTGAAGCTTTCAACATTCCACAGGAAGCAGAAGAGTGGTTTAAAGGCCGAGTCATCACTGGAGGAGACCTCAACAATTTCCTTAAAGATGGACATAGAGATCCCAACTGGTCCAAAGGAATTCCCAGAAATTACCTCAAAAGTGAATCGCCTGAAGCGGTTAAGCTCATCAAAATTTACCTCACCTGTGAAAGGAGATACACTATGGTTTTTCTTTATCACATGAGATTTATGTTTCATATTGCAGGTATGAAGACCCTCAAATTGCCATTCTTTCTGCTAAAGAGCCTGACAAAGATGTCATCCAGGATTCAAACACATACAGCTACTTCATAATACATCCTCTATTAAGTTGTTATCAAAGTGTTAGTTGAAGAAGAACTCATGAAAATAAATCAATCATGGGAACATTTTCTATTTTACAGAGCAGGCCAACCTGCACCTACACCAGATGTTCCATCTCATCTGTCTCCAGCTTCACAACAACACCCTCAGCCTACAAAAAAAAACAAAGAGAAAGGGTAAGAAGGAGAATATCCATAAAAAGACTAAAGGCAAAAAAGAAAAGGCTCCTTCATCCAAGGTTGAGAGGAAGTTGGAGAAGGGAGAGAGCTCATCAATTAATAAACCTAAATACATGAAAATGGTGCTCCCCATTCCTCCTTCTCCTAAAGTTTATACTAGAGCTCGAAAAGGAAGGTCTGCAACTGCAGAAAAATCTAAATCACATGTGCTACCGGAAATTCCGGAAGAAAACATTCAACGGAAAATTCAGAAAGAATACCATCCCATTAGGTCTGATGAAGAGCTCCTAAAAGATGCAGGGTATGAAATCGGTAACAAAAGAAGGAAAGAGGATGTCAAACCTATTGTTGGTACCATAAAAAGACACACCAAAGACAGCAACAAGTTCAGACTCAAATCTAAGGCCCTACATAATCCAATTTTTTTGACAAATATCATAGATGTATAAGGAAAATCTGAAGGGTTACAGACTAATGATTCCAAGAAGAAAGACAAAGGCAAAGCCCCTACAGAACAACAAACAGAATCCTTAAAAAAAAAATATCCAAAGGGGTTCAAAGTAGAAAAATACCATTGTTAAATAAGAAGCCAATAGGACCACAAGATCAAGATCAGTTGTTGACAGCAAATCATACTTGGACAAGCTTACTGAAACTGCAACCCATATGGAAGAAAGGTAAAAAGGTTTCCTAATAAAACACCTTTTTGCTTATCAAGTGCATTTTTGAACAACAACTCAAATTTCGAAGTGTATAAGTATACACAGGTTTTTCAAGTGTTTTTTGTGCATTTTTTAAAAAGAAATAGAGCACTACCGGAAATTCTGGTAGAATTACAGATTTTTACCGAAATTTCCGGTAGCGCCTATTTTAAATGATCTTTGACATCTGTCAGCAAATTTTTCAAGCAAGTTCAGGAAAGATAAGGACTCATAATGATATGGATATAACAAGTTATGATTAGTTAATGGTTATGAGGTGGTTGAAGGTCATATTTAATGAAGACATATGGTTATTAAAAAACCAAATTCATGAGGAGACAAATCAGCAGAAAAAGGAGCAACATACTCAGCAATTCAGTCCAAATTATCTTCTCTTCTCTCATCTACATATTTCCTTTCAGTTATATTTCGATGGGATATAGCTTTAATGTCCTGTAAAACCCATGTAATGTTAGGAATAGTGGATCCTTCTTTTTAGGAGAGATGTGTAGAAATTATACAAACAATATGTATATACAAATGGATTCAATCTATTCATGCAATATACTAAAGAAAAATATTGAATCCTTCTACAAATTAATTGCGGAAAATAAACACGATCGCACAATCACACCAAGTAAAAGAAAGAAGAAAATAAATCCACAACACAGATATTTTTCCTAGGGAAAGCTTGCTGTTCAAAACCCCTCTATCTCTATTGTATAATGAACCAAGGAATCATGAAACAATTACAATGCACTCTTCTCACAAGACTCTGTTGCACTCTGCTAACTGTCTCACACTGATCCAGACAAAATCGTGCTAGTACTTATCCAATTCTCAGCCTTTGCTCAGCATGCCTTGCTCATGCAATACCTATTCTTTAGGAATTTCAGCCTTCCTTGATTGCACAATACATAATGGGCATCCTATGGTGTATATAATTGGACCCGGGCAATTTTCTATAAATACAACTGATAGATAACTTCCCTTTAACCTCTGTCTCAATTAGTTCTTCATCAGAACTGACATGCATGGAGCTATTAATATTAAATCATCAGTCACTTGATAGATCACTGCATGTGAATTAAATTTGATTTAATTCACTTGACCTCTCACTAGTGCAACAATCAGTTACAACTAGTTAAACTGATTTTAACTCAATTGAGTTATGTGATTTCTCATGCATTAAACTAATACACTAACTGCAACTTGGACTCTAAAACAAATAGAATCACTCTACATGCCTCACCAACCACCCTCAACTCGAAATTTCATGAGCTAACCGAGCCTATCACACTCAGTTAACTATTACAAGAGTTTATGAGATAAGATTACAATTTATTGTCCAATTCAATTAAGGGAAAATTAAATTGGACACATTTCCAACTTATTTAATAAATTTAATTGCACACTAATGTATCGCTGGGACCCATTACTTTGTGACCTGTGATCCCACACTAGTGTGTGTGTTGTCATGTTGTTTCTAGATGCCAATTTCACTGTTTCTTGTTGCAAATTTGAACAAGATGGAGTTGGTGCCTCTCTTTCTATATATACCATTTGTAAATACCATTTCAGCATTGGATGTTTTTCTACTTGAAGACTTAATATAACAAATAAAACTCCTTTTTTCACTTCATGTTGGTGTATTTTGTGATTCAAGGACTATCTAATGTATGGTGTGCTCCTCTCTTTGTTTATTTCTTCTTATTTACGAGTTGTAGCAGCTACTAAGGTGTGAGCAAAAAACTGTTAGAGGATCTAATAGTAAATTATTTGTCTTTTAGTTTTCTGCAAATCATATGTATGTTGTAGAGCATGTTAATGAAGGTTTAATAAAGGATTTATGAAATACTTTATACATGTATGCTACTTTCTGAGTGTTGTTTACTTTACATAAAACAGAGTTTATGTAAAGAGTCGCTATTGTAGATGTGTGAATGATTTAGGATATGCATATTTCTTAGAGAAAGTACCAGCTATCTATCTCTTTTCATTTGTTATAATCTACTCCCTATACTACTAATTTACCCATACAATTTATACTTGCCACAGCTTGCCATAAGCATGAAAGCCTTAAAGAATAAAATAATTTCAAGCTCTTTGAGAAGCCATCCCACCACTCAAAACCTTTAAATTTAAAATGAACAATGATGTGTAAGGCTTACTCATTTTGCATTCAAGGAGTGACTCCTTGTGCTAATAGAACCCATTGTTAAGTTCTAACCCTCAGGCTCAGATGCTTAGGAGCAATGTTCCCAACATGCATATATCGGTTGGGGGAATTTATGTTCCCTTGTCGCTTATAGGAAAACCTAGTTGTTCGTTGATTGACTTGCTTACTCAAAGTGGACACTCTCCCGATGTCAGTCATGTGCCTACTACAAACTATGTTTCCAATAGTATCGCTCAACCAGTTATTGCTGCATCCATTTGGGCACCCCTTTCTCAACCACAATTGAGCCAAGGGGGAAATTCCTATCTAGGGGGAAACCATCATTTTTCCACCCAGCCTAATATCCCATATCGACCGCCACCTTATATGACTGCGCCACCATAGCTAGGAAGTTATTATCCGATGAATACAATGTATCCTACTGGAAACAACTTGATGGGGGGACTTTCATGTCCTTCAATTCATCTTGCACCACCTTGGTCGGATTCAGGAGCACCTACACATTTTCCTTTTTTGGAAACATTAGACATATCGGATCTACATACCTGACTAATGACCCCATCAATCACAATTTACATTGGCCTCCAATCCCACACAAGATACCTGCAGACATTCCAAAATTCGAAGGGAAACAAGGGGATGATCAGGCACTAGGGGAGTTTTGAGGTCTAAAATGGGCCTCCTAAGGAAATTATAAAATAATAGTGGAAATAATAAAATAATAATAGATTACATCATCAAATTTTAGAGGGAAAAAATAAAAAATTATTATTTCAACTCGTATTTTCAACTTATCTCCCTATGGTTTTACTAAAATTTCGAGAGGAAACACACGTTGGATGCAGAATTTGATTCATCATCCAAGAAGTACCCACGTTGCATACTTTGGATGGACCTGCTACACGAAAAATGAGAAATACATGAAAAATGTCATTGCAATCACGTTTTTTCATGTATTTCTTATTTTTCATGTAGTAGGATCCATCGAAAGTATGCAACATGGGTATTCCTTGGATGATGAATTAAATTTTACATCCAACAAGTACTCCCACTCAAAATTTGAGTAAAACCTTGGGGAGATAAGTTGAAAATACGAGTTGAAAAAGTAGTTTTATTATTTTATTATTTTTAAATATTTTTACGTTTTCAAACCAAAAATAGTGAATCATCCCCCATGGTTGACATCATCATCTGGAATCCTATTGGTTCTTATAAATTTTATTTTGGTTGTACATTTTTCTTAGGAGCCCCATTTCTCAAAATTCCCCTAATAGGCTATGTCTGTCACCACTTACCATTTATGGGGTGTATCGAACTCCATGGTTGAATATAGTATCAGGCTAAAACTCTTTCCCCACACCCTTATTGGCAATGCTTCTAAGTGGTACATTGAGTTACCACGTGTGTCATTCAATACCTTTGGTGCCCTAGCAATGGAATTCTTAAAGCACTTCCAGCTTCCTATTCGCTATGAAACTGGAACGGAACTCCTTACTACTTCACACCAAGACACCTCCACCCACATCTCGGATCACATCCATGAATATAAACGCGGGCGGAGGCTTGTCAAATCCCCCATTCTGGATCACCTATTACTAGATTGTTTCTACAACTCACTCCTCCCCCCTATTGCCAAGGATGTTTCCATAGATGGTGCGGTCACAAAAGACCAATCTATTCGTCGTGCCCAACATTTATATTTGATCTATTCGCAATATGTCACACTACAATTTACTCCCCCATGCCCCTCAAACTTCCAATTCTCTTGCTACTCAACAACCTAGTGCGTATGTTGACAGCATCGTCGGAGCTACCTCTGGGGCTATTATAAAAACAACTCAAGTGGCAAGTTGCCCAGTTATCTATTGATGTTAATACTGCTCCTACTACCCAATTGGCTTCTCCTCCAAATGTTGCAATTAAATTTATGCAATCAACACAAAAACCTAACAATAAGAATAGGAAGAATAAGAAAAATACATTTCCTTCTGAGGAGCAACCTTCTACACAGAACAATCCCAAGAAGAAAGATGTTTCTAAATCTGACAATGGGAAGGAAACAATTGTCAAGTTCCCTTGCAAGATCTGTATGAAGGACCACATGACTTATAAATGTCCTCGTGTTCAGGAATGCATAGAAGGACATTGGTCGGACCCCTGTGGTCCTTAACAACCCATTCCCTGCTCAGTAACAGCAACACCTTCTATCGAATTCACCACAATCCCCGCAAGGGGGCAATGGTGGTTCACATCCACCTCCCTATGGTGAAGGATCATCAATTGTTTACACCTTTGAAACAGTTGATATAAAAACATGAGCCAATAATTACGGAAATACATTAGCTAACGCCTTGAACACAGCCTCGAGTTCTAATCCACCCTTGCCTAATGATCTGCATATTGATAGGCCTGTCGCTAACCTTGTGATTCGTCCCCCCAAAGGAACACTTCTTTGCACGACATGCAATACCTTTACATGTGTTGCCCAAAACTACATCATTATAGAATATGTAGCACAAGCACCATCTGCCATGTCTTCCCTCGAAGTATTACAAAATTGTCTAGCACAACAGAAAGCTTTGATTTCGGCGATTGGTGGAATTGACCCTCAAGATTCAAATCTAGCGATTTTTGACATGGAAAAGAGTAAGCTACGCCTCTCACATCAGCTTGCATTTCAAGTGCAAGTCGTACTGAAAGGAATATCTATCCATTGAACTATCATTAACGAAGGTGCTTTGACCTGCGTAATGTCTACTTCCTGTTGGCTTGCTCTGGGTTCTCCCACTCTTTCACCGCCATCGAATTCCCTCAAAGCCTTTTATAGATACAATATCATCCTGAAAGGATACCTTTCGAGCTACCTAATCACTCTAAGTGGGAAAACTGTAACGATGGATATTAAAATCATAAATCACCATCTCGACTATAATCTAATTTTGGGTCGCAGTTGGACTTATGCCATGATTGCCATTGTTTCATCGGTCTTACGACTCATACTCTTCCCTTTGGATGGGAAAATAGTCACGGTGGATCAGTTGTCCTCTTGTACCCTAGATTACTCCCTGTTACCTAGCAGCAATGTGCCCTTAGTTTTTGCATACCTAACTCCTATGTCAGTGTTGGTACCGGTCTCCTGAAGGGTTCCTTACTTTTAGGTTGTTTTCCTATCCCACCGCCCGAGGTTCCATATATGGTTTCAATTGTCTCTACCATTTCTAACAGCCCTATTGATCCCTAGATCCTCCCTACCTCTTCAGACCTTGATTCCTATGGAGAACAGATATCGCTCTCGCCAACTAAATTGGCTTATCAAGCATTCAATCTGCATCTGATTCTTCTACTTATTTGGTTATAACTAATGGTATTGTTGCCTCTCTCATCGCCTCTCCTTCTAACGATCTCCTCAATGAAATATTTCCTTCGGATAAAGCTATCTGAGAGATCATGTCTTTAGAGAATCCCTAGGATGACTCTCATCATCGCACCTCGATATTTGATTCGGACGCGACATATTTACAAGTCCTTCATTTTGATCAACCTGAGATCCTTCCTTTGGCTTATACGAATATCCAAACTATGGATTCAATAGGTAACTTCAGAAATATTTCTAATACTATGCTCATCGATATCCCAGTCAAACAAGTATCGTGGAAAATATTTAGATTGGAGCTAACTACGGTCCCGAGGAAATTACGAGCTTCACCTGCCCTTTTAAGTAATTATGTGATGTCTTCACTTGGTCTTACGAGGAAATTATTGGCATAAACCCTTCTATTGTCGAGCATGAGATCAATATTTATGACAATTCCAGGTCTATTCGGTAAAGACTTTGACCAGTCCACCCTCGCAAAACAGTTGCCATCAAGACTGAAGTCAAAAAACTATTGCATGTTGGTTTCATCTATCCCATTCCCTTAACCGAATGGGTCTCTAATCTGGTTCCTGTTGAAAAAAAACAAGGTACCATTCACGTTTGTGTTGACTACCATTATTTTAACGTTTCTTATCCAAAAACAACTATCAAATTCCGTTCATTGACCAAATAATCGATGATTTCGAAGGTTGTGAATCTTTCTCCTTCATGGATGGCTTCTTGGGATATAACCAAATTGTTATTAAACTTGATGACCATCACAAAAACGCCTTCATTTGTCCTTGTGGAACATTTTCATATCGTAAGCTCCCATTCAGTCTCAAGAATGCGGGTGCAACTTTTCATAGGGCTATGGACTACGCCTTTCACGATATCAGACACATTGTTCAAGCTTACTTGGATGATCTTCCGACTCACTCCAAGAAACGAGCCCAACACCTAGCTCACCTCCGAGCAATATTTATTAGGTATAGGTTCTATAATATCCGTTTGAATATGCATAAGTGTTTATTCTTTTTCGATTTTGGGCGTCTCCTTGGATTCATTGTCTCTAAACATGGGATTCGGGTTGATCCCGATAAGGTAAAGGAGATTACTCAATTTCCCACACCATAATCCATCCTTCAACTCCAAAGTTTGCAAGGGAAGGCAAACTTCTTACACTGCTTCATCATCAATTATGTTGAATTAACGAAAGGATTTATGTGCCTACTCAAGAAAGGAGTACCTTACCTGTGGGATGATAAAGCTCAAAAATCGTTCGATGCCTTGAAAAAGGTGCTCATCTCAGTTCCACTACTCAGTCCTCCTTACTATACATGCAAATTTCTCTTATACCTGGCAGCCTCACCATCCTCCTTTGGAATGGTCTTGGTTCAAACTCACGATGATCATAGTGAGCATGTGGTTTACTATCTCTTGAAACTCCTTGTCAGGCCTGAAATACAGTATTCACATGTGGAGAAACTATCCTTGGCAGAGGTTTTTGTCATCAATCACTTCCAACACTACATCCTGCTATGACAGACTATTGTCATTGCCTTGGAGAATTCCATGAGACACATTCTGTCTTGTCAATTTATTGGAGGAAATTATTCCAAATGGATCATCGTACTCTAGTAATTTGACTTGGTTTTCGCTACTGCCAAGGCCAAAAAATCCTTCAACTTCACCGAATTATTGTCGGAACTTCCCAGAGTTGACCTGGATGAAGTATCCCATGATCCTATGCTTGATGAATCTATTTATTTGGTTGAATCGATTGATCCTTGGTATGGAAACATTCTTGTCTACCTCCAAACACAATGTTTTCTCCCAAATCTATCGTCAAACTACCATCGTCGCATCTGCCACCAGGATAAGCACTACTTAGTGCTCAACTATACTCTATATCGTCGTGGTGATGACTCAGTTCTTTGAAATTGTCTTACTCTTTCCGAGGCAGAACACCTTCTTAATGACTTCCATCCTAGGGCATGTGTCGGTCATCTTTCTAGCATGGATACTTTCCCAAAAAAATTACGCGCTGGATACTACTAGCCAACTTTGTTCAAACATTGTACTAATGCAGTCTAGCAGTGCCATCCTTATAAAATCCATACAAAGAAAATGTGTGCACCCCCTACCCCTCTTCACCTAGTTATCTCCATAAATCCCTTTTATAAATGGGGCATCGACTTCATCACTTGTAATCCCACTTCATCTGATGGACACAACTACATTGTTATCATTGTGGACTATTTCACGAAATGGGCGGAAGCCATTCCCACTTTTCGGGTTGATGGAGAAACTATTGCTTTATTCATGTTTAATAAGGTTATTTGTCGCTTCGGTGTACCCAACATGATCGTTATAGACCATGGCTCTCACTTTCAGAAGCATATGATGTCTTATTTAGCATCTATGCTTGGTTTTTTCCAAGATCATTCCTCTTCCTACTACCCACGGGCTAATGTCCAGGTGGAAGTCGTCAATGGCATCCTCAAGACCATGATCCACCGGTTATTAGGCAACCATAAAACCCAATGGCATAGAATGTTTTATTATGCACTTTGGGCATACCGAACATCAGTGAAAATTTCTATGTGTTTTACGCTATTTCTTCTTGCCTATGGCTTGGAAGCAATTCTTCTGATTGAGTTTCATATTCCTTCCCACAAACTTCTTGTTGAACTCCTGCCTAGAACTATTGTCGAAGAAGAGCACTTGCTCTCACTTAATCATTTGGATGAGACTCATCGGGATGCCACACTAGCTCTCGAAGCACATAAGCAACGAGTCAAATCTCAATACGATAAAATATTTCAAGCCTCGTTCTTACCAAGAGGTCAATATCATCCTACTTTATGATCATAAGCATGATATATTGGGTGAAGGAACACTTCAACCTCTATGGTTCGGTCCCTATGTCATTACTAAGGTTCTTTCCAAAGGAGCCTATAGAATTTTGGACTATGATGGAATCTCGCTCGCAAAGCCCCTTAACGGGATCTATCTGAAAGAGTATTTTTTCCTAGTGCTTTACTAGGCATCTGCTTTATAATTTTATGTATATAAGTTTTTCTTCTTTTGGTGTGTCTGGATATTTTTGGCTTTTAATGGGTATTTGTCTCATGCACGTCTATTTTCTGAACAGATGTCTTTGTCACCCTTATCATACATCAGATACGCGGATGGTGTCAGTCGTCACACATAGCACATTGCATTAGCTACTTTGGTTCTCTACGCACCTGAGTCAAAACTGCTTAGTTCCAGGAGGGTCTTCCTTTGTTATTTCACCAATAATATTGTTGAGTATATGTCGGCCATCGAACTCCTTATTGAAGCTACATCTCGCAACATCTTCAATTTGGTGGTCAGGTTAGACTCTCAGCTTGTTGTTATGAATTTGACTAATCATTATCACATTCACAATCCAATCTTGTTACGTTACTTTTTAAGGGTACGACTTTTGGAACGTCAATTCGATTTTATTACTTATGAACACATTCCTAGAGAATCTAATGCATTATTTGATTCGTTGGAAAATTATGTATTGGATTGGAATCTGTCACATTCCTTATGGTTACCTGCATGAGTGTACACTTTTCATCATAAAATTTACATAAAACAAAAACACATACACCATCAAATCGCCAAAAAATATTTATATATATACATACACACACACACACACACACACACATATATATATATATTGTTTCCAGTCCTTTTCCATCAAAAATTCCCAAAACTTGGGTGTTTTATACAAAATTTCTTTGCTAGGCCTCGCTTTAACACCTGATGGCCATAATCTACTCCTTTTGAGTCTGTTTCTCATGGTAACAGATCACTACTCTAGATAACCTTCTTAGAGGCACCAAAAGCTGCTCTGGTACACCCATTGTGTGTCATTGCATATGGGTCAGTATCTCTCTCATGGGATGAGGCAGCACATCCATGCTCAAACCTTCGAGGTCCCTAGCAACCTCACATAGACTCTGTGTTTCATCTCCCTCTTCGGAGGTTGTCACAGCCTTTGTTGTTTCTCCAACCCCAGGTAGTTGATCACCTCACCTATCATGGCGAGGAGCACCTGCAGGACGAACTGTTGCCACATCTGTATCAAACAAAAGCTTCATGTCATAAATCTTCACCCATAAACAAAAAAAAAATCATAAACTTCAAAAGACAAAACTACTTTTATCCATGATCCATCCTCTTACCTAGTGACCCCCATTGAGTGTTGGGTGGCAAGACCAGTTCTGGATCCCCCGTATAGTTCTTTTCGGCATACATATAGTCCTCAATCATGAGGATCTAGCCTCTGAACCACTCAAAGTGTCTAATTGGTCCCCCTCATGTCTAAGGTGCTAAGGTTTCCCACCAATCCTATCTGGGCTCCCTAAGACCATTTATACCAAGACTCACTAGAGGCCTCATCACAGACACTCTCTCTAGTATGAAGAACATGATCAAGGTACCATACCCAAACTCTCTTTAGGCCCCAGTCTTACAAACGGTCAGCTCTACTTTCACCTGATGGAGGACTTCCTCACACCAGTTGAACACTTGTGGCTGCAAGAAATCCAATGTCAGTAGAAAATGGGATTTTGTAGCCACATGTTGACTCTTAGCCCTTGCTAGATGCACAATCATCCATATAATAGACCTCAATGGTCTCGATGTTATCTGCACTAGTAGAATCTTGTTACTCACTGGTCTATTGCCTTCTCAGCAATGTGTTCAGGTCAAATCCATCGTGACCTTGGGATCTGTTCTCCAACTTGTCAAGCTTACTCGTGCACCTCTACATGATAAACCAATGAGGAACTATATATTGTCTCACTCGATTGAGATCTCATGGTCCCCAATACTGAACAATCTATGTTGTTCATCCCACTGTAATGGATAATCCAACTCAAGAGATCCTCTTGACTTTTCATTAGGTCAAGTCTTGAATATTTCACCAGCCCGCGTTGTCTCAAAGCAACCAAACATGCCAGATCATTCAGCATTTGTAGTTCCTCATGATCATGGGATATTTCTCTCCAAAGACTCATCTTGTAGACCTGATCCCTGCATCACATATCCCATTGATCAGTTTCTAGCTAGCAAAATCTCCCTGGAAATCAAGAAACATCAGTTTTTCTTGTGCTCGACCGACTAATATGGCCCTCCTTCACTCCAAAAATTGTGCTAAAGCTCTTCTCCTTAAGGGGAAGAGCGTTTAACATGCCCCATAGCCTGGTTAACCACGTTACCCGACCAAGAGACCTATGGCTTGCCTAAACACTCAAAAATTTCGAGCAAAAAACAATCACTAAGGAATGAAATGCAAGGATAAATTCTCTTACCTGGAACTAAAGGAATGTCGAATGGTTTCCTAGTTTTCTCGCAATCACTTGGGAAAGTTCTACTCCTTTTACTCTCTAGAGCACTCACAAACTTCAAATGGTGAAAATGAGGGCTCGCTTACCTTCTTATAGTCACTCTGGAAGTATGACTCATCCCAGCTAGTCTTTGAAATTGGAGCTATTCATTACTACTTTGTTTAAACATACACTATCTCGCTATTCTGTCAAATTTTACATAAAGTATGACGCATCCCAAATAGTCTTTGAAATTGGAGCTATTCATTATTGCTTTGTTTAAACATACACTATCTCGCTATTCTGTCAAATTTTACATATGCTATATTGATCTTTTAGTGTTTTTATGAAAAGTTGACCATATTTGACTCCAAACGAGCACTTTTGTTTTGGGACTTTTTCTTGCTCTTAAACTGAAAAACCCCTGAGTTACCTTCTTCATGCTCGTAAAACTCCTACAAAAAAGATTTGAGCAATTCTTTTTATCTCTTTTTCTTGCTACCTAAACTCAAAAATACATATAGATTTTTCTTCGTCTAACTCGTAAAAATTTCACGAAGAATATTGACTTTACTTTGTCTCCTCATACTCGTAACAAAATGAGGTAGAATTATATTAAGCATGGGTTTCTCACTTTATCCGGACTCAATAAGACTAACTTACGAAAAAGGAACTATGTCGGGTATACTATTAACCCTTTGTTGAACCTGGTCATCAACCATGACAAAGGTACCCCTTGGATTTTTCTTTACGAAATTTGCAGAATCTCTAAATATGAAAAGACCACCGAGTTTACCTTTCTGGACTCGTTAAACTGAATCATATTGGGAAAAATTGTACAAAACAATGGCTCAATATCTATATTATCAATAATATTTTGGTAGCATCACTCTTGTCACTCCCTTGAACATGGAACCCCCTCATCAAATTCCTCTTAGCCAACTTCTCGTCAAACCCTACTATCCTATGAGTTTATCCTTGATACCTTGATGTTCCTACATCCTTGTATCCTAACACTCTTTGGTGTTCTTGAGTCTAAGCTACTTGGTAGACTTGATGCCCTGTAACAACCATACAATCATATGCATATATTTCCCTCCGTCTGTTTTCCCCATTTCTCTAATTTATCTCCAAAACCATCATTCTTGTCACGTTTCGCATCAAATGATGTAGGACACCTTATTTCCTACCTTTGATTCCTATCGAATTCAGCATCTTATCTAGGAAACGGATCTATAAACATATCAATACCCTGTAACTTGCAGTCTTCAATGGCAGGTAACCCTACGTTTGATTGGGGGTTTTCACTATTGGCTCCCAGTTGAACAATTCTACAAGTGTTCAACGACAACCCCCTTTTCACACTCGTTAGATTGTACTGGGAATTTTTTAGACTGACTCGTTAGATTGCACTGGGAATTTTTTAGACCATCATCATTATTGGTGGACATCCTCGTGTTTGTTAATAGTTTTCATCATTGACTGGTGATCAAGAGATTTCTCACATGTTTGACTTCAACTTCACATGTGCAGAAATATGTTGTTCATAGAAGGGGAGACCAAGACCTTGGGTAGAGGCTTACATCACTCAGCCTTGTTTCCTCTCCCAAGATGCATATATTTTTTTCGAAGACAAATCATTGGATTGATCATAATATGACATAGCTTCCACATTTTGCCTATCAATGGACATGACAGTCATACCTCTTGTGAGAATCACTCTAATACAACTACTGAGAATGGGAATGCCTGACTCGGGACATGTTCTTATATTTTTTACATATGTTGTTGTTTTCAGATCTCCCGCAGTTCTGAAGCTACAATCCTCTCTCTCTTCAGCTACAGCTACAGTTTATAAATATATCGGCCATCATCTTTGTCTCTCACCTCACACTTTAGAGGGCATCTATTATACACAAAATTACCTCCTCATAAACTTAGGGGAGGAGGACACTATGATTGAAAGAAAAACCCTAAGTTGTAGACCCATTTTCGAGGGTAACGCACCCTAGAAAAAGACAGAGGGTGTTATAATGTTGTCTATGACTCAGCAAGAAGTGTTAGTCCCTTGGTTAACACTTTGTTTTTCCTAAAGGGAAATGTTACTGGATTTTTATGAGATCCTGGAGGTCAAAGCGTGAGTTGATTAATTAACACTCTACTTTTCACTCAAATATCAGCTCGAAAAGCAGGAAACGTCTACCTCAATCCTGACTAAGGAAATTACTAATCCTAAAAAGAACACAGAGAAATGGAAAGTGCAATAAAGTGAGGAAACATCCAAGCTTTTGACTCAATGGAACTTATGGAGAAATTGGCAAGGAATGAGCCTCTCCTCATATTAATTAGAGGCTTGGCCATTGTAACAAGGATTGGAATATCGAAGTTTAAGCATTGTTAGATGTCAAGAAGTTGAGAGAGAGAGAGAGAGAGAGAGAAGCTAAAGAGCTAAGGGAGGACTTGATTCAACAACCATGGTTGTAATCATTCTTTTCTCATCTGATAATATAGATCTACTCCTGTTTTGTCTACTTTATGATGTTGATACCTCCTTTCTTTATGTGTTGGTTCGATGGTGAGATTGATAGTTATCTTATATGCATGTTAGATTTATATTATCTTATATGTTAATGTTTTTAATCGTTAAGGTTTATATGTTGTGAAGGTTACTTCTCATCTTGTCTATGTGCAGGTCTTGATCTAGGAGTTGGCGAAGGAATTTTCCCCTTGTCACACTAGTACTCTAGCGGCTCTACGCCAAAGACTGGAAGGTAATTCTTCTCTTTTTATTTTTTGATTCTAGATTATTAACATGAATATATGCATGTATATCTACATAGTTGCAAGTCATCTCATTCCATTTTCCTTGGGTCCCGGGAGACCCGAGAGGGTTTTCTTTCCACAACCACCCATGCATTAATCCCTACAGCATTGAAAAAAGAAAGATCTATGGGTGGAACACTCCAGAGAGTAAAATGCGGGAAATTGTAGACATTCTTGGTTTCAAATGGGACAAAGAATGGCCTGCTTTCAACTATTTGGGACTACCCATTTCCTTTAAAGGGGAAAAACCTGAAGAATGGGTAAGTATCATCTCCAAAATCAAGAAGAAAATCAATTCTTATGGCCCAAATTGGCTCAATATAGCAGGAAGGGAAATTCTGGTAAAATACACCTTATCCACCCTTCAAATTTTCCAAGCTTCAACTATTATGGCACCTAAAAGCATTCTGGACGTCATGAACAAAAGCATCATAAAATTTATATGGAAAGGAGGCAAAATATCATGCAAAAATATCTTTTGGTGAACTGGGAAATTATCAGGTTGGACATAGAAGAAGGAGGTCTCAATATTAGGGATTGTGTACTTTTGAAACATACATTAGGAGAAAAACTAGAGTGGAGACTGCTAAAAGAGGGAAAATCTTGGTGGGCTCAAGCTTTGAGAAGGAAACACTTGAAAAATTCAAACGTGGAAAGGCTAGAGCTTCTCAACTGGAAGGTAACAGGAACTTGCACTTGGAGAATATGTTAAAAAGGCATAAACTTAATAATGAATCATTTAAGCTGGACATTGGGGAATGGAAAGAAAATCAACTTACAAGAGGACATTAAAAGTGTCAAAATACTCTCAGAAACAAGAGAGGGTTTCAAATCTTTAGAAATGTGGATGAAAGGTTGCAATTTTTTTGCATCTCAAGGATATATCTGAGTGGGATGAAAGCAGTTATCTGTTGAAAAATTGGACTAACCTCACAATTCTAGAGGATTTGAATTATGCTTAACTTTCTTTCCTGGGTGCACTAAAAGGCCATACCCCTATAGGAAAGCAGCTTGAAGGAAAAAGAGTATGGACTGAAGAGAACAAAGATTTCTCTGTCAAAAATCATTATGATCTAGCAAAGACAAAATATGGAAATTCTCACGCAAGGACAATATGGAAAACAATATGGCACAGAGACAGAATTCCCAAGGTAAACATTTTTTGCTAGTTATTGGTGCAAGGGAAAATTCTTACATCTGAAAATGAAAAGAAAGAGAAATATAAAGGGCCCCTCAACATGTGCATTATGCCAAAAATCAAAAGAGAACATTTCCCATTTATTCATGGAAATCAAATACACAAAAAAAACTTGGGAGTTAGGCCTCGAAGAGCTATAGATCTTCACTGGCATTCCCAAAGACTAGATCTCCATGTTACAGACATGGTACCTAGATTAAAATTTAAATATAACAGGGAAAAAGACTCTTAAAATAGCAGTCAACGCCCTTCCAAAAACATATGTTGGAGAATCTAGTTGGTAAGAAATAAAGCCATTTTTAACAATAGTTAGCTTCCAACTCCTCTCTTTGCTACAAAAGCAAAATCTCTCTTGTTTGATGACATGTCTTCAATCAGGATGCTAGGTAATTGGGAGGAGAACCTAAGTATAAGGGAGCTCTTATGGCTACAAGGGCTCAAACCAGGGAGCAATTTCAGTACACTGAAGATATATACCACAGGGTCCTAATACCTAGGAATTAAGATTAAGTCAAGTGATTTAGAGAATTGAGAAATACACGGGGTAAGCTTTATCCTTTATTTTGATGGGGCTTCTGAAGGGAACCATAGCCCATCAAGGGAAGGAGGCTTGATTAAAATCCCTGCTAGAAGACCCTTTTTGACCTTTGCCTAGGATCTAGGCTATAACACCAATAATGGTGCAAAGGCCTTAGCTTTGTGGAAGGGATTGCAATTGCTCTTTAGGAATGGCATCAAGGAAGCCATCATCATGGGGGATTCAAAATTGGCAATTCAACACTTCAATAATGACTCTTTGGATGAAGATCTAGTTTGATATGGAAGAGAATCAGGGGCTATAAAAAATTTGTTCACGAGACTGGAGGAATTTCGTGTCCTGAGGAACATAAATCAAACAAATGACAAAAAGGAAAATGTAGGTGCTATGTTAATCCAAGGAACCATCTAAATCAAGGACCAAATAAGCATTGAACATCATAATGGTACACAAATTCACCTCCATTAGGATTTTTCAAAGTGTGTATCCTCTAGTGCAAACGATAAACAATTTCAACTCTAGCTATACAAATTTATATATGGACAGAATCCAAGCTTCTTTGTGGCAAAAACATCCCATATCTTTTTTGAAACATCCTCAGTCCATCCAAGGAAGCAACAATATTTCTGCATATTCAAACCTTCCAATTTCAATCCCAAAATTCCAAATCCTGGGCATTACAGACACGATATGTGAAGACAGAATTGTTCTCCTAACAAGGATCGTGGAAGACGCTTTCAAGGATGACTATGGAAAGGTCGAAATATATCAATAACAGGTATTATGATCGCGTCCTATTTTTAAATGTTGCAGAGACGGATACGGTTTTCTGGTAGCAATAATATGCTACATGCATCAAAGGTAGAAGGGTATCGTTCGGAATTTTCCCTCGGTAACTCTTCTTCACCTTATCACAATAAAAATGGGACAGTCATTCAGCAGGATCGGGTTTTTTTATATGAATATGATCTCTTACTATGATGTTTCCATATTTGACCCCATTGGTCAGGGGCTCTCATCCTCTCCTCCAAAGCTCTCTAAGAAACACAGATCCATCTCCATCACTCTACTCCAAAGCCTGCTCCCCTAAGCTCAAACAGTTAACAACCTCAGATTGCAAAAAGAAATGTTTCACACAGCCAAAATCCAAGTTTCTATGCGGCAAAATCTACCTAGATCTCCATCAAAGCAGTCTCAGCTCAATCAAATGAGCATTAGCATCTCTACATATGCTTACCTCCAATCTCAAATACAGAATGGAAAACTCAGATTATCATCGTCAAAGAGTTTGACTTAGCAATAAAATTCACTGTTTCCAGTAAGGGAAAAGATGGTCTTCAAAGAAGATGGCAAAGAGGATGAAATAGGCAAATATTGGATTAAGGGTTTCTTTAAAAAAGTCTCATATAAGAGATCTAGTTGCCTCTAGTTATAAGGAAAGCACTTTAGAGATCTTCTGTGCCTTTACATGGTATTATTTTTTTGGGTGGAAACTTTTGTGTCATCTTCATCATTAGGGCTTCAAGATTGCATTGAATTCTAGGCAGCATACAATGTAGCATCTTTGTTTCAATTTTGAATTAATTTTGTAAAAGATTGAGATCACTTTCTTTTCTAAGTGTTGTAATTTCTATTTTTCTAGCTCCTTGCGAGTTCTTCATCTAATATAAAAATATCCATTACTCAAAAAAAATCATATATATATATATATATATATATATATATATAGAGAGAGAGAGAGATATATATATATATATATATAGAGAGAGAGAGAGATATATATATATAGAGAGAGAGAGATATATATATATATATGAGGTTGAGATCACCTGCTCTTCTAAGCATTGTAACTTCCATTTCTCTAGCTTCTTTCCAGTTTTTCATTTAATATAAAAATACCTATTACTCAAAAAAAAAATTCATAAACACATAGATTAATCATATATATATCAACGTATACATGATAAAAATAATACATTTATACAATATACAAAACATCACACATAAATAATTTTCTCCAATTTCTACTTATAAATTGTAAATAGGCAGATTATTTTTAAATAAAGAAATGGTTAATTTAAGAGTGATAGATTTTATCTTTATTATATATCATACACCATTTATCTAATATAAAAATACCTATTACTCAAAAAAATAATCATAAATACATAGATTATATATATATATATATATATATATATATATATATATATATATATATATATCAACGTGTACATGATAAAAATAATACATTTATACAATATACAAAACATCTCCCATAAATAATTTTCTCCAATTTCACCTTATAAATTGTAAATAGTCAGCTTATTTTTAAATAAAGAAATGGTTAATGCAAGAGTGATGGATTTTATCTTTATTGTATATCATACACATAAATTACAAGGATTTATTGTGTGTATGAGCATAAATTGATTATATGCAGTTATAAGAATTTATTTATATTATTAAACTATTTATCTAAATTATATATTTTTAATGAGTATATTATAAATAATTTATATGTTAATCATTTTACTAAATATTAAAAAAATAGTATTTTTACTATTTTCAAAATTAAATTAAATCTAACATAATACAATTATTATTTTTTTATTTTTTATGATTAAATTAATTTATTAATATCATATTAAATATTAAAATAATAATAGTAAATTAGTATTAACAAATTAAAATGTAGTAATAATAATTTGTGTTTAAGGTTATGGTTAAGTTAGACATCAAATTGGTTTTCTAAAAAAAACAAAAAGATATCAAATTGGTGTATGAGACTCTCTAGTTCGTATGTCAAGGGTCCACCTCCCACAATGATTTCACTATTAAAGCCTATGAAGGTGTACATGCTCTCCCCCCTCTAAATTTGAACAAACGCATGTTCTTAACAATTAGACCCACTCAAAATTTTGAGTTAATATAATTTAAAATCATATACAAGAAATATCTTTAAAATATCTAAATTGTTATTCTAAATCAAGTGCCAAGGGGTGCTATGTAGGGGTCACCACCTAGCGTAATAACTATGTGTGACATGCCCCCATGGTATTGATTCATGCGCCAAGGTGGTGCATATATGGATATAAAGCAACATAGGATATGGTTGTCGAAATCTCAGTGGGGTAAAATGTGATTGATAATGTTTATATGCAACTCTATGCAAGATGTGATGGGCAGAATCCATCATTCCTAGAAATCCCCTACAATGTTGCCATTATTCCTATGCAAATTCATGGCAAGTTGTAGCTATTTTCACTTCAGACCTCCACATTTCAATGGCTCTTTCTATCTACTTGGTTGTTTTTTTTTCTCTACATCTATGGTTTCTCATTAGGGGAGGGATCTATCTTTGGCATCTTTGGTTCCTATGGGGAAGCAAGCTTCTACGAGCATGGCATTTCTTTCTCCTCACTTGTCAATCACCCCCCTCTCCCTTCATCCACAGTGCCTCGTTTCTCTCATGGTCATCTACTTCTAGTGTTAGTGAGATTGTCGTCGTGGTCTAGCAATGTACTCGTGTTCACATGGGTGGTGATAATGGTCGAGGGCTAAAAAATTTTAGGGCTCGACTTCATGTGGAAGCCTCAATGTGAGATTTTGGTGAGCAAACTCCTAAAATGGTGTGTGAGGAATTGAGGGAACTCGAGGGGGAAGTGGAAATTGATTGGGCTTGTACCTCAGACTCTGAGGTCTTAGAAAATTTTACGAATTGGGTTCCTGACCTGGGCCATACCTAAGGAAAACAGAACCAGTGTTCTAACCATAGATCTCTATTAGAATATCAAACTGCTGCTAGAAAAAATCATTATGGATAGTCATGAGGCAAAGAAAGAAACTCTTCAGATGCTAGACAACGTGGTCTGAAACCAAATGGAAAGGGGTCACCATCTCTAACATACTGAAAAGAAACTGCCATTAGTGTTTGGTCCCAGTGGCGGTAACAAAGAGAAACCAAGTCCCATAAAAGTGGATGCCTCATGTTCTCAATTTTTATGCTTTTAGATTTTTAATCTCACTAGTTTTCCTATTTAGCTAGGCTCACTGCTTTCAAGGTATCTAGCATGTTTATCAAGCCTCATTTAGATATGCCTAGGCCAGTTTTCTAGTTTATCAAATTTTTGTGTCAATGTATGGCAAATGACCTATCACTTAAGACTTAGTTTGTGACTAACTCCTTCTTATTTTCTTAATAGCCCAATTTCCCAAGTCACTTAAGACTTAATTTGTGAATAATTCCTTCTTGTTTTCTTAATGGCCCAATTTCCCAAGTCACAGAGCACTAACCGGCTAAACTTATTTTTTATATTTTTATTGATTTAATAGAAATTTTAACTTTAAAAACACATTTAAATTATTAATTAATTTGAATATTTAAAATTTTTAAAAATTCATTATAACATAAATTATAATTATTAAAAATCAATTTTAATTAGGAATAAAATTTAATTTAAATTCAATAAAAAAACTTATTTTTTATTAATAACTTGATTTTATACTCAAATTTTATAATGAAATTGAAAGATACATCTTTGAACTTTACAACAACTTGTGAAATATACATACTCAATTTTATAACGAAATGAGATATACGTGTTTGCAATGTAAAGTGTAAATTCAGTTATTTATGCTTTTAGAAATATTGAAATTAATAATTAATTTTATATTTTGAATTATAAATGATTTTAAATATTTAAAAAAAAAATTTAATATATCAAAACAAATATTAAAAAAATAATTTAGCTATAATTAAAATGTTAAATTTGAGGGTTAGTTTAATTGGTCGAGTCCCATCATTAAAGCACATTTACTATTAAGATTAATTCTCTTAACATTCTTGGGGTTAGGCTCCATGGTTATGCTGGCAACAAGTGATCCTTTTGGGCGAATTTCCTTGATACAAATATTCCATGGACGTAGTGGTCACTGATCTTTAGGGTCCACAAACCACAGAGAATAAAAACTATATCTAAGACTTTTGTTCCATGATTTAGATAAGTATCTTTCAAATTAATCACATCATTATGATTTGGTCCAGGTTTCGAACCATCTAATGTGGATCATCCTCAGGACAAGGTGAAAAAAAGATAATCGATCTTCATGAATAAATAGTGAGGATGCATCATTGCTCGGAAATAGCTATTGAAAACTAGTCATTATTATTAAGAACCATCTAATGTGGATCATCCTCAGGACAAGGTGAAAAAAAGATAATCAATCTTAATGAATAAATAGTGAGGATGCATCATTGCCTGGAAATAGCTGTTGGAAACTAGTCGTTAAAAACTAGTTGTTGAAAACTATTCGTTAAAAACTAGCCATTACTGTTAAGTTAGTTTATAAAATTTAATTACAAATAGTTAATGAAAAATATATGACTTTTATGGATTAAAAATATTTTTTAAAAAATTAATATTGTAATAGGGTAATAAAGGAAAATATTTATAAATATTTAAATAAAAGAGAGTTTTTAGGTTTATTTTGTAATTCATTTTAATAAAAAAAATAAAAAACCCTTGTTAATAAATCAAGAATATAAGTCATAAGATAATAAAAAGGTAAACCTAATTTAATAATAATTATTTAAATAAAATAAAAGAGGGTTTTTTAATATTATAATATGTTAATATAAATTATTATAATAGGGTTTTTTAATTTATAATTTATTTTAATAAAAAAAAAATTAAAAACTCTTATTTATATATCGAGATTATAAATTATAAGAAAATATAAAATATAATATAATTAAGGAAGGATAAAAATAAGAAAAAGAACTAAAGAAGCAGATTAAAGGAAAAATAAATTCAAGGAGGCCTCAACACAAGGAGCCAAAATCATTTAGAGAGAGCTGGAGTCTAGCTCTTACTCAATTTCCACCCATCATCCCTATTGAAATTCTTAGCATGCCTCTCAATATCAATGGCTTCCCTGAGCTTCCTATGGTGAAAGTGATCAACCCTAGCAATGACTTTGGAGTCTTCAATGCATACATGGTGACACGATTTTTCCGCATGCTCTACCAGAGCTGAAGTGTGGGATCGATTGTGTCTGATGTCTTCCGCATGCTCCTGGATTCTCTGTCTAATAAACCGACATGTTTCCCCAATATAGGGAGTACCACAGGGGCTGGGAACCAGATAAACACCCTTCTTGTCTTTAGGGTCAATAGGGTCTTTTACGAAACCGAGCGAGTTTATAATAGTACAGAGAGGCTTGAAAGACGAGGAGACATTATTCCGCGTAAGGACATGAGCAATTTTGTCTAAATTCCCCTGGATAAATGGAAAATGAACTTTGGAGATAGGATCATCTCGAGACGATTTGTCTTTTAACACTTTATAGGTTTTTTGAAAGGCCTTAAGGCCATGAGATCTACTATAATGATCCGGATTTTATGCTGGAACGCAACAGAATACAGAAATAACCATGAACATAGAGATGCAGCGGAAATAATGCTTCATTTCATTAATATCAAATAACAGAAATATGCTTACAGGCATAATGGAAATAAAGGAGCTAGGGTGTTGGTAGCGAATCTCTGAGAAGAGATGTGATGGCTACAGACCTCTGAACTGTGTTACAATGAGGCTCGAGAGCCTATTTATTGTTGAGAAACAATGTAGAATCTGAAACGTCCAAAAACCTAACCGTAGGAGATGAGTCGCCAAAACTTTGGGCGCCCGTTTGGGTAAATTGGTGGTTCAACTTCCCGGGGGCATAACTTTGGCACCCGATCTCCGTTTGACGCGTTCAATAGCTCGTTAGAAAGATCTATCTGAGGACTTCAATTTTTGAACGAGCAACATCAGTCCATGGACCCATGTTGCTCTCCGTTTTCCCAAAAAATGTCGTTTAGGGCCTCAAAACGGCTCCGGAAGTTCAGGACCCGAAAAACTGCTAAAAATAGTAAGTTTTGTTGCAACTTGAAAATTGAAAGAACTGGAGATGGGGGTTCAAATGGAATAGGTGGGTGGCCACCAATATCCACCTGGATCATTAAGCCCCAAAAACGGCTCCGAGAGTGGAGGACCCGAAAACCTGCTAAAAATAGTAAGTTGTGCTGAATGTGAAAAGCTGCAAGAATTGATGGTGTTGGTCCAAATGGAATAGGTGGGTGGCCACCGATATCCACCTGGATCATTCCTCCCTCCTTAGGAAGCAATGGTCCCCATTGCGTTGAGATCCTCCATGAGATGAGGCAAATTCTGTTGAACTAAGTATTAGATGTGTTGAAGATGTCATGGACCTGCGGGTGGACATGCTGGATGCGTTTAGTAAATTTGGTTTCTTTATCAGCCTCATACAGTACATGTTTGGATTATGTTTGTGTAGTTTCAGGATGTATGGCAACATCAAGTGGTGGTGCATTGGGAGTCAGATCAATGGAGTGCTTATCTTGACAGTGTAGAGGAACCTTTATGAGTGAGGAGAAATTGTCATCGTATTCCTCCATGACTTTGTCCATCTGCTGTAGCCGTGAAAGGGAGCCTTGTTTCGAGGTTGTGGCCATAATATTCTTCTTTCCCTGTGAATGAGTCGTAAGGAAAATGAATTTCCTGGTCTGGGAAACAATCTTACTGCGTTGTTTTGCAGTAGTCAAAGAGATGGCAGGAGGCGGTACTACCTCCGGTATCCTGTACAGGTTATTTCCCAAAGTAATAATAACAGCACGAGGCCTAGACTCATACACAGCATGTCGCCTCCATAAGTATGGTTGGCCCAATAATACATCAGCTACATCAAGAGGAGCAACATCACACAATACCTCATCCGTGAATGGCTTGATATTGTATGGAAGTCGGCACTGCTGGCGGATGCGGAGATCTCTCCCTGGGTGGAGCCACCCAATGGTATACGGCTGCGGGTGTGCTATGGTTGGTAGGCCGAGCCGCTTCACGACGTCTGCTGAAATGAGGTTCTTTTGGCTTCCACTATCGACGAGAAACTGTAGCGGAGAACCCTTCACCCACATCTGCGACTGGAAGAGGCGCTCCCCCTCCTCTGGATCCTCTGGACCCTCCTTCTGGATCTTGGTGGTGGCAACAATGGCACTGGGATCCACATCAATGATCTGCTTCCCTTTGTCAGTGCCTTTGTCTGGTTCTAACTCAGGATCAGAAAATGCATCTGATTCGGGTGCCTTTAGTTCAACCACCAAAGACTGTTTGGCCCGACACTCGTTTGTGCTGTGAGTGGGGCTGTTATGAAATTCACACCACTTCCTTGTGTCCTTCTTTGGATTTGTGGTGTTGTTCTGAGTCGCATTGCTTTGGCCTTGCCCCTTGTTCTTCGATTCGGGGGCACCTTTCGGATTCGCAGATCCAAAGTCTCGCTTCTTCTGCTTAAATTTCTGCTCGATCTTGGCGGCATAGCGATATGTCGTGCCAAGCAATGTAATGTCGAGGAACTCCATTTCCTCCTGAATGTGTTTGTGCAGACAGCCGCGGTACTTGAGCACCAAATGTCTCTCTGAATCTTTAATACCCAACTTTGTGCGTAGGGTATGGAACAGATTCGTCAGTTCGTGCACATCTTGATCCTTTTGTTGCCGCGGCGTGGTCCATTGGATGTATTTGTCCTCATAGCTCCCCACAGGGTAATATTGTTCCTTGATGCCGTCTCGGAACGAATTCCAAGTGGGTGTGGTCGAGAGCAGAGAGGGTTCCCCTTCGCCCTCTTGCTCACGGTAGGTTTCCCACCAGTCTTTGACATGGGGGGCGGCTTTGAGGAGTGCAAAAATAATCTTTTCTCGGTCAGAGAAGTCATGGACCGAAAAATACCCTTCCAACAAATTTAACCATCTGTCTACAGCGTCTGCATCTATTTTTCCTTCAAATATAGGAATGTCAAAGTTTACCTGTACCTTGAAGGGAGTGGCGCCTCCAGAGTGGCTGTTGGATGCGGATGCGCCATATGTGGGCAGTCGTTGAAGGATTTGAGCAAAGTTATCCATCATCACGTTCCTTTGTTTCTCGAGAGCCTCCTCGAGCAGTATTTTGATAGGATCTCCTGCTCCCTCGTCTTTCTTTTCTTCCGCCATGGGAGGTCGTCGGGGTTTGCGAGGTTGATCTTGCAAGGGTTCAACCAGATCGAGCCCTAACTCCTTATACCCTGACCGCGTTGGGGACATGCAAAGAAAAACAAAGAAAGAGCAGACCCGCTCTGATACCACTGATCCGGATTTTATGCAGGAACGCAACAGAATACAGAAATAACCATGAACATAGAGATGCGGCGGAAATAATGCTTCATTTCATTAATATCAAATAACGGAAATATGCTTACAGGCATAATGGAAATAAAATAGCTAGGGTGCTGGTAGCGAATCTCTGAGAAGAGATGTGATGGCTACAGACCTCTGAACTGTGTTACAATGAGGCTCGAGAGCCTATTTATTGTTGAGAAACAATGTAGAATCTGAAACGTCCAAAAACCTAACCGTAGGAGATGAGGCGCCAAAACTGTGGGCGCCCATTTGGGTAAATTGGTGGTCAACTTCCCGGGGGCATAACTTTGGCACCCGATCTCCGTTTGACGCGTTCAATAGCTCGTTAGAAAGATCTATCTGAGGACTTCAATTTTTGAATGAGCAACATTGGTCCATGGACCTATGTTTCTCTCCGTTTTGCCAAAAAATGTCGTTTAGGGCCTCAAAACAGCTCCGGAAGTTCAGGACCCGAAAAAACTACTAAAAATAGTAAGTTTTGTTGCAACTTGAAAATTGAAAGAACTGAAGATGGGGGTTCAAATGGAATAGGTGGGTGGCCACCAATATCCACCTGGATCATTAAGCCCCCAAAACGGCTCCGAGAGTGGAGGACCCGAAAACCTGCTAAAAATAGTAAGTTGTGCTGAATGTGAAAATCTGCAAGAATTGATGGTGCTAGTCCAAATGGAATAGGTGGGTGGCCACCGATATCCACCTGGATCATATAACCATTATTCTCTAACACTTCAAGAAGATGGGATTTCTCCAACTCTAAGTGGTTGTCGTCAGAGATTCTTATAGCGCGAGTAGCAAGAGTGCAAAGAACACCAAATTTCTGAGCATGAAAATGATGAGAAATAGCATGAAGATATTGCTCTGTGTGATTTTTCTTGCGAAAAAACTTGGTGGGAAATGAAACCATCATCCATTCAAGAAAGAAGAATATCCAAGAAGGGCAGGAAACCATTCATCTCCACTTCCATCGTGAATTTTATGAAATCAGATTTGGAGATCAGGTGCCTAAGAAACAGGTCTAACTTTTCGTGGTCGTGGGGCCAAATGACACAAGTGTCGTCTATGAACGTGTTCCATTTCCTAGGCCAAAATTGAGCTGAAGCTAAAGCCTTAGATTCAAAATTTTCCATCAATAAGTTAGCAACACTAGTTAGCAATAATTTAATATCTATTATTAAATTAGGTTTACCCTTTTATTATCTTATGACTTATATTCTTGATTTATTAACAAGGGTTTTTAAAAACTTTTATTAAAATCAATTACAAAATAAACCCAAAAAAAAAACCTCTTTTATTTAAATATTTATTAATATATTTCTTTATTACCCTATTATAATATTAAAAATTAATTAAATATTTTTAATCGATAAAAATCATATATTTTTCATTAACTGCTTGTAATTAAATTTTCTAAACTAACTTAACAATAACGGTTAGTTTTCAATGGCTATATCGGGGCAATGATGCATCCTCACTATTTATTCATTAAGATCGATCATCTCTTTTCACCTTGTCCTGAAGATGAACCACATTAGATGGTTCAACACATCGACCAAATCCTAATAATTTGATTAATCCAAAAGATACTTATTTAAAATAAAAACTATAATTACAATTTTATTTTAAATTAAAAATAAATTTTAAATTAGTTATTTTTAAACTTATTATTTAAGATATAATTAATTTAATGTTATGAAAAAAAAAATTGTTCACTAAAAATATACATCCTTAAACTTCATAATAAGATTAAGATATATAGTATGTGGACAATGTTGAGAAATCTAAGGCATTAGGATTAGGAGATTTATCTTATAATGGTAACTACTTTTGAATGTTTTTTACTTCTATAAATTAGATTCTTCTTTGATTTAGATTATTGTTGTGTTCTTCTTCATCAAACAACTAGCAAACCATAAAAAATAAAGAGACGAGAGACACAGAATATAGGTGATCAGCCAAGGAAAAAACCTCTCCAACTTGAGAGGAAAACCCAAACAAATTCTTCTTCTTATAGAAGCTTCAATTGACGAGTACCAAGACCATGTCACAAGCATTCTTAGTATAATTCCTTCTTTCTTAAGTCAACGATGATCAAACTTCTTCCTTCTCCCACTATCTCGGCTATACTTATGATCTTGTTCCCCTGGTTTAGATCTGCAACACTCAACCCTTCTTCAGAAACTCTAGTTGCAGCATGTGAGAGAGATTAACACCTTGATTCCCTTCGCTAAGATGTAGTCTTCGCCTTCTACAATTCGTCTTGACTTATTGACTTATTTGTGTCCTTAATTTGGTCTTCTAAGTTGATTGTGATGAATTCAGCTTCCTACAGTAGATGACACATATTTTTCCCGCAAGTGTGAAGGATATCTTGCCCAAAAACCAATCAATACACTTCGTCTCCTTCACTTCCTTCTCCTCACTTGATGTGAGGCTCCTTCTCCTAGGTTTCTTGCACCTTCTCTTTTATTTCAAATCATTGATCAAGTTATGTTCTAAGTGATGTCGAGTTGCCCTATATATAGTGGTATGTCCATCAAGATAAGTCAACTTCTACTTGTGACAAGGTCGACATGCCTTTCTAGAATCATCCTTAGGCCGACTTCAAGGAGAGCTTGTGACATGGTCTTGGAGGGTTAACAAATTTTCTCTTACAATGAATTATATGCCCAAATGGGTCTTCAATCTTTGACATTGACTCAAGAGACATTATGACATGATGATCAACCCTAAAAGCTCACAATGGGAGATTTAACTCTAAAATAAAATTCCTTGATCATGAAACTCATAATTCAAGCATTACAAAACTATTTTTTTTTCTTCTTTACATCAGTTACATAAAACCATGATTACACGTCATTATGAAGACCGAACCTAGTTACAATTTTCAACATTCCCTCTTAACTAAGGAGTTATTCATAATCTACACAAGGTGCTTGGACATTCTCAATCTGAAGAATTCTCATAAGAATAGTCGGATTGGTAAACCCATCCATATAGCGTCATATCAACCAGCATTGTCACATCGCAAGCCCTTGACTAACAACTCTATATCTCCAGAAGATCAGAGCACAATGCTGGTGAGACCAATGATTTATAGATTATGTTCCACCAGGACTATTCTTATTCTGGATTCTCGGTTCTCAAAGAAAATCGGTCCTCTATGACTACTCTTATCTTGGATGCCCTAACTCATCCTCAAAGAGTATCGGATACCACATGTTTACCCAATCCTCCATTCTTTCTTCCTAAGTGAAGACAAGAATTATGTATCTATCTCTCCCTCTCATCTTAGGGAGGACATACCTATTCCACTGAAGGAATCTATCTAAGCTCTCTCTTATCATGGACTTGACCAAGTTCCCTCTTTACCAGGGACTTGCTTCCAAAAACTCTATATGTGGAGATTGTGGGATGAACAGTTGCTTGTAGCACTCCTTTTAATGTCATGATTTTCTTCTTCTTCTTTATTCATGAGTATTCATGCTTTGGGACTTCTTCGTAGAGCACAGACCATCCATCACTTTCTTTTATGTCAGACATGTCATCCTTCTTTTTATCAGAAAGTGATCCATTTGTCCATATATGGCCTTCCTTCATGCTTTGCTACCTTCTTCATGTCATGTTTCCTTAAGGACCTTTCATCCTACCACATGAGCATCAATTGTATAGGACATCTATAGTTCTTCCTTTGTTAACCCTGCAACAGCCCATCCAGATATTGTTCAAAAATTAGAAAAATGAATCATTAAATCAAGATTATCTTTGTGATGTTATTCCATCATGACATCTTCATGTTTGTGTCAGCATCCTGCATACACATTGACACATCTCCAACAAGATATATAATGTCAAGAGTCTCTTTCTTTTTCAAACTTCATCAAGGTCTCCATATCTTTCCCATGGAGATATCATAGTCAAATCTTCCATTCCTTGGATGTTGATTGCCTTCTCCATAGTTGCATTAGACGATCTCTTCCTTCCTTTCTCCACATGTTTCTTCCAGGAACTTCTAATTAGAGTTCTTCCAATTTTTTCAACCACCTCATATTTCGTATAAGGACCTATTATCTAGTAAATGTGTGGCCCATGCATATCTGCATCATTTCAAAGGGGGCGATCCTTTCTTTTGATTGTGCTCTCAAGATAGAGAGCTTATCCCTACAACCATATGACATGACTTGAATTTTAACCAAACATATGCATGCATACTTCATCTCTTATTTTGGATCATCTAGACTTCCTTCAGCAACTTCCTTGATTGAGCGAATTTCAATCCCCTTGCTTTGCATCTAATGGCATCATACCTTTACTTCATGAATCCCATACAAGGTGGAATTCTCAATGAAACACTTGCTCCTATAAGAAGGTGAACCTTCCAGTGAAGATTCCAATGGAGGATCTTGATAACCCTCATCAAGCAAATGCTTCTCTTAAGTGATGTATGATTAGTGTTTATACTAGATGTCTTTATTTTCACTATAAGTACTACTTATGCTTCTAATGAGGTTACCAAGAGCTACATCCTTCTATAGGTGGTTTCCATAGACTTCTATCTCAGTTATCTTTCATGCTTCTTTTAAAATTTATGCCATGAGCTCCTACCTTCAATTGCATGCTTCCACGATGCCATCATGCATCTTATTATTCTTCTCAGTGATTCCTACCATGGTGGCTATATAGCTGAAAAACTTGAAAAGAAACTGGATGAGGAAGACTATCGCAATCTTTTACTTCCTCCTTGGATTTCTTCTTTTCGGCTTCCTCTGCTTCTTCAATAATGTGGGCTTCTTCCCTAGCTCTTTTGTTATTGTCCTTATTAAACTTAGGATAATCCCTCTTATAGTGCCCATATTCTTGAAATTTGTAGCATTGAACCTTTGCCATATTCTTCCTTGAGGACCAAATTTTCCAAACTTCCCTTTTCTCTTTGCCATAGCGGCATATGCTTGATTTTGTTCATTTGATCCTACATCAGATTTTTCCTTCAACCTAGTTTCCTCAATTTTGCATAGTGACCATAGTTCATTGAATGGAGTGAATTCCTTTTTTTCCATATATACTTGACGAGAAGTTGACCCATTCTTTTGGTAGTGCATTGAACACTATTGTAGTCATTTCTTTGTCAAACATTATCTCTCCCAATTCTTGCAATTAATCCCTTATTTCAGATATCCTCATAAAATATGAGGTTATTCCTTCTTTTGATATCTTCATTTTGTAGAGTTCTTTCCTTAACGAGATCACCTCACCTATAGTACTTACGGAGAACAACTCTACAATCTTGTCATATATTTCTTTTGATGTTTGTAATTTTGACACATAGTGAATGAGGGGATCTTTGATGGATTCTATGAGAATCCTTTGATCCCTCACTTCTCCTTTCATAAGCCTTGCAAGTGCTTGAGTGTTTTCCTTTGGTGGTTTATTGATTGAGCCCTTAACATCTTCCATGACTTCATTTTCAATGAGATTCAGATTTGTCATTTTCTTCCATGCAAGAAAGTTTGAAGCCCCAACCAACTTGTTGTTTTCTTTGCATAAAATCATTTTGACATATTCAGATGTAGACATAAATATACTTACTTGACAAGATGCTTCTTCCACTTGTTGCCTCCTTGAATTTGATGATGATATAGATAGTAGAAACCTTCTCCTTGATGATGATAGTTTTCTTCAAGTTTGATCATAGGTTCAAACGAGAGGGAGATCACCTTAGATCTTTTGATGATGATGAAAAATTCCTTGTTGATGATGATGGCAATGTCCTTGATCTTGCTTCTTTTGGATAAGTAGATTAAATTAGATTACTTTGATTTGTATATATTTTCAACTTGAGTAGAGATAGTGTCTTTTTTGGTTCCTTTTCTTTGAGTGAGAATTCCAAGACTTCTTTGGTGTAGATTTCTACTTCGATATGGGGCTTTGGCACTCAAGAAGATGATGTAGACCTTTGCCTTCAAAAAACCTTGAGAATGAGATGATCTTCTAGATCTTCTTTGTTGCCCTTCTAGAGTTTCGATTCTTGAATTCTTGAGTGTCCCTTAATGAATTTCCCTTCCTTGATTTGTCACCTTAGCTTTGAAACCATGTTGAGAACTCTAGGGCATTAGGATTAGGAGATTTCTCTTATAATGATAGCTGCTTGTGAATGTTTTTTACTTATATATATTAGATTCTTCTTTGATTTATATTATTGTTTTGCTCTTCTTCATCAAACATCTACCAAACCTTAAACAATAAAGAGACAAGAGACACGAAATATAGGCAATCAATCAGGGCCAAAACCTCTCTAACCTAACAGGAAAACCCAAACGAATTATTCTTCTTATAGAAACTCCAATTGACGAGAACCAAGACCAAGACCCTTGACACAACAACCTCTCCAAGACCAAGTCACAAGCATTCTTAGTATAAATCCTTCTTCCTTAAGTCAACGATGGTCAAACTTCTTCCTTCTCCCACTATCTCAATTATCCTTCATATTTTGGTCCCTTGGTTCAGATCTACAACTCTTGGCCCTTCTTCAGAAACCCTAGTTACAGCGTGTGAGAGAGATTAACACCTTGATTCCCTTCACTAGGATGTAGTCTTCCCCTTCTACAATTAGACTTGAATTATTGACTTGTTTTTTTCCTTAATTCGGTCTTCTAAGTTGATTGTGATGATTTCGGCTTCCTGCAACATATGAAACCTATTTTTCCTGCACGCGTGAAGGATATATTTCCCAAAAACAGATCAATACACTTTGGCTCCTTGAATTTCTTCTCCTCGCTTGATGTGAGGCTCCTTATCCTAGATTTCTCGCACCTTCTCTTTTATTTCAAATCCTTGATCGAGTTTTCTCCTAAGTGAGGCCAAGTTGCCCTATATATATATATATATATATATATATATATATATATATATTGGTTTGTCCATCAAAATAAGTCGACTTCTACTTGTGACAAGGCTGATATGTCTTTCTAGAATCATCCTTAGGCAGACTTCAAGGAGACCTTATGACATGGCCTTGGAGGGTTTCTCTTACAATGAATTACGTGCCCAAAAGGGTCTTCAATATTTTACATTGAATCAAATAGACTTTATGACATGATGATCAACCCTAAAATCTCATAATGGGAGCTTTAACTATAAAAATAAAATTTCTTAATCATGAAACCATGATTCAAGCATTACAAAAATAATTTTATTTTCTTCTTTACATCAATTACATAAAATCATGATTACACATGTCATTATGAAGACAGATCCTAGTTAAACTTTTCAACAGACAACATGATGAAATGGCATAGCATCTCATTAACACCCACACGTTCTCAACTTCAATATGGAGACAGATCATGGAACTCTTCCAACATTTTGATCAATCTCTTAACAATCACATCGAGACATTAGAACAATGGAGAAGTACATTATTCTCCAACCTAGTGGTTAATCAAGCTTGGGAGATTTCAATGGGCTTCACTATGTGGGCTATATAAAAAGAACGAAAACGAACCTTTCAAGACCAGCAAGGATCGGTAGAGAGATTTTGGCAAGTTATAACACAATACATTAGCGAAACAATTCTATCTGAGTCTTGGTATCAAGATGGTTGGACAACTCCTCCTCTAGAATACAGATAATGGAGAAACTCAACATCTCCCCATCTATTTTATCTCCAGCCTCTCTCAAACAAGTGAAGTCCCAGAGGCATTCCCCTATAAGATATTCCCCCACCCCCACGGAAGGCTTCATGAAACTCAGTTTCCATTCGCCGCAAAAGGTAATCTACGGAATACAGGCTTAAGAGGTCTTCTGAGAGACTATGACTATAGGGTGCTTCAGATTTATACAGGGGATTGTGGAACATCCAACAACAACAGAGAAGAGTTCTTGGCTCTGGAAAGAGGACTACAAGTATTTGCTTCAACAAGCATCTCTAAGCTCCAAATCCATGGGGACTCCCAACTGGTTATCAAGACAGTCTGTTAGGTCCCTATAATACTAGTGTAGCCCCTTTATTGTTATTGTTAATGTAGCCCTTTTATTGTTATTATTGTGCCCCTACATTGTTATTGTTGTGCCTCATAGAAACCCACTATTGTTATTATTATTCTTACATTATTATTTTTATGTAGGCTTTGATTATATTGGGACCCCTTAGACTCCTATATATACAAAAGAGGTTTTGTCATTTGTATCATCCAAGAATTGTTCATTTATGTAATGTCAAGGAAGTTTCCCCCTCGAATCTAATTTTTAAGTCTTTGATCCATCTTTTTTTCTATTTTGTGAGCTGATTGAATAACATTTGATATCAAAGCAATGAATTATAGTGTTTCGATGCTGCAAACAAATCATCTTGGAATTTTCGCTATAACTTTTTTTATGAAGGTTTAAAGGCTGAAATTTTTACCACATGGAGCCAAAATCCTGATGAACATATTGTAAAAATTTCAAATCTTGGTTTGCTATATTTTCAGAGATATGCTCCGAAGAATTTAGGGTTTTTTAATTCTCTAGAATTTCGTCTCAAATAGGTGACCTCGGAAAAATCCTCATAACTTCCTATATGAGCATCGGATTTGAATTTCGTAAAAATTCGTTGAAAGTGCACGGACTTTAGTATTTTATGTATTGTTTTTAGGATCGAAGGTCAAACAGTGACACGTGGCACTCCGTACAAGTTCACTCTACTGAACTAGAGCATAATTCGGTCATCGTGGGAGATTGGGCATAACTTTACCTTGAAGTATCCAAATTTGGTTTGCCCTGTGGCATTGGAAAGAAGACTCAGAGGGATACTACATAACCAAATTTCAGATCTTAGAGATCCGAAATCACTGATACAACAGTTTCAATATCAAGCTCCTCAAAAGCAAGAAAAATGTGTGTTTTTTTTAATTTTGCATAACATTTGTTTGAAAAATCAGTTTGAAGTGATTCAAAGGCCACAGTGAAGCATAGATATCCTTGTAACAAAAAAGAAAATGGGCACACATAGTAAGCAACCAAAAAACTCTTCTATGACGCATGAAGAAGAGGAAGAAATGCAGCATGATATATCAAAATTACGAGACCAAGTGCAACAAATTTCGCTTTCATGAAAAGTAACAAAAAATGAATTGGAAGTCATGATAAATGTTAAGATAGATGATATAAAAAGGGACATGGGAGTTTTGAATGATGGTTTAAAAGCAGACATGGAAGCAATGATGAATGTCAAGATAGAGGGGTTGAAGGAACGTTTAGCAAAGTTTCTAGAAGAAAGGATTCCCAGTGGTGACAAGGTAATCCATGAAAATCATGATGAGGACAAAATGAATATAAGTTATGACTTTAGAGACTCTAATGTTGGGTTTAAGAACCACCACATTCCAAAGATCGATATGAGGAAGTTTAATGGCGAGGATCTGGTAACATGGATACTACAAATGGAGCAATATTTTGATCTTCGTGATGTGCAAAACTCACAAAAGGTAGCATTGCAACTTTATATTTAGAACCCAATCATTTTGTATGGTATCTATGGCTTTGTTCTCGTAAACCACTTGTCACTTTGTCAATTTTTACGAAGGAAATGATAGCACGTTATGAGGATACAAAGAGCAACACCTTCTTTAGCCAATTGATAAGTCTCAAACAAAAGGGTTCAATGGCGAAGCACATTGAGGACTTCCAAAATTTGAATATCAGGGTAACTGACATTAAAGAGAAACATAGGATTGATGTTTTCATAGGGACTTTAAAGGATAAATTTCAACATGAGGTTCACTTTTGGGAACCTAATTCGTTGGAGAAGGCATTGAGGGTGGCAAGAAAAGTTGAAACCAAAATTATAGCAACAAAAAAATACACCACTCACAACTATAAAGATGAAAGTGTTGTTGCTCCTAGCCTTTCCCAACCTACAAGGTTGACACCACCACAATTGGAGGACAAAAGAGCAAAAGGGCTTTCTTATAATTGTGATAGCAAATACATTAAAGGTCATAAGTGTGCTGAGAAGAAAGTATTTTACATAGATTGTGAACAAGGGAGAGGAAAGGAACAAGAAACATCAAAAGGGGAGGATATACACTAGGAACCAACCCCAGAGAAAGAAGATATGAATCTGACCATATATTGTAATGCATTGGCATGAATTACCACTCCTCAAACTCTCAAAATAGATTGATATATCAAGAAGAAAATGGTAATAGTATTGATTGATTCGGGTAGTACCCATAATTTTATTCATTGTAAGATGCCCACGAAATTGAATGGCTTCCTATATCCAGCGTCAGAGTGTCAAGTGATGGTTGCAAATGGAGGAACTATAAATTGTTCTGAAAAGTGCCATAACATCAAGCTAACCATGGGGGAATATCTATTGAATAGTTCAATGTTTTCCATTCCAATTGGTAGTGTTGATGTTGTATTAGGAGTCCAATGGTTACAATCTTTGGAGGCGATGGCTTTTAATTTTCAATAGTTTTTCTTGAATTTTTTTTGGAAGGAAAGGAAGTTGAATTAAGGGGTATCGCAGGGAAACTAGGAAATATAATCAGCTCTAATGTCATGACAAAACTTCTGAAGAAAGAACAACGAGGCATAATTGCACAATTATGCTCACTAGAGGTTCAAACATCGAAATCATATATTTCTCCATATCTCTAAAAAGCCTTGAACAACCATTCCAAGGTGTTTGATACTCCCAAAGGCCTCCCACCTATTCATGATCATGATCATGTTATTCATTTGATTCCAAGAAGTGTTCCTCCAAACATCATGCCTTACAAATATCCTTATGCCCAAAAGAGTGAGATTCAACGTATGGTTGCAGAAAGGATAGAGGCTGGTATAATTCAACCTAGTCAAAGTTTTTTCTCTACTCCTATAGTATTGGTGCACAAGAAAGATGGATCATGGCATATGTGTACGAATTATAGGGAATTCAACAAGCTCGCTATTAAAAATAAATTTCTCATTCCTGTCATTGATGAATTGTTGGATGAATTACATGGAGCAATTTACTTCACCAAGTTGGATCTTCGTTCAGGATATCATCAAATTAGAATGAAGACTGAAGACATTACGAAAACAACATTCATAACTCATGAGGGTCATTATGAATTTTTGGTCATGTATTTTGACCTTACTAATGCACCTTCCACATTTCAAGGTTTGATGAGTTCCATTTTCAAACCCTTCCTTAGAAAATGTGTTAGTGTTTTTTGATGATGTATTAATCTACAGCAAGTCTTGGAAGGACATGGTGCTCAAACTATTGGAGGAAAAACAATTATATGCAAAAACCTCCAAATGTTTCTTTGGAGTATAAGAGGTGGAATATTTGGGTCATAGTGTATCTCATGAGGGTGTTAAGGTAGACCCTAACAAAATTAAAGCCATTAAGGAATGGAAAATCTCCACAACCATAAAGCATTTCTAAGGATTTCTTGGGTTGTCAAGGTATTATCGCATGTTTATTAAGAATTATGGAAGAATAACGACAGCTCTAACATCATTACTAAAGAAAGATGCATTTTCTTGGACTCTAGAAGCAACTAAGGCCTTTGAACATCTTAAAGAGGCAATGTGCCAAGCACCGGTCTTAGCTAAGCCAGACTTCACAAAAACTTTTATTGTGGAATATGATGCCTTAGGAAATGGAATTGGTGTGGTTTTAATACAAGGAAGGCCCATTGCTTTTGAAGATTGTCGAATCAAAGGAAAGTATTTACACAAACCTATTTATGACAAGGAAATGTCGGCAATACTACATGCACTAAAGCAATGGTGACCTTACCTAATGGAAAGACACTTCAAAATGAAAACAAATCATGATAGTCTTAAATATTTTTTGGAACAAAGATTATCTTCAAAAGAACAACGAAAATGGGTCACAAAGATGTTGGGTTATGACTTTGAAATCATCTACAAAAAAAGGAAGCAAAATGTTGTTGCAGATGCACTCTCAAGAGAGGATGAGGATGTGGAAACATTGTTTTGTGCCATTTCTATTATACAACCTGGGTGGATAACCAAAGCAAGGGATTAAAGTAAAAATGATGAAGAGTTGTGGACACTCATTCAAAAGTCACAGCGAGATCTTAGTACATATTATACATTTAACTAGAAAAATGATTCATTATGGTACAAAGATCGTTTATATCTTTGTAATAATTCTCAACTCAAACAAAAGATTATTTTGGAATTGCACACCTCTCGCTTAGGAGGGCACTCAAGATTTTTTAAAGTTTACCACAAGGTCAAGAAGGAATTTTTTTGGGATGGCGTTAACTATGATATTCAAAAGTTTGTGGCAGAATGTTTGGTTTGCCAACAAAATAAAGTTGAGACAATTAAGACCCCAAGTCTATTACAACATTTAGCCATTCCAAGTCAACGTTGGGAAGAGGTCTCAATGTATTTTATCAAATGTTTACCCAAGTCTGAAAGAAAGAGTCTCATCGGGGTGGTAGTTTATAGACTTACCAAGCATCCACACTTTTGTACATTATCTCATCATTTTAAAGCCAATACAGTTGCTACTGCATTTATGGAAACAATTCAAAAGCTTCATGGAAACCCAAAGATTATAGTAAGTGACAGAGATCACATTTTTGGACGGAATTATTTTATTGTCTTGGCACTCAATTAAATCATAGTTCATCTTATTATCCTCAATCTAATGGGCAAACTGAGATACTGAAAAATTGTTTGGAAGGATATCTCAATTGTTTTGTATCTAATAATCAAACACAATCGGTCAAGTGGTTACCTCTAGCTGAATGGTGGTATAACACTTCCTTCCATAGTGCAACAAAAAAGACCCCATTTATGGCACTTTATAAATATCATCCACCATCCATCACGTCATCTTTAAGAGGAAATTCTAAGGTTCAAGCAGTGGAAGATCACATCGAGCATCAACAACAAGTTTTCCAACTCTTATAGGATAACCTCAATCTAGCGTAGAATCGAATGAAACAAATAGCAGATCAACATCGCAATGAAAGAAGTTTTGATGTAGGCGATTCAGTATTTTCACGACTACAACTATATAAACAATTGTCACTCAAGCAAGCTAAGAAAGATAATAAATTATCACCCAAGTACTATTGTCCTTACAAGGTATTGCAAAAGCTTGGTACTGTGGCATACAAATTGGAGCTACCTACATTTTCTCGAGTACACCCAATTTCCATGTTTCATGCTTAAAGAAGGTTATTGGTGACAAGCTTCCAGTTCAAACAATGTTGCCAGAACTTGACGAAGAAGGAAAATTCATATTTGAGCTTGAAGCAATCACGAAAACAAAAACTTGACGACTACGGAATTGATCAATTTCAGAGTATCTTATTAAGTGGAAGAACTTACCCACTGAAAATTCCACATGGGAGGATGAGAATTTTATACAGAAGCATCCAAAACTACTCAAACGTTGAGGACAACATTGTTTTTAAAGAGAGAGGCATGTTAGGTCCCTATAATACTAGTGTAGCCCCCTTATTGTTATTATTGTGCCCCCATATTGTTATTGTTGTGCCCCATAGAAGCCCACCATTGTTATTGTTGTGCCCTTACATTTTTATTGTTATGTAAGCTCTGATTATATTAGATCCTTAGACTCCTATATATACAAAGGAGGTTTTGTCATTTGTATCATCCAAGAATTGTTCATTTATGTAATGTAAAGGAGGTTACCACCTCGAAGAAGCTAATTTTTAAGTCATTGATCTATCTTTTCTTCTATTTTGTGAGATGGTTGCTAAAACAGTCCAAAAGATCCTTCAAGATACCTTTGTTGACAAACTGTGAAAGAACTAGAGACTCATCAACCTAATTACCTGAGTTAGAACTTTGCTTCTATCTTTCAATTACATAATCACTACCCATACATTGAGATTCGGTAACAAAGTAGTTGACTTCATGGCTAACTTGGTGCGCAATTAGAGAGGCCTAAACTTTATGCTACGTTGGTCACTAGACGATCAACATGAATAGCAAGAATAGTTACAACTCATTCTAAAGGGAGTCAAAAATGACCTTGAACGTGACGTGCAATCTTGCTTCTCATGCCCCTCCAAGTTTAAGTGCTCTAAACACGGCTTCGCACATGTCTTTTGATGCTTGACTTTACATGTCCAGTTTTTGTTTTCTTTTCTACTATGAACACTTAGATATTCTAGTTATGCTTGTAATGTTGATACTCCTAAAATTTTGGACAAATTATTCCATAAGTAGGTGATCAAAGATTTGGTTTCCCACTGGGCAAATGGAGACCACCTGTGCAAGGGCAAATATGTTGATGATGCATGACAAGTGTAGTTGTTTTTCATGATTTTCTAAGATAAAACAATTTCAACTTATGTAAAAAAGAAAATCACAATATATGGACTCAAATTTCACAAAGAAATTGAGGTGTACATCTTCCAACTTCACAATAAAGTAAAAAAATACACATAATATTCAAGTTTAAATAGATATGTATTAATACCCATATTTAATATAAAAGTGAGATATGTAGACATGCATCTTCCAACTTCGGACTAAAGTAAAAATATACACATGACATACAACTTTAAATAGATCTATATTAATACCAATATTTAATGTTTTTTATATACCATTATACATACATAAAGAGAAAGAAAACACTGATATATACACACTCTACAAAGAGTTGGAAAATCCACTGTTCTAATCCAAAGTGTAAAACGTATCTCATTTTCCTCTACAATCAAACAAAATTTAAATAACTTGTAAATATCTAATAGGTTTTTATATTTTTTATCAAAGTAAAAAGTCCAACTTTCAATCTAAACACATTTTACATGAGGCTAAATTGATTGACCATACATTCGTAAGTCACAACTTTCCAATCTAGATTGGGCATACATTCTTTAAAAAAAAATTGCTCTGATACTTGGCCAAGGGGAAAAGGTATGGCTGATATGACATCAACAGTTTAAATTCCACAAGGCACTGTGATAGAAACTTTAATATTTTTTTTTATTCACAAATTTTGTGAAATGCATTAAATATTCTTTTAAATAGAAAATCTTTAATTGCAATCAAGATAGATAAATGACTGGACATTTGAGAATTAATTGCAATCGAGAGATAAGTAAATAGGCATTTGAGAATTGCTTACTATCTTTGTAAATGATTAGAAAAATGACTATTATCATTAAACAAATGCAGATCTGGAGACAACAAAACACAATGTACAAGTTTGTGTTTGAGCCCTGAATGTAACTAGCTGAAAATCATAATCAATGGTAATGTCTATCGTACCTGGCTTTTAAGACAAATTGCACTTAGCAAATCATTCTCTAATGTCTGTCTTGTGGGTAAGCATTGCCCGAGCTATCCTCCTGGAAATGAGCTGGCCAAACTTAACGCTGAAACATATCTTCGTGATTGTAGGCATCGATAGTCTCAAAGTCGATCAATGCACTAAAAACAAAATATTACTATAAAACAAAACAAAACATCGGTTAAAGTAACACAGTAGGCCCTCCAAAAATTCAATCAGTGAGAAGAACATCTAACTTCAGAATGTATATAACAAAGAAAAAACAGGCAATGGACATTTTCCACATTGTCATTGTTAAGAAATTGAGCAGATCAAACATAAGACTGAAGCACACTTCATGATTATAGGCACTCGTCCTCTCAACATGGCTTAGGATGTTCCACACCACTATTAAATTATTCGGTATGCAAACAAGCCTCAAGATACTGTTAATTCCACAACACAATATTGATTAATTAAAATAATAGGCCCTCTAAAAATTTAATCAGTGAGCAGAACATCTAATTTCAGAATGGATACGAGAGAACAGCAGACAGACATGAAACAGTACAATAATACGGAATATATATACAATAAAATACTTTAAAATGAAGATCCATGAACCAAGAATTTCTGAATTTCATAATAACCATGACAGTAGAAACATGAATAACAGGGTAATCCAGAAAAAACCAGCAACTTATCCTTGTTGCAGAATATCTCATATTCAATGACCCAAAAATTACAAATGTCCCCAACCCTTCCAGCAAGCAAACAGAGGGTTGACCTTTCAGGGCCAACGCTTCACTATCTCAGGTGAGGAGTCCAGGTCGCCTCCTATTATCTTGGCATTCATTCCCAACCCAACCTACCTGGTTAGAATGTAAGTGAATAGGTATGCAAGTGTGTGGTAGGAGAAAGCAATTAATGAATGGAAATGAACGAACAATCTCTGTCTGGAAAGACAAGGAAATAGATGAAGGACAAATTCTTAGATTTATGTGATTAAGGTGTTGGGGGACCAAATATTTGGAGCAGATATTTCATCCCTTTAAACTCCCCTGAACATAACACTGAACACAAAGAAACAAACACAAGCATCCCTAGTGTCAGAATAAGTCACAAATGCAACTCTAATCCAACCATGTATACAATCATCCCTAATGTCAGAAGAAGTCACAAATGTAACTCTGATCCAACCAAGTATATAATCATCCCTAATGTCAGCAGAAGTCTTAACATGAACCTATCAGTTGAGCCTTCACTCAAATGTCTTGAAACACCAGACCAGAAAAAGTTGAGCCATGAGCTATAAATATCCAACCATGCTGCAAGGTGGATTAGCCATGTTTATCTTACTACATTCCTAATCCCAGAGGGCACTGAAATTCCAGCACCAAATCAGTTAAATTAGAGGTATGAGCTATAAACATCTAACCATGAAACTACTTTGTGCAAAATAGAGGAAAACCACAAGAAGGCTGCATCATTAAAAGCTTATCTAATGGCACCTGGAAAACACACTTAAGAAAAGACTTTGCTCAAGAAATTGCATAGCATTATTTAAAGCAATAGAAACCATACTAATATTCTTACAATAAACTAACAAATGAAGGAAATCCTCACTGCTTGAAACAAACCAAAATCCATTGTTAATTATGAATCAAGCACCAAATTCCACTTATAAATGTACAGATAGACACCACATTCATTTATATCATATGAGACACCATAAGTCTCAATCTTATGCATCAGCAATAATTTTCCTGTCTTCCTGACGTGAGGAAGATTCAAACTTGATACAGGCAAAACCAAGTTTTCATGAACTGCAAATTCTTCCCTGGCTTTCATATGACAAGAGTGGAATCAATTCATGGCATACTTTTGAGTCCATGCTCTTGCTGTCTCCTCATAACGAGACCTTTGGCTCTTGTATATATGAGCGATTTCAGGAACAAGAGGATCATCAGGATTTGGGTCAGTCAGAAGAGAGCAAATTGACAAAAGCACCTTAGAGATTGTCAGTGCAGGACTCCACTGTTCCTTGAGGATATCCAAACAGATGCTACCATTGGAGTTGATGTTTGGATGATAAACCTGATTCAGAACAAAATGGTGCTACATTAGTCACATGAACAACTATTTGCATTATGCTATTTGTGGCAAGAAACATTTTAACACAAAAGACCACCAAAAGACTGACATTTCAAGACCACCCACAAAGATAAAGGTTCAACTAAATTCACACAATATTTCTCTGCTACAAGTTCATAAAAAATTGAAGTGATACTAAGTATCAGCTAATCTCCATAATGCAAACAGATGATAAAAATCAAGATTTAAGAGCTAAACAAATTACAACAAACTCAAATATGTTAAGAGGAAGGGGCAATTGGAACTGATTGAAGAGAATGCACACAATGAACACATAAAATATGCTTTAAACTACACTAGATGAGTTTTATTAAGAGTGAAGCAAGAGTTGACAGCTGCAGCTGAGCTGAAAGAAATGGCTTCCAAGATACTGCAATTAAGATTAAATTTGCTTAGTCTAAACCAGTTCTTGGCCACTTGTCAGGAGCTTCATAGTAAATCTGGAGAGCAATCGATGTAGCCAAGGCAAAGCTTTCAATAGGGCCTAGAATAAGATCCAAGGGATTTGGGACTCGGGAGGTTAAAAGTTCAATTAACCAGCAGTACTATTGTTCTAGCCACATTAACATGAAAAGCGCTCACCAAGGATGTATATTTGAGCAGCTTGTTACCTTGGCCATCTTCAGCTCTGATTTGATCAATGCTTCGTTTCTTCTTCTCTAAAACATTAGTTTCTCAGCAACTCTATGCTATTAAACTCAACTGCCCAAGTACCTGAAGCATGGGAATCATCTTAACCTCCCCCATTCAAATGTTATCCATTTGTTATCTTCCAGAATCTACTCTAACCATTACAAACCCATAAATAATCTCCCATCACAAATTCTCCAGTAAAATACCCTAGACTAATCATTCAAGTGCATTCCACATTCAGCACATCACCATATAAGTGCGGTAAGTGATTTGTGTACCAGGTTCTCCAGCTAGTTTTGTTATTGTGAATTAAATGAAAAGTGTAAAAGAAGAGAAATTAAAGCTACCACACTTTAAACAGTTTTACAGTTTATAAGCTAAGAAATAGTGCTGCCTGCACAGGTAGATACTAGAAACTAGAGAAGCCAAAAAACAGAAGTCCACCCCAGCAGTCAATGATAATTAAAGCCCTTCCCAGAAGATACTAATATTGGGCTCCACAAACGTGGGCACTCACATTAGCAGGGTATACTTCTGTTTATCCAATGTGGGCTTAAAATCATGCCATATCATGCTTGATGTTCTTAGAACCCTAAATCCCCTTTTTAATCAATAAACCAAACAGATCACTCAATGGTAAATTTCAAAAAAAGAGAAAAAAAAACAGCTTCTTTTGTCGATATGTTCTCAAACTGCTGGTGGATAACCCTGAGCAGTGCAAAGGTAGGTAATATCACTTATCTTTGCTCGCTAAGAAAGTAGATCAGGTCACCACCATGTTTCAAAGGGAGGAGTTAACCCTAAAAATATCAAAAGTACATAAGCTCATTTACCTTTGTTTTGTAGGAGGTAGGTAAGGCATTTCCTTTGCTAGCTAGGGGAAAACCCTGAGCATAGTGCAAGAAGGTAAGGAGTTCCAGACTCCAAATGGACTTGATAATGAAAAACAATCAAAAGTATATCACCAAGCATTTCCAATAGAAAAAATAACTAAATCATAATTTACAGCAGGCTTTCTGAGCTAGAAAAATACTGCATTAAAAGGACGGCATACCATAAGATGTTTTCCTTAGACTAAGGTGATTCTTTGCACTGACAGGCAAACCAGGTAAATTTGATCATTCAGTTTTCACCACATAGTTTGAGTACGAAGTTCAAACCAAGCTTTCTGCTAAGAAATATTGAAATCCTAGGGTGTACCATTTTGTTCGGACAATCTGACTAAGAAATATTGAAATGCAGTTTCTCTGTACACCCTACTAAGCTTTCTCCTGAGCATAACTGTCAGGCATATTTGACTAATTAGGGCAGATCTGAAAACACTTCTTGGCCTACTTTAGGCTCGACGATAATAATAATTATTAATCATATAAATCAGCATACTGCAATAAAGATGTTATAGTGACAGGTAATATTTAAGAGAACTAATTCCTTTCAAGTACTGGCAATGCCAAAAATCAAATCCAATTTAGTCAAACACACGCTGTCTGATACTACAGGGAACTTGTGAACAGAACAATACGAAGGCATGTATAAATATATCGAACATTTGCTGAACTTCCTTTATGTCTCTTTAGAAGGGAAGTGGCCACAAATTACAGAGAAATGGGGATGCAAAGGACTTTAATCAAATCAATTTACTTTGCACAAGAAATCTAGAACGCAATCAATCATAAATCTCAACTAACCAGTTTTTTACAGGTCACAAAATTCTGTTTGCGCTTACAATCTTATTCGCAGTCAGCAAATATTTCTTGCGCTGCAACTACCATCATATCTTAATGACCATATCCGTAAGAATCTGTCCAATACTTAATTTTGTCTCTGAGCGTAAGGTAACTGATCATTTTTCTAGAAAACTAAAATCCCTTTTTATTTACTCTGTCTGTGTGTTTTTAACACCGACTGTAAGAATCGACACAAACTTCTAGTGAAGTTAAAATCTTATTAAAAAAAAGTTAGTTTACAAAATCAACAATAACTGAGCAGCTTAAAGCCCTTTTACTATCTATAGAAAACTAACATTTATAAGAAAACGAATTTCTGAATTTACTTACCTTAGTTTGGAAGTTAACCTTCGGAGGCTTGAAAGGATAATCTGGAGGAAAGTGGATCATAACAAAGAAAACCCCTCCGGCATAAGGGCTCTCAGTTGGGCCCATTATGGTTGCCTGCCAATGAAATAAATCTTCGCCCACAGGCCCTGCACTGCATGAAGTGGGGGGGTCCCTCTGCAAGTCCTGGAGTTCCTTTTGAATGCGCTTGCTGGCCATGTCTTACTGAAGTTCCTTCAGCAAATACAACCAAAAAAGAATCAGTTCCGCTCAGATCCAGTTAAGAAGCCATAAAGCAAACCACCCCTTCCCCCAACAAATCCCCTCGCCTTTTTTCCAAAAACCCAATAACCTGCAAGAGGGCTGAAAAGGAAGATGTTATTACTAACATCCATACAGAAAATAAATATTTGCTGGTTAGAGTGTGGAGCAAAAGTGATTTATGGAGGCGAATATTGACAGATTAATTGGCAAAGATCGAAAACAGTTTTGCAGTTGTAAAGAAAAATTGATCAATTTCATGAAGACATAAGGGCACGTAGCTCAGATATTGCCCAACAAATTGTTAGAGATCCTGAGCAGTCTGACTAAACAGATTCACAGTTGCAGAGAAGATAAAGATCGGCCGCACCAAGGCTAACTAGAGCTAAGATGAATCGATGATCAGCTCATCCGGAGACTGTCAGAAACTGAAAAACAAGTTCAGCATAAAAAAGAGGAGAAGGAAGATAATGAAAGCAGAAGCCAAATATATTCACTGGTAGATAAAACGAGTGAATCAAATGAGGGGGGGTTCTTGCTGAGTCAAAATAGAACACAATACCCACATAGCAGAGCATGTACATTAGTAACCTATTGGGCTTCTAAATAAGGAGATCTTGGTCCAAAAAAAAAAAATTCAAACATATATTATAGCTTTAAGTGATCTGAACAGGAGGACTGTCAAAACATAAAATTCCATCTTAATCATACATACATTATAGGTTGAAGGGATACTGGAGAGGAGAATCTAAGACCAAATACCAATACCCACATACTTCAATATTATACATATTAGCCATCAAAACAGTAAAAGTATGAAACTGCTCAAATATGAGAGAAACCCACCTGGTGAATCAGCTGAACCAGAGCACCTAACACAGCACAAGGTCACCAAAAACTCAAAATCTGCAGAAGGCAATACCCAGCCAACACCTCAATAATGACAATCTGCAAGATATAAAGCACAGTCCACCCGCTAAAGAAATGCAGGCAACCAGCACTCAATTAGGAAAGATATACAACGAAGGAGAAGAGAGAATGGGTCAGCAGATGCACCAAATCCAAGATTGCAAAATGAGAAGTAATATATGGACTGGAAAATTATTGGACAAAATAAACAAAAGATAGCCCCATTCCGTCAGAGTACTTACCTCAGACAAGAACTGTGTAGATCAACTACTTCCTGAAAAGGGGATTTAAGAGAAGTTAAGACCTGCTGTCCTATAAAATAAAATAAGGACCATCCCGAAGTTAATCCAGAGCTCAGAACCCGGAATATTCAACCTTTTTGGTTTGGAATGTATCCAATTATGCCAATGCGATAAGAAGATATATTACTTTATGGGGACCGGTGGGCAGCAGCTTAGCCCGATCATTAACCCCAAATTCCCAATGCCTTATAACTAGTAAATCCCACCAAATTAAGGCCAATCATTATTATGGTCATGGCAGTTGTGAGCCAAACGTGAGGTCTAGGGCTTTCAAAGGACATGATCTAGTATAGCAGGTCATAGCAGGTCACATGAGCGAGATATTAGCCCTCATTGTACAAAATTCCATATGAACTAATTGTAAACTATTAAGATTTTTATGAGAATGGGATTTGTGCAGCACAAATAGCCAATTTTAATTATGAAATGAAATGATATTTTACCATTCACTAGACTAAAAATAGTCTATACCATCCTTAGTATAGTCTATACCACCACTAGTTTTTTTTTGTTTTTTGTAATTAAATTTTTTTTTAATTCAAATTGATGATAAGTTGGCCCAACTTTTTTGGCCTTTTACAATTCAATTTTTTTCTTAGTCAAATTAATGATGAGCTAGTCCAACCTTCTATCAACCTCCACTGATGCTAACATGCTCTCTTAATTTTCTCTAATGCCTTTGAACACATCCACTGCCCAAGACGTGCAAAATGTGTTAACTAATCCTTCTAGATTGTTATTGTACAATATGTAATCAGTTTCATATTTTGTTTTTATAGTTAATAAATTAAATGTACACACACGTTCTTCACAAGCTTATTTAGGCCTTTTCCACTGTAGTGTTTCACACTAAAGTTGATGCGAGTTGGTTCTTAATTGAGCAATAAGAACATTTGTCCTCGAGTAAATGCTAGCTCCAATGTACTCTTTTTGTTGTACAGATAGGGTTGAATTCCTCAATGTAGTACTTCTTCTTTATACTCAACTCTTTTCCCCATATTCCTTTACTAAACTTTTCTATAGCAAAATTCTTTAGCTCCTTGTTATTTGTGGGATAGGTATTGAGGTGGATATTCCATTTTTGCATCCATGTGTAGTTTTGTCTCATCTATATTTTCTTTCTTTCACTCATGCCTTTATTGAAGATAACATTAGGTCATCTACCTACTCTCATTTGCTCAAATTTTTTTAAATATCTCATACAAAGAGTTATATTTCAATCCAAATTTTATAAGAATTTATCACTTAAAAACATCTAAGCAATTGAAATTGAAATTATAATTAAATAAGTAATTGAATTTATTGAAATTAAATTAAATTAACTAACACTATAATTTATAAATTGAATTAATTGACACCATAATCCATAAATTAAAATAATTAATAAATAACTTATAATTTAATTAAATTAAGTAAAATAAAAGAAATTTAATTTTCTTTTATAATTTTTTGGAAAAAATAATTATATATTTTTATTAAAAAGGTTATGGTGGTTTTTCAATTTTCTTTATTGGTGGCTATAGTTAAGTGATTCTTAGGACACCATGCCCTTATTGGAGGCATGTATTTTTATAGGATGATTAATAGTTATTGATTTTCCAATTTTCAATAGTAAAATGATAATGGTGGCTATAGTTAAGTGATTGTTAGGACACTATGCCCTTGTTGATAGGTATGTATTTTCATAAGATGTTTAATGGGCATTTATAGTGTTGAAATTGGATATGTGTGCAAAATTGAAATTTGAAGTTTAATTATTTAGAGGATTTTGTATAATAAAGTATATTGCTTTACATCAACAAACAAGTAATATGATTGGATGACATGACTTAACATGTTTTCAAATTAATTTTGTGAAATATAATAATTGAATTAAAATATAATTTTAACAAAATCATTTACAACACAATAAAATACTATTCATTATGATAGTTGAATGTAGAGTGATCAAAGGTCATATGCTAGTAAAATTAAATTAGTAAAATGAATTGCATAGTATTAATCATCACATCTAATGCTTGTTACTTTGTAAAGTGTCTTTATTTGAAAACAACTTTTCTCAAGTGCCACTTGTATTAATATGGACCACTGATCTTGATGTTAGACGATTAAATTAGTTTCTACCTTTGGATTAAATAACAGTTATTAATCAGTTAAAAAACAATCAAATAAATGTTCAACGAAGAGTTCTCAGCACAGAGATTTTTGGACATGGTAGGGAGATTCAAAGCCTTGAAAGAGCTAGAAATCAACATTTCGTCGTTGCTTGAAAGGAAAAAAGAGATGTTTGTTCCTCTTATCAGCCTGCTTCAAGGGCTTCTTCATCTTCTTCATCTTGAGTGCCTGATAGTAAGCTGCAGGTTTCTTCTGGTAAGGAATAGTTTCTAGAGTTATGTTATTTAATTTCTATGTTTTCCAATCAAATTTAAAATGAGTATCTCTTTGTAATATAATACAGGAATTAGGTAGAGATCATATACCACAGTGTTTAAGCCTTGCACTAGCTTGTCTGAAGCTATCCCTATCGCTTTTGTTCCATTTCTTTGGTTGTTTGGATCAAAGCAAATCTAGTGGTTTGAAGTCAACACTGTTGTAACCTTAAAAATAGAACGATATTTTGAGTTGTAAACCCCTCGAAAATTATTCCTATAAACCCTGCTCTTTCTTATGGAGGAAGAATCTATGGATTCTTATTGATGGGTGTATTAATGGGAGGAAGAACCTCATCAATGGCCCATATAAAAGATAATAAGGCACCCTATTGAGAGCCACCTTAACCGAGAGAGAATCACATATCAATGCCAGAAAGGATCAGAAATGTATCCTGAAATCAAATTCATTAATAGTTTACTATCGAGAAAGAAATTATTAAATAAGATAAATAATCCTTTTTCTAGAAATAATAAGATATATAATCCTTACAGTAAATTTGAAAGCTTGGAGAGCAATATTACTAAAGTAAATCATGGTCAAAGTTGATGCATGTTTTCCATTATTTCTTCTAAGACTAATTTGTTGATAACTTGTTCACTGAATCAGTGATCGCAGATATTTGCTTGAATCATATATTCTTTCATTTCTATTTTAATGATATTTCTTTGTAACTTGTTTTTGGATTTGGACTTAGTGTAATTGAAAAAAAAAATGGTTAATAAATGTAATTTTAAACATATATGATACAAGTTTAAAGAAGTCATAGATTTGGATTTAGTTTTTTTTAAGAAATATAATTTGAAAGATAAAAATTGTAGATTTGGATATAGTTTTGTTTAGTGTAATACACAAGCAATAAGCTCTTAGACCAATTTCATTTCAACATGATGACTCTTTCCTTGTCAAATATGAGCTTCAATGATATTTTATGGTCTAAATATGCAAGTTCACTTCTAGTGCTACAGGCAAGGTGTTCAAGAGTTTGGAATTTTACACAGTGGCAATAACAAGGTTTTGGGGGTTTGGCAATAATGCCTAGTTTAACATCTTGAAGGTGTATTCCTAAGTGGAAAAGCATGTTTACAATGATAGCACTGCTTCTCATAGTGTTTCTTCTGTACATAACCAAAGCAAACCCTTCATAGATATTATCCCAATGGTACCAGGCAAACCCTTTTCATGATATCTCTTTGTAATACAATGCAGGAATTAGATAGAGATCATATACCTCTAAACAAGTTGCACAAGAGTATAAGAACTTGGTACGGTTATATTGCTATTTTATAAATTCTATATTTTTGTTTTTATAGAAAGATTTATTATATTATTGTTTTAATGATTTTTTTTCATGTATTAATAATTTTCATTTTTTTCATACAAAACAGTAATTTTTTATTTTTATTTTTCTTTCAAATTATATATATATCTAAAATAAAATTATAAATTATTACGTTCTATAATTTATTTATTGAGTATTAAAATTCATATTGAAAATTAAAAAGGAAACTTCATATTAGATTAAATATGAATCATATTTTATTTAAAAGTTTAAAGTGTTGAGTATTAATTAAAATTCATATTGAAGATTAAAAAGAAACTTCAAATTATGTTGAATGTAAATAATATTTTATCCAAAAGTTTAAAGTAGGTTTATTTGGATTATTTTTTATTTGTTGATTTTTATTATATTTGATTAGTTTAAAGTATGCTGATTTTTTAAAGAATAAAATATTAAAATTCATATTGAAGATTAAAAACTAAATTTCAAATTATGTTGAATGTGAATCATATTTTATCTAAAAATTTAAAGTAGGTTGATTCCCATTATTTTTTATTGGTTGATTTCCATTATATTTTATTAGTTTAAATGTTGATTTCTTATTTAATCTCATAAAAGTGGTTTTATCAATTATTTTTGAAATGAATTTAAAATATTTGGTTTTTGGTTTTTAAAATTTCTATATATTAGTTTTTTTTATAGATTTTTAAGATTTCTATATATATATACAGTAGTTCTCTTATATTTTTAAGTCATTGATTAAAATAAATTTTTATTTAAAGCATAGATAACGCTATCTATACTATACTACTTTTTTCTATGTTATTGCTTTACATCGTTTCCTTTGCAACATATGGTGCAATTTCTAGTACCTAATTAATAGAACTTCCTAGGAGGTCACTCATTCCAAGACTCTTCTAGCTTAAGTGCACTTAATTGTGGAAGTTTTAATAAAGCCCACTTAACTTGGTACTCCATTTGCAAAATCTTTACAAGTATTGCAATTTGTGAACTATTCAATTAGAATTCTTTTAACTTCTATATTTAAATATTGAAGGGCTTTCACAATCCAACATATGACATATCATTTTTGAGATTATTCAACATAGATTAAGTCATTACTATATGAAACATATTCATACAATTAGTTATTATTGGCTAATTTATCGTGATTTTAAATAGATACATTAGATGACACCTATAAAAATGAAGAAATAATATTAAATAAAAAAATAAATTACGTAACATCAATCAAGTTTATAATTCAAATATAGATTTAGTGTTTACTTATTTTTATTTTATATTATTTAAATTTAAAGCTCAAATATAACTCTATGTTTATTGTATTTTAATTTTACAGTATTTTTATCTTACATCTTATAGTATTTAAACTTTAACTAAAAACTTTAATATCTTAAATCTTATATCTTACATCTTATAGTATTTAAACTTTAACTATAAACTTTAATATCTTAGTATTCAATCTTAAAGTTTAAGTGTAACTCTATATTTATTAGTTGAACTTCTTTTTGGTATAACTATGTGTTTATTTCTAAGGTTTACTTTGCACTAACTATGTACAAATTTTCAAGCCTTGCAACCAATCCAAATTAAAAGAAAGAAATGAAATTAGTATAATATTATTGGTTTAATAAACCATCCTCTTATGGTGCAAGTTTCCATGTTGATATAATAATAATGTAAAAAATGATATTTACTGTTTACAATAACTTTAATATTAATAATGTCAATGATATTAGTGTTATTCCTATGTGCTCTTTTTTTAATTGTGGCTATTTTTTTTAATGTCTATTACAATTTTTTTTAATTGTGGCTATTTTTTTTAATGTCTATTACAATTTTTATTATGGTGATATATGTATATGTGGTGATTTATTAAGAAGTTTTATGGTAAATTAATTTTGAGAATGTGTATTATACTAAAAAATTATTTAATGTAGAGATTTAGATTGTTATTAAAATTAATCATATTTTTATTGGTTAAATTTTATAATATTCTTGAAATTTATATTCTAAGTAAATTTAGTAGATTTAAATTCATCTATCAATTTATTTATCAATTTAAATTTTCTTATTCTTATATATCTAGATTTTTTTTGAAATTGTGATTTCTGATATATGTGATATATTATAAATCATAATTACAACAATATATTTATATGAAAAGATTTTGTTTCACATCAATGTTTTTTTTTAAGTTTAGGAATTCTATTGATCCATAAAAAAATGAATTATATTACATCACAGTACATCAATCTTCCCTTAATTACGTTATAAAAAATTTCATTTTTCCTTCCTCGACTTAGGCTCCAACATTATACATTGGGTCATATTTTGTGTCTTTCCTCTTCTGAATGTCTATCTAACCTAAGGGAATGTCTGAGACAACCACTTCCTTTCCTTGAGATGTTTCCATTGTCGAGTGCTCTGACATATTTGTTAGCTCCTTGTCACTATCTGAATGTTATGTTTCATGGGTCAGTTTTTTCCCACTCTTTGCAGGTGCCAAAATTATGGCTAAATTTTGTGTCGTACTAATTAACGAGTGAGCTTCCTCCCATAAGGTTGAGATGGCATATTATGAGTTTGAGCTTGGACTACAAGAGTAGTGTCGGCATCGAGAGTCTTCTGATTCTGAGAAATACTCGACCCGTGAGCCACAATGGACTTAGAACCAATAGGTCCTTTTAGATCTTCCCATCCATGATTTTTCTTCTTAGCTTCAAGATGTGAATAGGTGCCTTGTCAATATGGGCAAACATTCTGCAGGTTTCTGGGTTGTTAGCAAGATCTACAATGAAAAATTGTATTTTCATAATCCATCGGTTGAGAATAAACATTATTTCCCCAGTTAAGGAAAATTTTACCTGGAAATCCTTTATTGAAGTCCACTTCAACACAAATGCGAATAAATGTGTGAATTCCTTTCATAATCCTTTCCGAGTCAATTTTGATGAAGCGACCTAAGGAATTTCCCAAATCTTCTAAGATATCGGGATGTGTGTTATGAATGGAAAAATTGGAAACCTCGCCCATAATAGAGTATCTAGATTTGACATAGATAGAGATTAAAATATGGAAACCAAGGTTGAAGGGAAATACTAGATCAACCCCAAAACCGGGGTCTCTGATAAAAAACTTCTATGAATCCTCTAACTTCTGAAAAATAAAAATAAAAGATCATTTTGAGAATAAATGTACCGTGACATCTGGAGACCAATTTTGGTGATCCCACTCCTTAAGAGTCGATGAAGAAGGCCAAAGCCCATTAAAATGATAATTAAGCATTTATGTTCATAATTTGCAGCTATTAAACCACATGCAATATTTTTCATCTCAAGTGAGGGGATTTTAGCTCATTGCTCCACCACAAATGTAGATCCAAAGATATCTTTAGGGTTTGGCGAAGGAGGCCCTGGTTTTAAAACATCTTTAAATGTTCTTGGGGGGGTCGAGGTGGATGCACCTCCCCCTTTGGCTCCACCTTGAATTCTTGCTACTGTGTAAATCATGGCATCCTTGGAAATGTCGTATTCACTGAGAAATTTCAAATCCTGACGTTTTCGTCCTTCATGAATGAGCCGAAAGCATTCATGAGGAATGTGCATCTTCTTGTATAACATTTTCACAAGTGAGAAAACAAGATATGAGTTTGAAACCTACAAACAAAAGGATTCCCCTGAGATTGGTTTCACTAGGACCGGGAAGCTCGCCAAATCTGAGCTCCAAATCGTTACAAACTTTGCATTTCCAAACCCTTCAGCATCAGCCATTCTTGAAACCCTAACATAGACACATAAATTCACATCAATATTTACTTTAAACTCAAAACTTCATTAATTTATAACAAGATAATATTTACAATGTACTAATATCTTAAAATTATTCATATGATATCCCTAATCTCATCCATCCATTAACTTTTTATTCAAAGCTTATCATTTATATCAACCCTTTAGGAAAATATATTTTTCGCTCAAACTTTAGTTAAACATGTAAAATGGAAAACATGTATTTTTCTTTATATAATCTCATTCGTCTTTAGGGGTTAAATGTATATAGTGTAGTTTAATTATTTGATATTTTTTATTTTATTTTTGCATGTTTTTTTTAGTCAATTTTGGCAAAATTTAAATAGAGATTTATTGAAATATTAAATTTAAATTTTGTATACATTCCAAATGTCCCAATTTTTTTTTATAACATTAAATTCATTTATGCATTTAAAAACACATTTTTAATAGGAAAATTTTACAATTAAATAATAATAATAATAATAATAATAATAATAATAATCAAATTTAACCTTAAAAAAACAAAAACATTTAACAGTTAAACTACACCAAATACATATACCATCAACAAAAGTAATAAAATCCCTAAGCAACTCTGATTTATAACCTCAATTTAATGGCATTTATATGTATTTTTTTTTATGGGTTAAAATTTTAAACTTATGTTTTTTTGTGATATTTAATAAAATCCCTATTTATAACTTCAATTTAATGGCATTTATATGTATTTTTTTATGGGTTAAAATTTTAAACTTAAGTTTTTTTTGTGATATTTAATGTATAAAAATATTTTTATAATTATAATGATTTTTATATTTTAATTAAAAAGGCGTCAACCATGTTTAATTACATGTGAAACTATATTTAATTATATGTGATTATTACCGAAAAAATTTTACAATTTATATGATGAATCACAAAAACTTAGATTCTAAAAATAGATTTTAAAATATTATGTCAAAAGACGAGAATATAATGTTTCGTCAACTAACGTGAACCAGGCCTCTGCAAACCCTAAATGAAGGTTCCCATGAGCGCCAACGGAATATGATCACGCGCTCCATGATACTGACACGTGTTCGGCTCATAACAAGTTGACTGACATCTCCTCCAATGATAAGACATAAGAGGACAACGAGGATCCAAGAGATTACCTGCATTTTCCAGTGACACGCTCAATACACCGGCTATAGCCCGTCTCTCCGTTGCGTAAGTAATAAGCTTGGGAATTTTCTATAGCAACAAACTTTGGCTTTTTATATTTTAAAATTAAAATTGAATAATTTATGGCAAATGGCTATTGTTCTATTATTATATTGTACACGTATGACAACTTTTCTTCACATGGTTTATCCTCTCGAGACTGTGGTTCATCAAAATTTATCAGCTGAAGATTCCAATACATCTCCATCTCTTCTATGATCTATAGGAGTTTTCAAGTTTATAGAGGGGAGACTATTGAGAGTGGATTATTTTTAGTGGTATGTGAGTCATTCAAATTGTATTATTTTTGGTCAAGGAGGGTGGTTTTGTTTGTTTTTTTTTAAATAGGGAGTGAAAGTTTTATAATTTTAATTTTCAAAAATTTGATAAATTTTTATTTTAAAATTGGTTAAAAATTTTAAAAATAAAGTTTTGAAAATTGAGTTTGAAGTCTAACTTTTGACCTAGTTCTTATTGGATCTAGATGTATTTTTTTTGCTGAGTTGTATGTGAATCATTCAAATTGTCTTATTTTTGGGTCTAGGAGGGTGGTTTTGTTTTTTTAAATAGGGAGTGAAAGTTTTATAATTTTAATTTTTAAAAATTGATTATTTTTTTAAAGTAAAGTTTTGAAAATTGAATTTGAAGTTTAGTTTTTGACTAGTTTTTACTGGATTTAGATGTATTTCTTATTGAATAAAGAAAATATTTAAGGATAATGTTTTCAACACTGAGTTGGAAGTCTAATTTTTGACATAGTTTTTAATAGATCTAGATGTAACTCTTATGGAATAAAAGAGGCAATATAATTGCCCCTTATCCCATGCAAATTATTTTGACAAAAATTTTATTTTGGCTTTCTACTTAAGAATTTATATTAATAAATATAGTTTTATATGATAAATGATGCTTTTATGATTTTTTCTGAGGATTATGGTTGTATAGTTTTATAAGTATAATAGTAAACTTACTTAGTAGAAAGACTTCTTGCATTGGGTAATTGATATATTGCTCACATAAAAATGAGATCATATTTCAGCAAATGCTCTAATCACATCCAATGAGAGTTGTGTTGAAGATGTTAATAGAATTATGATTTGTGGTATAACAATCCTTTCTTTAATTTTCTTGAATAATAGCTCCTTTGACGAGGGAAGTAGATACTTGTATTATAAAGTTTAGAAACAAAAGGAGATCATTATTATTGAAATTAATGGATTATGTAAAGTAGATAATGATTTGGGAAGATCAAACAATGTTTTAAAAAGTTATAAGTCGATTTGAAAACAAGAAAAACACGGAGAAAAAAGACAAGAAGAATATGATCCTTGATTAGTACACATAGAATTTGTAGATTATTCTCCAAAAGACTAAATTAAGATATTTCTTTTAATAGACAAATTAGTAGGTTAAAAGTCTAATCAACATAGCCAATAACTCAATTTAAATAAGTTATTTGAACTCAGGTAATATTTGTTTGTAAAAAAACAAATCGAGGAAAAATAATTAATAGGTTTTCTATTAGAAATATTTGTAATATTTGTTTGTAACATACTTATATTAATAATATATTTTTATCTTTATTTGTCAATTAAGTGTAAATTACTTATATTAATAATATAATTTCTTATATATATATATATATTTTTTTTCCTGCTGAAAGAAACCCGTAAATTTATTCATCATAAGAGAGCAACAAAGTTTACATTTTGTATATGTTGAGGGCATTCAAGTATTTCGCCTTACAATAGAGCAACAAGCCCAAAGGCCACAACTAGATGTAGGCACACAGACCCACCAATAAGCCCCAAAATAGGGAAAAACATAAACCAGAAAAACCCCTAATGGGTGCAAAAAAACCAACTTAAATGATGGTCGAGAAACAAGTCAAAAGTTGGGCACAGACTACCCAACAAGCCTAAAAAAATGAGACCAAATGAGGCCCCAGAAAGGAAATGAGCAAGTGCCCAAACACAACACCCATGGTATCCCAAGCGAGTAACAACCACAGAGAAGCGATGGCAAAACGAGCACAACAACATAGTGGAAGAGGCACCAAACAGGGCAAATCCCACCCCCTCAACTCCCCGCATCCATCCTAACACCACCCACAAAGCCAAGAAACCCCAATCTGATGCCACATACAAAGAATAGATGAAAGGAGGACAACAACCCACAGCGCCATCACAAGCAAAACGTCGCACCTGAGAGCACGAACAGGGCAGTGTGACGACCACAGAGAGGATGAGGAGGCCACGACGCTAAAAAGTTATCGAACCCCTCTTGGACAAACCCTATAAAGAACCAAACAACTAAGAGAGACAAAAAAAATCACCAAAATAAAAACCCTTACTCCACCATTTCTTATTTATTAATTAATTACGTATAATTTAAATTGTTGTGACATATAATTGTTAATTTTTCTATTTGAATAAAATTGCATTTTATAATATATTACTTTTAAAAAATTAACTATTAATAATATAAAAAAAAATAATAATAAATATATGATAAATAATCAAACTATTATGATATAGTTAAAAACTAATATCAAATATTATTATTATCAAAATGTTCATTTTGAATAGAATTTTCCCTTTGGCATAATATGTTTTATAAAACACAAGATTCTCCCCCATTGTTAAACTATATTGAAAGCTTACAATCACATTTCTCCAAGGCTACATGAGAAGCTCAAAAAGTGAATGGTGGTATTCTCTATTATCTTGTTATATGGCCTATATGGAAGAGAGGGATCTAGGTCATGGTGTAGGGTTGGATATTCTCACTTCCAAAGAAGAATTGTGAAAGGTATTGACAAGACAAGACGTCTAAAAGCTAGGATTCTTAACGATAGTGGTGGGTAATGTTTTAAGTGAGCGGGCACCGTATCATTGATACCATGGGTCCCTAACTATAGCCTACGTGTAAAATTCCAAAGCAATCACCTCATGGTTTGATGTAACTTATAAATGCGGGTCCCACGTCCTATCCCACTTTACATATGCCATCATTTGTATTGTGTATATATTATCTTTGAGACCATCTACGTTGTGTGTATTGCATGGATATTTAAAGCACAACCATCTCTATTGTGTATATATTGCATGGGGATTTAAAGCACAACCTTAGTTTTTTTTTAAGGTAGTTGTTCTTTACAAGAAATTTTTCAGCCAAGTCATTCATCATGGGTTTAAGGAGAAGCATTCCTTATGGCCTTGTGTTATAGTTGATGACTAAGATTGAGAGTAATGTTTGAAAATATCAATATAATTTAGCCCCAAAACATATTGATTGACATACTTAATTTTAGCTTATATACATACATTTGCATGTTGTCACACTTTGGTGGTTTGAAAAGGTATATATTAATGTGTTGTGTGTGCTTATTTCAACAACGTGTGCACACTCATAACATTTTGTTCATGTATTAGGAACATCAATTATTATTAAGATAATCATAGAAAGCTAATAAGCTTTATAATTATAGAAGGCTAATAAATTTTGTGTTAACAATACCCATGGTAAACCAGTTTAGTTACTTCTTTCTTATTTTCATTTATATATTTCTTCAATTTACATACACACTTATATATTTACCAAGTGTAATTTTTATTTCATATTTATCCTAATAAAAATTAGGATAATTTTTAAAACACATAATATACCAAAACAAGTTAATAAATTTTTAACATTTTTAACCATTAAAACTTAATATTTACTAAAATGTACTAATAAATATACAACATATCATACAAAACTTAATATAATATAGAACAAATTATTATTCTCATTACTCTTTTTCATACTCTATATAACATAGCAATATATAAAATCTGTACATACTACAATAAGATAACATTTAATGGCTCATATACATTTATTATTACTTATATTTTTTCATACTTTTACCTTTATAGTTTTCTCAAACCACCCTGTTTATGTTGTGCTTCAATTTACATTAGAGGTCAAATCAAATCTTCTATTATTATATAGAATAAAATGAAATATATTAACGATAACAATTCAAATCTACTCTTAGAATAAAATGAAATATATTAACAATAACAAATGTTTAATGTTGGTAATAATGAAGCATTGTATCTTGTGATACTTGTGAATTGTTGCAGGAAGAGAAAAGATTGTGTTTTTCTTGGTGAGTATGAAAGAAGATACACTTCATCATTATGGTGTATTATGCTATGACTGGAATGATGCTTGAAAATGTATTGTTTAATATATAATAGATAGCGTTATTTTCTTTTTGAAAAAAAGAAAGAAAGAAGATAGTTTATGTGCTCACACAAGATGAATAGGGTACGGTTATATAATAATTTTGAAGGTAAAATTATACATTGTTAATGTGTTACCAAAATATTATTAAGTTGATTACAATAGTTTAATGTAATAGTAGGTAATTGTTTTTAACCATTTATGTTTTAACATAAAACTAATTTGATTTATCAATAAAGAGTGTAGACATGATATAGGAGTGTGTGATGTGAGGATTAAACGTTGTATTGTAGAAAAATATTTAACAAATGTTTATTAACAACTTAATGTTAGGGATTTTTCCTAATGTCTCTATTTTGCGGTACTTATGAGTTACACAATTAATGTACAAGGTCATTTGTTAGGTAAATTTAACATAGTGAAAGAATCAAAGTTACTTGAACAATGGTGGATTGGGTACATTGTTTTGGTTTCCCATGGTTTTGTGCTCGTGGATTGCACATAATGAAGCCTTTAAAGGGATTGGGATGATTTCATTATAATGTATCAGGGATGTGAGAGGTGAAGGCTCACTTGTCCGTCTTGGTAAGGTTTGGCCAAGAGACAGTAATATAATATTTTATTAGTTGGTTTTTCCCTTAATCGAGGTTAACTAATATAAACAATGTGTTTATTTGTGTTTTTTGTTGTTGGTAAATTGATCTCTCTTAGCTAGTTTCTCTCAATAATTTGAACATGGTATTAGATCTAGATTAACCCATTTTTTTTTCCCAGGAAAAAAATTGTAATTTTTCATTGATAAAGAAAAATTACATGTTATATTTTACATATAAAATCGTTCATAGATCATAATACTGAATCCTCACCAAAGAGGCAAAATAGGCTGCAAATTTGTGCATATATGCTGCATGTTCAAAACTAATCCTACTATGTACAAAAACATAGAATAAATACAAAGTAAATAGCCGGTAGATAGAGCCGATTAGTCATCAGCAAATATAGCCTCAAAAATATATTTGTCTGTCAAAAATACAGTGAAGGAGTGACTGCTCTCATATCCTGGATATCCTCTATGAAAGGTCTGTGGTAGTAGTTGTAAGTCTGCTCCCCATCATATTCAGAAATGTGCCAACATCCCTATACTAGCTCTGCAGCTTCTTTGGAAAGTTGGTCTGCCACTTGGTTCATCTGCCTGTATATGTGAGTGATAGATATAGTGTCAAATGCAGTTTTCAGATGATGGCCCTCCCTCAATAATGATGTGAGTGTGTGTGAATGAGAATTAAACCAATTAATGACAATTTTTGAATCTCCAAAAATCTGCAGTCTGTTGCATCCTTGTTCCCGAGCAAATATCAGGAGAAGTCGTAGGCTAATAAGCTCAGCAAAATTGTTTGTACCCGGCCCCATTCCCATCTTAAGGTGGAAATAATGAGAAACAAAAATATAAAGTACCGCACCTCCCCCACACCTATTATTGTTTGATGCCCCATCAAAATATGCCTAGGGATAAGTATTGTCAATGATTTCGGGAGTAATGTCCCTAATACGGGAGGTATGATCCTCATCTGGGATGAGGTGATATGTGGAGATGATTTTAGAACAAATGTGATCCCATATCACCTGACTGCCATTGAATGTATATCTATTCCTCTCGGTCCAAATGCCCCATGCCATTAGCAGAGGGAAATTCCTAAGTTTGTTGTAGGTGGCAGCATTCCACCAAGATGACCAGGCCTCGGATAAAGATAACCCATGCCAAGTGAGTGAACAACCCATCGCTTAACCATGTGCCAGAGAATCTGGATTAACCCATACTCTCCAAGAAGAGTGATTTAATGCAAGGAGCTAGGAAGAGTTTGTTGGGGGTGAGGATAGTCATTGGCAGTTATTGTAATGCTAGAAAATTTCATAAAGAGGAGATGCACCTACATGAAGAGTGCATCAAGGAGTTATGATTCCTATGTGTGAGGAGAATAATTATGTGAATTTCCGGTAGCAATATCCAATAAAATATTGTTTAAGAGGTTGCGAAGTGGAGGTTTAACCCTCCATAGTGGATGATGGCATGATCTATTGATTCTTTAAGTGCAATAGATACAAGCACAATTTTTTGAATTACTTGTAATTACTTCTAATGATGTAGATCTTATTTTAATAATTCTAGTTTATCATTAAGTAATTACACTTCAAAAATTCAACCATAAATGCACAAGGATAGTAGAGATTACAATGCACAAAGAGAACACAAGATTTAACCTTGGAAACCCCACTTGGGGGAAAACCCAACAACCTTTTCCTTAGAGAAATTATTTAGTTCAACAAGAGATACACCTAATGCAACTAGTCAATTCCAAGGTCAAATATACCAACAATGTTATGGTCATACTTGTTCAAACAACCCTCTTGTCAAGTCAATCTTCTTCCCTTCAACTTCGGCCCTCTTTTATCTTCCTAGGTCGGATTTCAGCCTTCCAGAATATGCCCAAAAACATAACCCCACTGCCCATAATTTTGGCCCTGTTGCCCAAAAGTTAGATCTTTTACCCAGAAACTGTCCAAAAATTCACACGTGTGAAGTAGAAAGAGAGAGAGAGAGAGAGAGAGAGAGATGAATTAGTTCTTCATGTACTTCTTCATCCTTCTTCTTCTTCAATTAGATGCCTAGAATATGTCTTCTTGTGTGTGAGATCAAATGGTGCCTTGAGGAGGAGGTTGAATTCTCTATATATAGTGTTATGCCTATCGGAATGGGTGTATCTCTTCATTGGAGCCAAATTGACTTGAGGGAGGGCCATGTTGGAAATACTGAGAGGGGGTTTAATCATTATTTCACTTACAATTAGTTATTTTTATTTTACAGAGAATTCATTACCATTAGCAACATATAAATATAAACATTCATTAATATCACATTCAACAATGCAAAATAGTTAAGATAGTAGATACAAAGAATTTTAGGTGGAAAACCCCCTTTGGGTCAAAAACCACTAAATGCTTCTTAATATTTGTCTTCAAAAATAATTACATCAATTTTTCAGATCCAACTGAGGAAGGATTTAACCCCTTGATTTACAGGCTCTAACCTGTAGGACACTCCAATGCCATGTTTACCAACTGCAACTGGGAGGACACTCCAATGCCATGTTTACCAACTGCAACTGGGAGGACACTCCAATGCCATGTTTACCAACTGCAACTGGGAGGACACTCCAATGCCCTAGTCTACAAGCTCCAACCTCACAGATGCTCCAACACCTTGTTCACTAGCTACAACTAGTCGGACGCTTCAATGCACTATCCAACATCCAACATGCCTTAGTAGCACCCTACTGCCTTGAAGTGTTCTCAGGATCCAGCCTGAAGGAGACTCCACTCTCCTGCCTTGCACTACCCTCCCACCATGAGTAGTCAACAAACCATGTTTCACAATTTTTAGACTAGATCCACATGTACTCTGAATCAATACAAAAATGAATTGTGATATAAGAACCTATAATCTATTCTTTGTCAATCCTGCCTCAACTTAATCTGCTCATCAAACCCTAGTTATCGATGTCAGTAATACGTCCAATCCATTAATAAAAAGACATGTACTTTCTCTTCTCTATGATCACAAACTGCAGTACTATACTTCCACAAGCATAACCCTAAATGCCACCAGTATTATCGATGCCTAAGTATCATAGGTTGGAAAACTAATATACTACATCAAACCCTAACATCAACATGCCTTGATTTATTGTACCAACTTTTCCAAATACACTCTACTAAACCTTATATGATGTCAAGAGTCCTGATATCTCACTGTTGTTGCCAAACCCTAGTTATTACATATATTGTTTCATTAGTATACCAAATCATACAACAATAATATATAATCCAATATCAAGTACCAAGAGCATTGTGAAGACCATTCACATGAATATCATTGTCACTGTCGCATATATCTCAAGGATAATACATATAGGTCACTATCACAAAAGAATCATATCCATCCAATTTTGTTGTATGTCAAAGTATGTTGGGTCCTTCATTTTGTGGGACAAAGTTTTGACATGTTTTGACCAAATTTGGCCAAAGGGAAGTCGCGGAGAAAGAAATTGAGGAAAGAGAAGGAAACCGCCAAGATATGTCAGTCGTGAAAGGTTTGCCAACAGAAAATAGGGAGATATGTAGCCACAGTTGAGCCGAAATATCCATCAACGGGAGAGGAAGCAGTCACAGTCAAGCCACAAAAGCAGCTGAGAAGGAAAGGGCATGACATCCATGTGGTCATTGTTTTGTTGGCATTGATGTCAACAAGGCCATGGCCATAGTGTTGCTTGTCATATACATGTGTGATGGATTTTGACTTGGTGGTCGTATTGGTTGGCAGTGATGTCAACTCTTGAGGTCATGCACTTATTTCAACCTTATGATGATGCAAATTGATGGACCATGGTGTGTGTTGGGTGATTTAATTGTGAGTTAAATCCCTGTCATTTAATTTGTCAACCTGGGGTTCATGAACTGACGAGATATACGTGTACTATATGTATTAGGTGATTATTTATCATAATATATTAATCTAATGCAATTGAAACTAAAAAATTAAATAAATTCAGTCCAATCCAATCCAAACCAAACATGAAGTAATTGAAATCACACTTACATAAAGGAAATCACACTTGCTTGAAATATGATCTATGAAAGCATATGAAAAAGTGAACAATGATATTATTCAATTTTAGATAACAAGGAAGAGGCTCTTGTCTCAAAGGTCGTGTTTTTCCTTCCTTATTGCTTCTATTCATTCAACAAAACCATTAACATTTATCTAAATTACCAAATCATATAAATATAATCTAGGAGAGCATGGGAAAAAGTGAACACTAATTTCAATTCAATCCTAGTTCACAAAGAAGATTCTCTAACTTAGAGACTTGGTTTTTCCTTCTTCATTCAAACTAATCATTCAAAAGATTCATATTCACTATCTAAATGGTCATGACACGCAAGTGATTTTATAAAATGATCATCCATAATTGATTAAAAAAAAAATTATGATCTTAACATATGAAATGAAAATACTAGCATATATTTACAACAATGCACAAATGTAAATAGAATGCTTCCTTGATCTATTTGGAATGAACTCAATTATCCTAAGAGAAAAGTAACAAACTTTTCCATAAATTTATACATTACATTAAAGAAATTTACATCTAAAACTATATAATGGAAATTTATGTAAAAGAAATATTTACTCTATTTCATCATAAGTTGGATACATGCTCCTAGAGTCCTCCCCTTGGAATGAAGGAGGTACTCCTGTTTATACATAAAATTGAGATAACTAAAAAAGATTTGAGATCCACAAATCTCTCCTAGCTCCACAAATATCTCATGTGGTTACAACCATGTCCTAACACTGAGCAAGTAACATCTCTACAAATCCTCTCACAAATCTCTAATATCTTTGATAAGAAATCTTATCAAAACTTCCATGATTCTTCTCCATGAATTATTCTTGAAGGAATCTCCCAAATCATCATCAAATCTAGAAATTCAAATTTGAGGCTTGGTGGTCAAATATCACTTTGTTGAAGTCTTCAAATACAACTACAAACATCTTGAAACTCATCCCACTTTCATATATAAGCGAACACATGTTATTTTTCCAATATTTAATCATAAATTCACTCAAAAACATTAAAACAAATGCATTGGAAAATTATAAGCCTAAACCCTATGTAATCATGAAATTAGTTATGGGAAAGAGAAATATGGTTTAAAAGTGAAGTGAAAGTGAAGTGAAAAGTTTGTAAAAAGATGGTATTTGGGTGACCCAACAGTGTGTATCGGTATGTCTTGGCATTGATGATTGATATTATTGATGATGACACACTTTATGGCACATTAGTAGTTTGATGGTAGCATGTTGGTCATGGAGGAGTTGGAATGTGTTGGAATGTGCATTTATCTACATTTCATGATGTGTTGATGCTGCTATAGGTAGAGGATGATGCTATAGATACATGATGCAAATCTACTTGTGATGATGGTTCATGGCATACTAATTGAGTTGTCAATTAGGTCTTCATCTTGGTCTCCATTCTTATGCTTCATGGAGATGACTTGTTGAAGTGTGATGGCTTCATGATGATGATGTTGATGTTACAGAGATGCTACAAAGGTTTGTAGGTATGTTCAAATGTGTTGCAGCTTGTTCAAAGGTCTGATGGAGAGTGGAGGACTTGTTGGCACACTTGTCAACCTTGTTTATTGGCCCTTCTCGGTCAACTTGGCAGTGACACTTGGAGGCATGTTTAATCTACTTGAAAATGTGTTATAGGCCATGTTAGAGTTCTGGAGGCTAGTACATATGTTGTAGAAGATGATGGAATAGATCGTAGAGGTCTTGAGTTGAAGGACGGATGGTTTCCCTCATTTTTAGCCATATTCGCAAGCATACAATCCTATGGGAGAAACTAAAATTCTATAGTCACATGGAGATAGGCTCAAGGGAGCGGTTATAGCCACAGTCAAGTTCAAACAGTGTCAAGGGAGTGACTGAGGGTTTTCACGACATTTCCTTATTCATCGTGTTGTTTGGAAGGAAATTAGCTTGGAAATTCCCAGAGGCTTCCAGAATTAGTGAAAAAGGTCGCAAATGGTTTGAAAAGGTCCTCACGATGTGAATGCATTTAGTGCAGTAGTAATGATCTTAGTGGATTTATTTGGTCCAATTTGTGCACCTTTGACCCTAGCCCCAAGATCAATTTCGCCCTACATGTATTATATACTTGATCTTGGAGTTATGTGATGGTTGATTGAGTTGAGGATGTTAGAGAGTGTGTTGGAGAAGGTTGCATTGAATGTTTATGCTTTAGACCTTGTGTAGAACATAAATTCTTGCCTCCATGAGTGTTAATGACTGAATAATGTCCATATCTGAAGCGTGATTCAATATAGATCAAAATTGGAGTTGTTGGTGTAGAGATTGATTGAAGAGTGTTGTATGTTGTTGGATAGAGATTTTGTGGAGACTCTCACACTTGCTTTTGCATGAGTTGCTATTAATTTTCGTGCATAGCCTTAGTGTTGAATTTTGATAATTGAAGCAGGGAGCAACTACATTATGATGTGAGGGTTTGATATCATATTTGTGTGGGCACAACTTTTCTATTGGAGAGCACATGTTTTGTGCATTGTTTTTATTTTGATTTGATGATGAGATATTGTTGTTGAGAGTATGTATGCAGAGATAATTTCTTATTGAGTGTTATATGTAAAATTGGGCATCATCCCCTAAGACATGGTCAAATTAGGTATCACAATAGGGTCTATCATCCCCTTAAATATCAGTTGTTATATGCCCTAAGTGAAGACATTCCTTCTATGGCTTCAATTGTGATATTTCCAAGGTTTTAAGTATATATTATATGACCCATTGACTCACCAACACTCCTCTGCAAGGGACTAATTGTGTTGCAGTGCAACTACCTCCATGCAAGGGTGCATTGTAGTGCACTTCCCGACACTCAAGGGTGCGTTAGTCAGTTGGGAGAAAAATCATTATTGTTCCGTAATCTCCACATGGCCAGTGCCTTCTAGAAGAGTCCATAGGTGTCATACTTCAAATACAAGTGTCCATCCACCACCTCTGAACTTGGAAGCATGTCTTACCTATTATTATAAATCCATTCAATGAGAAACTACCTTCAATTTCCCTATAAATTGAGTACTCTTCTAAGTGATAGGGAGGAAGAATTTTGTGCAAATTTATGTTGTTGGATTCTCAATTGAGAAGAGTTGGAAGTACTGATATGCTGCTGAGATGATGTTGGATGTGATGAGGCTGGAATGAAGTTGGAGCAGGTTGACGAAAAATCAATCTATTTGTTGTGATCTTCTCCTCCTACTTTATTAATAAAAATATCTATTCATTTTCTCATACATATGTCTATATCTTGTGAAATGTATTCTTGATGATGTATGTATTCTCAGATCTAATCAGTTTGATTTGATTAAGATAAGTATATATTTGTATATTTGTATGTTGTTTGTTGTTCTATGTCTTTGATTGCATGAATCAATCTAGCGACTTGAGTTGGACTAAGAGCGACGAAAACAATGATAGAAGGAGAAGGAGAGTGAAAGTAATCACACATAGGCTTCTTTCCCTTTATGTATATCTATTTATATTAGATAAAATAGTAGTTGTCTTTCTTTTGTTGTTCAAGTGAAGGAACACCACACTAAGGGAATTTAGTTTATTCGTATATTGAAATTATGTATAACAAATTGGCGACCCCACTGGGGAGATTCCCATCATTCCTGGTGTCTCTGCCTATATTTACCATCATCTCTAGACTCTTTTCTTTTATCATTCATTTGAATGGACAAATTGCATTAGAAGTGTGTTTAGCTGCTTGTTTCCCAAATCTAGCTGCACCCAACGCACTGTTGGTTAGGGTACAGTGCATTGTGTTCCATTTAGGGGTTCTCTGCAGCACAATGTCTCCCCTTAGAGGTTGTGTTTCCCCCTCAACCAACCAAATTCCATCAAAATTTGTCTTTGCTTTCAGTTTCATCCAATTTTCTATTGTATTCTCATATGTCTGATTGCTCTTAGAGACCAGTAAACTTTCATGTCCTTCCTCCTTTGAAAAGTAATCTGTTCAATGTTTCATTAGTTGTTTTCTTTATCATTGGAAAATCAAATTCAAAGTAGTTAATTTTTGCTTTAGATCAGTTATGTTTTCGAAAAGGAAATTGTTGTTTCATTCCTCATTTCCTGTAGGAAAAATGTAGTTCTATTCTTCATTTTCCTAAGAGAAATTGTTGTTTCGTTCCTCGTTTCTCAAAAGAAAACATTTGCTTGATTGATTTGTGCATTTAGTTTCCTTTCACTCATTCACAATAAAGGGAATTGAAAAGAAAAACATGCATGTGCATCTAGAGTTTGTTTATGCTGCATAGGAACAAGTTAGGGAAATCTGCATTTAGTTTGTGCTCTTTGTTGTATGCTCAAAATTTGATTGCTCTTTCCCCTTAGTAGTTAGGATTTTCATTGAAAAATATAAATTGAAAAGTTTTCTTATCATTTAGTTTTCATTTTAGTAATTACCATTACATTTTGCGATGAACCTCAAGGATAAATTTTAAACAAGATCAACATAAAATTTACATCAATTAACCTAAGAAAGCATTGTAACATTAACGCTAACATTTATAAGGTCTAGGCTAGAGATGTGTTCCGACGTCATTAAAAATAGCAGATGTCATTAACTTTTCTGTGATACATTCCCAGTGTGATACATCACTCCACGTACGTAAGTATATTGGAGCTCGTCCACGTACCTTCGGGTATATAGGGCGGTGTTCTAGTACGCAAAGTATAAGGGGGTGCTATCACTGTATGGTTTCGCATTAGACAACGCTAATATCGACTTGGGCCTCCACGTTCGTTCGGGTATATTTTGGAGGACAAATTTAGGTTGCTTACAATCCATAGGTAACCGAGTCGGCCACCTTGTAACTTGTGATACACCGAACACAACATTCGAGGAGATTGTCTTCCCGTACTTCTTGGTTCGACAAGAGGTATTCTGCAGTTCACAATTACTTGGTAAACATTTTTCCTAGAATTATCCTTTTATTTTGTTTATTTGTTTTTGTAATAAAATTAATCAGTCATCGTGGAAGAAGAACATCCATTTCCCCGTCGTTCGTGTAGAATAGCACTTAAACCATCTTTACCACCGGAAGCCATTTCTAATCGGCAAAGGCGACATCGTTCTACTGAAACAAGTACCATTAGTACCTCTGGTACATCATCTTCATCAGATATACCAGAGTCATCTCGAGTCATTTCTACACATCTCGGTTCACCCACTGTCGTCGAAATGAAGTCCTCACAGCTACTTGTGGACATGATCCATCCAATTAGTGAGATCATACCTCCCGAACCTGACGTTGTTCAACTATAATTTGATTCGGATCCCATCATTCTTTTACCAAAACATCTAGATCCCGAAGTCAAACAACTGGAAGTTGTCCCTGTATTGGTTGCTCCACAGTCGATCGTAGCCATTGACTCTCCCATATTACGCAGTCAACAACCTGAAATATATCTCGGGCCTGACGGCGAAATCCTTCCACCTGGTTTGATTTCAATTGAGGAAGAACCTCAACAAGAAACTCACCCTTCAACTCCAATTCATTTTGGATCGGGGCTTTATCTTTATGAGACTATTCCTCGGTTGACATACACTACTTCTTTGGATCCTGTTTCACTTCGAGTTCCCGTAGATCCTATAGGGTATACACTGGGTCGTAACCATGGCTGAGTCAACATCTCTGGCTGTACCATCTGTTATAGTTGCGACAACACCCACTGTTGCTACTTCGTCGATGTTCACCAAATCACCAGAATCACATATTTATGGTGCTCCTTCCATCCCACTGGGTTACCAATCATTATCTGGAACCTACTCAAGTGCATCCTCCAATCCATGGACATCACCCATGTCATCTTCTGGTATTCTATCTAGTACATATCTAATGAGTACTGAACTTCTTGATCCTTTATATACATCTTCAGTGCAACATCAAGCTTGTCCATATGGGTATATTCCATCCAATACAATCTCAATTGGATTCCCACCATTTGGAGAAAAAAATATTCCCTCATATTATACTCCTCATGCTAGGGGCAACCTATGGTCACCCATTTTGAAAGTACTCCGTCGTTATATGGTCACCTAAATATTGGAATGACTGTTTGTCAGTGGCAACCTATCTTGCCCATTCAACCACAAACGGTTGTGCATTCATATCAATCGGTTCAACCTGTTGCACCTACATCTACTCCACTTGTTAATACTTCATTACCCTTGTTACAAGCTCAGGTTTTTGTAGCTCAACCATCTCAGGCGGGTCCTTCAACCCATTACCCTCAACTTTTGGGCCCTTAGACTCCAACTCCTTCGACTGTTTTTCAACAACCACTTGTATCCATAATATTTCATTCACAAGATGGATTTCCATTTTATGGGATGTCATAGCCACAACCGGGTCTTACCTATTCACAATCGTGTCCAAGCTATTCTATTTTGGGCTATAATATCGGTGTGGAGTCACCTTGGCAGCCACGACTGCAAATGCCACAACAATCATTCCAATAACAAGTTGCTTACCCAGGTTTTGGTCAACAGAATTCTCAAGTGTTTGGTCATCACAACAACGCCTATATGGGTTACCAACAACAAATGCCTTATGTTGGTGCTCAAAGGCCTATTGCCCAAGAAATTCCATCATATCCTGGTTATGCTCAACCTTTCTTGAATCGACAATTTCCCTTTGTCGCAACTTTAGAATTGCATGATTTAAATCGGCTTACCAATTACCCCATTAGATATTCTTCTTGGTGGCTGATGATACCACATAAATTACCCTCCGACATTCCTAAATTCAATGGAAACCCTTGAGAATAGCTCTCAATGCATGTTATGACTTATCATTTGTGGAGCTCATCCAATTCCTTAAATGATGACTTCGGTCAACTACGTCTTTTCTAGCGTATGCTCATCGGTCTGGTTGCAAAGTGGTACATTGAACTACCACGAGCTTCATTCGATAATTTCACTACCTTATCTACTACCTTTTTGACCCACTTCCAGTTACCCATACAATATGAAACTGGAATGGAACTCTTGGCCAATTTTAAACATATTACTTCTACTCAAATTCCTGATCATATTCATGAGTGCCGTCGTAGAATGGTGTAAGAACAAGTCTAAACTGATATGCTATTTTATACAGAAAATATCATCCCAAACCCTAGAAGAAATATATGAAAGAAATAGTTAAAACAAAGGAGCGCCAATTAAGGTTTTTAACTCTTATATACAGAAGTAAAAAGAGACCTACTGCTCATAACCTTGTTTTATTCATAGATAGAAAATACATAATGTAAACTTGAATACATTTCAACATAAAAAAAATGCCAGAAACTTGCTTACTCATTCATTAATATTTGAATCTCTGAGTACAAAAATATTTATCTGAAGGTCCAAAACTCGGGACCTTTCCTTCCCATGAAAATTACATTAAATACAGTAAAAATCAATTTGGAACTGCTGTAACCAATCCTAACTACCAAAACTTCTTTAAGACTTCGAAGGTTGTCTATTACATGCCTTGAAAATGTCTTGTTACAATTACATTATCTTCAGAAAATAACATAAAATAAATATCATAATCTATAGGAATTGTTGATGATGTGGCTTCTTTTCCTTGGTAAACTTATTTATCTTTCTTTGCTGCTGATCCTTTTGGCAGGTCTATTGTCCAAGTTCTGCACTTTTTCCATATTTCTACCTTCGTCCTGGATGAATGTGTCAGATTATGATATTCCAATCTGAGTGCAGTAATTCGATCATAAGAAGGCCTTTCTGTGAAAAGAGTCTTTACCATCCACAAGAGTTGAAAATGTCTCTGCAATAAGTTGACCATTGTCTCTCCTTTAAGCACCCGAGTCTTTTCATGCCTGTTATCAACTTTGCTTTTTGTCATCACTAGTAAGTTCTCATAAGAGCTCCATGGAAAAATATTTCCTTCAGCTCCCCAACATGATGTTAAGCTTACTCTTGTCATTTTATCAAAAGACTTATCAAACTGGCTTACTGCTTCCTTGATTTCCATTAGTTTCTTTTATGCAGCCTTTATGAGATCATTTCTGACAATCATTTTATTAATTTCTACTGCATACAGCATTTTTTCCTGCATATCATTCTCCTCTAACTCCTAATCTGATTTGGAATTAATAAAATCAATAAATCTTCTGGCCCAAATGGCTCTATTAATTCCTTTTTGCTTATCAGACACGATTGGTTCTTCACATTCTAAAATAAGGCTTTTCTCTTTTGCAATTATCACCAGGAAGCACCAATTGGATTTCATTTCTGAAATGATATCAGTCCAAATGATATCTTTAGCTTGTATTCCTGAGAGATTTCCTTTCATTCTTTCTTTGAGATTTTTAATCTCAACTTCAGCATTTCGGAAATCCATTTTGTATTTGTCAGCTTCATTTTCTATGACTTTCATCAATTTTGTTGTAGTCTCTAGATCTGTTTGAGCCTTCTTTCTATCTCTTTCAGCCATCTGTAACTCAGTATTTAATTGAACAATTTGTGCTTGAGGGTCTTCATCACCTGTAGGAAAAACAAAAGTACAGTTATGATTATCAATATGATTTTGCAATGAAATTGCAGTTTGCTTTATTTTGGATAGTTCTTCATCTTTCTGCATGAGTTGCTACAACAACTTTTCCTTTTCCTTCTCTACCTCTGCAACTTATGTAGCCATTGAATGTTCTCTAGTAGGTAGCTTCAACTTCTTAACTAATGTGGATATCTATACCTCAGTACTTTGCATGAGTTTCTGCATAGCAGTCTTATCACTAGGGTCTACTCCAATTTTTATAATAATTTTCTTCAATTCTTCATTCTGAACTATTAAGGCTCTTGAGTTAGCCTTCTACAACTTCAACTGTTTAATTACTTTACCCAACATATTATCTGCCTTTATTGCCATTGCATTAGTCTTTGTGAGGTCCTTTACAATCAATTGACCTGTTTGCATATGCAAATTCATTTTATCCATTAGTGGAATTTTCTTTACATCCACAGTCACATTGACAGTGTTGAAATTGCTGGAAGAACCAATTGACATATCTGTACGATGTGAGAAGGAAATTCTAAATTAATCTTTCTCAAGATCCATTACAGTTAAGAATCTTGTTTGCTCTGCAGTAACTTGATGTTCAGCTTGAGCCTCCATGCTGGCCTTCATCCTCTGATTTCTTTCTTCAATTTGTGAAAACAATTATTTAATCAAGGGCACATGTTCATGAGAAGCTTCATGATTCCTGGGTGAAGCAGGAGCATTTTGTTCTTCTCCAAAATGTAAAGAAAAACTAGGTGCAGTAGATGCAGGCTCTTCAGTAAGTTTTGTTCTCTTCATGGCTCCCTTCTCCTCATCATCTAGATTAATAACTACTTCCTTGGTTCTTTTAGCTGTTTTCTCTGCTATGATGGGAGTTTGAATGTTTACATCTACTAAACTCATCACACCTTTACATGCTATCTTCTCTTGTTCTGGCTTGCTTTCATGAAGGAAAGCAGAGCACCCATTCTCAATTCTTCTATTTGAAATAACATTATATGGGTCATAAGCCCAACTTTCTCCTAGTAGCATATGCATGTCATCTAACATTTTTGTTACTTCATCAAATGCCTGCCTCATATTTACTATGAAAGAGCCTACAACCATGGGTAATTTATACATGTGTCCCTTCTTCATAGGCACGAAATGAACCTGATCAACATTTAGACTCTATCTAATGAACTCTAAAGCAAAAAGCCTCATTGGTACAAAAGTTGGAAGTCTGTAAGGCTCAACACTTGCTCCATATAGCCTTATTTCAGAAGATTCTTCAAAAACAAACCAATCTCCATATTTACAATTGTTTCCTAAATGCATAAACTCCTGAGCTTTAGGTAAGAAATAGGGAGGAGGATTTCCATTCAATATTTTGTATGCAGTTGGAATGTAATAGATAGAAAAATAAAACTACCCAGCCTCATTTTGCTCCCTTCTAACTACATCTGTCCAGAATATCATTGATTTCCTTCTTTTATTTACATCCATAATATTTAGACCTAAATGCATGAATTCTTCCACATTCTGATATAAGAACAAATATACAATTAATGAAGGAAATTTAAAGGAACCTGTTAATGAAAGGCTCATTAGCTGTGAATTGATTGCTTCCTGCCAATATGATGGAATATCCAGCACCATTCCTGGTTTCATCATCATAGCAAACATCCCTAGAACTGATTTATCCACTGTATTATCATCATCTTTACCCAGAATTTTTGCAATATTACTCAATACTGCATGAGTCTCAACATCAAAAACCCCCATATCAAACTCTTTGCAATTTGGCTAAAATTGCTTCATGTCAGGCTTCAAATAAAACATGAACTGATTGAATTCTTCTCTTGCAAGATTATCATAATATTGTACTAGCGAATCGTCAGAAAATTGGATGGATGACTTTGACTCAGGATAGCAAAGGGCTTGGCAGAATAATAGGGTAGACACCTGCAGAACGTTCTCTCCTTGGGAATTCATGACAAAACACCTCCCTGGATACATGACAGATACCAACCAATAGATAAATTCAGGGAAAAGGTGGGTTTTAGGAATGCATGCAGACAAAACTCCAAACTTGACCATGGTAGAATACATAAGGGAAGCATTATCATTCAAGATAACTTGCTGGTAGAAAAGGAGGTGAATTATTGAACAGAGGGTATCTTGAATATCCCTCTCGATATCCATGAGAGGAATATGGCTCGTTGAACCTGATAAGGACGACCGTTTAGCCATGGTTGAAAATTTACGTGAGAACAGTTTACAGGGTGGTCAAATTTGCAGGTTGCGGAAAGCTAAAACAGGGTGTAGCACAGCAAATCACAAATAATTTGAAAAACAGATAAAAAATTTCTCTAAATAGGTGTCGTGGGTTTTAAATTTAATGCTGACAAGACGCGCCAGCAAGCCGTTAACTCTGCTTGACGTGGAAGACAGTTGTGACCAACTCAGTGTCTTACGTCATTACGGGGGCTCTTGGGGTACGGAGGAAAAATTTCGCTGGTGCCCCCGCACTCAATCTCCGTCGTTCATCTCTGCTATCCCCACAGTCAACCCGGTCAACTGCAGAGGCACTCATCATAGTATCCGGTGTGCTAGTTGCGCCCGTGGGTTGGGCCTTTTGATAAGGACTTTAATGATCAACACTTTCCGCCAATCAAACCAATCAATGTTTAACATTTAATACCGAACCCACAACTATAAAGTTTAAATGTTTAAACTTTAACTTAAATTTTGACGAACATACATCTTTTTTCATGCTAAAGTACAATATTTTGATACTTTAACATATTTTCCAACAATTTCTTATTTTTATTTTTTCAAATATTTGAAAATAAAAGGATATGCATATGATCCACAACATCTGGCTCCACCTGGGGATAGTGTTTTTTGCCACGAAACACTAAGAATCTGCAGATCAGTGCCTTCACTTCGGGCATGGAGTCAAAAATTGCTTGATGAGAAATATACAGTGAGAGGAAATTGAATATGTACAATAATAAACTAACTGCCTTTAGTGCTGGAAATAATGTTTCAGATACTACCCATTTACAAGCAGTTCTACTACTTCTCCATCAAGATCTTCCAGCATGAAAGTATTATTTGATCTGGCTTCAGAGATTTTGTAAGGACCATACCATAAAGGATCAAATTTACCATGTTTCCCTTTCTCTTCCCTTCTGGTATCCCATCTCAATATTAGATCTCTAGTCTGAAACATTATTTCTCTTGCCTTTCTGTCAAAAATAGACTTCATTTTCTCTTGATAAATGACCAAATTGTCTCTGACTTTATTTCTGCTTTCATTTAATTCTATCACCTGGTTTAGTCTTCTGATCAAGGCATTAGGTTCCTCTTGAGAGTCTTGAAGAAAATAAATTACTGGTCTTGCTAGCTGAGTGGGAAACAAATCTTGAGCACCATATACCAATTCATAAGGAGACTTATGAGTGGATCTTTTAGTAGTCATCCTCACTGCCCATAAAGCAAAAATTAGCTCTGAATCCCAATCCTTTTGATTCTCATTGATTGTTTTCTTCAGTATTTTCACCAATATTTTATTAGATGATTCTGCTAATCCATTTCCTTGAGGATGATATGCTGTAGAGTGGGATAATATTACATTATAAGTCTGAATTTTTTTTTATGAATTTGACTGAATTGAAAACTTGAGCATTGTCTGTTACAATCTTTATTGGACATCCAAATCTGTTGAAAATATTCTCCTCTAAAAACTTCATCACAACCAAATCATTTGTCTTTCTAGTAGGAATTGCCTCTACCCATTTTGTAAAATAATCAGTAGAAGTTAGAATCCACTTAAACTGCCCACTTGATGGTGGATTAATCTCTCCAATGAAATCCAATCCCCATTATCTGAAAGGTTCTTCAATAAATACAGGAAGAAGAGGTAAAGGAACTAACCTTTTATTTTCTGCAAACAATTGGCAATTTTGGCAACTTCTAACAGTTCTGTATACATCAGCAAATAAAGAGGGCCAATAAAAACCTGATTTAAGAATCTTATGAGAAGTTACTTTCCAGATGTAATGACCTCCACACAAGCATTCATGATATTCTTTAATCACCTCCATGGTTTCCTCTTCTGTCAAACATAACAACAATACACCAGCAGGATCTTTCCAATACAACTTAGCTTCAATTATAACATAAGGTTGAGCTTTAAGTTTCAGAGCTTTGTACTTAGCTCTGTTTATTGGAGGAGGACAAGAAAAGAAACAGAGACAATGAATGATATCCTTATACCAGTCTGAACAGAGAAAATTGTACTTAATTGTTGACTTTACCTTAATTTGATCTGTTTCTTCAGTTACTTCATCTACAGGCACAAGTAAACTAATTCCCAAAGCTTGGAAATTAGATTTTGTTAGCAATTTGGCCAGTCCCTATCCTTTGACTAACTTTGTTGGTTTGATATCCAAGTCATATTCCTGGATTTTGGCAATCCTTTTTCCTCTTTTTCCTTCCACATCACTTTGTACTAGCACATCCTTTACAACAGAATTAGGCACATATGCTACTATTTGAGAATGAAGTACATAAGTTCTGAAAGTCTTTAATGATTTAACTAAAGCATATACCTGCTTCTCCAGGATATTATACTTAAGCTCTGCATCTCTAAGGACTTTGCTGAAAAAGGCTACAGGTTTTTCACTTCCTTCTTCATTTTTTTGTAATAACACAACAACAATAGTAGAAGATGATTCAAATGAGAAGATTTGAAAAGGCTTTAAGTAATCTGGACTGATTAGGACAGGAGCTTATTGGAGAGTTTCTTTAATTATGCCGAATGATTCTCTTGCATCTTTGTCCCATTTTACTTCAGCATTCTTTTTTAACATATATGTTATTCTCTTAACAATCTCAACATAATTTGGAACAAATCTTCTCAGAAAATTGATTTTTCCCAGAAACCTTTGGATATCTTTTTTACTTCTAGGCAGTGGAATTGTCTGTATAGCTTCAACCCTTGCCGTGTCAATCTTCACTCCTTGTTTTGAAACTATGTGACCCAAAAACTTACCTTCTTCTAAAGCAAACAAAGATTTCTTGGGATTTAATGATAATCCAAATTTTCTGCATTTCAAGAAAGCTTTCTTCAAGTGTTCTAAGTGTTCATCACCATAACCTGAAAAAATAGTAACATCATCAAGATAAATAACTACAAATTTATCACCCACAAAAGCAATATCCATTGCCCTTTGGAAAGTTTCTCCTGCATTCATGAGGCCAAATGGCATCCTGGCATACATGAATGTTCCCCAAGGTGTGGTGAAAGCAGTTTTCTTTTGATCTTCCTTCTCCACAACCACCTGATTATACCCAGAAAAACCATGAACCATGGATAACCTGAATGCTCCAGTTACTTTCTGCAGAACAAAATCCATCTTTGGTAAAGGATAGTTATCTTTTAGGGAAGCTCTGTTCAAATTTATGAAATCCACACATAATCTTATCTCTCCATTTTTCTTCCTGACTGGTACTAGATTAGAAACCCAATATGAATATATTAGTGGAACTATGATTTTTTCTTGCAAAATTTTCTTCACCTCTTTTTCAATTGGAGCCAGTAATAGTGGGTTAATTTGTCTGAGCTTCTGCTTGTGTGGTTTAACCCCATATTTTAGTGGTATTTTATGTTGAATAATATCGAAATCATAAGTTTTCAAATCTTCATATGACCATGCAAATACATCCATGAATTGTTTAAAAAGATCTACATACCTTTATTTGTACTCCTTAGGAACTCCTTTAAACAATTTGACTATTTTAGGCTCATGTTGAGTTCCTAACTTACAGTCCTCCATTTCCCCATCTTGGGATACCTTTTTCTGGTTTATTGACACGTCATTAGCATCAAACAATCTCTCAAGAGGTACCAAACCTTTGGGAAAAATATTATCCTTCAGCTGAATTATCTTCTGATCACCAATTGAATGTTTCATATTTTTAGACATATCACTTTGACCACTTTCATCAACTTCTAAATCAATTTGACTGTCCTCAAAATTTCCAATCATTGTTATAAATTGATTAATTTTTTCATCATCCTCAAAAACCTGGCAATGTTTTACATTATTAGGGATTTAAGGCTTGTATCGCAATTCAATTTCATATCTCAATCTTGGATTAATTAGTGGCTTAAATGTGCTGGCTGCAATTGCCAATGAATCTGTCATTTTTTTCTCTTCTCGAGGAATAAACTATAAATTGAAAGCTTCAAAATAATTTTCAACTATATCCAACACCTCATTTCTATAAGACCTCAATCTGGGATGTTTAGTCTCGCACCAATTCTTAATTTGTCTTATGATTAATTCAGAGTCACCAAAAACAGATATACACTAAATTCCCATCTGTTTAGCTGTTTGCAGGCTCAGAATCAATGCTTCATATTCAGCTACATTATTAGTAGATTAAAATTCCAATTTGAAGGGAAAAGGTAAAAAGTTACCTCCAGGAGATATAAATATGAATCCAGCTCCAGTACCCTCCTTAGAGGATGCACCATCAAAATAACACTTCCAAATTTTATTTGAACACAACTCTTTATGTACATTGGCTGAAGAGAGCTGTTTTTGTGAATCTTCAGCAAATTCTGCATCTTCATGCAACATGAAATAAGAGAGATCCTCCTTCTCTTGACCATAAATAGGGGAATTACCTGCATCTTTCATGGTAGTATTTTTCAAAAATTTGGTTTCTCTGTATAACCTCCTTTCCTCCCCATTAAAAACAAGAATAATAGCATATGTGAAATCCAATTTCAAAACTCCTCCAAGCTTTGCCCCCCAAGATCTAGACAACAACATACAAAATCTGGCTGGAATATCAACTGCTATCACATCCATTATAATACTCTTAGCTAGAATTTGAGCTAAGGAAACAACCATATCTTTGATAAGACCTACAGACTTCACCCTTTTTGAATCAAAGGAATAAAGGTCTCTATATGGTTTGGTGATTTGTAAATTTAACTCTTTCATCACAGACAGTGGCATTAGATTATGTGATGCACTAGAATCTAGCATACAATTATGTAAAATGAAATCATGCAATAGAACTGATATATAAAAAGGTGGAATGGAAGAATCTACCTCTTCAACATGAGGTCCAAAAGTAACCAATGGTTTCTCTTCTTGCAGATTCACTATATCACCCACCTCATTAGACTGAGATAAATTAATAAACTCAACAATTTCTTTCTTATAACTAGGTGTTTTGACCAACTCAAGAAGTTTCTCATTCTTTAGACAAACTGAAAGTTTGATTTTGTTTTGTTAACTTTTTAGGTTCTTCTTGGTTTTTATTTGAATTTTCATGTTGATTAGGAACAGTAAAAATTTTCTCCAAAATATTAGGGTCATTAGATTTTATTTGAGGAGCCTCAGCTTGTTGCTTCTCTTTCTCTTTTTCTTGATTCATGGGCTATTTCCCCTTATCTGATTTTTTAATAGGATTCTTCTGTAGTGGAGTCTCCATTGAAGTAGTAACTGATTCTGATTCCTCTCCTTCATCATCCTGAGTTCTCAACCTCTTTTTTGACCTCAAATCTTATTTTTTATACAACTCTGCTTGCATAAAATCAGTAAATTTTTTGCAATAATCATCCATTTAGTCCTGATCAAATGAGACATCATCTTCTTTACATTCTTCTGCATATTCTTTCTCACTCTCTTCTTCTGTCTCACCATCTTCCATATACACAGTAGAAATTTGATCTTCATCTTCTTTCTGATCATTATTAGCAGAATGTGATAGGGCTGCCTCTATATATAAAGGTGCTTGGACTTGATCTTGATCGTTTCTTTCTCTCTGTAGAATTTGTAGGGGATGTTTTCTAAATTGGGGGTTGAAAACCCCTCTGTTTTGTTGTGCAGTTTTCTTGTTATCTAATTCCATCTTTACTAATTTGTTTGACAAATTTTTAATGACCTTAGTCATATCATCTATCCTTTGATATTGTGATGAATCTTCTTCTTTAGCTTTTCCTTTGTCTTGAACCTTTCCAGCAGCAATCATGTTTGCCTCAATTTCTAAGGCATCAGTTTGAATCTGTTCAAGAGTGGAGGCTCTTCTTTCTCTCAAGGTAAAATTGAAATCTTATGCAAATGCCCCAGCAAAAACAACCCTTTCTCCAATAGGAGGAGGTTTCATTTCCACAGGCAAACTATTGTACAACTTATTAAATATTTTGAAAAAATCACTCATACTTTCATTTGATATTTCTTTATAGCATTAAATTATGTTAAAGAATAACCATGGTCTCTTTTTTCACCCCATCTCTGGATGAATTGTCTTTCTAATTCATCCCAATGATTGATTGAACCGTTTGTAATCCTTTGAACCATTTTCTTGCCTCTCCACTTAGAGACTGCACAAAAAGTCTCATTACAACATCAAGATGTTCTACATTAAAGTTTTCAGCAAAAGTGCAAAACAAAGGCAAGCGTTGTTCTGCAGTTATTTCATCTTCACCAGTAAATCTAGGGAGCAACTTAAGGTACTGCTGAGGCATTGCATTCATTGGTTGGGGTAGATTTAATGGTGCATATATATTCATCAAGAAAGCAGGGGCTGGCATGTTTATGCCTTGATTGACTGCTCCTTGAGCGGGGGTAAAATGAATACCAGTTGTAGGTGGGGATAAAAGGGGTGGAACAACTGATATGGGAAGGGGTATATGAATAATAGCAGAAGAAATGGCAACTAAATTAGGTTGAGATTCTGTGAATGGAAATGATACAGACTCAAAAGGTTTCTCTTCTAATGTTGGTTCTTGGAAATGAATGGGTGAGGGTAAGGATTCTTTTTTCGAGAAAATGAGTTTTCGGGAAATTTCCTTGGATGGCAAGATATGAGAACTGCTGCCTAGTGCAAGCAGTGTGGCATCAAGTGTAGAAAATATTTTTGTTTTTTGGCCCTTCTTTGAAACTAAATTTTCTGGATCTGAGAGAATAGGGACTTTTTGCTGAGAGGTATCTGACCTCGTGTGAGGCCTCTTAGGAGACAGAATTATTTAAAATAAAGCACAGCTTGGTATTTCCTCCTCTCTAAAAAACCAAAGGAAATGTGAACAAAACCCAGGGAAAACCTTCGAGGCTTTGATCCCCGACAGTGGCGCCAATTAATGTTGTACCTTAAGAGACAATCCCTTAGCTGTGATAAGGAATCAGTGCTTAAGAAATTTATATGACTATGTCACAAATGTTTATGTCTCTGTTTTATTAACCCTCAAGTATTTATAATCAAACCCTTAAATATCAAATATGATGAATGCTTCACAATGCTACCATTTGTTGATGTTGAATGATGTGAATAGAAGAAAGTGTAAGAAGAAGTCCAAACTGATATGCTGTTTTATTCATAAAATATCATCCCAAACCCCAGAAAAAATATATGAAAGAAATAGTTAAAACAAAGGAGTGCCAATTAATGTTTTTAACTCTTATATACGGAAGTAAAAAGAGACTTGTTTCTCATAACCTTGTTTTATTCATAGATAGAAAATACATAATGTAGACTTGAATACATTTCAACATAAACAAAATGCCAGAAACTTGCTTACTCATTCATTAATATTTGAATCTCTGAGTACACAAATATTTTTCTGAAGGTCCAAAACTCAAGACCTTTCCTTCCCATGAAAATTACATTAAATACAGTAAAAAGTAGTTTGGAACTGATGTAACCAATCCTAACTACCAAAACTTCTTTAAGACATTGAAGGTTGTCTATTACATGCCTTGAAAATGTCTTGTTACAATTACATTATCTTCATAAAATAACATAAAATAAATATCCTAATCTATAGGAATTGCTGATGATGTGGCTTCTTTTCCATGGTCAACTTATTTATCTTTCTTTGCTACTGATCCTTTTGGCAGGTCTATTGTCCAAGCTCTGCACTTTTTCCATATTTCTACCTTTGTCCTGGATGAATGTGTCAGATTGTGATATTCCAATCTGAATACAGTAATCTGATCATAAGAAGGCCTTTCTGTGAAAAGAGTCTTTACCACCCACAAGAGTTGAAAATGTCTCTTCAAGAAGTTGACCATTGTCTCTCCTTTAAGCACCCGAGTCTTTTCATGCGTGTTATCAACTTTTCTTTTTGTCATCACTAGTAAGTTCTCATAAGAGCTCCATGGCAAAAGATTTCCTTCATCTCCCCAACATGATGTCAAGCCTACTCTTGTCATTTTATCAAAAGACTTGTCAAACTGACTTACTGCTTCCTTGATTTCCATTAGTTTCTTTTCTGCGGCCTTTCTGAGATCATTTCTGACAATCATTTTATTAATTTCTACTGCATACAACATTCTGTCCTGCATATCATTCTCCTCTAACTCCTGATCTGATTTGGAATTAATAAAATCAATAAATCTTCTGGCCCAAATGGCTCTATTAATTCCTTTTTTACTATCAGACATGATTGGTTCTTCACATTCTAAAATAAGGCTTTTATCTTTTGCAATTATCATCAGGAAACACCAATTGGATTTCATTTATGAAATGATATCAGTCCAAATGATATATTTAGCTTGTATTAGTGAGATATTTCCTTTCATTCTTTCTTTGAGATTTTTAATCTCAGCTTCAGCATTTCGGAAATCCATTTTGTACTTGTCAGCTTCATTTTCTATGACTTTCATCAATTTTGTTGCAGTCTCCAGATTTGTTTGAGCCTTCTTTCTATCTCTTTCAGCCATTTGTAACTCAATATTTAATTGAACAATTTGTGCTTGAGGGTCTTCATCACCTGTAGGAAAAACAAAAGTACAGTTATGATTATCCATATTATTTTGCAATGAAATTGCAATCTGCTTTATTTTGGATAGTTCTTCATCTTTCTACATGAGTTGTTGCAACAACTTTTACTTTTCCTTCTCTACCTCTGCAACTTCTGTAGCCATTGAATGTTCTCCAGTAGGTAACTTCAACTTCTTCCTTAATGTGGATATCTCCACCTTAGCACTTTGCATGAGTTTCTGCACAATAGTCTTATCACTGGGGTCTACTCCAATTTTTATGATAATTTTCTTCAATTCTTCATTTTGAACTGTTAAGGCTCTTAAGTTAGCCTTCTCTAACTTCAACTGTTTAATTACTTTACCCAACATATTCTTTGCCTTTATTGACATTGCATTAATCTTTATGAGGTCATTTACAATCAATTGACCTGTTTGCATATGCAAATTCATTTTATCCATCAGTGGAATTTTCTTTACATCCACAGTCACATTGATAGTGTTGAAATTGCTGGAAGAACCAATTGACATATTTGTACGATGTGAGAGGGAAATTCTAAATTGATCTTTCTCAAGATCCATTATAGTTAATAATCTTGTTTGCTCAATAGTAACTTGATGTTCAGCTTGAGCCTCCATGCTGGCCTTCATCCTTTGATTTCTTTCTTCAATTTTTGAAAACAAATGTTTAATCAAGGGCACCTGTTCATGAGAAGCTTCATGATTCCTGGGTGAAGCAGGAGCATTTTGTTCTTCTCCCAAACATAAAGAAAAACCAGGTGCAGTAGATGCAAGCTCTTCAGTAATTTTTGTTCTCTTCATGGCTTCCTTCTCCTCATCATCTAGATCAATAACTACTTCCTTGGTTCTTTTAGTTGTTTTCTCTGCTATGATGGGAGTTTGAATGTTTGCATCTATTGAACTCATCACACCTTTACATGCTATCTTCCCTTGTTCTGGCCTACTTTCATGAAGGAAAGCAAAGTACCCATTCTCAATTCTTCTATTTGAAATAACACTATATGGGTCATAAGCCCAACTTTCTCCTAGTAGCATATGCATGTCATCTAACATTTGTGTTACTTCATCAAATGCCTGCCTCATATTTACTACGAATCGAGGACCTCTTTGTAAGGTCCCACCTTACCTACCATAATTATTATAGAGAAATATTATATTAAATCAAAATGCGATATTTATTTTATTTTATTTTTTTTAAATTTTATTTTATTTATTTATTATTATTATTCTTTATTTTATTTTATTATTATTATTTTTTATATAGAATTTATTGGTGTCCTTTACACTACACCCTAAATTCTATCAACTTATCTTCAAAGCTACCAAGTTCAAGGTTTATCAAGATCCAAAAAAATACAACCATAATACTTGCTTCTCAAGACTAAAATCACCTTTAAAATATAAATTGTTTAGTGGGATGAATAAATGTCAACCTTTATGAACCACAATTTGCAATAAGCTAATTGTTAACTCCGTTGTAATTAAATGTGTTCAAGAGTGACTAATAACATGCTTATGAATTATTTTCTTAAAAGGATAATTTAAATTATATAGAGTTGGCATCCCATAATTAGGAATTCATATGTGAGCTGATATTGCAACAAATTACTTACTGCAATTTTGAATTTTCAGCGAGACCCTTTAACTCAATGAGTTATTATGCTAGAAATACCTTGATTGCAAATCTTAAATTAACTTAAGCCTTTTGTTTTATGGACGGTTCATAAACGTAATTAGATGCAACCATTGAACATTATGAAAACCAATTTACAAGTATGGAATGTACAACCATTGAGGCATTTTGTCAAACACTTACAACCATTATCTCTTTAAGGTGTTTTCACAACAATTAGCTAACATGAATCCAAATTTGCATGACTTCATTTCTTTTTGTAAGCAGTGTCAATAATTGAACTTAAGATATTAGTAGACTATCAGCCATATTCATTTTTGAAGCTATACCAATGAATATAAGTATTTAGAAATTTCAAACATAGCTCACAATATTGTAAGGTACAGCCATTGAGGAATTTTGACAAATAGTTGGCAGTCATAAAACAAGTTGCCGTAAGGTTATTTAAATTTTCAAATTATTAATCATTTATACTTTAAAAACCATTTCCAAGTAGTTAGCCTATATCAGATCCATCACTATAAATTATCAGGGAGTTCCAATATAAAAAGAACCAAACAGCAAAACAAAACAACAGGCGGTTCTACATGCAACAACAAATCTGCAAAACAGAGCAGATTTGGGAATCGATGTCCGAAACCTTGATTTTTGAAATCAAAGTTGGGGTGAAATGGTCTATTGGTACGGATACCCCCTGAAGTGGAGCTGAATCGCAACAGGGATGCCCAGAAATGCGATTCTTTAAAACAACAAAATTTATAGCCTAAATGTTTCATTTATGACTTTTGTCAAACATACGGAATGAAAACTTACAACTACACCTCTACATGAGGAAAAACAACCCAGAGTTATGCTACTAATATATGCTCATTGAAATCACACATTTCTAAATCCACCATATGAGTTCTTGAAACATTTTACCACCCACAAGCTAATTCATTTGACATGATTGACAAGATTTTTGCACCAATTGCTACAATTTAACAAACATCTGGCAGCCCTGAATGCTACAGCCATTAAGGCTTTCTGTCAAAAACACAAAACATTGAATTAAGAATATGAAACATAAGCCATAACTGAAATTTATCTCCAACTTACCTCAAGCATTTGATCTTCCAAACCATATTTTAGTTTCCATTAATTTTGCATTTTCTTTTAAGGGTTGATTATGTAATTCTTCCAGGTATGTTTTGGGTACATGTCCATTTTCTTACTTCCAAGTCCTTTGGAATTTATTCATTCCAATTTCTTTCAACAATATTTGGTTTTCCTTTCTGAAATGCTACAATACCAAGATTAGTACCATAAACTACACCAATAATAACTCCATATTGAGATCTAAACATCCATACATATAGATTGATCTAGTCTTCATTTTTAACTAATCAATAATATTCTAGATAACATAAGCCTAAACAAAAATCAGATGCTTACAACAATTTAAATGTCTACTTTTTATTTCATGCTAAAGCTATATTATAATTTTATGACAATGGAAATTATACCTGAAGAGATATTCAGCTCCAATCGTTGAGAATATGATCCACCTTTGATCCCTTAACCAACTCATTTGAACCATCCGGTTTTCCACCCAACCATATCCAAGGATAACTCCTCCCCCTGGAACCCCCAAGCTGTAAAAGCTCACAAACAGTACCAAAATACAACAGTAGAGAGAGAGATGCAAGGAAAACTAAGGAAGATAGTTTTCACTTCCTCTAAATACCACTCATGTTCAACCTCAATAGATACTTAGTAGATTAATAAGAAATTCAGATTTGTTTTGGAAGTAATTGGATACTCTCCATATCTCTCCCTCTCACAATATTCCTCAAGTCTCTTCCACTCTTGGCATTACCTCTCTCCCCCCCAAATGAGAATACATGAGACTCATATATAGGAGGAGCAACAAATTCTTGTCATAAAGGAGGAGTAATATGCATGCATTGTATTCCTTTTAGAGGAGTGTAACTTATGCCATTAAGGAGAGGTATGCATGCCTTATTTAATGAGAGTGTAACATATGCATTAAAATGAGTGTAAGAGGAATGTTTTATGACATATATTTAATGAGTGTAAGAGGAATATGTCATTCCTTGATGAGTGCATAAAAGAGAGTGTAATGTAATATTTAAAATAGAGAGAGTTACATAGAGCCATGAGAGTCATGAAGGAGAGAGGTGTGAAGTGATTGAGGAGATTTAATTTCCTTTTAATAATAATATCATAGTCTCATAAAAGATAATAATAATATTAATAATATTAATAATATTGAGGATTAAGTCGATATTGAACTATTACAATTGATTAATCATAAGTTAAGTGATTTTCCTTCAAGTATACTTGTTTACCCATTGATTGGAGGTGATTTACTATTTTTGGAAAGTCATACTTGAAATGGTAGACATGACTTTCTATTTTTAGAAAGTCACTCCAAAATTGTTAGGAATGAGATTATTAAGGAAATTCATCTATGAGTTTCCCATGAGTGGTATTTTTCTTCCAGATAATAGGGATTCCGCACCCCTATTGTATGCATCTTTGTGCCTTAGTAGATTGAGGACTCCGCACCCTGATCTACTCTAAAGATCCAAGATTCCACACCTTGATCTTTTAAAAGATTTAGGACTCCGCGCCCCAAACATTTCATTATAGATTCAAGACTCCGCGTCTTTATATTTCATGGATTTAGGACTCCGCGTCCTAATCCTTTTATCATATATCCAAGACTCCATGTCTTTATATTTCATGGATTTAGGACTCCGCACCCTAATTTCCATGGCTTCTCATCTATTCTGCTTTGAAACTCCGCGTTTCACCTTAAGGTACTGATTGTGAGCTTATACCCATCTGATGGTTCGTTGGTAAGGTCTTCTTCCAAGACCTGCACACATCACAATCTCAATGATAAAATCAATCAAATGAATTTCATAATTAACTTAATCAAATTTTACCAAATATTGTGCATGACTTCCACAGTCATTTTGTTTTTGGAGAAATGACTTCCGCAGTCATTTATAACTTGAGCATCCCTGTTGGAAATGACCAAGTCCCCTGCCACATCATGCTTAGTACGAGATTATGCACATATAATCATACAAATCATGTATCATCCATAAATCATAATTAACCATATGGTCCACATAACTATGATTGTCCATGGATCTGTGTCTCAATTCTAAATCACCATTCACATTGTACACCTATGTCCAAAATAGGATACCAAATGAGAAAACAACGCTAAAATTCTCTTAACCAAAATCAATCCTTGTGCACGCAACCATAGATATTATCATAAGCACACAACAACCAAGTGACCCAAACCAGGTCATAGCATATAAGCATGTACATAAGTCTTTCATACATAATATTATATCAAAATCACCATCTCCAAATGTCATCAAAGCTATCTCACTAATAAGGGACACTACACTAACCAGGGTAATTTATACATGTGTCCTTTCTTCATAGGCACGAAATGAACCTGATCAACATTTAGACTCTGCCTAATGAAATCTAAAGCAAAAAGCCTCATTGGTACAAAAGTTGGAAGTCTATAAGGCTCAACACTTGCTCCATATAGCCTTATTTCAGAATATTCTTCAAAAACACAGAATATTCTTCAAAAACAAACCAATCTCCATATTTACAATTGCTTGCTAAATGCAGAAACTCCTGATCTTTAGGTAAGAAACAGGGAGGACTTCCATTCAATATTTTGTATGCATTTGGCATGTAATAGCTAGCAAAATCAAACAACCCAGCCTCATTTTTCTCCCTTCTAACTACATCTGTCTAGAATATCACTGATTGCCTTATTTTATTTACATCCATAATATTTAGACCTAAATGCTTGAATTCTTCCACATATGATATAAGAACAAATATACAATTAATGAAGGAAATTTAAAGGAACCTGTTAATGAAAGGCTCATCAGTTGTGAATTGACTGCTTCCTACCAATATGATGGAATATCCAGCACCATTCCTGGCTTCATCATCATGGCAAACATCCCTAGAACTGATTTATCCACTGTATTATCATCATCTTTACCCATAATTTTTGCAATATTATTCAATATTGGATGAGTCTCAGCATCAAAAACCCCCATATCAAACTCTTTGCAATCTGGCTAAAACTGATTCATGTCAGGCTTCAAATAAAACATGAACTGATTGAATTCTTCTCCTGCAAGATTATCATAATATTGTACCAGCGAATCGTCATAAAATTGGATGGATGACTCTGACTCAGGATAGCAAAGGGCTTGGCGGATTGATAGGGTAGACACCTGCAGAACATTCGCTCCTTGGGAATTCATGAAAAAACACTTCCCTGGATACATGACAGATACCAACCAATAGATAAATTCAGGGAAAAGGTGGGTTTTAGGAATGCATGCAGACAAACTCTAGAATTGACCATGGTAGAATACATAGGGGAAGCATTATCATTCAAGATAACTTGCTGGTAGAAAAGGAGGTGAATTATTGAACAAAGGGTATCTTGAATATCCCTCTCAGTATCCATGAGAGGAATATGGCTAGTTGAACCTGATAAGGACGACCGTTTAGCCATGGTTGAAAATTTACGTGAGAATAATTTACAGGGTGGTAAAATTTGCAGGTGGCGGAAAGCTAAAACAGGGTGCAGCGCAGCAAATCACAAATAATTTGAAAAATAGATAAAAATTTTCTTTAAATAGGTGGCGCGAGTTTTAAATTTAATGCCGACAAGACTAGCCAGCACAATGTTAACTCTGCTCGACGTGGAAAACAACTATGACCAACTCAACGTCTTATGTCACTACGGGGGCTCTTGGGGTACGGAGGAAAATTTCGGCTGGTGCCCCCACACTTAATCTCTGCCGTTCATCTCTGTTGTCCCCATAGTCAACCCGGTCAACTGCGGAGGCACTCATCATGGTATCTGGTGTGCTAGTTGTGCCCGCGGGTTGGGCCTTTTGATAAGGACTTTAATGATTAACACTTTCCACCAATCAAATTAACCAATGTTTAACATTTAATACCGAACCCACAACTATAAAGTTTAAATGTTTAAACTTTAACTTAAATTTTGATGAACATACATCTTTTTTCATGCTAAAGTATAAGATTTTGATACTTTAACATATTTTCGAACAATTTCTTATTTTTATATTTTTCAAATATTTGAAAAATAAAAGGATATGCATATGATCCACAACAAGGATTACGAATAAGATAATCATATTGAACTATATCACCCTTCAATCAAAAATTTCTTTTCGAATTATATTCCAATTCATGCTATTGAATCCGAACAAAACTTATCAAATATTGAAGAAACCATTTCTATCGATATTTCGACCAAACCCGACGTTGTAGAAAACATTCATGTCGGTGTTTCTTGTTCTCCATCCGAACTCGAAACTTATTGCTCTTTTTTTCATAAATTATGAGATATATTTTCTTGGTCTTATTAGGAAATGTCAGGTATAGATACTAGTATCGTTGAACACACCATTAAAATGTACCTTGATGTCAGACCAGTATGTCAACGCCTTTGTCTTGTTCATATGAAGAAGGCTATTTCCATTAAAGCAGAAGTTGAAAATATTTTGCGTGCTGGTTTAATTTACCTTGTTCCACATACTGATTGGGTTTCCAACATTGTTCCTATCATGGAGAAGCAAGGGACAATAAAAGTGTGCGTCGATTATCGAGATGTCAATCTTTATTGTTCAAAAGACAACTATCCTACTCCCTTTATTAACTATATCATTGACAAATGTGCCGGGTGTGAAATATTTTCATCCATGGATGGATTCTCCCGTTACAATCAAATCAATATTTTCCCAGAGGACCAATATAAGACAACATTCATCTGTCCCTAGGGCACATTCTCTTATCAAAAACTTCCATTCGGTTTAAAGAACATTGGGGCAACATTTCATAGATAAATGGATTATGATTTCAATGACATCAAGCACATTGTTCAATCTTATCTAGATGATTTACCCGTGCATTCACGACAACGGATTAATCACCCGACACATTTGAGAGCTGCTATATTTTTATGTTGTCGACACTACAAGATATGCCTCAATCCACACAAATGTGTGTTTTGTGTTGGTTTTGGTCATTTTCTTGGATTCGTCGTCTCAAAATATGGAATTCGAATAGACCCACTGAAGGTCCAAGCCATTCTTGATTTTCTTGTGCCATCAAACTTACTTCAGTTACAGAAACTTCAAGGAAAGGCTAACTTCCTAAGGAGGTTCATACCCAACTATGCTAAAATGGCTAAAGTATTTACTCGTCTCTTGAAAAGGGGGATTCCCTTCCATTGGGATAAGGTTGTGCAAGCTTCTTTTGATGCTCCTAAAATACCCTGAACCGAGCGTTATTAATATATCCCCCCAGTTATCAAAGTGATTATTTCCTATATATCGTCGCGGCAGATACGACCATTTATATGGTTTTGTTCCAAGAATAAGATGGGATAGAACATCTGATATATTATTTGAGTTGTAATCTCAATGATATAGAAGTTAAGTATTCATACATCGAAAAGCTTGCCTTGGTGGTAGTTGAAGCTGTCCAAATATTTCGCCATTATATCCTGCTCTGGAAGACCATTGTCATTTCGGATTACATCCCCGTGACATACATTCTATCACGTCAATTTTTGGGGTGAAAATATTCAAAATGGATCGTCATTTTGTAGGGATTTGGTTTGGAATTCATCAAATCCAAGTCAAAGAAGTCTTTAGTTTTGGTTGAGCTTCTCTGCGACCTTCCCTCTAATAGTACTGACGCTATATTGGAACCATCAATTCCTGATGAGTCTCTGTTTCTGATCGGGTCATCTGACCCTTGGTATGGGGATTTTATCATTTATCTCCAAACCTAGACTTTCTAGCCCGATACCTCTCACTCATAACAACGGCATATTCGATACCAAGCCAAAGTTTATCTAATCGTCGGTGATACACTTTATCGTGGTGTCAATACGATTTTAAGGAGGTGCCTGACTCATGAGGAGGCCGAGAAAGTTTTAAATGATTGTCATGTTGGGGCTTGTGGTGGACACTTATCTGGATATGCTACCGCGTAGAAGATTCTTCGCACTGGTTACTTTTGGCCTACCATATTTCAAAACTGCATCCTCGCAGTCAGAATTTGTCATGCATGCCAGATATTTGATCGTAAAATCCGCATGCCACCAACACCAATGCATCTTGTCATCGTTGTGGGACCATTTGAAAAATGGGGCATTGACTTCATGACCTACAAACTTCATTCGTCCGGGGGACATGGTTATATCATTGTTGCAGTCAAATACTTTACCAAGTGGGTCGAAGCGATGCCTACATTCAATAACACAAGCGAAACAACTGCATTGTTCTTTTTTCAATCATTTCATCTCACGGTTTGGTGTACCACAAGATATAGTTACATATCATGGTAAGAATTTTCGCAATCACATGATGAATGATTTGACTTCCAAATTAGGATTGTCACATGATAGTTCTACTCCTTATTATCCACAATCCAATGGATAAGTTGAAGCTATTAACATGATTCTTAAGCGAATGATTCAACGAATGATAGGAGTTCATAAACTAAATTGGCATTTATTCCTGTACTCAGATTTTTGGGCATATCGAACCTCGGTGAGAAATGCAACCGGATATACCCCCTTTCAATTGGTGTATGGTCTGGAAGCTATCTTGCCAATCCAATGTGAAATTCTGTCATTAAAACTCGTTGTTGACCTGTTACCTGACACCTCTAATGAAGAAGCATGTATTTTTAACCTCATCCATCTAGATGAAATGCGTTGTGAAGCCGCATTGGCCAACGAAGCGCATAAGAGACAAATCAAGGTGCAATACAACCAACATGTCCAGCCTCACATCTTCTCTGAGGGTGACCTGGTCTTACTTTATGACTAGGAAGATGATTTGATAGGTACAATAAAATTTGAGCCACTATGGCATGGCCCCTACATTGTCAAAAGAGTTATGGCTAAGGGCGCCTACAAGTTAGTTGATTATGATGGAATTCCATTGACGTAGCCTCGAAATGGGTTGTATCTTAAACGTTACTATGCTTGATTGAGCGTAGTAAACTTTTGTATTATATTGTATATATGCGCTTGATTTGCATTTACTGTCTTAGTTTGTTTTTCTAGAGTTTTCTTGAAGTTAGTAATCCACTTTACATTTCATCACAAATGTCTGAATCTTTGGAACCATTTGTTGGGTATGCTAATGGTGCTAGTCAGAGTACGCAGAACCTATCCTCTACAGCATGGGCCATTTTCACTCGAGGTGGTGAGTTAGTGAGTTTTCAAGGGATTTGTATCGGTCAATGTACAAACAATATCGCTTAGTATAGCGCATTGATCAAACTTCTCTCTGATGCCATTTCATTTGGTATTAACCACATCATCATTAGGTTAGACTCACAACTTGTTGTACTGCAACTTATTAGTGTTCATACTGTCCGAAATCCAACACTTCATCATATGCTCCTAAGAGTTCGACTTTTGGAAAGACATTTTTATTACATTCAGTATCAACACATTTCCAGAAATTTGAACACATTAACTGATTCCTTAGCGAATTATATTTTAAACAGACATTTGCAACACATGTAAAGATATATTTTCAATTCACATCACATAATTGAATAGGATTGCGCAATAAACATAGGAAAACACTGAAAAAAATAGATAGACAGTTATAGGTTTTTACAAAAATTGTGCCCAAGACACATTGGTCATCTAACCTCAAAAAGTATGCAAAATTTCAAAGTAAACTTGTGATGCTCATGATAACAAACTACTGATCTAGCTATCCTACGCAATAGCCACATCCAACGGTTAGGAACGCCAATAGTGTGGCGATGCAGTCTCATAGGTAAATCTTCAATCCGAAAATTTGGAATCCCAAGAGTAAATCCTTCCACGTGCTGTTGTAGCTCAGCAAGAGTCTCGGTCATATCTAAATCCTGAAGGAATTCTCTCCCGACAACCCTCTCTATTGGCTCATCTGCTCCCTGCTCTAGCTGACCCACTGGTTGAACCCGACCCACATCTGTGTGCATCAAAACTTTAGTTTAGTCTTGTGAAACATCAAAATACAAAAACATGTAGAAACCTTAGAAAAAATTAAAAAACATGGTCAAAACATGCTTACCTATTGCACCCCATTGAGCGCGATATGGTAGAATCAAGTCTGGATCTCTGCAAAAGTCTACTCCTACATATGCATACTCATCGATGGCAACCATATGTAATTTAAAATATGCAAATAATGAAGTAGATAATATGATGGTCGATTGACTAGCATGTCTACACATCAATTTAACCCATCTCTGCATCCGTGGATCTCTAGGGCCAGATATACTCAGCGTAACATGCTTCAGCTACATCAATGGAACCCGCTCTAGAATGAAGGAAATCATGATCAAGCCGTAGTTGAAATTATTATTCCTACCACCCTTTGCTTTAGTCAGTTGTTCTTTCATCTGAAAGAGCACTACTTCAACCCAGTTAAATACTGTTGGTTCTAAACACTCAAGTGCATATTGCAAGTATGATCTGTTTACAACATGTAGTGTCGTGGATCCAACAAACTTTGTGATAGTAAAAAGGATGGTTCTCAAAGGTAGATCATGCACATCAAGGATATTTATTTTCCCATATTTACTTGGTTCAATACCTGGATAACATTGTAGGCATACGTAATCCCTCACTATCTCTCCTCCAAGGGCAGATCCTGCAAGGGAAATGGGCGAACGTCGTCTCGATAATCCAGTGAGAATGTAAATATCCTCAACCAAAATTAGGAGCACTTTGTCCCCAATGTGAAAATCCTACAATACTAAATCCCATGAACGAACTAAGAACTCCAATAGTTTCATATGTTGCCTCATCCCTGACAATCTGAAGTATTTTAGCAACCCGCAATCTCTGAGGGCTCTTACAAAACCCGGATCATTTAGGGAAATCATATCATGTTCTTCATGTTCTATTTCTCACCACATAAACATCATTTTGATCCGATGAATACCTGAAACACAACCATAAGCTTCATTAGGATCCATTTCATACAAAACAATTGGGAAATTTTGGGCACACAACAAGAAACAAAAATGAGAATTGCGCCCCATGCACCCCAGGTCAAGGGACAGAGCGTTGCAGTACATCTGGCCTTCAATTTCAGTGAACTGCAATGCACCTTTCGACATTCAAGGGTGCATTGCCCTCATAACGTAATATATTTACCCTAAGGGGCTCAAAACCCTAAAAATTGACCATGAAATGCAACAAAAATGATACTGAAAGAAAGAGAAGGTTCATAGCTCCAACCATGATCAAACAGCAAGAGAAATCGTCCACTAAAATTGTCGCAATCAACCGCTGAAGTTTGAGGGAAAAACTGGTTCAGAGCTCCTAATTTTCAAATGGTAACTATGGAATGGTAAAAACTCTTTTATTTAGTCATTTTTATTATTTCAAATAATATTAAATGCCGTGGATATGGTTTTTATTCATTTTTACTATGAAACATGTATTTTTAATCTGTTTGATGGTTTTCTGAACAAGTTTTATAGCTGATACAGTGAGTTTAGCGTGCATACTTATTCAAGAATGATTTGACCACAAAGGATATTTTTATCCTTCTTTTTCAAGCTTTGATAAAAATGAAAAAAGAATTAAAGTGCACTTTTATCAATTTTTCGAGCTTTGCTAAATGCGAAAAAGGAGCCCCATGGAGTCTTCTTTTAACTCTTTTCAGACTCCGATAATGTGAAAATATTGTCGAGAACTTATCTTTTCGAGCTCGTAAAAGTAAATGAAACGACATCTAATCAATATAAGTTTAACCGTTTTCCAGACTGAGATAGATTATTTACGAAAAAGGAAAACCTTAGTCGAACATGGCTAAGAGGTTTTCTTAGGTATCATTTTACACCTTTTCGAACCTGAGCGACAAACTTACGACAAAAGACTCATGGAGTTTTATTTTTGTCCTCTTTTTCAAACTATTGAAACATGAAAATGGATTGGGTTTTCATTGTCGTTAGACTCGTATAAACATAAACTATTGACAAACTTGTCGATCATGGAAAGATCGAGTTTCATTATCGCTAGACTCGTTAAATCATTAAACAACGATGAATTCAATCGAAGGTTCGAATTATAGATCAAGCATATGCTACCCTCCTCAAGATTATTAAAAAATAAAGAGGTATTGGTCATAAATGACGGGAAAATTTGGGAAAAAGAACAGAACACTTTATGATTGCAGGTTGCTCTTGAACATGACACTTTCACTCCATCACCGTAACTTTTGGGTTGGGTAATATTCTTGACAACTCATCATATCATCACTTTGGTTTTCGGGCAATGTTTCCAACTCATTTTAGTGTCGCTGATATGTTCAAGAGAAGTCATCCAGTAATTCCTCATCTTCTGCAATAATCATAAACCTTCATTTTCATGACAGTCATCCCTGAACATTGCTATATCAAGTCACACTTTGTCTCCAAAATCATTACTCCCGTTTTGCGATAAAGTTTCTTCCTGTCAACATTAGCTCATCATCCAGGAAGTTAACTTAGAAACATCTTCTAGTACCTTGGGGCTTGCTACATCATCAGCAAGTTTCTCGCTTCCAGACCTTTGACCAAAAGATTTTATTTGGCGTTCGACATCAAATAATATATTCACGCCTTGCAAATTGTACTGCAGTACCTTGAGAGACATTGACATCAATGGTGGGTTTCTTGCGTCTGTTAACAACTTACTTCATTGGTTAGTAATCAGACGATGTATTCCCATGTTTGACTTCATATCATATATTCGCATGGTTAGACTTATACTTGAACGATCGAGTGAACGAGATAAGAAGACCCCGGATCTAGTTTCATCCATCCGGGCTGCGATTTCAGGAAAATTGTACACATCATCCATACGATGGCTTTACATACATATCGTCATCCGAACATGGGCCTATATCTATAGGCATGTATATATCGGGGAACATTTCGATGTCGATGACTTTCTTAATTATGTAAATGTTATGATAGTTTTTTTTATGAGCATGGGTATGCCTCCCTCAGCAATTCAAGTCCAAGATGTAAGATATCATGATGTAATGTATGGAAAATTGATGCAGGTCACTATCCACTTCAGATCCTACTCATCACATATTAAAGCATCTCATCCAAATAATATTATTATTTTGATTTCATGCTTTAGGGGGGCAGTTGTTATAGGTAAAATTGGGCATCATCCCCCAAGACCTGGTCAAATTGGGCATAATCTCCTAGGAACAATGAATTGGGTCTATCATCCCCTTAAATATTAGTTGCTATATTCCCTAAGTGAAGACATTCCTTCGATGGCTTCAATTGTGATATTTCCAAGGTTTGAAGTATATATTATATGACCCATTGACTCACCAACTCTCCTTTGTAAGGGACTAACTGCATTGCAGTGCAAATACCTTCATACAAGGGTGCACTGCAGTGCATTTCCCAACACTCAAGGGTGCATTGGTCACCTGGGAGCAAAATAATCATTGTTCCGGGAATCTCCACATGGGCAGTGCCTTCTAGAAGACTCCAAAGGTGTCATAATTCGAATACAAGTGTCCATCCACCACCTCTGAACTTGGAAACATGTCTTACATATTATTATAAAGCCATTCAATGAGAAACTACCTTCAGTTTTCCTATAAATTGAGCACTCATCTAAGTGCTAGGGAGGAAGAATTTTGTGCAAAGTTATGTTGTTGAATTCTCAATTGAGAAGAGTTGGAAGTATTGATATGCTGCTAAGATGATGCTGGATGTGATGAGGCTGGAACGAAGTTGGAGCAAATTGATGACAAATCGATCTATTGGTTGTGATTTTCTCCTAATTTCTTAATAAAGATATGTGTTCATGTTCTCATACATATATCTATATCTTGTGAAATGTATTCTTGATGATGTATGTATTCTCAGATCTAATCATTTTGATTTGATTAAGATGAGTCGATATTTGTATATTTATATGTTGTTTTTTGTTCTCTCTCTTTGATTGCAGGAATCGATCTAGCAGCTTGAGTTGAGAGCGACGACAAAAACGACAAAAGGAGAAGGATAGCGAAAGTAATCACACGTAGGATTCTTTCCCTTTCTGTATATCTATTTATCTTAAAGAAAATAGTAGTTGTCTTTCTTCTATTATTCTGAGTGAAGGAACACCACACTCGAGAAATTTAGTTTATCCGTAGATTAAAATTCCATATAACATTGAGCATAATGTATTGGGATCCAGTTTGAAATAAATTAAAGGAGGTTTTCTTGGTGGACATGAGCAATGACTTCATGGATGTAGAGCAACGATATCAAAGCTTCAACAAAAGGAATAAGTTTCACAATCCAATGGTGGTTGGATATTCCAATGGTAGTTGCCCGAGGATCGATTGATCGTGGTGGATTTAAATGGATGGTGGTTCGTAGATCCGTAGAGAACATAGTATTCCAAGTTGATCATTATTATCGAGTCTCCTACCTAATCAAATTTGGCATCTCTATATGAGGCTGAGTCTCCATGTTGATGGGAATCAACACACTATGTAAAAGATCAATTGCTTGACATAATAGAAATTTAGACTAGAGAAACAACAACAAGGGTGTTTTTTTCTCCCGGAAGTGTTTCCACTAGAAATATTGTGTCTCGTGTGTGATGATGCGATTGATTATAGTTTATGTTGCTCACATGGTTTATGATTTTTCTTATATGTTGTACCTAATGCATTGTTGGTGCATGTATGTGTGATTGAGTAAGTGAAGTTGATAATTGGAAAAAACTGTATATCGATCACACTACTTATTCAACCCCCCCCGCCCCCCCCTCCCTCCCTCCCTCTTAGTAGTGCTCAAATGTTTCCAACAATTGGTATAAAATTGGGGCTTTAAGTTGTCAGCTTGATCGCTGGAGAGTATATCTGGGATTTTTTGGAGGAATTTATTTATTTATTTTTCTTTTTTCAAAATGGTTGTCCTCACTACTGAAAATTACAAGGTATGGAACAAAAATGTTAACTCTCAATTATTATCTTGTTAATTTAACATTTGGAGAGTAGTACGTGAAGGTTGTGGCAAGGATCCGATTGCAGATAAGGTTTTGTAGCAATATGAAAAAGCGTGGTGCATAATATACAAGAATCTTCATAATGATGATATGGAGAGACTAGTGGGTTTGAAATGTGCCAAAGATATGTGGGACAAGAAATAATCTATTTTTGGTGATGGTACAAGCAACGATTTGGAAATTGAGAAGAAGAGAAACAAGAAGAAGAACAAAAAGAAGAGCCTTTAGAAATAAGAATCTCAGCCACAAGAGTTTCATTCTTCCAGTGCACATGATTTAGTGGATGATGAGATGAAATCAGAAAATAATGAATCCAAAGGTATAATTGTTAATGATTTTCTTTTGTTAGATTTGAGACTTTTGTGATCCATGAAATAGATAAATGTCTTTTCGGATTAATCACATCATTAGGGTTTGGTCGACGATTTGAACCAAATAATGTGGTTCATACTAAGGACAAGGTGAAGAAGCCAATCGATCTTATTGAATAAATAGTGTGGATGCATCATTGCCCAGTATTATCCTTAGAAAACTAGCCATTAATGAATTAGTTAATAGGAAGTAATATTAAATATTTTAATTAAAATTATTGATTAATACATTATCAATTAATAGGAATTATAATAAAAGAAAAAGTTTTATGAAAGCTTTTAATTATTTATAAATATAATATATAGGTGATTTTATAATAAATAAAATAAAATAACGAAGGATATTATAAAAGAAAATAACAAGGGAATAAAATATAAATAAATAAAAGATAAAAGAAGAAGGGAAAAACGAAAAACTAAGATCATGAAAAATAAGCTAGGGGGAAAAATCACCTGGAGAGAGCTGGAGTCCAACTCTTACTCAACTTTGAACCATCATCCCTATTGAGATTTTTAGCATGTCGCTCAATCTCAATGGCTTCCCTAAGCTTCCTATGATGGAAGTGGCCAACTTTAACAATGACTTTGGAGTCTTCAATGCATACATGGTGACACGATTTATCCACATGTTCAACAAGATTTTATGTGCGAGATCGATTGTGCCTAATGTCTACAGCATGCTCCTGGATTCTCTATCTAATGGATCTGTCGGTTTCACCAATATAGGGCGTGCCACATGAACAAGGAACCATGTAAACACCCTTCATGTCTTTTGGTTCGATAGGCTCCTTGACAGATTTGAGAGAATTTATAATAGTAGACAGGGGTTTGAAAGAAGAAGAGACATTATTCCTTCCGAGGACATGAGAAATCTTGTCTGAAAAGACATTTATCAATTTTCTTTTGATTTACAATTTTGAGGATTCAGATTTAGATTATGTTGATGCACATGGTGAAGACGAGACTGATATTAAGAGTCCTAGATCTAATATTTCTAGACTACAACTGCATGCAAGGATCAAGAAAAACTATTGCAAATATGTGATGATAAAGAGGCAAAGTTTAAAGAAGAGATTGTTAGCTTAAAGGTTAAGTTGGAAGATGCATAAAAATTCAAGGTATGAGGAAACAATTTCAAGAGAAAGAAAAAGAGATTGAGAAATTAGAAGTTGAAGTTGTTTCCTTGAGAAACCAATGGAAGATGGAGAATAGCATGTTAGACTTGGATAATTTTCTTGAGATCCAAGTATCACCACTAGATAAATCTGGTCTTGGATTTCAAAAGGGTGAGTCTAGTTTGCATGCACGCAAAAATACCAAAGAAGAACTCAAGAAACTTGTAGAAAAAACTACCAACAACAAAAATGAGATCCAAGATAATAAGAATAAAATTCAGCAGGAAAATAACAATCAAAAGAAATATTAGCAGAAAATAAAATAGAACCAATAGCCGACCAAGAAACAAAATCAACAACAGAGAAGAAAATCTCAAGGAGCATCTACATTGATAAGATCTTTTGATCCTATAGATAATCATGACATATCTGTTAGATTTCAAAGGAATCAAAGACCTTTTTGTGCATAATGTAGAATGTTACAGTTGTCACAAGTTTGGGCATATTGTAGAAACTTGTTGGAGAAGATCATATAGACCATATCAGCAGAGATACCAGCAATTCCAGCAGCCAAGAAGAATGGCCAACATGTATACTTCTGATTTTTATGGTTATTGCTACTCATGTCACATGTTCAGCCATAAAGCAATAGATTGCAGGTCTAACAGTTGGAGGAGAGATACATTGCATTCACAGATTAGATATGGCATGAGTAGTAGGATATTTGGTCCTCTTACTTCATATCTTGGCCATGTGTAGTGCTATATTTTCCATATATTTTTCCATATGGCAAGAGATTTTTTGTTTCCTTGTTACACAAGCCAAAAAAAAAAGAAAAAAAAGTAGCAAAAGCAAAGAGGAAATTGCACAAAACCAGTGAACCAAGGAATGAAGCAAGAGAAACAAGAGAAGAAGCATCCCAAAACTGTGTGGAGAAAGAAGGAGCAACAACTCTTCATCTAGTGAAGAGCATTCCATCCTGTAGTCCATGATTATTCATGTATACTTATAGAGGACTACAAATTATGAGAGGTGTGTAACCTCGGGGGGAGCACATGATGGAGTTTGCAGCAACATATGATCAGTTATTTTCAGCCTCCTTCACATTTATTTCCACAGGATCAACCTGTATCTTGGAGGTATATTGAGCTCAGGGGACATATGCATGGTATGATATTTTTCCTAGATTATTTGGCATTTTCTCATTATTTTCACTCAGTCATTTGTGGAATATTTACATATGTATTCATGAGTGAAAATGAGCACATTTTTTAGCCATGTATATGCTTTTGGTTTGCACTAACAACTAGAGGAAAAGATGTGCATCCATGCATAGATTATGATCACGACTCCAGGATGTATTGAGATGGCTTATAACATGGACCAACCATGTATGAGTTGTTGTGTGATGATTACTACAACCATGTACTTGTTATATTTTCATCATTTTATGATGGTCTCGAGTCTAGTAAATAGTTGTTGAGTCATGTTGATGATAGGCATGTTTTAGAGGAGTCATATGGAGTCATTTTGCAACCACATGTATGGAGTAATGATGATGTAATAGTTATGATATATCATGTATTTAAGTAATTGGTCCATAGGAGATTATCATAGAAGCTATGTATTTCATTGAAAATCTATGTATAATGCTCACGAAGCCATGTACTTGTATTATAGTATCCTTGGGTCATTTAGCCATGAGTCATGAGGTCATTTTATGGTCATGTAATAGTCATATATGAGGTTCTTATGTCGTTTTTATCTATTTATCATGTATATGTCACTTAAGTCATGGTCATATGGAGTCTCAGTCCATATGGTGCTTCTCTTTGCAAAGGAAGCATTGTTTACAGCGGAAGTGGTCATTCCAGCCCAACAATTGGTACCTCTATAGTGCAAATATGGCATGTGTTCAGGGGGGAGCGTTATTTGTTCCTATTTACTTCAGCCATATATTGATCCAAATCTTGGTTGAAATGGACTTCTTGTTGCAACTTTGTTGACAACTTCTGTTATAGGTAATGAAATCAAATTCCGTCAAAGACCCATTTGAGGTATTGAATATATCTTTCCAGTGATATCATAAATTTGAAAATTGATGACTTGTGGAGTGAGAAAATGATTCCACAAACTCATAGTATGCATGGCGACACATTGTTCCAGACAAGTGTAACTTCAATTGCTCATATCTCTCAGACTGGGAAACAAAATCAAATTCTGTAAAAAAACCATTTCAAATATTAAAAAATAATTTCAAATGATTTATTTTACACTCTATAATATGATCTGTGGAGACCGTGGAACTTGCATGAAGTTTACTGAAGGTTACTGCAAAACATTGAAACTGTAATATGTTTCAAACCCTCATAGAGTAGTAACCTGAATCTGGATTTTTGCAAGAACGAAATAAAATACAGAAATAAAAATAAACACATAGATGTAGCATAAATAAAACTTCATTTCGTTAAATATAAAATGACTGAAAAATGCTTACAGATAGAATGGACATAAACTAGCTAGGGTGATAGTAGCTTATCTTGAGAAGAGATGTTGTGGCTACATGCCTCTGAAATGTGTTACAATGAGGCTCAAGGGCCTTTTTATTATTGAAAAATAATAGAAGACCCTAAATAACCAAAACCTCTACCCCAGGAGATGTAACACCAAGATTTTATGGGCCCCATTGGGGTTATTTAAAGAACCAACTTCCCAAGGTCATAACTTGGTCATAGTATCTTCATTTGGTGCATATGATACCTTGTTGTAAATATCTCTCCAAGGAATACACCATTTGGGGCCTCAAAACGACTTAAGAAGTCTAGGACCGAAAAACTACTAAAAATAGTAAATAAGAAAACCATGAAACTGACTAGGTGGAATAGGCGGGAGGCCACCAATATCCACCTGGATCATATAATGTTGGCATTATGATTCAATTGGAGGTGTTAATGCTATACCTCATACCATGCTATGATAATGGGGTTCTTGGCCTCATGTGATGAGCTATTTTGATAGTTGCTACTATGTATTCATGGGGGAGATTGTGTGTGGTTGCCTCATATGATGTTTTTATGGAGAGAAGTGTTGGGTGGTGCATATGAATGTTTGATGCACATACTTGATGTTGCTCATAGTTGCATATTATGATGATGTTGCATATGATGCTTATGATTTCCTTATAATGACATATTGTTGCTTGCTTGCTAGAGGTGTTGGCTGGTATTCTGCTCTAAATGTTGATTGGATATATATGCTTCTTATTGCTTATATGGAGGAAAGGATGATCGTTGATTGCATTATATTTCAGCCATGTAGAAATGTATTTCTCCAATATTTGTGCTTCAATTCTTGATGCCTATTCTATGGAGTTGGCCCTTTGCCATTGATGTCAAAGGGGGAGATAATTTGGATGAATAGAGTGCAACTTCACTTTTGGAGAGTATATAGAGATTAGCCTCACATGTTGACGAGGCTGACATTAATGCCAAAGGGGGAATTTTTTGGCATTGATGTCAACAGGGTCATGTTCATAGTGTTGTTTGTCATATGCATGTGTGATGGATGGCGAATTGGTAGTCCTATTGGTTAGAATCGATGTATTGACAGTGAGATGGTATGGCTGGCATTACTGCAAACTCTTGAGGTCATGCACTTATGTCAACCTCATGATGATGCAGATTGATGGACCATGGTGATATGTATATGAAAGCTTGAGGATTATGTAAAATTTTTCAAGTGAATAGATCATGGTTTTAACCTCTTATGTCATTTTCTTTAACACGTAAACATGCTTTAAAACTTTAGTTTTTGTAGAAAAAAGGAGACAATAATACCATAACAGTAAACACAGAACAGTAAAAAACCCCTAACTGGGATATTTCGTCTCCAAAAAAGACTAAAACTTAAATGATTTGTGTTTCAATGAAGTTCTCCCCTATCTATCCTACAATTCACACCTTTCTGCAAACCATCCTACAAATTTAGACTTTTTTCGGCCACATGAGGCGACAAATTTTCCCTGCGCCGACGATATTGCCACCACGCCAGGTGCAAATTGTCACGTAGTTAAATGGATTATGTTGGCCTTTATCCGGTTAATCAGGTGCCAAGTGGCCTCTCCTCCGCTGTCGATTTCAAGCACGTTGTACCGTTTCCTGCTAGTGGTTGACCTAGGGTCACTATTTTTAAACATAGTTTGTATGGTGGTTGGATTAGAGGAAACTGCCAGCTAACCATGGAATTAACCATTAAACACCCTGTACATGTGAACCGACGGACCTAACCTACTACAGTAACTGTGGAACAAATCCACTGCAAATAACTTTAATCGTGGCAATAAAAGTCGCATTGACCATTGCTACGTTAACACTGCTATCTGCCGAAGTTAACACCACCTCAAGTCGTCGTGAACTATTAACATGACTGCTGCACAAACCTTGGCTCCAAACAGTTAACTGGCTACACATGTGAACAATTATAGGCCCTATCCACCGGTATACTAATGGTTAGCATAACCGCAGCAACAAACTTTAGGTTTGTGGGTTTGTAATATCCGTCGATACAATTGTTGCAAAAAAACTTTGGTATATAACTTTAATATATGTTGGGCCAGTTCCAAATCTTTTGCACCATACAAATTTGGCTTTGGGTTATAAATAATACAATATTTAGGGGTCAGGCCCTTAACCCTCTTCCATGGACTCCAGGTTTAACCCTCGTCCCCTCCCCCAAATATATTTTGACTAAAGTTTAAATATGCACTCTGACCTTTAGATAATAAGAAATAATGTAGCATGGATGGTAGAGGGCTTGGTTGCTTGGTGATAGGTCTTGTGGTCAAATCCTATAGGCCGCTACTCAACCTCCAAACCAAATTTTGCATGGCCACGTGGCAGCCTCTGGTCGGCCCACGTGGTCCTCTCTGGTTGGTCCAACAAATAAACCAAACAACCAATAAAATTCCATCATAAACGACGCAATACCAACCAGCCAAGTGTCACACAATAATTGGCCAATGGAGCACAGTCAACATGCCATGTCAGGGTCTAGTCAGCAGTATGGATTGTTGACTATGCAGCCATGTACAACCCAAAACTTTTTTTTTTTTGTTTCACAAAACAAATAGAATGCGACACCAGGAGCATCCAATGTTGAAATTGAGCGAAACGAGTTGTGCTGGATTCAGAAAGATGAGATATACACATTGGTGCTAGCTTTGAGCTATTCTAATAAATTTGAATTTTTAGCATAAAATTGATCCATCGATTCATTCCTCCCCATTAGAAGCTTTTGGACTTCCAAAATATCTTTATCCATCAACAAATAGATGAGGGTACAACTCCCTCACCCTTTCAGTCTAAATCCACTGAAATTTACTTGAATGTGAAACTTTGATCTTTTCATGAAAATATAGCATTTTCCCTTAATTTGGAGACCTTGTCTTACTTTCATAAATAACATCTTGTTGCACTTTCCTAGAATATCCAAGACAAAAAATTCCCTCGAAGGAATACACACATTCCCTCCTCACTCGTAAATCAAAGGAAAATTAAACAACCTCAAATTCTTCTCACCTTGAACATTGTCGACATGAAGATGCTTAGCAAGTACAATCTTGAGCTTGGCTCGAATCTTGGCCAAATGTTATCGCCATTTCCATGCACCATCCATTTTCAAAGTCAACATATTATGAAATCCACAAGAAGGAATTTTGGAAATAATGTTCTCTTTGTCAAATTTCTTTTGTACTTTCTCTTTGACCTCTGCACTCTCAAACACTGGCATCTTGTGCACATCATTGTTCAACAATGATGCATGCTGCTACAAATTTACTTCGTCATGTTTACCTCTTTTAGGAAAAAACATGTTAGACTCATGAAACATATTATCACATTCATTAACAACCTCAATGAAATCATATTTTACATTTGATTCATCCCCTTGAAAGGCCTCATTCACAACATCTTTATGCTTGAACATTAACAAAGCAAAATTCTGACTAGCATTAACAATTCTCTTCATTTGTCCAACATTCATAACAGACAAACTCATCTTCTTACTATGCACTCTAACAATATGCTCAATCCCATTCTTGAACAAGTGATACTTGTTCTCATGGTGATGAAATATTTCTCTCCTGTCATAAAGATATGGGCTACCCAAAACTATATCACAAATATCAAGTGGAATTACATCAAGTTCAACTTCATCAAGAAAGTTTGCAGTGATTTCAAATATAAGGATGCACCTCCTTGTAACCTGCAATTTTGAATTCTCACATACCCAACCTAAAGGACATGGTCTAGGATGCGGAATGGTTTCTAAATTTAACTTGTTTACAATGTCCTTGTGAACCAATATCAAATAATGTGTCTATTTTGGTATGCTTTTAAATAACTCTAATATGGAAAAGCTCAATTCTTGTTTCTTCATCTTGAGTATTATTAAGACAACATGAAGAACTAGTACTTTCAATGTCCTTACCTTTCAAGCCCATCGTTGTGATATTTTTTTCATCTCCAAAAAAAGAACCTAGATCATGTTGTATAGTTGCAGTTGTCTTCTCCTTCTCCTTGTTTTTCAATTTCTTGCGTCTCATCTCCGGATGAAGTTTCCAGCAATGATCTTCATCATGTCCATATTTGGAACAATGTTTGCATGTGAGTTTATCTTTCTCCATCTTGATGGATGCACTCTTCTTTCCTTTTCCCTTAAACTTACCCTTTCCTTTTTCTCCGGACTCAAAGGTATTCTCACTTGTTTCATCTTAAACATGTCTCCCTCTTGCCTCTAGATGTCTGGCTTGTACACAAACTTCATCTAAAATTGTAGGGTTAAACATGGGAATTGTATGTCTTAAGTAACTATGCAAACCTCCAATTTAATTCAACAAAGTATCTTGAGATGTCAAATCTACACCCAATATTAGTGCTCTTCTCCTAAACTCTTGAGTATAGCTTTGCACACTTTGTCCCTTTCCTTGCCTAAATTTTTTCCAATCCATTATATATTTTTGCATCTATGCTAATGGATAAAAGTGTCTTCTCAAGGAAGCAAAAAAATAATTCCAAGAGGTTAATAACTTACCATGTTTCTTCATGTCCTCTTGAGTTTTGCCTTCCCACAAAATAAGTGTTGCACTCTCCAAGCTTAATGAAGCAAGATGAATCTTGGTGTCATCATTCTTCATCCTTTGCATCATGCAATACACTTCAAGCTGACGAATTCAATTATCTAAACTCTCAGCATTTACCTCTCCATCATACATAGGCAAATCAAAATTTATGTCAAGTTTCAGAAATGGAGTTTTACCACGTCGCTTTGGAGAATGTTGAGGTGATTGTGAGGAGGCTTGTTGTGGAAGAAGATGATGGTGAATATGGTGGTGAGGATGGAGATGAAGAAAATGGTGGTGTCAAAGGTGGTTTGTCACCATTCCCTCCATTACCTTTTGGATTCTTGTCCCCATATCCTCCATCTCCTTTTGAATACTTATCTCCCTTAAGAGGATTGGAGCTCTCACCTTGCAACCTTGTGTTTCTCCCTTCATATAGAACTTTCATCATTTGTGTCATATAAAAGAATTATTTTCTGAAAGCTTTTTCATCCTCTGACATATTGTTAGGCTCTCCCTCGTGTGACATGCTTGCTGAATCTTTAGGTACAACTTTAGGTGAAACTTGTGATGGAGATTATGGAAAATTTGATCTCCTTGTCCTTGACCTAACTTGAGGACTTGCAACCACAAGCTTTCCTTCTCCTCTCTTGAGCTTCAAGATTGTAAGCATCAGAAACATTTGCAAACAAATTATACCCTCAAAGTAACAAATAACTCTAGCTATGATACCAAATTGATCTATATATGAAAGCTATTATACCAAATAGATTGGGGTTGTTAACCTCTTATGCCATTTTATTTAACACATAAACATGCTTTAAAATTTCATTTTTTGCATAAAATAGGAGACAATAATACCATAACAGTAAACACAAAACAACAAGTGATGAAGGAGTTCACCCCTCCTGGGCTACATCTCCTTATCCAACTTCCAATGGTGGGCCTCTTTCATTATGCTCAAAAAAGTATATTTACATCAAGTTACAGTGCTTATATGGCTTAAAAAATTTCTCCAATGGCTCCAGAGCAGTCAAAAACCCCTAACTGGGCTCTTTCGTCTCCAAAAAAGGCTAAAAATCGAATGTGTTATGCTTCAATCAGGTTCTCCCCTATTTATCCTACAATTCACACCTTTCTGCAAACCATTCTACAAATTCAAACTTTTTCGGCCACGTGGGTCGAAAATTTCGCCCCGTGTCGACGAGATTCCCGTTTCGTCTAGTGCAAGTTTTCGCCTGGTTAAATGGCCTATGTTGGCCTTAATGCGATTAATCAAGCACCAAGTGGCCTCTCCTACTCCGTCAATTTCGAGCACGTTGTATAGTTTCCCACTAGTGGTTGACCTGGGTTTGTTGGTTTTAAACATGGTTTGTATGGTGGTTAGGTTAGTAGAAACTGCCATCTAACTGTGGAGTCAACTGTTTGACACCCTATACATGTAAACCGACTAACCTAACTCGCTACGATAATTGCGGAACAAATCCGCTGCAAATAACTTTAACTGTGGTAATAAAAGTTGCATGTAACCACTGCCATGTGAACACTGCTATCCATTGGAGTTAACACCACCTCAAACCGTTGGGAACTGTTAACCTGACCACCGCAAAAACCTTAGCTCCAAACAGTTAACTAGGTACACATGTGAACATTGTTAGGCTGTTTATGTACGTATACTGGTGGTTAATATAATCGTGACAAAGAAATTTTTGTTTGTGGCTTTGTAATATCCATCGATACGATTGTTGCAAAAAAAAATTGGTATATAAATTTATTATATGTCGGGTCGGTTCCAAATGTTTTACACCACAAAATTTGGCTTTGGTTTATAAATAATACAATATTTCGAGGCCAGGGTTAGCCCTTAACCCTGGTTTGTGGACTGGAGTCGGGGGTTAACCCCGGTCCCCTCCCAAAAATGTATTTTGACTAAAGTTTAAATATGCACTTTGACCCTTAGTTAATAATAACTAATGTAGTGCGGACAATAGAAAGACAGGTTGCTTGGATATAGGTCTTGTGGTTGAATCTCGTGGGTTGCTACTCACCCTCTAAACCAATTTTTACATGGCCACCAGGAGGTCACGTGGCAGCCTCTGGTTGGCCCACGTGGTCCTATCTTGTTGGCCCAAAAAATCATCCAAACAACCAATAAAATTACATCATAAATGAACCAGTAGCAACATGCCAAGTGTCACACAGTCATTGGATAATGGAGCACAATCGACCTCCCATGTCGGGTTTCAGTCAGTAGTATGGACCGTTGACTGTACAACTGTGTACAACCCAAAACTAATTTTATTTTTTTGTTTCCCAAATGGACATAACAAGATATTGGGAGCATCCAATGTCAAATTTGAGTGAAACGAGTTGTGACAGATTCAAAATGACGAGATCTATGCATTGAAGCTGGTTTCGATCGAGTCTGATAACTTTGAATTTTGAGCATAAAATTGATCCACCAGATCACATGGTGTGTGTCAGTATGTGTTGTCATTGATGATTGATCCTATTGATGATGACACACTTAATGGAACATTGGTAGTTTGATGGTAGCATGTTGGTCATGGAGGATTTGGCATGTGTTGTCATGTGCATTGTTCTACATGTCATGATGTGTAGATGCTGTTATAGGTAGAGGAGGTTGCTGCAGATACATTATGCAAATCTACTTGTGATGATGGCTCATGGCACACTAGTTGATTTGTCAACTAACTCTTCATCTAGGTCTTCATGCTTAAGCCTTATGCTTCATGGAGATGACTTGTTACAGTGTGGTGGCTTCATGATGATGATTTTGATATTTCATAAGTGCTACAGAGGCTTGCAAGTATGTTTAGATGTGTTTCAATTTGTTTAGAGGTCTGATGGAGAGTGGATGACTTGGTGGCACACTTGCCAACCTTGTTTGTTTGCCCTTATAAGTAAACTTGGTAGTGACACTTGGGAGGAATGTTTGATCTACTTGTTGTTGTGTCAAAGGCCATGTCAGAGTTATGGAGGCTATCACAGATGTTGGGGAAGAGGATGGAATAGATGGCACAGGTCCTGAGCTGAAGGACTGATGGTTTCCCTCAATTTTAGCCATAGTTGCATGCATACAAGTATATGGGAGCGACTGAAATTCTATATTCGCATGGAGACAGGCTCAAGGGAGCAGTTATAGCCCCAATCAAGTTCAGACAATTTTAAGGGAGTGACTGAGGGTTTTCATAGGATTTCCTCTACATTCCTCGTGCTATTCAAAAGGAAATTAGCTTGGAAATTCCTATAGGCTTCCAAAATTAGTGAAAAAGGTTGCAAATAGTTTGAAAAGGTATTCTCATGATGTGAATGCATTTAGCGCATTAGTAATGACCTTAATGGATTTATTTGGTCCAATTTATTCACCTTTGATCCTAGCCCCAAGCTCAATTTCACCCTACATGTTTTATATACATGATCTTGGAGCAATGTGATGGTTGGTTGAGTTGAGGATGTTAGAAATTGTGTTGGAGAAGGTCGCACTGAGTGTTGATGCTTCAGAACTTGTTTAGAGAATAAATGATTTAGTCCATGAGTATTAATGACTAAATTGTTGGAAATATTGTCATTGACGGCAAAGGAGCACAAAGGAGCAGCACCAAGACAAGGGAGCGGATCAGATTCAGATGGAATTGTTGCAGAGAAAGAAATTAAAGTGGCAGAGGCTACAAGAGGAAGGAATTTCCTATGTAATTATTGTGTATTAATACAAAAGAAAACTCAATTTGTAAGTTAATGTTTAATTATACTGTGGGCAGGGAAAATTGGCAGAAACCAAAGAATTTTCGTCATTTTTGAGCTATGGGATTATTGAAGGTACGAGACTATGTATTCTTAAAAGGTCAATTATTCATTTATTGATTCTGTGTGATTTGTAAATGTTGAGAAATTAGCATCGATCACAGAATGGATCGATGCCATTAAAGAAATTACTTGGACTTCTAAATTGAGGTATAAAATTTTCTTGGATGTATTTTGCAATTGGAGTTGACTTCGTATAAGGCATTTCAAGGAGATATTACACATTCTATTGTGTATACACAGTGAAGTGAGATCCATAGTTTGAAGTTACATTTGGGGGTTTTATTATATTTATAAACGATTATAAAACCACAGAAAACGAATAATAGACTTTAAACCATGCGTGGAATGAATGCCAGAGTGGGTTTGAAGACTGGTTGACATCTTTAAAATAGAACGATGGAGTAAAGGAGAAGTCATAGTGCAGTGAATAGAAATCGATGTTTTTTTTAAACAAGCATACAGAGGAATTGTAATGAAAGAAATTGGATGTGGAATTGGGATTCAGTGGCAAAGGAGAATAGTGGACGGTTTCAAAAAACAACAGATGGTTTTCGCGTAGGTTGGGAATGGTAAGCGGTAATTGCTGGAGAGAACGCGATAGACCTCCGGAAGTGACACGTCGCAAATAAATACCAACTATTTCGCGTTAGTTTGGAAGGATAAGTTGTCAGGCTTAATTTTATGCGATAGCAGTCCGATCAAAGGAGGCAAATATCTGACGGTGTTCGCATCAGAAGTTGTGCAAAGGTTAACGAAAGTTGTGGGACCCAAAAAATATACGTTGGTAATTATTTTTAACCAAAGTATAATTCAAATTATATAGAGAGGATATTTGATATGGTTTGTAAACGCAAATAAATATTTATGAAGAGGAATAAGTTCCGCAGATAAGGTTAAGGAAGAGTGGGTTTATCATGGTTTATAACCATAGTTTTTTTTTGAAAAGTGAGATTGACCGTCAGGAAATATGTGGGCCTGGATATATATATATATATATTGTAATGTCGATATCTTGTGTCTAAGCCAAAGTATGGAAGGGCAAGTTATATTGTATTTATGACTTATGTTAAGTCGGGTAATAAACCTTAATAATTTGCGATGTAATGGATAGACACGATGCAGTGGATGCAATGCGATGCTATCGCATATCACAATCGGCGATGCTTATGTGATAATAATTCGTAAGTTATAGAATTTGTGATGCGATGGATGCGATGCGATGCTATCACATATCGCAATCACCGATGCTTATGTGATAAGAATTCGTAAGTTATAGAATTTACGATGTGATGCGATGGATGTGTTGCGATGCTATCGCATATCACAATCAATGATGCTTATGTGATAAGAATTCGTAAGTTATAGAAGTTGCAATGCAAAGTAGCGATACAGTCATGTGGGACCCGAGTGTATTTATATGATGGCACTGTGGTACATTTAACGAAAGTATGGAAGGGTAATAAACTTTGAGATTTGAAATATGATGAAGAATGTCGGATTGTGAACAGGATCAATGGCAATCGTTTAATCAGGGATGTGGCATTGGTATACGTGCAAGACTGGCGGAAAGATAAACCTTTACAAATGTTCTATATATTAAAAGTTATATGATTATAGAGCATATGGATATGTATAATTAAATTTATGTGCAAAGTGTGGGTGAACACAACACAAAAGACAAAGATAACGGAAGAAATAAGGTAATTATGCAGCAGAGCTAGAATATAAATAGCAGAATCTGAAAAGATAGTGACAACAACAAAAATACAAATACACAGCGAGCCAAGAGATGAAAGGGTTAAGCGAGACATATTTGTTGTAACTGTCAATGTAAATGAATTGATTATTTTTATTATATGTGATGCAAAGGCAAGTCTCCATAGGCAAAGTAAAACTCCACTGTAATACACAAATATATACATTCTGTTATATTATTATGAATGTGTTGGACAAGAAAATGAGAAGGGGGAAGGTAAAGAGTCATACCTGTTCATTTTGAATTCCCTGTGGAATGCAAATAGTTATGAGGTGATCTCTATAAATAATGTTACGAGCATATGCATAAGGAGTGAGAGAATGGAGAAAGAGGTGAGAGAATGTAAGAAGAAGAAGGAGTAGAGAGAGGAGTTGTGAAGATCCATAGATGATATAAAGCAAATTTGAAGGTTGGAAGGACAACAGTAAAGAAGGAGAAAGACAGAGCTGATATCCAGGTAAATCAGCATATGATTTTATTGTACAGTGAGGAAGTTGGTGCTTCCATATAAAGTTATAGCTTGATAGATGTCCAGTTGTAGTTGGATGAGGTAGGAGCCTCCTATAAGTTGTAGCCTGCAGAAAATAGATGGGAGTTGGAGCTTCCTTGCAAGTTGTAGCTTGCAGAATTAAGGTAGTAGCCTCCTGTAGGTTGGAGCCTACAGAAAATCAGTGGTGAGAGGGAGTTGGAGCTTGTCTTTGCATCACAACAATAATAAGATGTGTTTTTCTCCCTTATGGTTTTCCACTTATATATGTTGTCTATGTGCATGATGATTATGTGTTGATATTATATATTTAATCTGCTTAATACCTCCGGCTCACTTATTAATATTATTGTTCCATTGTATATTAAGTTGATCACGAATTGAAGATGTAAATAAGTGTAAAAGAAAGTTTTACAAGACCGTGACTGCATTAAACTGATTCACCCCCCTCTCTTAGTTTAACCAAGGTTTCAACAATTGGTATTGGAGAAGTTCCTTCAGTATCAGTTTAACAACTGGAAGGAGATCCTTGGTCCCCAAGATGGCTAGTCTAGAAGGATGCTCAAAAAATAAAGCCCCTTTATTTACTGGCACAAATTATGCCTTATAGAAAATAAGAATGAGGACGTACATAATGTCTCTAGGAATATAAGTCTGGGCTGCTGTGGATTTTGGATATGCCCCAAAGGAGTTTGACACAGAGAAAAAAGCCAAACAATATTTTATAGCTAATGCCAAAGCCATGAATGCTCTCTTAAATGGTCTGTGTGAGGCATAATTTATCAAAGTAATTCACAACAAGACTGCCAAAGAAATATGGGATACACTAGAAAGTATCCACGAGGGAGATAAAAAGGTGAAGGCTACCAAGCTGCAAGTCTATAGAGCCCAGTTTGAAAATATAAAAATGAATGAAGAAGAAGATGTTGCTAGCTTCTTCCTAAGGGTTGCAGAAGTTTTGAATAACATGAAAGCTCTAGGAGAAACCATTAGAGAATGTGTAATTGTTCAAAATATATTGAGATCTTCACCATCTAGTTTTAACCCCAAGGTTTCTGCCATAGAAGAAACAGCTGACTGGGAAACATTGACCATGAACCAATTACTTGGAAACTTAATAGCCTATGAGATGAGACTTCCATAGAGGAAGTCAAATGTGAGGGAGGCAGCCTTTAAGATAGAGAAGAGAAAAGAAGAAAAATAAGATACATGCTCTTGCTTTGATGAAGAAGAGGCCAAATTTGTCAGAAGATTGGATAGAGGCTCAGGAAAGTATAAAGGTAAACTTCCATTTAAATGCTTTAACTGTGGAAGAGTTGGGCACTATGCGTCTAAGTGTCCTCATAAGAAAACGAAGAATCCGACTCAAGAGATAGAGAAAACCAAAACAAATAACTGGAAGAAAGGGAAGAGATTCAATAGAAGATCATTTTATGCTCAGCAAGATAGTAGTGCATCTAAAAACTCAGATGAATCCTCAAATGAAGAAGGAACCTCTGAATTTGTGTTGATGGCCAAAGAAGAATCAGAAGGATTCGTTTTAGAAGAGGAGGAAGAATGTGAGGTAGATCTTGAGGGGGAACTAAGAAGTGCCGTGGAGGAAATTGACAGACTTAAACTGAAGTGCAGAAAACAGAAATATATTCTCCTCAAATATGTAAAATAAGAAGCAAATTCAGAAGACCTCAGTCAGTTGAAAGTAAAACTTGAAGAAGTTAAGAAGGTGGAAGACACTCTACTAAAGCAAACTGAGGATAAAATTCAGAAGCAAGAGAAATTGGAAGAAGAAGTAGTATGCTTGAGAAAGAATTTAGAAAACACCCAAAGGAAATTTTCAATGAACACTCCTCAAATGACAAGCTCTGAACAGTTGAATAAAATACTAAATGCTCAAAGATCTCCTCTCATAAAAACTGGAATAGGTTACGAAGGAGAAACCAGCAAATCCAAGGTAGAAGATAACCAGAACATCACTTTTGTAAAAGCTGTAAATGATAATGAAGCAGCTCAAAAGATTCCTACATAAGTAGATGCTAGCAAAAACATGACTTGCAATGAAGTAAACAGAAACAAGCAGGAACTTCAAATAACAAAGAATGAAATAAAGAAACAATCAGCTGAAAAAGGCTCTTACACTCCTGAATATAAATTGAATAAATTCGGAAATTGTCAAAGGAGATTTGTTCCTCCTATGAGATATATCACTTGTTTTTCCTACCACAAACTGGGACATACTGCAGCATACTATCAGACAAATAAAATCGAGTCCAACTAGCAAAGGATGCAGAAAATGAAAATACTACCTCAATCAAACAAATGGAGAGGACAACCTTTCACCAGGTACACTAATTGTTTCCATGGGTGTTGTTTTTTCTGTAAGGGGTTCGGTCATAAAGTCTTGGAATGCAGAAAGTATGGAAAAATATTGATGTATGAAAACTCAAGGAAATTTATGAACAATGGAGAATTCACTCATAATCCATTCAGAAATATAATCAAATGCTTTGTCTGCCATCAAATCGGGCACAAGTCTCACAAATGTCCTCTCAAAGAATGTGGTCCACCTTCTCATAAATGGTACCAAACAAATAGCTGCATGCAGTGGAAAAAGAAGTTGAATAAGTGTGACCTGGCTCTAATAGCTCAAGATCAAAAAATTCAATGTTATATGGACAGTGGTTGCTCAAAGCATATGACTAGAGATCGAAGCAAGTTTGTACTATTCAGAAATGATAAAGCAAGGAAAATCAAAGGAAAAGGCTCAGTCAGTTTTAATAATGGAAGAGGAGAGGCTCAAGATGTACTATTTGTGGATGGGCTGAAAGCAAATCTGCTAAGTGTCAGTCAAATGTGTGATAAAGGCTGTGAGGTCCTTTTCAAAGCCTAATATTGTGAGGTAAGATCGAGCACCACAGGAAATACCTTGATCAAAGGTGTTAGAATACAAAGTAATGTCTATATTGTGAAAGAAGAGAATGAAGCATGCCACATAAGAAAACTTGATGAATCATGGTTATGGTATAGAATATTGGGACACCTAAACTTTGACCACATCATCAGTATGAGCAAGAAGAATGCAGTCAGAGATATGCCTGCAATAAATAAGCCTCCAAATACCATATGTAAATCTTGCCAATTGGGCAAGCAGACCCACACATCTTTCAAGACCAAAGAGAATCTATCTACACGTAGGCCTCTTCAGCTTGTTCACATGGACCTGTGTGGACCTTCAAGAACTAATGCACCAGGTGGAGAATCTTATTTCATGCTAATAAATTATGATTTTACCAAATTGACGTGGGTGGCATTTCTTAAATATAAATCTTAAGCAATTGAAAAATTCAAGATATTCAAGGCATTGGCAGAAAATCAAACAGGATGCAAGATAAAATGCATCAGATCAGACAGAGGAGGTGAATTCATAGACTATGATTTTGCAGACCTATGCAATGAACATGGGATAAAACAACAGTTTACAATTGTAGGTACACCTCAACAGAATGGAGTGGCAGAGAGGAAAAACAGGTCAGTACAACAGATTTCCAGAGCTATGATGCAAGAAAGTAACATTCCCCAAACCTACTAGGCAGAAGCAGTACACACAGTTGTTCACATTCTCAACAAAGCTCATCTAAGACCAAATTGTGATAAGACTCCTTACGAATTATGGCATGGTAAACCAGCATCAATCAAGCACTTTAGAGTCTTTGGAAGCAAGTATTTCATAAAAAATAATGATGAAAAACTGGGGAAGTTTGATGCAAGAGATGATGAAGGAATATTTTTAGGATATGCATCCAAGAGTAAGGGTTACAGGTGCTACAACAAAAGACTGCACAAAATTGTGGAAAGCATTGATGTAAGATTTGACGAAGATGTACCAAACAAAACAAGAAGCACAAGTTGAGCCAATCCTCTAGATGATCATGAAGCTGAGAACCAAGATAATGATGAACATAGCAAGACAATAGAAGATACTAAATTAAACTCAAAAGGTCCCTCAAGACACACTCAAAAGAACCATCCAGAAGATCAAATCATTGGGGACAAGAATGTGGGAGTCCAGACAAGATGACAGCTTGCTGAACAGACAGAAGAAATATACCTAGCCATGCTATCTCAAATAGAGCCAAAGAAGTTCGAAGAAGCCAGCAAAGACAAAAACTGGGTAAATTCTATGAATGAAGAACTAGACCAAATTGAGAAGAACAATACCTGGGAGTTAATTCCAAGACCCACTGGGAAAAATGTCATTGGCACAAAATGGATATTCAAGAATAAGATGAATGAACAAGGGCAGGTAATCAGAAATAAAGCCAGAATTGTATGCAAGGGGTATTCTCAAATTGAAGGACTTGACTATGATGAAACCTTTGCCCCTGTAGCCAGAATGGAAGCAATCAGAATGTTTTTGGCCTTTGCATGCTATCATGATTTCAGGGTATACCAAATGGATGTGAAGTCTTCCTTCCTGAATGGAGACTTAGAGGAAGAAGTCTACATGGAACAACCTGAAGGATTCTCATTAACAGATAAACATGACTATGTGTGCAGATTAAAGAAAGCCTTATATGGTCTGAAACAAGCTCCTCGTGCATGGTATTCAAGGCTGGACAAATACTTGAAAAAACAAGGGTTCAAGAAAGGAGGAGTAGACAACAATTTGTACATAAAGGTTAATGAAAATGAACTCTTAATTGTATTAGTGTATGTAGATGACATCATGTTTGGAATTAACAAAGATGAATTAGCAAAAGGATTTGCTGAAGAAATGAAATCAGAGTTTGAGATGTCAATGATTGGAGAGCTCACCTTCTATTTAGGACTTCAAATTCAACAAAAGAACACATGAATATTCATTTCGCAAGAAAAATACTTAAGAGAAATGTTGAAAAGGTTTCAAATGGAAGACTACAAACCTGTGTCAACTCCCATGATCACTGGATGCAAACTATGTGCTAATGATGGATCAATAGATGTAGATCAAAAACTTTACAGATCCATGATAGGAAGTCTGCTATACCTAACTGCTTCTAGACCAGACATTATGTTGGCAGTAGGACTTGTGGAAAGATATCAAGCAGCACCAAAACAAAATCATTTACTTGCAATCAAGAGAATATTTAGATATCTACAAGGAACTTCACATTATGGCCTATGGTATCCAAAAGGAAAAAGCTTCACATTGACAGCATACACAGATGCAGATTGGGCCAGCTGTGTGGATGACAGGAAAAGCACAAGTGGAGGTGCATTTTATTTGGGAAAAAATCTGGTGGCATGGCTAAGCAAGAAGCAAACTTCTATCTCTCTATCTACAACAGAAGCAGAATACATAGCAGCAGCAACATGTTGCACACAAGTAATGTGGATGAAACTAACTCTCCAAGACATGAAGGTAAGCATTGATGAACCCATTTCTATCAAATGTGACAATACAAGTGCAATAAGTATATAAAAAAATCTTGTACTTCATTAAAAAACAAAGCACATCCCAATAAAATACCACTTCCTTAGAGAACAAGTAGCACAGAAATTGGTGAAGTTGGAATATGTACCAACAAAGGAACAAACATCAGACATATTCACAAAACCTCTTGCTAAAGAACCATTCGAATATCTAAGAGACAAACTAGGGGTAGCGTCTGCAGATGTTACTCTCTGATATGATGAAAAAAAAAATTAATAATAAGGGCTGCATACAAGAAACATGATCAGTGCAGAAGACAAGTGATAGTCAATATCAGACAAGAAAGCAACATTCCAGGGGGAGAGTAGTCAATAAATTGTCATAAAAGAGCTAGAACAATGGAGCAGTGCATGGAAAGGGTCCTCAAGATAAGAGGAAATGAAAATATTGAAACTACATTGGGAAATGTGCAACCCTTTGTCATTGATGTCAAAGGGGGAGGAAAAGCAAGCAAAAGAAGGGGTCTTCTGAAAAGCAAGCAGAGGAAGTCCTGGAGGAAGCACTGGAGTATTGCCATCAATGCCAAAGGGGGAGACTGTTGGAAATATTGTCATTGATGGCAAAGGAGCACAAAGGAGCAGCACCAAGACAAGGGAGCAGATCAGATTCAGATGGAATTTTTGCAGAGAAATAAAGTAAAGTGGCAGAGCCTACAAGAGGAAGGAATTTCCCATGTAATTATTGCGTATTAATACAAAAGAAAACTCAATTTCTGAGTTCATGTTTCATTATACTATGGGTAGGGAAAATTGGCAGGAACCAAAGAATTTCTGTCATTTTTGAGCTATGGGATTATTGAAGGTATGAGACTGTGTATTCTTAAAAGGTCAATTATTCATTTATTGATTCTGTGTGATTTGTAAATATTGAGAAATTAGCATCGATCACAAAATGGATTGATTCCATTAAACAAATTACTTGGACTTCTAAATTGAGGTATAAAATTTGCCTGGATGTATTTTGAAATTGGAGCTGACTTCGTAAAAAGCATTTCAAGGAGATATTACACATTTTGTTGTGTATAGACAGTGAAGTGAGATCTAGAGTTTGAAGTTACACTTGGGGGTTTTATTGTATTTATAAACGATTATAAAACCATTTAAAATGAATAATAGAGGTTAAACCATGCGTGGAATGAATGCCAGAGTGGGTTTGAAGACTAGTTGACATCTTTAAAATAGAACGATGGAGTAAAGGAGAAGTCATAGTGCGGTGAATAGAAATCGATGGTTTGTTTAAAAAAGCATACGGAGTAACTGTAACGAAATAAATTGGTTGCGGAATTGGGAGTCAACGGCAAAGGAGAACAGTGGACGGTTTCAGAAAACAATAGATGGTTTTTGCATAGGTTGGGAATGGGAGCGGTAATTGCTGGAGAGAACGCGATAGACCTCCGGAAGTGAAACGTCGCAAGGAAATACCACCTATTTTGCGTTAGTTTGGAAGGATAAGTTGCTGGGCTTAATTTTATGCGATAGCCATCCGATCAAAGGAGGCAAAGATCTGACGGTGTTCGCATTACAAGTTGTGCAGAGGTTAACGAAAGTTGTGGGACCCAACAAATATACGTTGGTAATTATTTTTAACCAAAGTTTAATTCAAATTATATAGAGAGGATATTTCATATGGTTTGTAAATGCAAATAAATATTTATGAAGAGGAATAAGTTCCGCATATAAGGTTAAGGAAGAGTGGGTTTATCATGGTTTATAACCATAGTTTTTTTTTGAAAAGTGAGATTGACCATCCGGAAATCTGTGGGCCCCGATATATATATTGTAATTTTGATATATTGTGTTTAAACCAAAGTATGGAAGGGAAAGTTATATTGTATTTATGACTTATGTTAAGTCGGGTAATAAACCTTGAGAATTTGTGATGCGATGGATAGACACGATGCGATGGGTGCGATGCAAAGCTATCGCATATCGCAATCGGCGATGCTTATATGATAATAATTCGTAAGTTATAGAATTTGCGATGCGATGGATAGATGCGATGCGATGGATGCGATGTAATGCTATCGTATATCGCAATCGGCAATGCTTATGTGATAAGAATTTGTAACCTATAGAATTTGCGATGCGATGCGATGCTATCGCATATCACAATCGGCGATGCTTATGTGATAAGAATTCGTAAGTTATAGAAGTTGCGATGCAAAGTAGCGATACAGTCATGTGGGACCCGAGTGTATTTATATGATGGCACTATGGTACATTTAACAAAAGTATGGAAGGGTAATAAACTTTGAGATTTTCAATATGATGAAGACTGTCGGATTGCGAACAGGATCAACGACAGTTGTTTAATCAGGGATGCGGCATCGGTATACGTGCAATACTGGCGGAAATATAAACCTTTACAAATGTTTTATATATTAAATTTTTTATGATTATAGAGCATATGGATACGTATAATTAAATTTATATGCAAAGTGTGGGTGAACGCAACACAAAAGACACAGATAACAGAAGAAATAGGGTAATTATGCAGCAGAGCTAGAATATAAATAGCAGAATCTAAAAAGACAGTGACAACAACAAAAAGACAAATACACAGTGAGCCAAGAGCTGAAAGGGTTAAGCGAGACATATTTGTTGTAACTGTGAATGTAAATGAATTGATTATTTTTATTATATGTGATGCAAAGGCAAGCCTCCGTAGGCAAAGAAAAACTCCACTGTAATACACAAATATATACATTCTTTTATATTATTCTGAATGTGTTGGGAAAGAAAATGAGAAGGGGGAAGGCAAAGAGTCATACCTATTCATTTCGAATTCCCTGTGGAATGCAAACAATTATGAGGTGATCTCTATAAATAATGTTACGAGCATATGCATAAGGAGTGAGATAATGGAGAAAGAGGTGAGACAATGTAAGAAGAAGAAGGAGCAGAGAGAGGAGTTTTGAATATCCAGAGATGATATAAAGCAAATTTGAAGGCTGGAAGGACAGTAGTAAAGAAGGAGAAAAACAAAGTTGATATCTAGGTAAATCAGCGTATGATTTTATTGTACAGTGAGGAAGTTGGTGCTTCCATATCAAGTTGTAGCTTGATAGATGTCCAGTTGTAGCTGGCTGAGGTAGAAGCCTCTTGTAGGTTGTAGCCTGCAGAAAATAGATGGGAGTTGGAGCTTCCTTGCAATTTGTAGCTTACAGAATTGAGGTAGTAGCCTCCTGTAGGTTGGAGCCTACAAAAAATCACTGGTGAGTGGGATTTGGAACTTGCCTTTGCATCATAACAATAATAAGATGTATTTTTCTCCCTTATGGGTTTCCACTTATATATGTTGTCTATGTGCATGATGATTATGTGTTGATATTCTGTATTTAATCTGCTTAATACCCGCTGCTCACTTATTAAGATTGTTGTTCCATTGTATATTAAGTTGATCACGAATTGAAGATGTAAATAAGTGTAAAAGAAATTTTTACAAGACCATGACTGCATTAAACTGATTCCCCCCCCCCCCGCCTCTCAATTTAACCAAGGGTTCAACATGAATAATGTCCATATCTGAAGCATGATTCAATATAGATCAGAATTGGAGTTGTTGGTATAGAGATTGATTGAGAAGTGTTGTATGTTGCTAGATAGAGTTTTTGTGGAGACTCTCAAACTTGTTTTTGCAGGAGATGATATTAAATTTTGTGCATAGACTTAGTGTTGTATGTTGGTAATTGTAGCATGCAACAATTACATTCTAATGTGAGGGTTTGATATCAAATTTGTGTGGCTGCGCTTTTTATATTGGAGAGCACATGTTTTTTGCATTGCTTTTATTTTGATTTGATGATGAGATCTTGTCAGCCGAGAGTATTTTTGTAGGTAAATCCCCTGGCCTGATGAGGTGATCCCTCTAGCCCTAGGGTGGGTCTAGCAGCAAGAAGACATGCTAATGTGTCGATTCCTAGTTAATGAATGAAACTGAGTCGGGATAGATGCCCTACCTTTGTTCCAACGCAGTTTTCATAGCTGTGGCAACAGTCTCCTGATCTTTGTCCCAACACATCACGGTCCTTCAATGAAGGTACTTAGGTGCCTGCACAAGGATCAAAGAACGATAGCAACATACGAAACAGTACTTGCATTCATAACTATCTAATTGGTCAAGGAGAATTAAACGTATTGCACAAGATTAATCATATCAAATGAAAAACGGGAACCAAAACATCAGTCATGTATTAATAAGAAGAGAGAAAGAGTTTACAACCAAAAGAGCCTTAACGTTGCAACCTCCTTCAGCGGGTCTAGTCGAAACACATCTCAAGAATTCATTGGGGAATTATACTTGGCGAGGCAATAAGCCTGGACTCTCTCTCGAAAATAGGTCTCTCTATGCCCTATCTCACACCAGCAATTCAGACTTGTTCTGTTATTCAACCATTTCAACTATGGTACAAAATGTTCAACCAGTTGCATATATGTGAGAGAGATATATTTATAGGAGAGGAGGAGGAGGTTGGGATCCCTCAAATGGTGGAAGGGAGGCCTTATCCTTTGGGAGGTTGCCCAAATGGAGGAAACAAGAATCCAAAGGAAGATTTTCGACATTATTCGGTCGAACAACCCATGGTAACTCCGCTCACGAAGTGGTTGGCAATGGAAACTTCACTTCTAATTTTTTTTTAAATCCATAAACAGCTCGCCGCAGGCAGTCCACTAAGACAGAGCGCCAATGCGCGTGGGGTCCAGTGCTAATTTCTCTTATTGGCGAGAGGCCATAACTACCTGCCAACTCCGACCCAAATCATATGTTTTTTATGGTCTGTTATAGGAATAGTCAATAAAGGAAATGTTCTTCTCATGGCAAGGGATGCAATGACACTTTTTACAAGGCATGACACTACATATAAGCCACGGAAATGTTCCTCCAATGTGCGGGATGGGGATTGCAGGGATGGTGACAAAATGTTGTGTAACAGATGCCCCCTAAAGCATGAGGCATGAGAGAGAGGGAGGAGTGAAATTCTTTACGAGAACGCGTTCAAACCAAACACCGCTGTCGGAAGACCTACAAGTACAAATACAACTGATATATTTGATACATGAACATGTGGCATGGGTGTAGCCATCCATAATAGAGTACATATAAAACTGAGATCCGAGGTATGGATGCAGCCATCCAGCAGTAAGGATCAAATAAATAGACTCAGGTATGGTCACAACCATTCAATCAAAAGAGTCATGCATATAGTCATGATAAACCAAAATATCTAGCGGCCTAGATTTTATCAGACAAAACCCAGGGTCTTGCACTGCATCTTGACCCGAACAAGTACAAATTCAAGCATGTGAATATGTGAGATGAATTCGAACATGCAAGAAAGTCACTTGATTATCAGCCAATGATGTAAGTTGTTAACAGGCATGAGAGAGACCACCAATAATGACAATGGCTCTCAAGGTACAACTAGTACAATCCACAGAATGTGAATAGTGATCTGGCATTGAACACCCGCAGAATCACTTGAACGAAGGCCAATGATGAGGACCTATTGTCGAATGCGAAGAACTTGCCATTGAGGCATGCAAGCTCCAAGGTACCGAAAGGGAGTCTCTAGATTAACTTCCTGGATGATGAGCTGAAGTCGATAGGAAGTGACCTAGTCGAAAGAGGGCCATAATTTTTCCCACATCATTGACACGAGACAAAGGAATATGACGATAGTGAATCAGGACCAAAAATAGGATCAGAGGGAGGTTGAAAACTGCAAACAGAAACTTCTCTTGAACAAATCAACGACACAACTTCGGAATTTGGTAGTATTTGACATCAGGGGATCTGAGGTCATGGTGATGTGGAAAAGAGCATATGATAGGTCAAAACAGATTACCCAAACCCATGGAGGCAAAAATGACGAAATGAGATGTCCCCAACCAGACACGAATGCAAATGAGTATCATGTTCAAGAGCGACATATTGCCAACACAACTGAGAACTAGTTCTGTTTTCCCCCACCATTGCTTGCGAGTACCCCAATTATACTTGGAAACAAGCTTGCTGTATACATACTTGGACATGTGTTGTTCTCAAAACCATCCTAGTATATTTTAATAGCCCCTAGGGAAAGATAAGTGAGGTTTATTGCCACAAGCACACTTTCTGCTCATTTAGTAAACTGTTCACCAAAACAGCAACTCACACACTTCACTGCTAGAGAGAAGAAAAGAAGGAACCCTCCACTAAGTTCCTTTTCAGGGCTCCCACAGATCCCAGTAGAAAACTATGTTCCGAGAGTAATCCTAATGCTTATAGGTTAGTGTGTTCATTTTTCTGTGGAAACACTCATCCCAACCTAAAAGGTGATAAAACGCGGAGACTGCAAGATATTGTTTTACATCCATTTAATTGAGTCCAAAAACTTGACTAAGAGTGTCCCAAATAACTTTCAATTTTCAAATGAAAAGAGTTCTAAAGATGACCCAAGAGTGACTTTTTCAGCTTGCCTGGTTCCCAAAAAGCGAAGGGCACATAACCTGTCAGCCATCAGTCAAGCCGTGTCGAGGACCTGTCACTGCATAAGAGATGCACGTAAAACCCATTTTTCAAAAAACATAGCATAATAATCAAAAAATACACTTTAAAACCTGATTATGGTTCTGAAAAGGTTATAAAATGCATAAAAAAAAATAAATTTACTTTTTAGATTTACCTCTTGTGGCAAAATTTGTTACCCTTTTTCACTGTGATTTTGCAGAGCTGATAGCGGGCAATCCAGGAAGCCAATTGTGAATCCATCTATTCCAGGTAAGAACTCATATCCTTCCTTGCATTTTGATAGCATTTTCATTACCTGCAACCCATTTTTGTAGATCTATGTTGGGTATTTTGTAAAATTTAGGGTGCGACGGTCGACACGGTATCGAGCACGAACTCACGCCAACCGAATTCGAATTCCAACGAGGGTGCGCCACCGGGCGATCGTTTTTTAAAATAGTTGCGCCTAACCGTGTAAACCATCTTAAATGTTTCAAAAGAATTGTATTTGGCTAATGACAACCATATGGATGTTTTTGCAGGTGTGAAATAAAAAAATAGCGATCGAATGGAAAGGACGAGAGCATAGTGAAAAAGATGAGGAAGCCATGGGCAATGTGAGATGCATGTGGAAGTTTTAGGGATCATGGCCCAAAAATTCCTTACACCATGTCTAGTGGCTCAACCAGAGTTATTGTAGTACTTCGATCAATGTCTCGGACATTGATCACGAAAGATCTATTATTCATACGAACTTGAGATGAGGTCTCTGTGTATTTACCTCATAATCGATCAAGTTTATGAGGGGGCAAGCATTCAATCCGGACCGGGTAATTTTACCAATAATGGAAAGCATGGGTATGTTTATCGATAGGGTGTATCGAGGAGCACGGAAAGGATCCAAAAGAGGGAAGGTGGATATCCAAACCATTCCCGATATGGCACTCAGAGTAATGCTACACACCATCACGCGAGCTACAGGAGTTCAAGCTCCACATGAGGCCACAAAACACAATTACTTCTTGCAGTGGATTGCATGGCACCAACACTCTACAACTGAGGAGAGGCAGTAACAATCAACATCAAATTCCAGTTGACAAAATGAAAGAATGGTAAGCTAAAGAAGTTTGGCTATAGGTCCATATTGGTACCTTTCATCTTGGAACAGCTATCGATCTTCCAACGTCAGGAGGTAATAGTTCTGACACCACTAGCCGAGGAACCATGGATGGTCCGTTGGGCATCTTTGATACCAAGATCAGGGGGTGATCAACAGATATCCTGGAGACCAGATTTATTTGAGTGGCTCTGCCAACAACTGATTCTCATGGAGGACTGGCCCTACTTTGGCATGGATTTCACTGGTGATGCAGATCTCCTTCTCCCAGAAGGAGACGATTGGGATGAAGTATTGGGTAAGACTCATTTTTTATTTTGATGAGTATTATGATTTTTTGTTATGCATGTTCTGACATTAATCCATGTAATTGTAGATGTTGGCCCAGAGAGACCTGCAGGTATGTCCCCGATAGCGCGGAGGATTCCTCGTGACTTTGATGTGGCCCCTCATGGCGAGGGCGGTGAGGAGGAGGAAATCATACACAACTTGGAGGTAATATACTATGGGATCCCAGACTATGCGCGATTTGATGATGTTCCTCGCGCGTACCAGAGGAACACTACAGGGGTGTCAAACCATGTTCAATGCTTGTTGAGGCGGCTTGTATGGGAAGTGACGTGCTATCATGAGTGTCACGCCGACTAGACACCTAGGTTTTATTTCCATATATTTTTTGAGAGACATGATGTCTCAGGATGTAACTGAAACATACATATTTTTTGAACTTATGATGCACATGGATGCAAACACTCGATATCTATATATCTATCTATATATATATATATATATAGATATATATATATACATCTATTTTCTTGTATGGATATTTTCATGTGATGATGATTTTTCTTTACAAATTACGCAAATTTCTATCTAATACAATATTAGCTACTGTATCAGTTAACGCATTCATTCATCTAGGAATATGTTGATATGTAATGAAATCAAAATGTCTTTCCAGTAAACAAACACACAAATACAACCTTAATATGTGAGGGTTTCTAACAAAATAATGTCCATTAAGTTGAAGATCAACAAGCTGTGAGTCTAGGTTAACAATTAATGCATGAATTTCAAGAGCAACAGCCTAGGTGAATAGTTCAATAACAACACTATATTCAACAACGTTGTTTGTGGTCCGTCCTGGACAAATACCTTGAAGGTCTATCAACTCACCAATAGGATCATAAATCACCTAGGTTTTTGAAGATAGGTTTCGGGTACTGCAGGAAGCACCATTCGCGAAACCGACATAAGGGGTAATAGACATCTGCACAATAGGAAACACTCCAATAAGCAGGAAAACACTCGCAAAGCACACCAAACCAAAAATGTACAAAGATGAAAAAACACCTATGTACAAAAAACATGCACAAATGACTCATGCATAGTACTTTTTAAGATACAACCCATTTCTGGGCTGATCTAGAGGATGACCTTGATAATCAATAAGCTCATAAGCCCCATTCTGCAAAATGCGCTTAAAAATGTAGGGTCCATGCCACATGGGTTGAAATTTTCCTGCCCCCAGCTTATCGTGAGCTTAGTCATACAGGAGGACGAGGTCTCCTTCTATGAAGGAACGAGGGGAAACTGACTAGTCAAAATGAGCTTTGACTTGCTTTTTCTGTGCTTCTATGGCCAGAGCAGCAAAGCGGCTAGTTTCATCAAGCCTCTCTAAATAGAGAAGATGCTCTTCTTCTGGTGAATTATTCAGAAACAATTCAATAACTAGTTTGAGAGAAGGAATTTAACATTCAATCGGAAGGGTAGCTTCCAGACCATAGACAAGCTAGAATGGAGTGAATCCGGTCGCATCCTTCACTGAGGTTTGGTAAGCCCAAAGAGCTTAAAACAACATGAGATGTCAGTTTGATTTGTGCATCCCAATCGTACTTTGAATCATAGTTACGAGAACTTTGTTCACGGCTTCAACCTGGCCATTGGCCTGAGGGTAGTACGGCATCCGGCACTCAGAGTAGTGCTACACATGATTGCGCGAGCTGCAGGAGTTCAGGCTCCACATGAGGCCAAAAAAACACAATTAATTATTGCAGTGGATTGCATGGCACCAACACTCTACAACTGGGCAGAGGCAATAAAAATCAACATAAAACATCAGTTGACAAAATGCAAGAATGCTAAGCTAAATTAATTTGGCTACGGTTCCATATTGATACCTTTCATCTTGCAACGGTTACCAATATTCCAACGACAAGAAGTGATAGTGCCGTCACCACCAGCCCAGGAGCCACGGATGGTTTGTTGGGCAGCTTTAATGCCAAGGTCAGGGGGTGGTCAACATATGTCCTGGAGACCGGATTTCTTTGAGTGGCTCCACCGACAGCTGATTGTCGTGGAGGACTAGCCCTACTCTGGATCGGACTTCACCAGTGATGCAGATCTCCCACTCCCAACAGGAGAGGATTGGGATAAAGCATTTGGTAAGACTAATTTTTTATTTTGATGAGTATTATGATATTTTTTGTTTTATGCATGTTCTGACATTAATCCATGTAATTTCAGATGTTGGCCCGAAAATACCTGCAGGCATATCGCCAATAGCTGGAGGATTCCCGATGAGGGAGGCGAGGAGGAGGAAATCATACACAACCTGGATGGAATCTCCTATGGGATCCCGAACTATGCGCGATTTGATGATGTTCCTCGTGCCTACCAGAGACACATTGCAGTGGTGTCGAACTGTGTTCACTGCTTATTGAGGTAGCTTGTACGGGCAGTGACGTGCTATCATGAGCGTCACGTCGATTAGACACCTAGAATTTTATTTCCGCATATTTTTTGAGAGACATTATGTCTCAAGTTGTAACCGAAACATACATATTTTTTGAAATTATGATGCACAAGTGACGCAAACACTCGATATATATATATATATATACACACACACACACACACACACACACACATCTATTTTCCCATATGGATCTTGTCATGTGATGATGATGTTTTACAAATTACGTAAATTTCTATCTAATACAATATTAGCTACTGTATCAGTTAACGCATTCATTCATCTAGGAATATGTTGATATGTAATGTAATCAAAATGTATTTCCAATAAACGAAGACACAAATACAATCTTAAGATGTGAGGATTTCTAACAGAATAATTCCGATTAAGTTGAAGAACAACAAGCTATGATTCTAGGTTAAAAATCAATGCACGAATCTTAAGAGAAATAACCTCGGTTAATAGTTCAATAACAACACTATATTCAGCGACATTGTTTGTGGTTCGTCCTAGACAAATACCTTGAAGGTCTATCAACTCACCAGCAGGATCATAAATCACCCATGCTGCGGAAGACAGGTTCCGGGTACTGCGGGAAGCACCATCCCTGAAACCGACATAAGGGGTAATAGACATCTGCACAATAAGTGACGATCCAATAAGCAGGAAAACACTCGCAAAGCACACCAAGCCAAAAATGTACAAAACTAAAAAAACACCTAGGTACAAGGAAACATGCACGAATGACTCGTGCATAGTAATTTTTAAGATACAACCCATTTCTGGGCTGATCCATATGACGACCTTCATAATCAATAAGCTCATAAGCCCCATTATACAAAACACGCTTAATAATGTAGGGCTCATGCCACAAGGGTTGAAATTTTCCTGCCCCCATCTTATCGTGAGCTTGGTTGTACAGGAGGACGAGGTCTCCTTCTGTGAAGGAACGAGGGGAAACTGACTGGTCAAAATGAGCTTTGACTTGCTTTTTATGTGCTTCTTTGACCAGAGAATCAAAGCGGCGAGTTTCATCAAGCCTCTCTAAATATAGAAGACACTCTTCTTCTGGTGATGTATTTGGCAGCAATTCAACAAGAAGTTTGAGAGAAGGAATTTCACATTCAATCGAAAGGGTAGCTTCCATACCATACACAAGCTAGAATGGAGTGAATCTGGTTGCATCCTTCACTGAGGTTTGGGCAGCCCAAAGAGCTTAAAACAACATGATATGCCAATTTGATTCGTGCATCCCAATCATACTTTGAAGCATAGTTACGAGAACTTTGTTCATGGCTTCAACCTGGCCATTGGCCTTAGGGTAGTACGGCGTTGAGTTGTTGTGATGCAGACCCAACTTAGAAGTTAACTCAGCCACCATGTAATGTCGAAATTTGGAACCATGATCAATAAAAATGGCTTGAGGGTCACCAAACCTAGAAATGACACGATTGAATGGAAATTGTGTTGTTGTCTTACCATCAGCTATAAGAGTAGGCATTGCTTCGGCCCATTTTGTGAAGTATTCGATGACTACGATAAGATAAGCATGCCCCCTGGTCGAGTGAGGGTTACACGTCATAAAATCAATGCCCCACTTTGTAAAGGGACCAACAGTAATGACAGGGTGAATATGGGAAGGCGGCGCGCACATCTTGCGCTGCAATCATGGCACTTACGGACAGCAACGATGCAATATTTAAATATGGTGGGCCAGAAATACCCAGAACGAAGAATCTTCTGTGCAGTAGCATATCCAGACATGTGAATACCACAGGCGCCACTCTGACAATCATTCAGGACCTTTTTAGCCTCCTCGAGAGTTAAACACCAGCGGAGAATGGAATCAACTCCGATGCGGTAGATTATATCTCTGACTATGTGATAGGGTTGCGATTGATGGAAAATGCATCGGCGAGCATCCTGGTCAACTCAGATCGAAAGGTGGAAGTCTAAAGATATACAATGACATCACCGTGCCAAGGATCGAGGGTGCTAATAAGAAAAAATGTGTCGTACGGAATGCGTTCCTCAGAACTAGATGGAGCAGAATCGGAAGGGAGAGAGAAAATCAAATCAACAAAGACTAATGACTTCTTCGACTTGGCGATAGTGAACTCCAAATTGAACTCTTGGAGGATGAAAATGGAGCATTTTTAAGACCGAAAGGGATATTTTTATAAGCGAATGTACCCCAAGGACAGATAAAGGCGGTCTTATGTTGATCAGCCGGAAGAATGTTAATTTGGTTATACCCAGAAAACCCGTCCATAAAGGAAAAAATCTCACTCCTAGCACAGTCATCAATGATTTGATCAATAAAAGGAGTGGGACAATTATCATTAGGGAAAGCACGATTAATGTCACTATAATCAACACAGACACGAATGGTACCCTGTTTCTTATCTACATGAATAATATTGGAAACCCATTATGTCAAGGGAATCAAATAGATTAAACCAGCTTTAAGAAGTTTTTCAACTTCTCCCTTAATAGTGGCGACCTTTCTAGGGTGCACGGGACGAAGACGCTGGTGAACAGGCTTCCCACCAGGATAGGTATGGATCTCATGCACCACTATACTTGGATCGATGCTAGGAATTTCTTCATAAGACCACACAAAAATGTCACGAAACTCGCGGAAGAGACTAGTATAGACCTGTATCTCATCGAGAGAATAGGTCACCCTAATATGGATGTTCTCAACAGCCCCCGGTTTAAGGAGACGTCGATAGGTATCCTATATGTGATGTTGCTCAAGTTACCTTCTGCAAAGACTTCATAAGTCAAGATGGGCATTTGAAGCGGAGGGGAAGGAAGTTGAGAAGAAAACCTCTCGAGACACGTAGACATGGCCCCAAGGCCAGGCATGAATGAGGAACAATGATGACTATCGTCTCAAGGAGGATCCTCAAGCGACATAGTTTCCACGATGGCTTCATTAGTGGGAAATATCTCACTTAAGGGATCGAGAGAATCCAAATCGCCAAGCCAATGGGATTGAGAATAAGTGTTAAGAGACATACCCAAAGGAGCATGAGCAGGAGGTGGAGGATCCGAACCCTAAATAAGTTCACAATAATCAATCTCGATTGGACTTAACGACATCGAATCTCCAAATGAATCAATCTTCTCAGGTGAAGGGATGACCCACAGATCAGAATACTTGGAGATCATGTTAACCTGAACAGTGTTGGGTGGAGGAAGAGGAAAAATACCCATGAGGGCAAGATCTTTGAAAAGATCCAGCCCAACACTCTCATAAGGCATAGGAATTTGATCTACGTATGGAACGTTGCCCTCGGAAGATGAAGAAGTGAAAAAAGACAATTGACCAACATTAATAATCTTTCCTTCGTGTGGAAATTTCAAAACACGAAAGAGAGTAGACGGAATTCACAACATGGCGTGGGTCCAACTGCGACCAAGGAGAAGATTGTAATTGAGCTTGGAATCAACTACTTCAACCTTAACATTGCTTGTTTTCCCCTCTAGAGTGATCGATAAACTAGCGAGAACACTAAGGGGTTTAGATTCCCTTCCATAAAATGCCTCTAAAGCATTTGGAGATGAGTTTAGAGCTGGAGAACCAATGGCTTTCCAGTAGGCAGATGACATGATGCACGTAGATGTACCCTCGTCCACGACTGCTCGATGGATGTTCAGTCCGTTAATCCCAACTTGGATGATGAGCGCAAGCTGGTGAGGAAGACGTGGGACAGAATTCTCCAAGTCGATAGTGATAAAGCTTGAATCAGTAGGATCAACCCCACCGATGGCAAAAAACAAAGCCTTCTGTTAAGATAGACAACTCTTAAGCACTTCTAATGCAGACATAGCAGATGGCGCTTGATCCAAATCCTCAACAATATTTTAATGATGAGTGGCACGAGCGTTAGGATTGTAATAAGACTTACGGTGTACACCTTTAGAAGGTGGCTAGGCAACGGGCTCAATACTCGGCCTTTTAATCTGAAGAGGGCCAGAAGTAGGCGGAGGAGGAAGACCATCAACGATCTCTTTCCCTGCTGCCTGACGCGGTTCAGTATAATCCTTCGACCGGGTAGCAATAGAAACGGATGCAAAACCGTTCATCATGAAAACCTGAGAGCCAAATGGGGCAGAGGACTGAGGTTTCTCTACCAACAGAGTCTGCTATGATGGAAATAGTTCTTTGAGAACAACCGAAGTGCCTTGGGTGCTTTTGAGCAATCGACTCACTTCGGCCCGTCTAGGACAATCCTTGATGTAGTGCTCTTCATCATAAATCAAACAAGGGTACTTTAGTTTACATTGCAAAACATCATCAGCGCGAGATTTTTGAGAATCCTATTTCAGGGTATCGGCTTTGGCCTTACCTTTAACCTTCTTTTTACCCTTAGAAGTTTTATCTGCCGGATTGGCCTGAACAACATTTACTTCCGCGGTTTTACCAGAATTCAAGATTGACTGAGAAGTAGTATCATTGGAAGGAGTAGATTTTTTCTTCCCAAGGTTCGGAGAGGAAGACTTCCGAGAAGTCTGAGACATGGAACCAATGATACCATCGACGAATGGCGTCATCAGTGCCTTGGAAGTTCCAGGTCTAGGAGCATCAGGCAAGATTTCATACAATGAGCCAGACTGAGAGTACACAAGATCAAGGTACTGGGCACAAGCAATGGCTTGTTCCTCAATGACGCATGCCCCCATATAAATGTCCTTAGCAATCGGAGCAACAAAGAAGGTGGTGAACCAATCAGTTAGAAGCTGATCAGGAATCTTAAAATTAATCAAGAGACGACGATGCCTCCATTCATGAATATGATGAGAGATATGGGTAGCTCAATCTTGTTTCAAGGATGTGAGGAGGTGTGTTTCAGTTTCATACCGAACTAGTAACTGAAAGTGCGTGAGAAACACCATGGCTAAAGAATTGAAATCTTGGAAGACACCACGAGATAATTTGATGTACTACTTAACAACATTACCAATAAGAGTCCGTTGGAAAGACGAAGTCGAATAGAATCGTCAACCCAAAAGTTAGAGGAACGCCAAAGGTGGTAAGTCATAACATGCGCTTGGGTGTCTTCTCCGGATTTCCCTCAAACTTGGGACAATCGCCAGGAATTTTGGTTGAAACTGGAGGCCAATATGGGTTATGAAGGATGTGATCATTCGTTAACTTTGACACATCATTCAGTTCCAACAATGCCAGGAAAGGTAATTGAGGATAGAAAAGCATTGCAGGTCGTTGATAAAGACCAGTGCTAGCATTCCATCTAGGTTGAGAGAAATTCCGCCCCATATGTTTTGCCCTGGAGGATTCTATCCATAGGAGTTATAAGCCGAATAATTCTACCCATACATAGGTTGAGGACCAGGATATTGATTTTGAGCATACCACTGAGGTCCTTGCTGAGAAACATATGGATTTTGTTGTGGAATTTAATCATTGCCTTGAGGTGGATTATACACCATCTGGGATTGACCTTGAGGAAAATAATTGAAACCTTGGGGTGCACTATAGACTGCCTAAGATTGACCTTGAGGAGGGTAAGTAGTGCCTTGAGAATGAGCAGGTTGTCCCTATGAAGTAGGTCGACCCGGATACTGAGGTTGGGCAGGTTGTCCCTGCGGAGAAGGTTGGCCTCGATACAGAGAGCCATTGGGTTGCCCTTGTGGAAGAGGTTGGCTCGACGGTTGGGATGGGCCAGGTTGCCCCTGAAAACTAGGTTGACCTGGTGAAGGACCGTAGGGTTGTCCTTATTGTACAAAAGTTTGGTCTGTTGAATATTGCAACAAGAAATAGTGAAAGAGGCATCCAGAAACATCATCCTTGATCCTAGTGAAAAATAAGCACATAAAATAGGTGGGGCCCACACAGGATATTTTTAGGTGTATGTATGTTTTTAGAATGGTGAGCATATTCTAAAATTAGCAAGATGTTGATTCTAGATTGTTGAGAAAATTCTATCTTTCGATGAATTTCTATTTTTAGAAGATGGGTGAAGTCTATTTATAGATCACTAATCTAAAAATAGAGTGCATGTCGATTATTATTAGCCCTTAATAATAATCAGACAATAAATAGTAACTTATTCTCTTGGAGCACTTTATTTTAGTGAACAGATGTGGTACATTAGTGGGCTGAAGGAATTACACAATTCCTAGGGTGGTTGGTGACTCATGCATGGAGGACTTAGTTATAACTGATAATGGCAAGTTGTAACAGAGTTGGAAGAGTAGTTATGGGAGTTATTATTTAGTTTAACTCGGTTCAGTGAGTTAAACTCAGTTATGCTAGTTGTAACTAAACATACACTAGTGATAGATGAGTGAATTAATTATTTAATTAATTCACAAGTAGTGTCTTACTTGCAAATGAAGAAATAAATCAGTTAACTACTTGCATGTCAGATCCAGTGGAGACCCAGTGGAGAGATGGGTGAAAGGGTGAGATGGACTATCTATTGTGACTATAATGGAGCATTCAATGCATCCACACACACTGTCTACTACACTTAGTGTTCCTAAATTGATGTCATAAATTGTCAACCAGGGCTAGAAAACTGTTGAAGTGAGGTGCACCATATGTGCCTAGGTATCTTCTTCCTACTTCGTTGTGCTTAGTGTTTTTGGTTTTGTGTTTTTATACTAAGGGGAAAAGAACTGAATTGCTAGAAAAGAGAAGTTACTGATCACACTAAAACAGAATAAATTCTACTCTAAACTATGAATGGCACCTAAGAACAGAAAATGCTAATCCACAGATTGTAATCCTGATAAGAAAAGTAACTCATAACATTAAACTCAGTCCAATTCATTTCATTAGAGGTATGTTGGAACAAACTGAGAAAAGGATTAGTTTGATGTAATGAGGTTCTCTTTAGTAAACAACAACTTAAAATATTAGAGAGAAAATCTCATCCATTGTTAGAAATTTGTTGGAACATTTTGAGAAAAGATTATCTGCAACGTAGTAAGGAACCCTATGCTAAAATAACTTATGACACTAGAATTAACTCATTCTGCAACTCAAAATGTTACTATTAAGCCTCGTTCAAAGGTTAGAGATTTCTTGGAACAACTTGGGAAAAAGGTTGTTTGTAAAATTATGAGAAATTGCAGAACAGTCAAGAGCTCAAAATGATATAACTAATTCTTGTTCATATGATAATGATGTGTTAGAAGAAGTTAAGAACAAGAGCAGCTTATAAAATAATGAGGGTCTTTTAAGTCTAATTAACAAGACTGAAATGCAATTAACTAATAGAACTGAAATGCAATGAACAGAACTGAACTAAAATGCAATTAACTCAAGAGTACTACAGCTATATCTCATTCACGCATTAGTGATATATTGGAAAATCTCATGAGAACAAGATTGACTGTACTATTCGATGTAAGTAAATGAAATAAGCATGATGCAAGAGGATAAACTCAGAAAACTGCCTAAGTTAAGAACAAAACAGAGTTAAAGGTCACTTATCTAGAAAATATGCACAAATCCTTTCGGAGAGTAGGGGCCCTATACCATCAGATTGGCACACGAATCTTTAACTCCTTAAAGTTGCTTCAGATCATGCATCAAAGTTATACTTCTTTCATTAAAGGAAAAATGCTTAGAAACAGAGTATCACAGTCTTTGGGAACTAACAACAAAACATCAACTAACTGTTTCTCGGTTCACCGAGTTATTTTTATAAGCAAATACATAACTGTCATTGAGTAGAAATAGGCATAGGCGTCTTTTATAATCAAAATCGAACTAGAACTCCTGTTGAGGACTCGTATTTTTCTGAAGACACCTGCAAAGTCCTTATCCTTGTAGAAATCTGCTTCTTGGTTTTGGCTTTGTCCACGTGCATAACCACTTTCAGATTTTTGCTCAGCCTTCGTGGAGGACAAGGAATGATGTAGGAGAGTTCTGGAATTTAACCATATGCGTCTTTCCCTCAAATGACACCTGTAACCTGTGTAAACATAAAGATGGCTACGAAATATGCGACTAGCTACAGAATGACTGCATTCTGTAGCTAAGTCTGCTCAAAAATCACTATGACAAAAAAACCACAAAAGTATAATAAGTCAGTCATTGCATGCATTCTTAAAGTGATTTTAATCATTCCTATTGATGTTTTAAGCCTATAGCTAATAAAGGACAAATGGAATGAAGTGAAATTTGATGAAAGCAAAGGACATTTTTAGGGCTCAACACACACATTGGAGATTCCTATGATTATTTCACAGTCAAGGCAAGGTAAGTTCTAATTCATTCAGGGTTCTTCTTCAGCAGGGATTGCACAGTGGAGGCAGGCTGTCAGGAGGCAAGAAATTGGTGCATGGAGGTGCAAATTTCTGCAAGACAGTTGTGAGACGATTGTCTATTGTACTGAGAGCTCTATGAGCTGAGCTTTGTATGAGATATATGAGATTATTTCATGATCCATTGATATACATAATATATTATAGTCGGGGTTTTTAGCTTTAAGCTTTCCCGGTAAAACATCTTGTTATGTGTGCTTGATTTTTCTTCATGTGTTTGCAATTGGCGATTTATTTCCACAAAGATTTAAGTGGAAGGATTATGTATTTAGCATCAGATTAATTTGTTAGATCAGGAGAATCCGGTAATATACATGCATATTGTATAATTTATATATGGTATCAGAGCAGAAAAGATTGCAATATTGAAGCAGTGCTGAGTTTTTTTGTTGGTGGAAACAATTCGAAATTGCTGCAAGAATTTCTTGGTGCGACGGTTGAGTATACATTGAAATGGCTTTCAATGGTTTGCGGTTGGGGTATGCACTCAAGGGCAGCTCTCAATACATAGCCTGAAAGGACAGGATGGATCGGTGCTTGAAGATAATGGCTTGAAGGAATTCATGAAGAGAGATGTTCCTAAGCCCACTTCGGTGGATGCTGCAGTACTTGACGCATGGAAAAATAAAGTAGCAAGGGCAAGGATGATTCTGTTGGAAGGTGTGAAAGACCATATTGTGTCAAGCCTTCATGGGAAAGCCACTCCATATGCTATGTGGAAGGCTTTGACAGATATTTTCCAAACCAGTAGCAACCATAGGAAGTTAGCGCTGAAGGATAAACTCAAAAAAATCAAGACGAAGAAGAAAAACACTATTTCGGTATACTTGACAAAGTTTGTCCAATGTAGGGATGAGCTTGGGAGTGTAGGATTTAGTGTTGCAGATGATGATTTGATGAGCTTGGATCTCCTTGGAATTCCAAAGAGTTGGCACAGTTATGAAGACTCTATCAATGGATGGGAAAAATTGCCGGATTGGGAGCGACTTTGGTCGGATCTAGTGTAGGAGGAGATAAGGCAGAACACTAGGGATGGCTCTTCATCAAACCATGATGATGAATAGGACTTCTCTTTGGCTGCCAAGGCGAAGAAGAAGAAGGGGAAGAAATTCCATTCTAGATCTGAGGCCGGAGAAGATGGCAAGGAGCACAAAATGTCCAAAGTGAAGTGTTTTCACTGGCACGAGTTTGGACATATTGCCACAAATTTTCCACATAGGAAGAAGAACAAGATGGTTGCTGGAGCTGCAGCTGGTGAGGCTCTTGCCTCGCAATTTGAGCTTGAATTCTCATTGATCGCTTGCATGGTGTCTAATGCATTGGGATCAGGGTGGTACTTTGATGGTGGTGCTTCCTTTCACATGACGGGAGATGATAAATTGTTCAGTGACTTGGTGGAGAAAGATCTCCAGATGCATGTTGATTTGGGCGACAATGGACGATACAATGCGACCGAAATTGGTACCATTACCTTTCAAAGGGCGTCAGGTAAACTCCTTCATCTAAAAGATGTTGTGCATGTTCCAGGTTTAAAGAAGAATTTAATCTCAGTCGCAATGTTAGAGGATAGAGGCTATGATGTTGTCTTTAGTGAAGGAAAAGTTTTCCTGCGACATAAAGCAATAGGGAAAGCCAAGAAGGTTGGGATTCGAGTGAAGAATCTCTGCAGACTTGAAGTAGATGAGATTTCTATGGAGCTTCCTACTGTTGGGAAGTGTGAGAAAGCCATGCAATTAACCCTTAAGAGGGAGTTGGATTTGCATGCAGGTAAGGGTGAACCTCGGGATGTGGAGCAGCCACAAGATGAGGATCATGGAGTGGGAGCAACCACTCATGCAGAGAAATTTCATGTCAGATGGGTAGAGGGAGTGCATGCAACTATACCACCAGGTGAGAGGTGGGGCGACATGCATGAGTAATCCCAAGAGGAGATTTCTAGGTAGGATTCATTGAGATGGTGTGGATCTGATGAATTGAACCTGGCTACGAGGCGCCCACATAGCAGCAGTAGCATGATCAGTTGGATTGATGCAGTCAGATCAAAGTGATAGTGTTGGATACTGGAGCATGGATCAGAGTTAACAGTAATTGCAGAGTGCATGGGTGCAGAGTTCAACAATGCAGTGGTTCCTGAAGACATGTGCAGTAGCTAGCAAAAGTCAAAAGATTGTGATGACAGATGCATTAAACTGATTGAGTTGTTTGGAGGCTATTTAGTTTTGGAAGTGTTGCATGCAAGTATTGCAGGGCCGATGCATGAAGTTGCAGGGCACATGCAAATACAATCCTTTCTTGTTGAGAGGGAGTGTTGAATATTGCAACAAGAAATAGTGAAAGAGGCATCCAGAAACATCATCCTTGATCCTAGTGAAAAATAAGCACCTAAACTAGGTGGGGCCCACACAGGCTATTTTTAGGTGTATGTCTATTTTTAGAATGGTAAGCATATTCTAAAATTAGCAGGATGCTGATTCTAGATGGTTGAGAAAATTCTATCTTTGGATGAATTTCTATTTTTAGAAGATGGGTGAAGTCTATTTATAGATCACTAATCTAAAAATAGAAAGCATGTCGATTATTATTAGCCCTTAATAATAATCAGACAATAAAAAGTAACTTATTCTCTTGGAGCACTTTATTTCAGTGAACAGATGTGGCACATCGGTGGGCTGAAGGAATTACGCAATTCCTAGGGTGGTTGGTGACTCATGCATGGAGGACTTAGTTATAACTGATAGTGGCAAGTTGTAACAGAGTTGGAAGAGTAGTTATGGGAGTTGTTATTTATTTTAACTCAGTTTAGTGAGTTAAACTCAGTTGTGCTAGTTGTAACTGAACATACACTAGTGATACATGAGTGAATTAATTATTTAATTAATTCACAAATAGTGTCTTACTTGCAACTGAAGAAATACATCAGTTAACTACTTGCATGTCAGATCCAGTGGAGACCCAATGGAGAGATAGGTGAAAGGGTGAGATGGACTATCTGTTGTGACTATAGTGGAGCATTCAATGCATCCACACACACATTGGAGATGCCTATGATTATTGCGCAGTCAAGGCAAGGTAAGGTCAAATTCATTCAGGGTTATTCTTTAGCGGGGATTGTGCAACGGAGGCAGGCTTTCAGGAGGCAAGAAATTGGTGCATGGAGGTGCAAATTTATGCAAGATAGTGTGAGACGATTGTATATTGTACTGAGATCTCTATGAGCTGAGCTTTGTATGAGATATATGAGATTGTTTCATGATCCATTGATATACATAATATATGATAATTGGGGTTTTTAGTTTAAGCTTTCCTGGTAAAACATCTTGTTACGTGTGCTTGATTTTTCTTCATGTGTTTGCATTTGGCCATTTAATTTCCACAAAGAATTAAGTGGAAGGATTATGTATTTAACATAAGATTAATATTTTAGATCAAGAGAATCCGATAATATACATGCATATTGTATAATTTTTACATGGCCTTGTTGAACGTATGGTTGATGTTATCAAACAAAAGGTTGTCCCTGTGGTGGATGGGTACCCCCCCCAGCCCCGAGGAGCATAAAATTCCTGGTCGAGTGAAGTGGGCCAGGAAGGATCGTAGGGTTATCCTTGTTGGGCAGAAGGTTGTCCCTGTAAGGGTTGTCCTTGCGGACCGTAAGGTTGTCCCTAAAGACCAGAGGGTTGTCCCTGTTGAACCGAAAATTGTCCCTGTAAGGGTTGTCCTTGTGGGCCCGAGGGTTGTCGTGGTTGGTAAACAGCCTGGTTGGGATCGATTGGAGGAAAATAGATAGGATTACCGTATGCATCATAATAATGTGGAGGATTTCCAAAAGTTATTAACTGTTGAGAACCCTAAGGGGTGGAATTCTACTGTTGATGACCCTGAGAGGTAGAATATTGTTGTTGAATGGCCAACAGATACTCATCGAATGCATAACCGCTAGGAATGGAAGTAGAAACCATAGGTGCAATGCAAGTAGGATGGATTTCCAAAATACGAGGTTGCGATCCACTCATGGCAGGCCTAACAGGTATTGTGGGGTTGATAAAAATAGACATACGAACATCAAAAGGTCTCGATGATGACGGATTCATACTAACAACCGGTGTAGATGAAGCCAGACAAACAGTGGGTCGAATAGGAATAGTGGCTACAATCGTTAATGTCACAAGAGTCGACGCTGATGGCCCCGATACCGAGACAACCGAAGTCCCAGAGGGACTTGATGTATCGAACCATACTAGATTTTGATACAACATTTGAACGTCGAAAATGATCTGACCCAAAGTTCTATAACCACGTGGGTGAGACACTGGTTGTGAGGAAGGCTGACCTGAGACAAAATGAAATTTCTCCGGAGGGAGTTGATAGTCTTCTGTAGAAACATAGAGCTCTTCACTAATAATGGGACTCCAAGAATCCATGTTAGATGAAGACATTTGATCGTGAAACAGATGATGAACAGTGCCGAGAAGGCAGTATCTAGAAAAGGTGGTTCCGAAGTAAGAGGAGGGAAGTCTTGAGCGTTCCCAAAACCAGACTAGGCATCTTGAGGTTGCCAAATGATATCAAATGGCTTGTCAAGAGGAGATCGGGTAGCAAGAGGCAAGATACTCGGAATGAGAGACTGCCAAAAATCAACAAACCTAGTGGGTTGAGATGCTTTCGAATAAACTTCAGGAGAAGGATCACCACTAGGAGGTAGTGAAGAGGATGAAAAAACTGGTGGTTTCGCCACTGTGACAATGTTTCAAAACAGGAAAGGAAACGAGATAGCCTACTCGAGGCTTCAAGACCAAACACTAAGGAACTACTAAAAACAAGCCAAGAAAATATATTGAACGGACATTGAAACGAAACTTTGATGATTCATGTTTTAAGAGTCGAGAAACAGGAAAAATATGACTCTAGTCACTTTCAGATTGAATGAGCATGAAAGGACAAGTGCTCGATGATATTTTCACTTTTAGAGTCACGAAAAAACCAAAATGAGGTAACCTAAGCAAGAGGGTTTACCAAGTTTCCGTGAACTGCAATATACACCTTGGTGATCAAATGAAAGAGAAATGACCAAGGAATTAACGTACGTGTAGGCAGTCTCCCTGAATGTTGTGTTCGGTGTATCACGGTTACAGGGCGGTAGACTCGACTTCCTATGGATAAAGGATTGCACCTTATGAGTGTCTCCTTTTATATACACGATGGTACGGGGAGCACAAGTCTGTACTAGTGTTGTCTAATTCCAAACGGCGAACGACAGCTACTAGGTTTAACGACGCCGGAACACATCACTAGCCTATACCTCTAAAAATATGTGCATTATGTTTCAATGCTTCCTTAGGTTGATTGAACTCATTTTAAGGTTGATCTTGAATTAATGTTGCAATTTCAAGGCCTTACCGAATGTGATCTCGAATTCCTAAATGCACACTATATGCAAAAGAACATCCTTTCCATTCAATGAATGCTAACTAAGAGAAGGATAGGAATATATGACAAAGTAGCAATCAATTGAATAAAAGAATAATTTCACTAATGCATCTAATACAACCAAATCAGAAAATGAAAAACTCTTTCCTAGTTCGCTAAGAGCTAGTAATGCAAAAGAAATTTTCATTTTCAATTTAAGCGAAAGAATGCAACTTTTGTCTTTTTAGATGAATGAGGAACACAATGCACTGTTACACTAAAGAGAAAAATAAACACTAGTTTTGAGCACTGCAAATGTAAAGATCTAAAGCAGAGAGATCAATGCAATGCAAACATGAAACTCACTCAAAACAAGGATGCACTCTTCCAAGCAAACAAAGAGCTTTCGAAACGATCCAACGAGAAATGTAATCTATGCTCAAAGTGATGAATGAAGAGCTAAACGAAAACAAAGGTGATCATTTAACAAACCAAAGACACGAAGAACCAAGAGAAATACTAAAACAATCAATCAGCGAATTGAAATGACAAAGATAAAAGTGACTCGAACTCAACTCAGAAGGCTCTGTGAGGAGAGGGCCGATCAAACAACACAAGGCACCTAGAAACCCTAGGGCAACAAATCTAATTGATATGATGATGGACAAAGAGCTGAGAAGACCGAGACTACAGAGTCAAAACAATCTCATTAGACCAATTGTAAGGTAAAAACCCAATCTAGAGCCAAGAAACACTGGCAAAAACTCAGAAAAGAGGTTAAATAAAATCCTACAGGATTCAGCGTGACTAGTTAGTTGTAATCCATGCTAAACAGGGTTTGGCGCACCTATGACAAAAGCAACATGCGCCAATCGGTGCAACTGTCCAAAGAAAAGCAACGTCGAGCTAGAAAACTATGGGAAAAAAGAAAACCACTGAGTAGAGGTCAGAGTTGACACTCTGGAACCGAACACGATGGTTGAAAAAGCCAAACAAGTCAAGAAAAGCAGAAAAACCATGAAACGAACAAATTCAACTCGACAAGAAAAACACTCGACGAACAACTAGATGAAAAACACACACTAATCCCCAACGAAGTAGCCAACTTGTTGCATAGGTAAATCCCCTCTGCGGAGAGTGGTGATCCCTCTAGCCCTAGGGTGGGTCTAGCAGCAAGAGGACATGCTAATGCATCGATCCCTAGTTAATGAATGAAACTGAGTCATGGTAGATGTCCTACCTTTATTCCAACGCAATTGCGTAGCTGTGGTAGCAGTCTCCTAATGTTCATCCTGACACGTCGTGGTCCTTCAACGGTGGTACTCAAGTGCCTGCACAAGGATCAGAGAACGATAGCAGCATACAAAACACTATTTGCATTCATAACTATCTAATTGGTCAAGGAGAATTAAACATATTGCACAAGATTAATCGTGTCAAGACACAAGACGGGAACCAAAACATCAGTCATGTATTAATAAGAAGAGAGAAAGAGTTTACAACCAAAAGAGCCTTGATGTTGCAACCTCCTTCATCGGGTCTAGTCGAAACGCGTCTCAAGCATTCGGTGCGGAATTAGACTTGGCGGGGCAGTACGCGTGGACTCTCTCTCGATAATAAGTCTCTCTCTTCTCTATATTACACCAGCAATTCAGACTTGTTTTGCTATCCAACCATTTCAGCTATGGTACAAAATGTTCAGCTAGCTACATCTATGTGAGAGAGATGTATTTATAGGAGAGGAGGAGGAGGTTTGGATCCCTAAAATTGTGGAAGGGATGCCTTATCCTTTGGGAGGTTGCCCAAATGTAGGAAACAAGAATCCAAAGGAAGATGTTCGACGTTATCCGATCGAACAACCCATGCTGACTCTGCTCACGAAGTGGTTGGCAATGGAAATTTCGCTTCTATTTTAAAAAAAAATCCATAAAAAGCTCGGCACAGGCAGTCCACTGAGAAAGAGCGCCAATGGGCGCGGGGTCCAGTGCTAATTTCTCCTATTGGTGATAGGCCATAACTGCCTGCCTGCGCTGACCCAAAATCATATGTTTTTGATGGTATGTTCCAAGAATAGTCAATAGAGGAAATTTTATTCTCATGGCATGGGATGCAATGACACTTTTTGCAAGGCTTGACACTACATATAAGTCACAAAAATGGTCCTCCAATGTGTGGGATGGGGATTGCAGGGACGGTGACAAAATTTTGTGTAACAAGTATGTATGCAAAGTTACTTTCTTGTTGAGTGCAATGTCTTGGAATCCAGTTTGAAAATAGATGAAATCAAGTCCACATGGTGGTTAGGAGCAGTGACTTCATGGAGGTGGAGCGGTGATATCGAAGCTTCAACAAAATGGAGAAGTTTCTCAATCCAATGGTGGTTGGATAGTGTAATGGTAGTTGGGCGAGGATTGATTAAGCATGGTGGATTTCAATGCATGGTGTTCCATAGATTTGTAGAGAACAAAGTATTCCGAGTTGATCAGTAGTGTCGAGTCTCTTATATAATCGCAGTTGGAATTTTTATATGAGGTCGAGTCTCCATGCTGAAGGGAGTCAACACATTATGTAAAAGATCAATTGCTTGACACAATAGAAATTCAGAGCAGAGCAACAACAACAAGGGTCGTTTTTCTCTAAGAAGGGTGTGCATTAGAAATCTTGTGTTTTATGTGTGATGATGTGATTATGAGATTGTTTATTGTTTATGTTGCTCACATGGTTTATGATTTAGTCGCTTATATGTTATATGCATGGATAATATAATGAGTTGTTGGTGCATTTATGTGTGATTCAGTAAGTGAAGTTAATAATTGGAAAAATCGTATATAGATCACACTACTGATTCACCCCACCCCCCCCCCCCTATGAATAGTGCTCAGAGGTTTCCAACAATCCAACGAATAAACCAATAGTTCAGGGTGCATAAAAGTTGAAGGGAAAGGAAAACAGGAAAATAAGATAGAACGCTTGTGTACAAAGATGTTGTCTTTGAGTCTACTGAATTTGAATTTTTCTATGGTTACCTGATTCTGAGTTAGTTTACGTTCTGATTTCATGTTCCTATCTGAAAGGCCTTCGAGCATGAATGTAATGATGTACTAAACGTTGAAGCTAATGAAAATGAGTTGCGGGGTTGTTTATGGATCTGCATGTGTTAGTTTTATGGGGCTTTTTAAATTTTCTACTATTAATTCATGTGTATACCCTTTGTTCCTTTAAATGTTTTATTTTTTTTCCTTTCATTATGGTTATATATCTGATGCCGTAATTTCTAAGTTAAAAGAAACTGTTAGTCCTTGCGTAACTCCTCTCGATGCTTAGTTCTAATCCCTTAACTAAGTAAGGTCATGACAGGCCTCAAGTGAGACATCTTATTCTTCTTGAGTAAGATGGAAATGTTGGCGTAACGCTAGAATACAATAGAACCTTTGTTGGCCCCTGTGCCGGAACCTAGAGTCTCTACCCTTTCATAATTTCCCGCCAACAAACGGTTATGTTGTCGAGACCTGGAATTATTTAAAGGGATCTGAAACATGGTGTTGTGGATTTTTAAGAAGGAATTGAAATATTGGTGGCATAAAAAAGTGGAGTGGTTCACCTCTCAACAAGCGCAGCTCCATCACCAAAGTGTGAAGCGAGTGAAGGAATACATGTTGTACGCAGAGCCTGCAAGCGATCAGTACGAGATATTTTGGTGCAAGTTACCAAAGGGCCTCTACAACCGGTTGCGAAGGATACAAAAAAAATAAAGACTGACATCTAGAGGATATATCCTCATACATGGACTCGGGCTGACCCCGTTGAGTTACACCAGCTTAATACGGACCTAACTCGGGTTGTCGATTTTTGGGTGCAAGCCACTTTAGAAGGGCACATTATCAAGTTTGCCGCAAAGGACCATATGTCCCTTTCCAAGGCTGAGGTTGTGTTCAATTCAGCATTGCGAGGAAGACTATTGAAGGAGATCCCATTGTGGATTAAAGTCTTAATGGTAGAAGTGAACTTTCTAGTGATTCAGGGCCCACCCATGGCTGCTTCAAGCCTTGGTATTAGGGGAAGGGTATAAGGGAAGGAATGATACCTGACTGCGAGCTATGAAAATTTTGGAGATATGGGTGCAGATGAATTTCAGAAGGCTAGATATCTAAGGTTACAAAGGCGGGCACAAATAACTGAAGAATTATGGAAGAAAGCTTTGCAGGATATCCATATATGGAAAAGGGAGCTACACCAAGTAGGAGCGATGTTAAGCAGTATGGAAGCACGATAAGGAGAATGAAGTTGAATGAAGTTATGAAATGATGGGGATGGAGATAGAGTGAAGCTTGGTCCAATAGGAGAGGTCGGGACTGCCACTGTGACAAAAGTTGAAAGAGGCAGTAGATATTTCCCTTCGCTAGTAGAGATGGAGATGCCAAATGGATCAGGCCCTATATGCCAAAAGAAGGGACAAAATGATGGCATGCACTTCAATATGTGAAGATTTTTTTTCTGAGGATGATACATCTCCTGAAAATAGTGACTCATTTCCCAACATTTCAAGTAGCACTTCCCCTAACCTTCCCCTGGTACTTTATCACAACCCTGTTTAGTTTTTTTTTCTAAGCTAGTTAAATTTATAAAGGTCCACAGAGTACATAATACCTACATGGTTCGTACCTTTAGTGGTAGAAATAGTAGTTGTAGTTCAAGTCTCCAAGGATCATCGCAACTCGATTCCCAAGTGTTCATCGTGTATGGATGGTAATGTGGCAGAATCCTTTACCCGATATCCTGAGTTCTCTAGGAAAGGGATTGAGGATTTCTAACAACATTGGTACCTATGTGAGGCTATATGGAGGGCTCGCAAAACTCCATATGCCACGAATATTATTGAATTTCAAACCACTCTTCGAGAAATAGCACTGAAATGGTTCATCAAGTTGTCCACATTACAGCAGAATCTGGTAATAGATGAAGTCCAACGGGAATTTGTTCAAGAGTCTAAAATTCTACATACTATCCAATAGGGGTTATCTAAACTGTGGGAAATCTAGCAGCGAGAACGAAAAACTACCTAGGAAATGATGCAAAGTTTTAAGGATTTATTGACAAGCTGAGTTACCATATTGATCCTGATCATCAGCGGGACTGGTTGATCAAAGTCGCGTTGCCTCTCACCTGCACGTCATTGAGTCAACAGAAATTTGATACTCTACAAGACGCACTTGAGCAAGCAACCATGATCAAGGTCGTGGCATGATACCCGCATGAACACCAAGGAGGAATAGTTTCCCACGATCCCACTCTCATAGGAATTCAACATCAAATCGTTGATTTGATAGAGAAGCTGAGGGACATGAAACCAGCGCGATCGCATAAGTGGTGTACCAACTTCCATATTGAGGGGCACCACACCATGAAGTTCCCAAGAATGTGATACCTGAACACTCCCTCCATACCGACGAGGCCTTCCACATCCTTTCCTGTTGCTATAGTTGCATAGATTGGTATGCAAGGTTCATATTCAGGGCATACACAATTCCACGCCTTTCCTAATCAACAAGGTACAACCCCAAATGAATATTGTGAAATTTTCAAAACATATGGACATCTACCACGCCTCTGTCCAATCTTACAAAGGTATTAAAATGTCCCAAACAATGTCTTATGTGAGTTTTGTGGCTTGTAGACTCACCACACTAATAAGTGTAGAGAATTAGATGCCCTAGCTGACTGATTGGATCATTATTCCAACAGGATCTATGAAGTTTCTCGAGGTCGACGAGGTGGAGGAACAAGGTGGGGAAAAACATGAGGCAAAGGTCCAATCTATTGCTACAATTGTGATGAGGAGGGCCATGTTGCAAGAGGTTGCTTGCTACCTAGAAGACCCTAGTGCTCTCAGCACAAAGTCAACACACATGCAACATAGTATTTTTTAGAGCTAATCACCGAATGGGAGGAGAAAAACCATCAAAGAGAAGCAAATTTGATTAATGCAGAACCACGGTAACCATAACCAACTCCACTCTCAAGCATTAACATAATCACTTGGGGGGGGAGAAGATCGGAGCCGACTTTGGAGCCAATGAACAAAAAAGGATCATAAATATTGTCTCACTAATGTGCTCTTTGTATTTAAGTCAACATAAGCAATACTAAAAATGTCACAAATATTTTTAAACAGCTGATGCCAACTGATGAGCCCCAAGGAGAACAACCAGAAGATTCAAAGGACAGAAGCCATAAACTCTTGCAAACAAATTCCCAACCTATAGCAGAATGGTTCAAGCTGTTTTTAAAAATCATGAGCGACGAGCACATGATGGGGCAGTTGTGGGAAAAGCTTAAAGTCGTTGTCAAGGATGGGGAGCTCTTGGAAGGGCTCGTTTCTGCCAGTTTTACCGAAAGGAATTCTAAACAAGTGCAGAGGAACAAGAAAAGGACAAGCAATGAATTTTGGGTTGATGTCCAAATTGCATGATTCCAGATCAAGGATATGATGCTAGACCTGGGTTCAGATGTGAAAGTTTTACCAAGAAATACCTGGGAAACCTTGGGAAGGCTTAAGTTGGAATTCTCTCAGATTCGGTTACTCATGAAAAATAGGTAGTGTATCCTACCATTTGGACACCTGGAAGATGTAGAAGCCGACATAGAAGGGGTAAATACATATGCATAACTTTTAGGTAATAGACATCATGGGAGACAAACACATGTATTTGGCATTGTTGGGAATAAACTAGGCCTTTGAAAATTATGCAGTGATCTACTTGAAGAGGGAAACCATGACCTTTGAAGTGAATGGAGTCATGGTGATTCAACCCTTGCATCCCTATCAAGGCCCTAGGTTCACTGTGTTGGTAGATGATATAGAAAAACCTGAATTACTACATCAGTTATACATGCTCACAATGGGAAAAAGGGAAGATTACATCAATCCTGCAACAGGAGGGTTGATCAACTATAAAAGTGTTCAGAGCTCTGAAGTCAGATTAGAAGCTGCATGGGATGACTGGTGGTGAGGCAGACATGATATCAACGCCTGACGATGTGCAATAATCCACCGTATCCACTGGGTTGGCACAAATGTACGAGAATTTCTTGTTTTTAATGGTATGGGTTTTGTTATTGATCTTATCAATGAAGTTGATTCGAAAATTTTGGAAGTACACAAAGTGCCCTTGCTAGATGTCGCCCTTCAAGAGATGTCTACAATGTGGTGGGGCTCTCACCACAACCATCTTAGAGAGAGGGAGGTAGTTAAGTCCACATTGATATCCAAATTCGGGTACCCAGTCTTACTAAGTATGAAGGGTATATTGATCCTCACCAACATCTACAAAACTGTAAATCTGAATGGATTAGGGAAGGACTTCTAGAAAATTTGTGTGTGCATCACTTCATCCGCACTTTGGGGACATTTTCCCAGGTGTGGTATGTGAAGGAGGAAAAAAGGAGGCATACCGGTGAATGGGATTGTATGACAACTTAGTTCATCGGTGACTTCTCCTTCACTGATGACGACGAGAGGATAAAAATTACCCTGAAAGCAGTGAAGAGGGTCTTGTTCCTCACATGCAAGCTTACTGAGGACTAGTTTGACTAGGGTGCCTTCAATAACATATATGCATCTGGATTCCACGAGGTTGTGGCTTGCGGGAAGATAAGCCTTTAACATGATGGAGATGATTTAAAGGGGTTAAGAAACTTGACATTTAAGGAATTTTAGGGGGAGTGGAACATCAAATATGGGCATGTAACCGCTGGTCTGCAACTACAACCTTTGAAGTTGTGGAGGCACAACATCGACACTGAAGAGAAGCCAAAATTAGCTTCTATTGGGGAATATTGGGATGAGCATACCACCACAGAAATCTTCGATCTCCTGAGGGAGTATGAAGACCTATTCCCTTCATCTGTTATGAAGATTAAAGGAATTAAGGGGGATTTAAGAGAAATGAATATCGTGTTGAAGTAAATGTGAGATAAGTGAAGCATCGACCATATTAATTAAACCTAAGGGCCAGGGAGAAGGTGAAGAGGTAGATTGAAAAAATGTTGGCAGTGAGGCTTATCTTCCCAGTTGATGAGGTTGAGTGGTTCAGTCTGATTGTCATCCAAAATAAGGACTCTGAAGAAATTCGGGTTTGTGTGGATTACAAGAGCTTGAACAATGCTTGTGTTCATTTCCCCTTCCCTGCTCCATTCAACGACAAAGTCCTCGATAATATTGTATGTATTGAAACTTACTCTTTCACAAATGGGTTCTCTAGTTACCACCAATTCCATATTGTAGAGAAGGATAAGAAGAAAACCACCTTCACGACCGAATGGGGGCCTTATGCCTACCATGGATTGCCCTTTGGACTAAAGAATGCACAGGTAGTATTTTCAAGGATCGTGATTTTTACCTTCCAAGATTACATTCACATATTTCTAGAAGTGTACATGGAAGATTGAACAGTCTACAGCTTCTTAAAAAGACACTCCATCTTGCTTCGAGTGATGTTTGACTGTTGTAGGCAGCTACAAATCTCCTTGAATTTGAAGAAGTGCATTTGTTTTGCCTCCTTTGGAATACCCTTGGGGAATATAGTTTGTAAAAAGGGAGTGTGCGTTGATCCTACTAAGGTTGCGGTAATCCTGAATATGCCCCTATCGACAAGTGTTAAGTAGCTGAGATTGACTCTCGGCCACACAGGATACTACCACAGGTTCATCTGCAACTATGCCTTGATCACTGCACCACTGGAGAAGTTTATCAAGAAATATGAGAGGTTTTCTTGGTCCGATGAATGTGACATTGCTTTCAAGGTGCTAAAACAGAAGTTGGCATGCACACCAATCTTGGTTTACTAGGATTAGAACAAGAAATTTTGTGTCCATATTGATGCATCAGGAATCACTTTAGGAGTTTTTTTGGCCCAACCCGTAGACGATAACCTCAATCACCTGATCTAATTTTCCAACAAAAAAAATGCCACGGTGGAAAATAACTATACCATAACTAAGCGAGAATCTCTCACAATTGTGTACTCACTACAGAAGTTTCGACACTACCTTCTGGGTAGTCCATTCAAGTTCTTTATTAACCACTCCACACTAAAGTACCTATTAAATAAGTATTTGTTCAAAGGGAGTATTTTTGTATGGCTCCTATTGTTCCAAGAGTTCACATTCGAAGTAATTGTAAACTTAGGGAGAATGAATTCAGGACCTAATCATCTTTCCTGGCTGGAGTCAAGCGAGGTTGGGGGGTCAATAGATGATCAACTATCAGAATTAGACCTATTTTAGGTTGAGGCCATACCTAACTATTTGGAAGACATTGCATTATTTCTAACCACAAGGAAATGTCAAGAAGAGTACAAGTCGACACAACGAAGGCACATGCCAGTTAGAGTTGTATATTACCAATTGATCGTAGGACAATTATATAAGATGGGCCTCGACCAGATATTGCAATGGTGTGTCCTTGATCATGATAAGGAGGATGTGCTATGGGAATTCCATTCTAGAGTTGTAGGTGGACACGTGGGCGAGAAAGCCACCATGAGAAAAGTACTACATGTAGGACTTTGGTGGACCACGCTTTTCTGAGATGCAAATGAGTACACCAAGAATTGTGATGTGCCAATGGGTGAGACGACCATCACACTAGGATGGAATTCCTTTGAAGCTGGTACGGGCACTCCAGGAATTTGAAAAGTGGGAGGGGGATTTTGTGGGGCCCATTAATACACCAGCATATCACTGCCATGCCAGGTAGATTACCACTGCCACATATTACCTTACCAAACGGTCTGAAGCTGCACCAATTAAATATTTCACTATAAACACCACCACCTGGTTCATCTTCGAAAATATTATCACTCAATTTGGTTGCCCTTGGAGCCTCACAAGTGATGAGGGGACCCACTTCATTAATGAGACAGTCGCCACACTACTGTGGAACTTCATGATCTAGCATCGTAAGAGTAGCCCATATCACCCCCAAGCAAATGACATTATGGAATCTTTTAAAATAATCCCAGAGAAAGGCCTCACCAAGATATGTTACACCAACCAAGGCAACTGGGATGAGTGTGTACCGACTACTTTATGAACCTACCATACCACTATTGAGTGCTTGCACAAATATACATCGTTCTTTATTGTTTATGGTCGAGAAGTTGTAATACTTATCGAGTTCATTATTCCCAACATTTGTAATGCGCATGCTACTCCGATGTCCAAAGATGACTCAATTTCAAAACGATTGGACAAACTGTGGGAGTTGAATGAAGCTAGATTCTTGGCAGATTTTCACTAAATTGTCTATAAGGAGAGGAAAAAACCATGGAACGACTGACACATAAAACGAAAGTGATTTTCCATTAGGGACAAGGTTCTCTTATAGGACAGCAAGTTTCTAAAACATCTTGGAAAGTTACAAATGCATTGGTTAGGACCATTCATTGTTGTGAAAGTACGAGAGTCTAAAGCTGTCAAACTCACGAAACTGGACAAAGTCTTATTTCCTGGCTAGGTGAATGGTGCATGTATGAAGCCCTTCCATGGCTCAACAGTTTCTTCAGGAAAATCGATTTGATCTTCAAAATGGGGTCGCAGTTAGGTTTAGGTAGATCAGTTAGTTAAATTTACAGTAGCGTCAATTATTTTAGTCGCTTTAGTTATGTCAGTTGCATTAGCTATGTTAGTCGCAAATAAAATTACTTAAGTTAGGTATCTATTGAGGTGAAAACTCAAACACACACCCCCCCCCCCCCCCCAATTTTTGACTTATTTGTATCAAATAATGGGGACCCTTTCCTTAATTTTTTGGCTAAACCGCCTTTTATGATTTTCATTTGGTTAAGTGTCCTACAATTTTGCCAATTTTTCATTTTCATCAGATTTCTTTTTTGATTGTTTCATTAAATTCAACTTTTAGAAAACTTTCCATCAATACTTGTTTCATCTCATTTGGTTATCCGATTTGCAAATGGCACTCCTCTGAATTTTGATCATTTTATCGTCTCAGTTAAAAAATGTACAAAGAGCATTTTATTTTAATTTTTGTAAATAAATTAGTAATTGATTGTAAATATTGATTTTTTATTAATTTTTTCTAATAGTCATATGAAATTACCACAACCAAATTGTATAACGATTAAATTGATGTGTTTCAAATCTAGGAAGTTAATATACATTTCAATTTGTCATACTCCTGAAATCCCAAAATGATTCATTCTCCAAAGTGGTTGTAATTTTTAAGGATATGAATTTTATTACCAAGTGGTTGTAGTATATGGATGGGACCCAATCCACGTAGGCTCCACTTCACCTTATACCCCCCACTCCAACATTCCTTGGCACACATCATAATATTAGAACCCATATATCGAAGCGCCACCTTTAAAAAATTACTATAAACATAAACCTGATAGAGCCCTTACTCATAAAGTCAAAGCTCCATCAGAACTTTATTACATCGTAACTTCTCTTTGGAGAAAGTTATGATAAAGCTCATTTTCGATATGAATTCCCCGATGAATGATTTATTAATATAATCACATTAAAGGTGCTTTTACCAGGGTTTATTACAAGTCTCGAGCGTCTTTATATAAATAAATATAGTAATCCACTGGACCCAAAACCATCATTTATTATATCGACGTTTGAATTATCATAAATTTTCTTATGTGACACCTCTGATATCCCACACCTCCTATATCCCGCACCTCTTATACCTCCGATATTTCCATTAAATCTATGATCAGGGTAAATTCCTGATGCCCTTTAAACTAAGACCTTTTACTTCGGCTGATGTGTTAGAATTACATCAAAGCATTAATGAACATAAACGAACATAGATGCATGCCATAAAAAAGAGGAGCATAACGAGCATTAGCAACATAAGAGATTGATAATAGAGTTCCTCCAGGAGGGACTACGTCTCCGGGCCTCGGTGTCAAGATGGTGTAGGCCATTGCATTAAGTGCTGGAAATGGTGAAGATGTACATGGATGATGTTTTCTCTGTCGTACAAGGAAAATTCCCTCACACAAGAGTGGTTGACCTCTCCACGAGATGTTCCACTATAGGAACTCTCATTCACAAAAATGACTCCTATCAATATGACAATATCTCACACATAATAACTATGAGTATCCTGCCAGCATGGCAACAAAGGGATCTCAATTAAACATACATGTGACAATGAGTATCCCGCCAACATGGCAAACAATGGATCTCAAATAACATAAAAAAATCCATGATAGAAATTACATTTCACATCAAGAACAAAACAAGATCCATCATCAAACATCAACAGGGATCTATACAACACAATGCATCTCATATCAAAGAGACAAAGAAGTACATGATCACACTACATATGCCTCACATCCTAGAGCTATCTGAAGAAAAGGATGATAAACTGATGTGATTTGGCTGTACCATCAATCTCGCGGAGTCGAATATCCTAAAAACCACTGCTCACACATTGAATGCTGACACCTGCAACTCCACTTTGAAAAGTGGCCGAAACATGGAATGGTCAAATGGAAAATCTGAATATGCCATCAGATTTGTGGTGTCGAATAGTGCAAAATTGACTGTCAAAATTCAGAATTCTGACAAAGTGAAATTCTGGGGCTACAAGAATATTTTAGATTCCCCCAAGATTCTTGATCCTCATATTTTGAAGAGGGTCTTCTGAAATGCTTCTCAAATGGAAAATTTGGGCGCACCATCACGCTTCCTGCGAAATTATGGTTAAAATGCATATAAATTTCAATACATTATGACTCAGAGAAATTTTACCTCATTAGAATCAAATATTCCCTTGGCATAAAAAAAATATTCCCTCGAGCTGTGTGCACCATCTTGCCTCGAACTGCGCATCCGTTTGCCTTCTGACCTGACCTGGGCGCATCTGAGAACTGAGGGTTTATATAAAAAATTCATGGCGGACTTTCCCAAGTACGTCGTTGGGCACGATGGTTGACATCCTGTAAAGGTGGGGAGGAGGTAGGGCAGGCAAACCCTGCCCCTCCCATAATAGTCCGCATTTGTTTTTAAAAAACTCGACGTGTATAATTTTTGGGGCCAGACCCGCATCGGGCGATCCGCCCATTCGTGTCCACCATATATATACTAGCAAGTGGAAAAAGGCATCACAAAGGGGAACATCACCACAACTCAAGTCAACGAAGATAGGAGCTCCATCACCATCCCAGATGAGGCCTCAATCCCCAATGACAAGGAAAGCACACCTGCAGACCCTCCAGAATCAGTCCCGGACAACATGGAATAGGATGTGCCTCCCACCTCTAATAAATATGGTGAAGAAACAGTCCCTCTTAAAGCATCTCAAGACAACCCTTCCAACCCTTCATATGTAGAAATCACAAAGAAAAAGTGCAGACAACTCTTTCTCCTCGGAGGATGAGACCTTTCAGAGACCTTCGAAAAGAGTCGGAAGGAAATCACACAAATAAGTCAAGGAAGAGGAGGTAGAAAGGATAAAAATTCAAGGAATCCAACCCACAATAGAGATGTCTATTGGGATAAATACCAGAGCAAGGCCTCCCTAGGGAGGGTTCATTAACCCCTCCCCCAATAAATAATGTGTCTAGTCCCTTGGAACTATAGAGGCTTGGGGAATCCATCGAAAATCGAAGCCGTCAAAGATCTCTTGAAAATAGACCCCCCAGACATCCTCATGCTCCAAGAGACTAAAATCTAAGGGCTTCACCTTCTCGATATCAGCAAGTCAAAGTGGAAGAAAAATGCAAGCAAAGCAGTAAGCTCAAGGGGCTCCTCAGGTGGATTAGCTACTCTATGGTCTGATGAACTCTTCCACCTAATCAACTTCCATGAGACCCAGCACTAGATCTTCACTGAGATAAAGCATCACACAAGTAAGTTTACCTCACCTTATTCAATATTTATGTCCCTGTACTTCATTTTGAAAAAAGAGAGTGTTGGAACTCTCTCTCTGCCTTTCTAGAGAAAAACTCCCCCAGTAATATCATATTGGCCGAAGACCTAAACATAGTCCTCTAACCAAAAGAAAAGAGGGGAGGTAACAACAACAGAGATCAAATGCTACCCTTGGTGGAAGATCTGATACAGCAGTGGGATCTCCTTGACTTCAACCCTGTGAGAGGCCTTTATACCTAGACCAATAACATAATCGGGGATGATCACATTTCAGCCCGCTTGGACAGATTCCTAGTCCAAGGCACATTGCTGATGAAAAAAAAGATAATCTCAACAAAATTCCTCCCTAAACTTACATCGGACAACAAGCCCATTCAACTTCTTGTGGAAGCTAAAGAAGAATTGGGCCCAATCCCCTTTCAATTCAACCCTCTTTGGATTGAAAGAGAAGGATTCTCTCAAACTGTTTGGGTATTCTGGGCCAAATCAATCAACGGGTCCCCAACCTATGTGTGGGAGCAAAAACTAAAGGCTAGAAAGCATGCCCTGAAAGAGTGGATGAGAAAACCCATCAAAACAACAACTAGTCAGAGAATTGAAGTAGTTCAGTCATTGGAGACCCTGCAACTGGAAATGGAAAGCAAAAATATCATTTATGAGGTGCTAGACAAAGATGTACAAGCCCAAAGCTCCTCCTATCACCCCTTCCGCATGGAAGAAGAATATTGGAGAATCAAATCCTGTAGCCTGTGGCTTAAGGCAGGGGAACAAAACACCTCCTTCTTCCACTGCCAATACAGAGCTCATCTCTCCCGTAATCACATCACGGAAATCACAACAGCTAAGGGACATATTTGCAAAGGGTTTGATCAAATCAAATCAGTAGAAAAAATTCACTTTAAAAACCTCTATGGCCCTAGGATAGATGGCAACGAAGAGGACACCATAGACCTTATTTCAAACCTCCCCCATCTTGTCAGCTTAGAAGACAACCACGCCCTCACTAAACCCTTTTCAGAAGAAGAAATTATCAAAATCGTCTGGTATATGGAACTTGACAAGGCCCCTGGCCCTGATGGATTCACGATCCACTTCTACAAAATTTGTTGGAATATAATCAAGTCTGACTTGCTGAAAATGATAAAAGGATTCATGAGAAACGCAAAGGTAGGGGGAGGCATCAACTCAACCTTCCTAGCCTTAATCCTGAAAGAAGTCAATCCTGAAACCTTCGGCAGATTCAGACCCATCTCCCTTTGCAACACCTCCTATAAAATTCTTGCCAAACTCCTAGCAAATAGAATAAAACCATTGCTTGGGAGAATAATCTCCAGCCACCAAGGGGGGTTTGTCAAAGGCAGGCACATTTTGGACAATGTAATCCAAGTGCAAGAAGCCATCCACTCCAGCAAGCAGCAGAAAGAGAAAGGGATGTTGATCAAACTAGATATGGCTAATGCCTTTGACAAGGTCAATCTCTCCTTCCTTCACAAAGTCCTCCTCTCCTTTGTATTCTCCCCTCATTTTTTCAACCTTATAAAAGCTTGCATAGAAAAGCCCTGGATTGCACCGCTAGTCAATGGGTGCCCTGCAACATATTTTCAAGCTCAGAGAGGATTGAGGCAAGGATGTCATCTTTCTCCTTTCATGTACATTCTAATGGTGGAAACTCTTAACGGAAATCTCACTGTGGAGAGGAACGTTGGGGCTCTCCCTAGCATAAGAATATCGAATTCCTTGGACCCCACAAACCACGCCCTCTTTGCTGATGATTCTCTTCTTCTTAGAGGTGCCTCAACTAGAATTGCAAAATCCTTCGACTCTGTTCTCAAAAGCTACTGCAGAGTCACTCGAGCACTAATTAATGAAAGAAAAATCACAATGTATGGATGGAATGTTGAGCAGCATGAACTCACCTGCATTGCGCAACACCTTGGCTTCATTGGATTTGCCCAATGGGATAAAATTAAGTACCTGGGATTTCCTCTAATAATTGGTGTCGACAAAATATCTCTAAGGGTGGAAATTATTAGCAAAATCAAATCCAAAATTGCCTCTTGGGGAGGACATTGGCTCAGCAAATGGGGGAAATTGATCCTCATCAAAATTGTGATGTATGCACTGCCCATCTATCAAGCTTCCTTCCTCCTGGCTCCAAAAAACATCATGGATCATATATCCAATCTCTTGCGCGAATTCCTTTGGCAGGGAGGAAAAGGAAACCATCGAAAATTTCATCTGGAAAAATGGGAGCTCGTGAAATGAACAACTGAGGACGGAGTCTTACAAATATGTGATCCTTCCCTCGCTAATCTCGCCTTGGGATGACAAATCCTTTGGAAAATGCACATCGAACCAAAACAAAATGTCAACAAACTTCTCAGAACTAAGTATGTGCATGGATTCCCTCTCAGATTACTGTTGGTAGAAAACACAGTGACCAACACACAGTTACGGAACCTCTACCGTAAAAGCTTAATTTTTTTTAAAGGAAATATATATCGCATCCTAGGAAATGGTAAGAGAAAGAAACTATGGGAAGACCGCATAATGGGCCATGTACCTCTCTGCAAAAATGAAGAAATAAAAGAGCTGCGTGAGTGGTTGATCCACGCAGGCATCATTAGTTTATACGATATCTCTTCCTAGGACAGACATGGGAGTTGGCAAGCCTAGGATCTCCCCAAAGTGCCAGATTATTTGCACCATAAACAGTTAATCCTCACAAATCTGTTGATTGATTCTGCTCCCATGCATAAGGAAATTGCAGATAGCTGGGGATGGGGACAATCTGGCATTTACACCATAACAACAGCATACAATGCTCTTAAATCACGAAAAGAACGAAATCAGCCTCCCAAGCTTTGGAAGGAGGTTTGGGATCCTTTCGGACTCCCCAAAGTGAATTTCTTCTTTTGGACTCTAATGCATGACAAAGTGCTGACAGGGGATAATATGGCCAAAAGGAACATCGTTGGCCCTCACAGGTGCATGCTATGTAGAAATGTCAGTGAAACTTCGACCCACCTTTTCATTGACTTCTTATTTGCAAAATAGGTATGATGTATCACCCTTCATGATCTACAGGTTTCTACTCCACATAACAACTCAGTGGTGGAGCTCTTTGCTCCCTGGAACTAGTGTTATCCTCACAGCATCCCCAACAAATCCCTTTGGCATATATTCTGGCTCTCCATCCCCAAATATGTTTGTTGGCAAATATGGCTTGCCTGAAATGAACAGATCTTCAATGAAACTTCCTATCCTCCAACAAAGGTTGCAGAAAAAGCCAAATATCTCCTCCTTGAATCAGTGCAACAACAATCTCACAAAGCAGATACTTCACTCCTCCCTGAAGAAAAGAAATGGATGGAAGCCCTCGCCCCTCAAGTCAGGAACCAATCATTGGTCTCTCCCTTCACTAACCCTGAATGGCGAATAAGAGAACCAGATGACATTTTTCAGGAGTGGTGGAGGAAGCAAAGCAAAACTTCGATATTTTTGTATGGTGCATCCAAGGGAAACCCCGGGGCAGCAGGCGCAGGTGGCGTTATCTATTCCCCGGATGGAATAAGAAGAGATAGTTTCTGTTGGGGACTTGGGAAACGAACCAACAACTAGACAAAGATCTTAGGCCTTCTAAAAGCCTGCCACATTGCACGCGACAGAGGCATCAAAGAATTCCAAGCCTTTGGAGACTCAGAAATCCTTATCAAAAAGCTAAACGTGAAGGAATAGTTTAACAACGCAGCCCTCAACAAGACATTACAAAGATTAAATATTATGCTGCTCGATTTCACCTCCTATAAATTATTTCACATTCTGAGAAAATCGAACAGCGAAGCGGATTCCATGGAAAACAAAGGATGCCTTCTCTTGATGGGAGATCTCAGTATAAATGAGGAAAGACCTCTCCAAACTTGCATACCATTAAAGGAGATAAAAATTGTAACAGAAAGCTCGCTAGCCACAATGTAACATTGGTTGACTTGGCCTCGGCCCAACCAAATCTTTCCAAATAAATAAAACATACCCGTCTCAGTTTTAAAAAAAAATCGTATTTATTAAATGAGAGAAAAATATAGAGATTGGTGTAGGACAGAGACCTCGAATGTTGAAAAGATTGTGACTACATTTTTTAGTAGAGTTATTCCCATCCAGGTATAATTCCTTTGTACTAACATAAATACATATGTATGTATGTCATATATTGTTGTAAATCTATGATGTTGTTTTGATTTAAAATGGGATAATTGCGCCATATGAAGGAGAAAGAGCCTACATCATTAACCATATGGCTAAGAATGGTGCCTTATGACAACAATTGTACAAGGAAATCCAAGTTTCAGATTATATTACTATGGAATGCCTGAAAACAGAGTATAGATATACTGTAAACAACATTAAATATGTGTAAACATATATAGCAACAGTCCCAAATACCCAATATCTTATTAACTCTAAGTCCAATGGATCAGTTTGCTCTAACTGCATATTAAAAGTGAAAGACTCACAACTTCTCATCAAGTTTAAATCTTTCCAAGTTTCATAGATTGGTATGCTCAGACCGCATAATAAAACAGGAAAAATTGCATAAAGTTGATTTTCTCCTGCACCAAAGCTAATGATTCCCTTCGGTTTGTAGGGAAATAATCTAGTATGAAAGACTAGGGCCTGAAAACAAATAGCATGATTGAGATCAATATTTGCAAAAAGATAAAGGAGAAAGAATTAATCAGAGAAACCCCTTGCCCCAAAAAGTGCAAAGAGATGCCAATAGGCTTGCTAAATTGGAAGTTTTTTACTTTGTTTTCAAATAATGATTGTTATATCAAATTTTAGTATTTTAAGGTTTTTTTCTTTTTATTATTATTTAAATTCTATGCAACATGGACTATTGATATTCAAGAAGATGATGATCCTAGTGAAAATTAAGCACCTACACTAGGTGGGGCCCGCAGGCTATTTTTAGGTGTATGTCTATTTTTAGAATGGTGAGAAAATTCTATTTATAGCATGAATCTATTTATAGATGGTTGAGAAAATTATATTTATGGATGGAGTTCTATTTTTGGAATGCATGTGCGAAGTCTGTTCGTGGATCGCATGTCTAAAAATAGAATGCATGTTGATTATTATTATCTCTTAATAATAATTAGACAATAAATAATAATCTATTCTCTTGAAGCACTTGATTTCAGTTAACTGATGAGGTAAACTAGTTGACTGAAGGAATTTCGAGTTCTAAGGTTGGTTGGTGGGACATGCAACTGGACTTTGTTGTAACTGAGTGATACAAAGTTGTAATAGAGTTGGTTGTGTAGTTATGTGAGTCGTAAAGTAGCTTAACTTAGTTAAGTGAGTTAAACTCAGTTGTACTAGTTGTAACTAGTTGTAACTAAAGATACACTAGTGAGAGATCAGTTAAATAAATATTAAATTAGTTCACATGGAGTGATCTCACATGCAACTGAAGATTTACTACTGTTAACTACATGCATGTCAGATCTAGTGCAGACCCAGTTGAGAGATAGGTGAAAGGGACAGTTTGACTATCAGTTGTGACATTAGTGGGTGCACTCATGCAACCACACACACATTGGATATTCCAATGAGGATTGAGCAGTCAAGGCAAGGAAATATCTCATTCATTCAGGGGTTGTGATTAGCAGGGTTTGCGCAGTGGAGGCAGGTTGTCACGAGGCAGTAAATTGGTGCATGTGTGAGCCAATTTTTGTATGACAGTGTGAGACGATTGTATATTGTACTGAGAGCTCTTGGATTAGAGTTTTGTATGAGATTTTTTCATGATCCATGATATATACATAATATATGATAGTGGGGTTTTTAGCTTTATGATTTCCCAGTAAAAAACATATGTGTGTTGTGTGATTGATCTTTCTTCATGTGTTTGCAATTGGTGATTAAAATTCCACAAAGATTTAAGTAGAAGGATTATGTATTTAACAATGGCATATAATTGTTAGGTTAGGAGAATCCAGGCAATACATAATTGTATTAAAATTTCTACATGGTATCAGAGCAATGAATATTGCAATATTGAAGCAATAGTTGAGTTTGTTGGTGGAAACAATTCAAATTTGCTGCAAGAATTTCTTGGTGCAACAGTTGAGAAAACATCGAAATGGCTTTCAATGGTTTGCGGCTATAGTATGCACTCGAGGGAAGCTCAAACTACATTGCATGGAAGGATAGGATGGAGGCGGTGCTTGAAGATAATGGCTTGAAGGAATTCATCGACAGTGATTTTCCTAAGGCCACTTCAACGGATGTTGCATTACTTGAAGCCTGACAAAAGAAAGTAGCGAAGATGAGAAGGATTTTGTTGGAAGGTGTGTGAGACCATATTGTCTCAAGCCTTCATGGGAAATCCACTCCATTTGCAATTCAAAAGGCTTTGACAGATCTTTTCCAAAGCAGCAACAACCATAGGAAATTGGTGCTAAAGGATAAACTCAAAAAGATCAAGATGGAGAAGGGCAACAATATTCCTACGTATCTCACAAAGTTTGTCCAATGTCGGGATGAACTAGGGAGTGTGGGAATCATTGTTGCTAATGATGATTTGGTGAGTTTGGATCTCTTGGAACTTCCTAAGATTTGGCATAGTTATCAAGGCTCTGTCAACGAACGAGAAAACTATCGATTTGGGAACGATTGTGGTCGGATCTAGTGCAGGAGGAGTTCAGGTGGAACACCATAGATGGGTCTTCATCAAAGCATGATGATGAAGAGGATTGTGCTTTGGTAGCCAAAGCAAGGAAAGGGAAGGGGAAGAAATTCCACTCAAATTTTAGGCTAAAGGAAATAAGTTGGATTTGTCCAAGGTGAAGTGTTTTCATTGTCACGAACATGGGCATATCGCCACTAACTGCCCACAGAAAAAGAAGAACAAGAAGGTTGTTGGAGCTGCAGCTAGTGAGGCCCTTTCCTCGCAATTTGAACTTGATTTCTCTTTGATTGCATGCTTAGTTTCAAGCATAATGGGATCGGTGTGGTATCTTGATAGTGGTGCTTCCTTCCACATGACAGGAGGTGAGGATATTTTCAGTGACTTGGAGAAGAAATATCTCCAGATGCATATAGAGATGGGTGGCGATGGACGATACAGTGCGACCGACATTGGTACCATTACCTTTGAGAGGGAGTCAGGTAAACCATTTCTATTGAAAGATGTTATGCATGTTCCAGGTCTGAAGAAAAACTTGGTCTCAGTCACGATGTTGGAGGAAAAAGGTTATGACGTTGTTTTTCAGCGATGGAAAAGCTTTCATGCGACATAAAACAATGGGTAAAACCAAGAGGATAGGGATTTGAGTTAAGAATCTCTACAAGCTGGAGGTAGATGGCTGCGCTTCAATGGTGGGCAAAGCAAAAGAAGTGGTGAGCCGGGATGAGGGCGAATTATGGCACAGGCGATTGAGCCATCTTCACCATGGCACCCTGAAAATTTTGCAGCAGATTTATACTGGACTTCCCAAGGGTACACTTGTGTAGTTAGATTAGTGCAAGGGATGTACTATGTGTAAGTTTGTGAAGACCATCTTTCATGAAAAGGATAACCATGCTTCGGTGATCCTAGAGAGAGTTCACACACATGTTTGTTGACCATTCTCAGTTGCTTCAACAACAAAACACAGGTATTATGTTATTTTTGTTGATGAATTTTCTCGTAGATGCTGGATCTTCTTCATGCAGAAGAAGGATCAAACATTCTCAAAGTTCTGTGAGTTTAAAGCATTGGTGGAGAAAGAGTCGGGGAAGAAAGTGAAGGCTCTCTGGAGCGATAATGATGGTGAATATATCTTGAGCAAATTCAAATACTTATGTAGCAAAGAAGGAATTCAAAGAGAACTCATAACGCCTCATAATCCATAGCAGAATGGGGTCATGGAGAGGAAGAACATAACGATCATGGGTGTTGCACGAGCTATGCTGCATGATCAGGGCCTACCAATGCACTCGTGGGCGGAAGCATGCAACACTGCAGTTTATGTGCAAAACCATTGTCCTCATAGAGTACTTGGCATGAGTACACTCGAAGAAGCTTTTACTAGTAAGAAACTAGATGTTTCTCGCTTTAAGATTTTTAGCTCATCTGTTTATGTGCATGTGACCAAGAACGCCAGGAAGAAGCTGGAGCCGACTACTAAAGTTGGGATATTTGTGGGGTACACAGAAACACCACATAATTATCATGTGTATTATCCAAACAGTCAAATGACTGTGGTGAGATGGGATATAAAATTCAATGAGGAAAAATCCATGAAGTTGTCGCTTGAGAGGGAGCCAGACTTACATGCAAAGGAGGAGCTTTTGGTTCCCAAAGATGAGTCTCTAGATGTGGATCAAACACAGGAGGAGGTTTAGGGAGTGGAGGAGTCCACTCACGCAGAGCCAAACATCAGAACTGGCAGAAGGCGTACCATAGAAGTTGAGAGGTTGAAGCTTGATGCGGCACAGAATGTAGGAGTCTCTACTTCAAAGCGCAAACAGAGACAATCTCCTGGCCGATTCACTGGATACATGGCTCTCTTGAGAAAATGTACTGTGACAAAGGCATATTCCTTTCAGGAAGCAGTGCAGGAGCCCACATGGGTAGATGCAATGGTCGAGGAGTATGATTCCATTGTCAGAAACAGTGCTTGGGAAATTGTTCCAAGGCCGGTTGATAAATCAGTGGTAGGTTAAAGATGGATCTACAAGGTAAAGAAAGCTTCTTATGGGAGTGTTTAGAAATACAAGGCCAGATTTGTGCCCTGGGGCTTCTCACAGATCGAGGGGATTGATTATGAAGAAACCTTTGCACATGTCGGGGGGTATTCTTCCATAAGGACCATCCTTGCTCTCTTAGTGCAGATGGGTTGTCACATTCATCAGATGGATGTCAAGATTGTGTTCCTTAATGGGATCATTGAGGAAGAAGTGTACATTGAGCAACCTGAAGGATTTGAGATCTTCAGCAGCGAGTCGCATGTGTGCAGACTCAAAAGAGCGTTGTATGGGCTGAAGCAAGCACCCCGTGGTTGGCACACTTGAATCGACAACTATTTCACTAGACTTGGCTTCACCAAGAGTGAGGTGGTTGCAAACCTATACCAAATTTTGGTGGAGGGTAAGCTTTTAATCATTGCTCTTTATGTTGATGATTTAATATTGACTAGTGATGAGCAACTGATACACTCATGCAAGGAGGACCTTGCAAAGGAGTTTGAGATGAAGGATATGGGCCTCCTTCATTATATCCTTGGATTGGAAATATGGCAACGAGATGGTTCACTTTTTCTGTCTCAAGGCAAGTATGCAAGGGAGATACTCGGTAAGTTTCACATGGAGGGCTACAAACCCATGGATACTCCTCTTCCAGGAAATTGGAGGAAAGCAGATGCTACATCTGGAGAGGTAGTGGATGCTACTGTCTATCGACAGTTGGTGGGTTCGCTCATGTATTTAGTTAATACAAGACCTGACATATGCTATGCGGTGAACCAGCTTAGTCAAGCAATGGTTAAGCCTACCAAGCTCTTTTGTAAGGCAAGAAAACATGTCCTGAGATATCTCAGGGGCACATCTGAGTATGGCTTATGGTACAGACAGGCAGATGAGGTGAAGTTGCATGGCTTCACGGATGCATATTGGGCAGGAAACCCAACGGACAGAAAGAGCACATCAGGAGGGGTCTTCAGTATCGTATCTACAGTTTTTTCTTGGTACAACAGGAAACAAAGATCCGTGGCACTCAGTTCAGCGGAAGTGGAATACATGGCAGCAAGTCATGCTGCATGTGAGGCTATCTGGATGAGGAAGATACTAGTAGGTTTGTTTGGTTCTCATTTAGATCCTGCAGTGATTCATTGTGATAATCAGAGTTGCATTAAACTCTCAATTAATCATGTGTTTCATGATAGATCTAAGCATATATATATTCGATATCATCATATCAGAGATTGTGTTCAGCGGAAGATCATGTTGCTTCAGTACATTCCTAGAGAATATCACGATGCAGATATTCTGACGAAGGCGCTCACCAAGAGAAAATTTGAATACCATAGAGGCAGGGTCGGGGTGAAGGATAATCCCTTTCTTGTTGAGAGGGAGTGTTGAGATTCAAAAAGATGATGATCCTAGTGAAAATTAAGCACCTACACTAGGTGGGGCCCGCAGGCTACTTTTAGGTGTATGTCTATTTTTAGAATGGTGAGAAAATTCTATTTATAGCGGGAGTCTATTTATAGATGGTTGAGAAAATTATATTTATGGATGGAGTTCTATTTTTGGAATGCATGTGCGAAGTCTATTCATGGATCGCATGTCTTAAAATAGAATGCATGTCGATTATTATTATCTCTTAATAATAATTAGACAATAAATACTAATCTATTCTCTTGAAGCACTTGATTTTAGTTAACTGATGTGGAAAACTAGTTGACTAAAGGAATTTCGAGTTCTAAGGTTGGTTGGTGGGACATGCAAGTGGAATTCGTTGTAACTGAGTGATACAAAGTTGTAACAGAGTTGGATGTGTAGTTATGTGGGTTGTAAAGTAGTTTAACTCAGTTAAGTGAGTTAAACTCAGTTGTGCTAGTTGTAACTAGTTGTAACTAAAGATACACTAGTGAGAGATCAGTGAATAAAATATTAAATTAATTCACATGGAGTAATCTCACATGAAACTGAAGATTTAATATTGTTATCTACATGCATGTCAGATCGAGTGGAGACCCAGTTGAGAGATAGGTGAAAGGGACAGTTTGACTATCAGTTGTGACATTAGTGGGTGCACTCATGCAACCACACACACATTGGAGATGCCAATGAGGATTGCGCAGTCAAGGCAAGGAATTATCTCATTCATTCAGGGATTGTGATCAACAGGTATTGCGTAGTGGAGGTAGGTTGTCATAAGGCAGTAAATTGGTGCATGTGTGAGCCAATTTTTGTATGACAGTGTGAGACGATTGTACATTGTACTGAGAGCTCTTGGATTAGAGTTTTGTATGAGATTGTTTCATGATCCATGATATATACATAATATATGATAGTGGGGGTTTTAGCTTTATGTTTTCCCGGTAAAAACATCTGTGTTATGTGTGATTGATCTTTCTTCATGTGTTTGCAATTGGCGATTAAATTTCCACAAAGATTTAAGTAGAAGGATTATGTATTTAACAGTGGCATATAATTGTTAGATCAGGAGAATCCATGCAATACATAATTGTATTAAAATTTCTACATGGACCAACCAACCAAAAAGACACACTTACAACATAGCTAAAAGGATATTTTGAAAAATTTCAAAGTTTACATTTTATTTAAAAATAAATAAATAAATTTAAATGAATATTTGTCATATGCCTATTGGCCTCATATGAGGATAAGTTCACCATGATAATGATGTTGACTTGAAAAAACAACAATATTTTTTTTTTTTTTGCTTAAAAGAGAGAAAAGGTGGTGTACTGCCCTAGAATAAATGGATAGACGAAAAACTACTTTAAAATAGTGTTCGACACCAGGTGTAATAACCTGTTGAAATCATTAAAATATAGTCGATCTACAATGATCTCTTATGATCTCTTGAACAAATAAGAATAAGAGATGAATACACTAGTGTGGACATAAGCATAATATAATTGCAATAATATAACTCTTTTGTGAACATTCCAATCACCTAAAAGAATCTAATTGAGAATCTCTTATATATATTATAAAAAATCAAATGTATAATATAAAACAATAATTAAAGTTTTATTTAAAATACAAATTAATAAAAATAATAGTTAAAAATATTATTTTAAATTAAAAACAATGAAAATATAACAAAAATTTTCAAGTTTTTTAAACCATTGTTAAAACATAAAAATAATAACAAGAATTTCAAATTTCAAAGTTATTTTCACCACTTTGAACGATATGGTATTATCATATACGGGAGCAATCAATTTGACACTCATTAAATATATAAATCTGAAAAGCTAGATACTTATTTAAATATACTAAATTCAAACTAAAACCCATGCATTTTCATAAAATCTAACAATATAAAATTTAAAGTTACATAGTGAAATTAAAAACATTCTCTTCACCAATGCTTGTGACTGTGTCTCCACATCTTTTCAAGCCAAAAATCGAGGCAAATCAAAACCTCGTCAACATTAAGTGATACAAAATTTAAACGAACCCCTTTGTAATCAAATGGCATAAAGAATCATTGCACATAGGGCTATTTACAAGGATCCAATGGAACTTCCCAAAAAAACAGATGAACAACGATCATAAATCCCACTTCTGAGATTTAGTAACAGATATGCTTGGAAGGAGGAAAAAAAATTAAGATGGAGCATGGCAAGCAACGTGCATCCATTGAAATTATCTTCAACTCACATACAATTCATTATTGCCATATCAGTATAATACAAAAATTGAAAAGACAAATGAAGACTTGAAAGGAAGTGATGCAGGAGCATCACATGAGATGAATTTCACCGCCCTGAGTGGTCAAATTATCTTTAGTAGAGAGGGTTGGATCTCTTGAATTTACTTATATTTTTATTTATTGTAATATTTAGTACATTTCTAGATTAGACAAAGGAGATAAGATTGTTAGAATAGGTGTGAATTAGACCTATTGAATAGGGATTTAATTTGTTAAACAGATAAAAATAGTGAGTTGCATTTAGAATAGTAAGCAGGAAAAAACACATTTTTTTTTATTAAATAGGGAGATATAGAGAGACAAAGAAGGGAAAGCGAAAAAGGAAAAATTATCATCAAGTTGTAAAGAGCCAGAAAAGACTCTGTTTTAGTCTGAGTAATTGATTTGAAGCGTGGATGTGCAAGTTATTGTTCCTGTGCATGTGAATTCATTCAAAACTATTAAGGATCTCCTGTGGCAGAATAAATAATCTGGGTAATAATTCTTATGTTTTGCATTTTATTATCATAAGTCCTAGAAATATAAGTTAAATCCTTTAAAAGGCTTCACAATATGCATATTCAAGTTTCAATACTTTAAGGAATTTAGGGAAAAACATTGTGTATGTCGTAAATATGCTTTGTTTCATTTCGGCCGAAACCCAAGTTACTTTGATCGCATCGCATATTCCATACATAGCCGAAATATCACATCACATATTTTTAATATATCGCAATTTCGCTATTGTCGTTGTTATTATTTATTGGTTAAATATTGCAAGTTATATGCTATAAGTCTCGACATGCGATATCATATATATTGCGATATGCAATAAGTTATTGGTTGCGATTTGTGAAATCGCAAAATCACTGATTCGCCATATATCAAAATTGTCGATTTGCGAATTCTTAAATCTGCGAAGTTGTGCTATAAATTGGGGATTGCGATACAATGTTAAAGGAGTTGTCTTAGGTTCTTCTTGCGGAAGAAAGGTTATATCGGGGTTTTACACGGGAATAGTGACCGAATGTACATCAGGAAGCTTAAGGTTTCACTCGTTAATTAGGTGTTTGCTACATATTAAAGCCGATGGAGAGAAGCATTATCAGAGAAACTTCCTATGTAATGGAGGGTTTGGATCCCATGGTACAGTTCACTCTGCACAAGTATATGTAGAAATTGACGAACCCCACCTGCTAATCTTTAGAATAAATTTGCTTCTTCTTACATCAAGCTCCGCAATATTCACGAACATGTTTTGGATGAAGATTCTAGATCCACTAACACGAGTTAATTTCTCATAAATATCATTTTTACTAACAATTTGTGATCGTGCTCTTGAATGGCAAGCAAATAGTGTTAAATGTTTGACATAAATAATAGCTTAAAATGTGTTAAATGTTTGACAGTAATAACAGCTTAAAATGTTTTAAATGTTTGACAGAAATAACAGCTCAAAATTGATAATTTTCATGGCATTGACAAATACAGTCCCTTCGATGGTTGATGGGCTCCCATCATTTTGATCTTTCGCTCCAACCATATGTTTTGTTATTGCCTTGCATCCTTAAACCTTATTCTTGGCATTAAGTGTTAGGCTCTGAATCTACACAATTACTTACAAATATCTTTACCCAACATGTGCATTAAAATTTAACACACAACTCCTTGATATGGGATAATTGATCAAAATATTTTTTACCAATTGACTATTATAAAACCAGGATTTAGTGAATAAAACCAAGATTGCAAGAACATAATAGTATAGACAGTTTAAAATTATCAATATGGAATCACAGCTTTCCAACAGCATCATGACTAAATCTGTGCCTATAGGAAACCATAGAGGCATATTGTGCTCATCCACCTGCAATCCAATAAATTGTTTTCTTAGTGACCTCACTACTGGCAGAGATCTCCATGGAATTTGTAACAATAAGATAACGTAATCAATCATAAGGCATAAAACTTTGTTCTTGTTTTTGTCCATCGAAATACTCTTAAACATATTGTAGTAATCGATGTAATTTGACTCTGGATATGAACTGTGTAAATTTGCAGAAAAAATTTACAACCTTGATGAAGGATGCCCATGTATAATTTTACACTCCAAATTGTCCTTAGTGGATGTTACAATGGCATAACTATGTTAAGTTGTGCCAATATACTTACAGGAATGAATTGGTGGCTCAATTGTTTACAAGCAAGAACAAGACGGAGGGTTTCAAACATGAAGATAGTAGATTTGAGTTCTATTATCATAGTGGAAAATTAAAAGAGAAGCACATTCAACTTTTGCAGGAAGGCAGGAATTTGCAAAGCTTTCTCAAGACAAAATTGTAAACTTGATTAAGGATTTAGGAGAATCTTAATTGTAGGAATTTTGATATTTAGAAGATATGAATCACCACAATATATTTTGATCTTCCGGTGGCCTAATTTCCCCTAAAAATATTTTCCATCTAATGTTTTAGTTCCATATTTTTCTCAAATTTTGATTCTTGATGCTATGTCTTATCCCCTGCCCAAAAATTTTGTTTTTTAGCACTATAACTTGTGAAACATGGAAATTTGAATTTAATTTAGTTAGAAATAAAAGACATTAAAGAAAAATTAACATAAAGGGAGAGGGAGATATATCAAAAGAAAGCAGCCATATAAAAAAAATATTGATTTGTCCCCGTTATGCCTATGTAACCTATTGATGAGCCTCAATTGCCACATACTATATCTTATATGACATTACCATATTTCACAACAGTGTGATCAAATAAAACAGATGTAAATATCAATATTTGTGAGTATTGCAGTCCATGGAAATACTGCTTCTCAATTTGACACATTCAGATAACAATTTGACACATTCAGATAACAAGATGAGCACGTGAATACCAAAGTAATGGTCATTGCAGATCTAACAACTATAAAAATTCTCATTTACAAATGGATTTAGCCACATACAGATATATAAATTATAATGTGCACTGCACTGCACTACAATTGACTAATTTTCTCCACTAACAATCTTCCCTCATTGCCTTCTTATACCATAAAGTGCAAGCCTAAGCAAAAAAAACTCAAGCTTTTCAGTCAGCCTTAACTGTCCATTCCTCCCCTAACCTCCAAAAAGAGAAACAGAAAACAATCTACACCCCAAACTCCCCGAACCCCAAAAAATTACAACATAGACAATTATCCCTCCTACCGACCCCCAAAGTTTAGGACAAGTATAATTATTATTACAATAACTAATTAGCTACATGCCTTCTCCATATTTCCAAACACGTGACAATTTATGGCTTAAGAATGTTTGCTTTTATTTCTTTATGATGAAGGACCACACCTCCATTGATGTATACCTCATCAGAAACATGGAGATCCTCCCCCAATATTGTCATGTTTTCAACGCGAGCTCATTGTCCAACAGTAGAGTGCCAACCAATGATACTTTTAGACACGCAAGCGCGTTTCTTGATGCGCACTCCACGCATAATGGTGCACCGTGACAATCTCACTCTTGCCTCAATCACACAACCTGGGCCAATGGCCACATCTGACCCAATCAAGCAACCCTCACCAATCTGTGCAGTGTTGTCAAGTATCACATTTCCAACAATGTTAACCCCAGTTGCTAATTTATCTGAGGTGTTTCTTGAAGAGAATCTAAGTAGAGCTTTAGGCCTGAAATATAGTCTCTGGGTTGCCCAATATCCATCCAGAAACCAAGTAAAACCATAGCATAGAGTTGCTTCTCCTATGCAATTAATGTTTCTCCAAGAAACCATGTCTTTGTTGTACAACACTCTTAGGTACCTTGTGACAGGTTCATTCAGCTTTATATTACTGACTGCAATTGGAATGCTAACTTTTTTCTCCCACATCATTTAGCAATACTTGCAAAGGTGTTGAAATTTTAGAAAACATGACCTCTGAGGTAGGTGTGTGTGGGTGAGTGTGATTCTATACTATTCCAGATCTGAAGAAATCTATGGGAAATATTTTCTACTTGAGTGTATCATAGACCTATTCACAAAAACAATGGAAGAATTTAGATGTCAAGAAGAAAAACAGATCAATCATGCATGTTTTCGAAACAACACCAATATTAGCTGACCGACAGTACAGTTCAAGTTGGCCAAATAAATAATAATTTCACCTGTGGTAGGCGACCCTCAACAACAAAAATTTGTAGATGCTCTAAATTAAATTCCATTAATACATCCATATTATCTGCAACACCCCCCAGACTCTGCATATAAGAAGGTTTTGGCAATTCAACATTTGCGTGAAACCCAAAACTACCAAATGCGATTAGAGAAAAACTTGTGCAAAATCAGAAGAAAACCATCTGCAATGGAGCATGCAAGCCAGATACTCTTATTCAAAGTAATTATAGCAAAACACTATACAAGTTATACTCACTACCAGGTTTCCCAAGTTCTTCATTTTCTTCATCGTCTTCCATTTCCATGTCAAATATGTACACCTTGTTTGAGTCTTCATGTAAAATGTGTTCCCATTTTATTCCAACCTGGATTGTAAATACAATAATAAGGGCATTTTTACAAAACTCCTAACAACAATGATCCGTAAAATCTAGAATTTAATTACTAAAAAATTAAATTTTATAAATAAGAAATATCAACAATGCAAATTAGTTTTCTGTTAAAAATGATCATCACAACAATTTCAATAAGCCTGTCCACCACTGCCATAAGTAATGTACTACCAATAATTTTTCAATAGCATTTCTCTCCACTCTAAGCATGTTCTCAGCATACAAGGAATTCCACTATAAAACATAAGACAAACAACACAAACAAGAGCTTAATATTTCCCCTCATCCAAGGCAAAATTAAATAAATTACAACCGATTCTTTTGGAAGAACCAACAAATTTTTTACATCTGCATTGATACATAAATACCATTCTTGAGATAAATAAAGTACGTGACTTCATGTGTTGAGGCATGCTCATGGTTACTGTTAATCTAGGTTGTCATTGATGATGTCAGTGACTGGGATAGCAAATATTCTTGAAGATGCCAGAGGATGATTACAAGTGATTACAACTCTTGTTTAAGATTTCAAGACACAAATGAAGTGTCAATCATGTATCTTGATGATCATAATGGAAGACTACCATATCTCTGCACTATCTTAAGGAAAACTGACCTAATGACCCTATGTTGAAGAAGGCAAGGACATGATGATGGTGACCCTATGTTGAAGAAGGCTAAGGCATGATTATGAATACAATCAATGAAGAAATCAAACCATGAGGCTCAACACTCAAAGGCATTCTTCCGTGCCTCCATTTCTGCACTCATAAATAATCAGTCACATTAAAAAAAATATTTTGCTACCTTAGAGGAAAAATTCCTTAATGAAACCTACACCATCTTGAAGAGCATCATTTTTCCTTTCCAACGAGCTATTACTCAGCCCGAAACTCCAAGCGTTTTGAAAGTTATTGATTTTTCAAGTTTAAGGTAAATTTCTGTCAAGTGAGCCGACCTAAGCCGACTTGTGTAGGCTCATGCATCATGGCCAAGAGACGTGTCTCTTCATTAAAGGTCGAAACCTAGTATATATTAACATCTAAACTTATCATTTCAGGCATAAATCTCGCTGAAGAATATACATATAAGGCACAGAAGAAAAACATAAGGCCGAGGAGAGGAAGCTTAATGTTAATTCTAAATTTCTGTTTAGATAAAAAATATTGATGAAATAAGTCTCTCAGATCTGTTGCTACTGCACCTAAATTGCAAACCTGTAACCCTCGGATTCTGCAACTCTCACAAACACCTGCAATTTCGGCTTGTTGTAGACTTCGGATCTCAAACAGCAGGATCACTGACTGGAAAAAAAATCGGACTGCTGGCTAATACACCTCGGAGCTGTGATAAGTTACCTGTTGTAGAAGCCCGAAATTTTAGTGACCTGTAAGTAAGTGTGGTGCTCAGATTTTCAGTCTTGTAGCTCGGACTTAGGACTGCATTCATCCACCAAACTGAGGATAGTGGGTTCGGTGTTGTTATTTTCAGTGTTAAGGACTTGTTGAAAAGTTTCGGAGCCTTAAGAACTGACCTCACCTCAATTTTAAGATCAGATTACAGATCTTGTTGATTACTTTGGCTCGGACCTAGATCATCACTACAGCTGCCTGTGGGAAACAACAAATTGAGATAATTTTGTTGTGGAGCTTGGAACAATGAAGACTGTCACTCGAACTTGGGAGCTTAAATCTTTGCCTCAGAACTATGCTTATCAACTTGTGGAGAATAGTCACTTATCTTGGACGCTGGCAGATTATAGAAGCATCAAAAAATTGGACTTGGGAATTCGTGTGTGGCTACTTGAAGTTTTGAGATATTTCTTTTCGAATAACACTCAATTGGATTTGACACAGAGAATTATTTGGAGCAGTAGTGTTGCAGTTTATTGAAGCACTTCCTTTAAAGCAGTCTTTACCCTTGCAAAAGAAGTGAAAGATTCAGTGAAAGTCTTGAATCAATTATGGATGAAGAACTTGTTTGGAGCATTCTGAAGTATTGTTTGAAATTGTCTTGGGGATATTCTTGAGCAGACCTTGGAGTATCATCCTAGAGCACATTTTGAAGTACTTGAAACATTGTTTGGTGTGGAACTTGGGAATTTCTATCAAAGAAGTTTCTGGAACAGGCTTAGTGCAGCCTATTGAAGACATATTGTTGAGAAGCTTTAGCTGATTGGATACCATGATGCATTGTTGAAGCCATCATGAGGTAACTTGGAGAAATTGTTTTGGTACGATGAAGAGCAGCGGTGACACCTTCTACGAAGAAAAGGTCGTCATTGATGACGTGATGTGTAGATTACAATGAAGAGTAAGCTTAAGATTGTTAGAGCTCATTAAAGAAGACATTGGGAGCCGTAAGTATAATCAAATATATCTTGACGAAATGAAGCAGGAGGTTGGAGCCTCATAGAGACAAGGTTGGTGCCTTGAAAGATGGGGTTGGAGCCCTTGAGGTTGATGCCTTGGAAGATAGGGTTGGAGCCCTAGAGGATAGGAGTCCTCAAGAGACCAGGTTGGAGCCTATACCAAATATAGGGTTGGAGCCCTTGAGGTTGGTGCCTCAGAATTGACAAGGTTGGAGCCTTGGAAGTCCAAGTCAGTGCTTGGCACAATACCGGTTGGAGCCTGGAATATTGGAGTCTTCGTCTAGGGTTGGATCCCTATATCATTATTGTACTTTACTTATTGTACTTTACTTATTGTAAAGAAGAAATTAAAAAAAGTATATATTCCATCATTGTTCATTTTGTGTTCTAAATATAAGTGATCTAACTGGTATAATTAACAATTGAAAATAAATATTGATTCACCCCCCTCTTAGTATTTCCAACAATTGGTATCAGAGCCAGTACCTTCACTCAAAGTCTAACAGCTTGAAGGTTGATCATTAGAACACAAATGGCAAAGCCAAGAAAGAAAGTCTCCAATCCTCCTAAAGACATGTCTTCCTCAACCATTGAAATTGAAGTAAATCAATTTGCGAAGGCTCCATTGTTCAATGGAAACTTTGATATATGGGTGGTAAGAATGAGGAATTTCTTGAAGACTCAAGGAATTGAAGTTTGGAAATCAGTGATTACTGATAGCATGCTGGAAGGATAATCCAAGGAGTATAATACAAGAGCAATGAAAGCAATCTTGAATGGGCTACCTGATTCTATGAAGGCCAATTTGGAAAAATGTTCGTCAGCAAAAGGCATATGGGACAAACTTCACGATCTTCACTCAAAAGGAGCATTACCATGACCTCTAGTCAAGAATATGATGGAAAGCAATAAGGAAATCCAAAACCCATCAAAGAAGCTGAAGATAAGAGAGATGGAAACAAGGCTAAAGAAGACCTAGAAGATGAAGGGTACAAAGAAGACTTTGAAGAAGATCTCCTAAATAAACTTATGGCTTCCATGGAAGAGATTAACGTTTTGAAGAAGGAAAATGAGGAACTTAAGAAGAAAGTGCAAGATGGTAACCAAGACAACACAAGGAAGGAAGATGACTTTGTCAAGCTTCAAGTACAAGAAAGAGATGAGGAGCTCGCTAAACTTAAAAAGGAATTTCATCAAAACAAAATAAAGCATCATGAAGAAGTCATATCTATGACAAATCAATTGGATAAGGCAAAGAAAAGGAAAGAAACTTTGTCAAGCCACCTTTAACAAAGACTTAAGTGTTTAAACAATCTAGAAGTAGAGATTGGTCAATACAAGGAAGAGGTCTCTTCTCTTAGATCTCAACTAGAAGAATCAAGGAAACAAGCGCAAGGAGCCAAGAAGGTGATGGAAACTTTCGCATTCATAGAAGGACAAGTTAATGAAGCAGAAAAGGAGAGAAACACCATGATATGCCAACTAGAAGAAAAAGGTTGAAGAAATATTGAAACTAAGATCATACATCAATCTTCTCAAGGCCGAAACATGTGAAGCTATAAGAATAAAAGAAGAAATGGAGAGCAGTCTAGCAAAGGAGAATGAAGAAGTATTCATAATGAAATCAAATGTCATCTCCCTTAAAATCGAAGCACATGAAGCAACAAGAATGATGGAAGAAATGAAGAAGCAACTCGTTATGAAAGATTAAGATTGTGAAAAGTTGAAAGGAGAAATTGTATTTCTTAAAAAGGAAGTTGACTTGCTGAATAAGAACTTGAAAAGCTCTCAAACCCTACATGACATCCTAAGTCAGCAAAGGTCTCCCCTTGATAAATTAGGTCTTGGCTATGTAGGTGAATCCTCAAGAAAGAATGATAATGCTTCAAACAACCAAGATGTGAGGAACCTATAAAGAAATGTTGATGGTCCCAGTTCCAGCAAGGGCAAGGAAAAGAATCAAGACAACAACGGAATAAATTATATTCCAAGGAGACTTGCAAATGGTGTCAAGAATACAAAAGGCAATGAATATCATCAAAGAATCCCAAGGCAAAAAGACTTCAGAAGTACATCAAGGAAAACTCCATCTCCGAGGTACCAAAGTATATTTCTTGGTTATTTCTATTCTTGTACAAACTTTGGGCACATGGCAAAAGATTGTAGGGCATATCACAAAGACAAATATAATGGTCCCCATCAATCTCCTCGAAGAAATTTTGCAAGAAGAAGTCATGATTTCTCATTCATGAACAAAAAAGAGTGCTTCAATTTCCATAACATTGGACATATGGCACGCGATTGTAACTTGACTTGGGCCTCTACACAAGCTAGAACCATGCCAAAGAAAAAAGTTACACAAGTATGGAGAAGGAAGCAAGTTGAATCCGGAAGTCTCTTAAACACTTCAGCCAACAACACATGTTGTTGACTTGATAAATTCATCCTTGATATTCCAAGTATTTGATGGTGAAACCCTGCCAAAAGGAGACCATGCATATTGTTAGGGGGAGCTTGTGATTCTTAACTATCCTTGCTGAAACTATTCAACTGTTTGATGAATCACGTATGGACAATCTTGAAAGATAATTTCCATTGAATAACATGATTCGTTACTCGCCCAATGCACCATTGTTGAAGATGTCTTCCAATTGATAAAAAGGATGCAATCTTTCTTGTCGAAGGAAAAAACAAGTGCTAGAAGAGGCTATGCAGGCACGGGGAGTCGATTAACCATTTACATGAAGATATGCAAAGGCTTGGGGGGAGAAAGTTCATTGAAGAGCACCATGACAACGAGAGTAACATACCTATGAAGGACTACAATTCATGAAGAAAAGAAGCAGCTTGACAGGGGGAGTATTCAGGCACCCCATTTTCCATTGATGTCAAAGGGGGAGAGAATGTTAAAAGGACAAGAATATTTCCATCAATGACAAAGGGGGAGATTGTTAATCTAGGTTGTCATTGATGATGTCAGAGACCGGGATGGAAAATATTCTTGAAGATGCCAGAGGATGATTACAAGTGATTACAACTCTTGTTTAAGATGTAAAGACACAAATGAAGTGTCAATCATGTATCTTGATGATCATAATGGAAGACTACCATATCTCTGCACTATCTTAAGGACAGTTGACCTAATGACCCTATGTTGAAGAAGGAAAGGACGTGATGATGGTGATCCTATGTTGAAGAAGGCTAAGGCATGATTATGAAGACAATCAACGAAGAAATCAAACCATGAGGCTCTACACTCAAAGGCATTCTTCCCTGTCTCCATTTCTGCACTCATAAATAATCATTCACATTAAAAAATATATTTTGCTACCTTAGAGGCAAAATTCCTTAATGAAACCTACACCATCTTGAAGAGCATAATTTTGCCTTTCCAACGAGATATTACTCAGCCTGAAACTCCAAGCGGTTTGAAAGTTATTGATTTTTCAAGTTTAAGGTAAATTTCTGTCAAGTGAGCCGACCTAAGCCGACTTGTGTAAGCTCATGCCTCATGGCCAAGAGACGTGTCTCTTCATTAAAGGTCGAAACCTAGTATATATTGATGTCTAAACTTATCATTTCAGGCATAAATCTCAGTGAATAATATACATATAAGGCACAGAAGCAAAACATAAGGCCGAGGAGAGGAAGCTTAAGGGTAATTCTAAATTTCTGTTTGGATAAAAAATCTTGATGAAATAAGTCTCTTGGATCTGTTGCTGCTGCACCTAAATTGTAGACCTGCAACCTCAGATTTTGCAACTCTCACAGACACCTGAAATTTTGGCCTGTTGCAGACTTCGGATCTCAGACAGCAGGATCATAGACTGGAAAAAACTTGGACTGCTGGCTAATACACCTCGGAGCTGTGATAAGTTACCTGTTGTAGAAGCCCAAAATTTCAGTGACCTATTAGTAAGTGTGGTGCTCATATTTTCAGTCTTTTAGCTCGGACTTGGGACTGCATTCATCCACCAAACTTAGGAAAGTAGGTTCAGTGTTGTTATTTTCAGTGTTAAGGACTTGCTGAAAAGTTACGAGCCTTAAGAACTGACCTCACCTCAGTCTTAGGATCGGATTACAGATCTTGTTGATTACTTTGACTCAAACCTAGATCATCACTACAACTGCATGTGGGAAACAACAAATTGAGAGCATTTTGTTGTGGAGCTCGGAACAGTGAAGACTGTCACTCGAACTTGGGAGCTTAAATCTTTGCCTTGGAACTGTGCTTATCAACTTGTGGATAACGGTCACTTATCTTGGACACTGGCAGATTATAGAAGCATAAAAAAATTGGACTTTGGAATTCGTGTGTGGCTACTTGAAGTTTTGAGATAGTTCTTTTCGAATAAAAATCAATTGGATTTGACACAGAGAATTGTTTGGAGCAGTAGTGTTGTAGTTTATTGAAGCACTTCCTTTAAAGCAGTCTTTACCCTTGCAAAAGAAGTGAAAGATTCAGTGAAAGTCTTGAATCAATTATGGATGAAGGACTTGTTTGGAGCATTCTGAAGTATTGTTTGAAATTGTCTTGGAGATATTCTTGAGCAGACCTTGGAGTATCATCCTAAAGCACATTGTGAAGTACTTGAAGCATTGTTTGGTGCGGAACTTGGGCAATTCTATCAAAGAAGTTTTTGGAGAAGGCTTAGTGCAGCCTATTGAAGACATCTTGTTGAGAAGCTTTAGTTGATTGGAGACCATGATGCATTGTTGAAGCCATCATGAGGTAACTTGGAGAAATTGTTTAGGTACGATGAAGAGTAGCGTGACACCTTCTACGAAGAAAAGGCTGTCATTGATGACGTGATGTTTAGATTACAATGAAGAGTAAGCTAAAAATTGCCAGGGCTTGTTGAAGAAGACATTGGGAGCCGTAAGTATAATCAAATATATCTTGATGAAATGAAGCAGGAGGTTGGAGCCTCATAGAGACAAGGTTGGTGCCTTGAAAGATGGGGTTGGAGCCCTTGAGGTTGGTGCCTCAGAATTGACAAGGTTGGTGCCTTGGAAGATAGGGTTGGAGCCCTAGAGGATAGGAGTCCTCAAGAGACCAGGTTGGAGCTTGTACCAGATATAGGGTTGGAGCCCTTGAGGTTGGTGCCTCATAATTGACAAGGTTGGAGCCTTGGAAGTCCAAGTCGGTGCTTGGCACAATACAGGTTGGAGCTTGGAAGATTGCAGTCTTCATCTAGGGTTGGAGCCCTATACCATTATTGTACTTTAATTATTGTAAAGAAGAAATTAATAAAAGTATCTATTCCATCATTGTTCATTTTGTGTTCTAAATATAAGTGATCTAACTGGTATAATTAACAATTGAAAAGAAACATTGATTCACCCCCCTCTCAGTATTTCCAACAGTTACAATTTAAAGTTTAAAATGATGCCAAAATATATCTCAAACTTTAACAATTTTTTACGACACATAAACATGTGCCTTGGATAAATTTTCTTTTAATTCACTTTCTCGGTTATCACTCCCCAAACTATCAATCTTGATTGATGACCATTGATAACCATAATTTCCCTCTGAGAACATGGGAAAAAGAAATGTCAAACTCCATAATGGAATTTTTTCTTTTTTCACAACCTAGAAGCATTGCCTCATCGAAGAAACCCCAACATGATCGTGGAACTCCAACTAAAAAGTAATGACATCAAATATGATCCTTGATAAATCCTCAACATGAAACTCATGATTTTAATCGTCCGCACAAATGTCCCATTTAACAGTGTGGACAGATGTCACATTTAGAGGAGGATAGTAGCATTAAAAAATGTGTGCACATGTGTCATTCAAAGAAAAGAAAGGTCGACGAAAATGCCTTTGAGATTGATTTATTACAAATGGTGTACATTCTCTTGGCATGTATGTGGAGAATGGAATACATAATGTTTAATATTTACATATCTTAATTCAAAGGTAACAATAGGGATGAATGTGCTTAATTGTTGCCATTTTGAAACATCCTACTACATATATCAAAGAATCCTTGATGGACTTTGACCATCATCCTCTATAAAGAGGAAACTCTGCTCCCAAACTCAAGTATCAAGATACAACATGTTTATAGACAGAAAATGAGTAGCAGCTCGAAACTCATGTATGCTTATAAAATTTTCCGTTAGTGCTATTTTTGAGTCAGTTGTATCAATCTCACAGCATCACAAAATAAGAAAAATTGAGTTGAGAACAAAATTAAATGTTTATTACCAGGTGAAAAACAAATGACATTATGAAGCTTTATGTATAATAAATTTTTCAGCGAGGACAAACTTACCAGAGGGAGAGAATTGACATCTGAAGATGCGGTTAAGGCAATAAACCATAGAGGAAAATAATCATTTTAAAAAAATTAGTACTTCAAGCTGTTGACAAATATAGAGGTATTAACATAGAACAAAACATAATAGCATGACTAAGATATCATGTGCATTTTTATACATAAAATTGATTCCTATTGGATAAAATCTTGAAAAATTGAACACCTTAAAGCTAGTTAAAAGTAATGAAATAAGAAAAAATAGAAAACAAGATTGAAGCAATACATGAATTTTTTAGATTCAAGGACTCGTACACCAAATCATCACTTAAGAAGAAATAAGAAACTAAAGAAAGCAATGGTATCATATAATGCTCCTCTTGAGAAGGGGTATTTTTGATGGGTTTGAAGCACAAAAATGAAGAGAAACACTGTTAGAGAAGCATTTGAAATTACATTGAATGGTATAGTAGTTGAACAAAACATGATTTATATACAGACAGATATACAAAATTGCTTAGTAGTTCAACGAAACATGAATGCATTTGAAGGTGAATAAATATACATGTGTACAATGAAAGTTTGTGATGTCATGTAAATGTAAATGATAGTAAATATCTAATCATATATACATAACGAGGCACGACATCGGCAGCACCAGTTGATGTCTATTGTGACCCCATGTTGTGAAAGTCGTTCTTGCCATTCAACACACATTTTCCAACGTGTATCTCTTTCATGTATGTGGATTGTTTTTCTTAGTATTTTTCGGATCTTTTTTAACAAGGTAATAGTTGTACGCAAACGGTACATAGGCAATGTCTGTGGCAGTAGGAACCTCAGTTGTATATCTTGTAAAGTAAGTTCATGTTGTTGAATTTCTTGGCAGCATTCATAGAGCATGTTTATATAGTGTGAATCCATATATGTTGGCCATGAAGAAAGAGAAATTGTAATTGTTAGTGGAAACGGTTGATGAAAGTATAATAATTATAGAGAAAAAAAATACTTAAAGTAAGCATAAACATTTTTTGAACATTAAGAGAAAAATCAATATGAGAACAAACGTAAAAGAAAGTAATTGTGTCTAGAACTTGGAAAAGTTGTAAGTTTTGTTTACCATTGGCGAAGATGAAAGGAAGAGTTTATTGTTGGTTAGAGTGTACTCTTCTACATATATTTCGATGTGAGCAATGATTCTTTTTTATTTCTATGTTGTAGATATGGATCCTCTTCCATATGTGATATGCATGAGAATGGGAATGTTGGATGGATTTGAAGGTCTGACAGAGATCTTACTCTCGAAATGGTGGTGAATGTTAAACCTTGGCATTCTTTGGGGCCGATGTCGACTGTTGCTTTATCTAATGTCATTCCTTATGACTTGTGTATTGTTAAATCCCATGCCATTCGAAGTGGTATTTTTCGGCGTGCACCTCTTGTGATAGGGGAAATGGGTACATATGTTGGGTGTGTAATTTCCCATGATGTTCCTTTGTATTGTTTGAATTCGACTACCACGAAGGATGGAAATTCTGGGGGCTTTGAGTCAGGTGCATAAAATAATGAAATGGCTTTGCCAAGTATGCCATTTACAAGCCCTACATGTACCCACAAATTACTAGTGAGCATGACTTTTTGTTCATTGCATAAGAGAACCTTTGCATCTAGTTATTCTTGTTCATATGTAGTAAAAGTTTGTTGTCGTTGTTTCTCTACGGAGGAGACAACTATTGGCATGTTCAATTTTTTTAGCATTTTTTTATTATGCAAGGCAACATAACTATTTGTTTCATATAGGTGCATGGAGTCTTCAAATGTTTTTCGCTCTTCATGCGTAATAGAGGAATATGTTCTTGACATTAGGAGGTTCCAATCTTCAGGTGTAGGTGTTCCATTTTTTAGATTTGTGAGAATTCGGCGGAAGGAAACTTGGGAAGGGTCAGCACCTTGTTGGCAAAAAAAGTTGTAAGGGTTACGAATGTATCAAAGTTGCACCAAAGTGCAGTGCCACGTGATGTGCCAACATATAGAGGAATGTCTTTCACAGGTGGCAGTTGGCCTAAATCCCTAACAAGGATAATGGATCGATTGCCAAATGGTGTATTTCGATGAAGGGGAAATGCCTCTTGTAGACTATCATCAATGTGGGAAAGCATTTTCGGTCCGATAAAACTAATTTCATCAATGAAGATGTATTCTACATGGCAGAGCTATTCTTGCAAGTGTAGGAGCGACTGTCCTTCAAGAGCATGCCTTGTTTGGATAGGGTTGTGAAGGGTAGAGTGGATTGTAAGGGCACTTATGTTTAAAGTTGCAATGTTGGTGGGTGCAAGTAGCAACAATGGGCTTCTACTTGTTGAGGAGTCTTTGATAGATGCATATTGCAAAGATTTTATTAGAGCATATTTTCCTATCCCATCTATCCCTTGTATGATGATTTTGAGTGGGGGTTTCGGTAAAGGGTTTTTGTAGTGAGAAATAACATTTGTGAATGCTTTTTTTGGGTGGGAGATAATATGTGATTTTCGAGAAGGGTTGAAAAAGGACGATGTTGGTTTTGACTATTTGAGCGGTTGAATTCAATGAAATTTATGGCAGTTTCTTGCAAGTGGAGAGGTAGAGAAGTATTATACCAATTATGATTAACATCAAAGTCACAATGTCCAATGATTTCACAGCTATCAATTTCAATGTTGTTGCCTGGGTGAATATGAGAGAGGATTTCCCTTTTATTCATTTGCATGAGGTCAAGGGGAATGTCAGGAGGGGTAGATACAGGAGTAGATTCATCTTTGGATTGTGGAGATTGTGGGTTTTTAATTTCGCGATTAACATGCCATGTTGTATATGTCCCTTTCTTTTGTTCCCAGTGTGCAATGATTTCCTCATTGGTGGATCCAATGTCATTGGGGAGGGTGTGGAAAGGGAAATACAATATTAATTCAACCCAACAGAAAGTGGCATAAGTTAGATCAGTAGGGGAAGGGATTGTGGTGTATCGTGGCAAGATTTGGACAATCATTGGGGGGAAATGTATTTCCATTGGTTTTGTTTACGGCGAGGATAAAATGACCAAGAGCATGCAGCTTCAATGAGGGGAAATGACTCTAATGAAGTAGGTCTATTTATGTATGCAAGAATAAATGGTGGTGCCGAGACAGGATTTTCAGAAGCATATAAAACATGTCTGAATATAGTTCTATTAACATTTAGAGAAACAAATGTACGACTGCAGAGTGAGAGTGGTAATTTCTGTAACATATGGCATATTTCTTGCGCCCCAATGTCTCTATCTGCTATGGTTTCTGTATGGAATTTCCCGACAAGAGTAATAATTGGTGCTTCTAGAGCGACATTGTTTGAGAGGCGTGATAACATTTGGCGGTAGCTTTCTGATTTTGTTTATGCTTTGGTTTCATATTTTGAAATATAGCTTAACACGACATGACGTGATAGAACTGGTTGGAAATCAACATTCACTCTCCAGATGGAAAGTAAATCATCATTATGGATGTTCAATATGTCATCGTTACATGCAGGCCTGTAGGTTTTCTGACATTTGTTGTCGATGAAAAGTGAAGATGTGGGTTTAACTCCCACGGTACTCCACAGCGACAGCTGAGGACATTGTTTTTTTTACGAAGACAAGAAGATTCATGACACTTCGTATGGCGTTGGACACAGTTGACAAGCTCTTCATAGTCTTCAATTTGGGTTGATGCGAAAATTGATGTTATGTCGAGAAGACATGGGTTGTGCTCTGATGATTGGTGAAGTATAGATTCACGATGTTGGGTTTGTCGCGAGTTCCAAGCAATGATGTAATGGTCAAAAAAAAAATTAGCATTGATAAATTTTGTTTCATTGCTCCAGTCAAGGGCATCCATATTTGGTGCTTCTTGCAACAAAAGAAATCCATGTATGTGTGAAGATCCTCTATGTTTCCTTTTGTACCTGAATGCAACATCGAAATTCATTATTGCTTTAGATGTATTATAATTTAATAGTAGGTTTAAAGAGGAATGGCAATAAAAAATACCTGCACCAATAATCAACTGCATGGAGGCATTTTTGTAGGACTTCTTTAAGAAAAATCGTAAATCTGCAGTGCATATATTGGGATGTTAAATGTGGGTTTTTAATTATATTTTGAATTCTCAAATTGTAGTGATTGTTTGAATTTGAGGGAACATTAGTAGGCATAATCTTGTGCAATTCATGCCATTTTGTATCAGCTGCACTGAGAATGAAGAAAAATGTTGGGTTTCCAAGTTGTGTGATCATGTCAGTTAGCTCATTACAACGCTTATCCCAGAAAGAGCGTGTACCTCGTAGGGTTGAGCCAAAGTGCATGACCTATTCAGGAATTATTGAATTTGGAAAATCATGAAGACGTTGTCGCAAATCTGAAATAGTTGTTGGCAAGTTGTTTTAAATGAATTTCCTAACAAAAACATTAGCATTTGATTAGCTATGGTGGCACATTAGGATGTTATATAGGTAGTAACGGAATCTTGGATGCTGGCCAAATCGATTATCATGGTAGTGTAACAGGTGCAAAGCATATTCATGCATCTCAACTTTTGTAATTCTTGGTTGTGTGATCATGGAAATTCCTGTAGGGAAGAGTGTGGGGAATGCCATAGCAAAGAGGCCCTCAGTGGTGTATTTGTTCATAGGTGATAGAGATATTGTAGGCAAATCGATTGAATTTTTTGAGTTTGGATTGGTGGAGTGCAAATAAGCACGAATGTGATCAAGTTCACTACACGAGTTTGGGAGACTTGCAACAAATGAATAAGGTTGGATATCTAATGGAGTTAGCATGGCATCAAGATAATAAGTAGAATCGACTATGGTTTCCTGGGGTATAAAAGAGGACTTGGTTACATTATGAAGAAGAGAAGAACAATCTGTAGGTTGATTCGGTAGAGCAGAAATTGCAAATGGGTTGAGTTCAACATCTTTGTAGTAGGGATCATGAGTGATTTTGTATTCAAGTGCTGCAAGGACACGTGATTTACACACGAAGAATTCATAAGTTGTTTCAGAAGGATTGTGCCTTCTGAAAATTAGGATGTCCAATTCAGAAACTAGTTGAGGTAGGTATTTGGAAATAGTACTGATGTCTTGAGGGAAGCTGATTGTATGGCCGCTATATTTGTATTGACCACCACGAGCATGGGTTACTTGTAGAATGGGATTTACACGTGAGATGAGAATTTCCTCAACTTGTATTAAATTTTGAAGGACATGTGGTTGTTCACGAGGGTCCATGTTGTTCATATGAGTGAAGTGATTTGTAGATTTAGATGATGCACAACTAAAGCAAGAAAGGTTACCATGTGAAAGTTTTGTTTTCACACCTCGATATGATTCTTTGCATAGTGTGCAAACATGCAATGTAGAGAGTTTATCTATTCTTTGTCTAAAGCGACGATGTTCTTCATTAAGGTTGGGGGGGGTATATAGGTTTTGATGAAGGTGGGGTGAAATGGTATGCATATTTGGGAGAGCACTTGAGAAGGGAAGTGGTGTAGTGGAAGCAGTAGGTTTTTTTCAATTTTTAAAAAGAAGTCGTCGGCATGCATTTATTGTATCTTTATTTTGAGCATAAAGAAGGCGCCTCCATGCTTTTTTATCCACATTTTGATCGTTGGATGACATATCTAAGAAAGTAGAAATAATTCTCTGTTAGGCATGATACATGAGAAATTTAGAGTGAAACAAAATCGAGTTATGAATGCATAGGAAATGTATGACATTTTTGTAAAAATTTCAACTTTGTAATTGAATATCATAAAGCAATAGAAAGAGTTTCAATTGATTTTGGCAAACATGTTGAACAAGAGTATTGGAAAAAAACAGGCTATTGTAGTGTAAAACATCGATATCTATATTATGTAAATTGTAAAGGGGTAAATATACATATTTGAATTTATTGAAAAAGAGTCTCGTAAAAGTAAGTGTTTAGCAGAACAACATGGTTGTATTTTACAGTGGTATGGAAAACTGATCTATACAGAGATGTTATTTCATGTGCAGAAACAATAACATTTTGTGCATTTAAGAAGAGAGCTCAAAGGTGACGAATAACAGATCATTGTGAAATGGTCAATGCGTCAATGTATTTAAGGACCTCCTTTCATGCAACATCATAATGAATTTCTTCCGAATTTATCAGTATAGTTTGCAAATGCTCGACACCATTGCAGTACTCTGTTTTGATGGAAATTGTCAATAGGAAGCAGCGACCTGAGATACCTCCACAGATTTCTTGAAGATCAGCTGGTTCAATAGAGAGAAGGAACAAGTCTTTTGTCTTGATGCCCATTAGCTCATTTCCCACAACATTGAAAGCGATGACATTTTGAAGGTGCCCGGTGTGGTCATATAATTAAAATTTAAGTTTGTAACAATAGTCACATTCTGGGAACTCACCTTTACACTTTGTATAATGCAAAATATTGTTATAATGGTGAACTACTTTTTTCATGCATTGTTTTCCATTGAAATCTAATGGACACGCAAGAAAATAGAAGTCACACATGCGTAGAGAAGTCACGGTGGCACGAACCGAAACCCATATTGCCTTATCAGAGGCTTCCATGCAAGAAATTTCTTAAATTGTCTTATGTGGTAAAGTTCGTTTGGAAGCAACATTATAGTTTCTACTCAGAGATGAAGACAAAGAGTTGTTGCCTGTATCATGGAACCAAGTATGGAGTTGTTGAGTTTCTTCAATGTTCGGATTTATGCGAAGAGTGGTAATAGAGACTATCCCTATGGTGATTCCATTAAATTCAGTTACCCGACCTCCCTTGAAACCAAGGAATGGCAGGTTGTCAAAATATCACAATTCAGCAAGGTCCTTTCCTATAGAGTCATATTGATCTCCCTGGATTGTTACATCAATGCTAAAACCTGACTTGTCCTTTAATGTGAGTGTTTTTCTTAGTGTTTCGGTATCTCTTCTTCGAATTGTTGAAGCAGGTGAGGTGGAGCTAACAACACCAATAACATCTACAATGGTATTTGGGCTTGTGGACTTTATTTCAGCGATTGTTTTGAAATGAAAGCATTGATAAGGGAAGTTTGGATCATCTTCCAAACATGGTTTGACATTTGACGCAAAAAATAAGTAAATTTCCCATTTGTTGTTTAGGTGGTTTTAGTTTGGGTTTGTTCATTTAATTGTTCCATTGGAAACAATATATAGTTGCCCAACTTCAATTAGATTATAAAGGGATTCAGCCAATTTAGCAAATGCAAAAAGGTGAATCTCATCTCTATCACGACCAATAAGGTCAAAGCCGAAGACTTTTTCGGAGCCACATGCAATGCTGTAATTTTTCAAGGGTGTCTTTGCTAATGCTCTACCTTGGATTGCCCAATACTTTCGGTAGGGATTGAGTGACTTGAATGAGACAATTGTAGTTGTGGATGTATTTTTCAAGGTTACAGTAGATGGCATAATCTCCTGTGCTGATGAAGAGCTTGATTGGGATTCGCCTGCCTTTGCATGCAATATGTTGATGAGCCCTTAACCAAAGCTGCTTTACATCGCACAACCTCAAGTTCAAGAACTCGAATGGATCTCGGGAAAAGGCAAAGTAATCCAATCAGTTTTTCATATATATATATATATATATATATATATATATATATATATATATATATATATATATATATATATATATATATATATATATATATATATGCAGAAGAATTCAAATACAAAAAAGAAGAAGAAGTTGAATGTAGAATTTAATCTTACAAAGAGTTTTGAGACACTGTGCGGGCTGCTTTTTTAAGCAAAATGATCGAGCCGATTTGGATGTCTTTAGATGCAACTTGTGTACTATAAGCAAATGGTTGCAAAGTCTTGTGTTGATACGTCCCATCAGAGAGAGTGATGTGGTAGTGTGAGGAGGTAGTTTTTGATGAGGTAACAGAGCCGATGTCAATTATTTGGAGTAGAGGTTGAATCTTAGTGGAACCATTTAGCAATATAGCGATGGAATTCTCATTCAAGGTTGGCTCCATGATATTATCAAAGTACAACCTTCTTTTTTGTAATGGTAATACCTGTAATTCATTTTAATGCATTGGAAGAGATATTAAAGCATAAGATAATATGTAAGCAAATCAAGAATTAGAATTTAAAATATCATTTATATCATGAATTGCTCAATATGCATTGTAACTACCCTCTTCTCCTATCCTACAAGAGCACTTCTTTAATCCCTATTTAATAGATCAGTTCGTAATGAACACTTAGATTTCCAATTAGAGGCATTGCTCTAGAAGAGGGTACAATTATAAACTAATGAGAAACAATTTGTTGTGGATATGAATGTGAACAAGCCATAGGTTAAAAAAAAACAAAAGCTAAAACTTGTCTTCGACTATTGTCATTTTTTTGAGGTATGAACACTATGTAGGCTCAAACTTTAGAGGTAGTACAGAACATTAAATGTCCATGCAAATTTGACCTAGGTCTCTAATATTTATTGTAAATCACACATTCAAGATTAAACATAGGAATCATAATAAAGGCATGCCTTCTTACTCAATTTGGAATTTGGGTTTGTTGCTGGGAGATGTATTTTGGAGACATGTATATTCACCGTCCACAATAGTCATCAAGAAACCATCCAATTCTAGTCATTGATAGCATCGTGGCTAGTGATTAGAATATTGTCCATATAAAATGCTAATAGTCAGTTGTGCCTTCTTTAAATAACCTGCTCTCAGGTTGAGGTGCATCATTTTTAGATTATCATCCAGTAGCTACTTAGCCTTAGATAGAACAAAGGGCGTGTTTTGAGGTGTTTTTAAACTTGATTTATTACATAAGTTTGTTTTTTATTCATGTACTTTTGAGGTTAAACATCACACAACTGATTTGGTAATCATTGTGCGCTACAAACTGCTCATAACACTGTAAAAATATTATGAATATATTTCTTTTAAGAACTATGGATGCACTTATTTATTCACTCTCCATTGATACTATTTGAAATTAGTGTTTTCCTTCACTTCGAGGCAACATTTTGACACATTACACATCTTTAAGCATGTCCTCAAGTGAGACGATGAAATTACTAATGAAACATTGTGGTTCTAAAGTGTAATTCCAAACTTACTATGTGCATATCTTAAAGCCTTAACACTGTTGTGAACATATAATTAATGGCCTTGTCATGATCTGAATGGTGCTTTTTAATTCACATAATCTTTGGTATCATCTATTTTGTATGGTGTCTTTCAGTGGCTAGCATGACATCACATCTCATTTTCTATCACACTCTTAGTGAGTCTTAAACACCACTTGTTAACTGGGGAAAACACACACCTAAACTATGGACACAAAGCTTAGAATTTTCACATTGCTTCACACATCTGTAAATGTGAAGTTCGAGTGATGAATGTTTGCAATGATAAATTTCAATCAGAGATGACCTGAAGTTAGTGGTTATGTCATGACATTTCCTCATTTCTAAGTATTATATATGGCCAATTTCATATCCTTAAAGTAATTTACATGTCACCTCTTGATTGCTATATTACATAAATGACAAAAGAGATTAAAAAACTAGTTTTCTGAGCTTATTTTGTCATATAAGCATCACCTCAAAACTGTACCGACATTTTCATCACTACTTACATCATGATTCTATGGACATGTTTGGCTATTAAAAAACGGGTTTTCTAAGCTTATTTTGTCATATAAGCATCACCTCAAATACATTTCCCTTGTTATATAACTCAATGATTTATGGACTAATAGAAGAGGTTTGGCAATGACAATATATGTATGGGATATTGAGGGTTTCTGAATGGTTGAAATGGGATTATGCATAAGATAGGCATCTAGCCAGAATCTAACACATTTGCAAGTGGTATCTCATAGCCTAACCAAAGCAATCCTACCACTGTTATAGTGGTTAGATTTCTGTTGTCAAGCAAGAAAATAATGTGAGTGTGTCGAGTAGAAAAGTAAGGACACAAATTAAGATGTACTTCAACTTCAAATGAGACACATACAAGTTTAACAAGGAAGAAAGCATCGAATGAACATTGTAAGGTCACAATATAACTCGAGTAATAATAGTCCAACACAATAATGAATTTCTTTAGGAATATTGATACAGTGACCAAAAGACACAACTCAAAATAACAGTTATGTAATTTTCCTTTATTGTCTCCTAATGATGTCTTTAATGAAAAGTTCTAAGTAAAAAATTTAAGAAGTTGTCATAGCTATAATTGTTAACCTACAATTGAATTATATTTTACAACGTATAGGATACAATAATCATGGATGCATTACTTCAGTGGGAGCATTTGTGTGACTGTTGGCAGTTGACATCAACTGAGGAGTGGCTATGCAGCATGACAAAAAATATGGAAATTTATAATGCATTTCCTCATAGGGGTTTATGTTGTTTCCTTAATAGTTTCACCATAATTTAATGGAGCAACATTGTAATAATCGGTGGAAACCTAAAGACTTGGAATCTAAAGAACCAACACATTGCTGATAATCTTAGATTTAACTTTTAGGAAAATCATACACAGTCGAGTAGACACTGGTTCCACCAAATCCCTTGTCCTAATGCAAAAGCACATGATGTAGCTTAGTTTGAGAAAATCTGCCACAAGAAAAGGTCCACATCTCAAGTCTTCCTCCAGAAGACATAGCTCAAAATAACATATCTATAATTTTCCCTTATTGTCTCCTAATGATCTTTTTAATGACAAGTTCTAAATAAAAAATTGAAGAAGCTCTCAGAGCTATAATTCCTTAACCTACAATTGAATTAGATTTTACTACGCACATGATACAACAATCTAATAGATTACCAAGCGGTTCAAACCTATGTTCAATTATTTGCTCCTTCTTGGTTTGCTGAAAAGTAGAAATTTCTAACTCGGTTTAGTGTATAATATCCTGTATGAGAAAATGAGGTGTAAGTCAATTATTATACATGGAAATTACTAATGATGGCAGGGACAGGGATAAGACTGAGGTTTTCAATATTAGGAATTTTTCTTTTGTGATCCATGAAATGTTTATAAGAAATTTTCGGTGAAAATCAGATAAAAGAAATTTTTGTCGACGCGTTTCGAACCAACCAGTGTGGTTCATCATTAGGACAAGAAATATGACTATTATTTCACTATCACTATTATGACACTGTCACTATGAAGAATTATTTGTCAATCTTCGGAATAATTAGTACACATATAGTATATGAGATCAGACCTATATCTTACATTTAGTAATGCATGTGATGCATTCTACTTCATGAAAACTTATGGATTTCTGCCTATTTTGAGGCCTGTAATCCTTATCTCAACCCTCTCCTTAAACTGGATAGGACTGATAGAGTTCATCTATTCTACAAAGAGATGCTTCGTGTTGAACCCTTAGTTAAACTGAGAGGAGGGGGGGGGTGAATCAATTTAACACATTCATGGACTTTTAAAACTTTCCTTTAAACTTATTTACACCTTCATTTCATGATCAACTTATTACATAATGTAACAACAAACATAATATGTGAGCAACAAGTATTAAGCAGATTAGATAAACCATATCAACACATAAACATCATGCACATAGACAACAGATATAAGTGGAAACCCAAAAAGGGAGAAAACCACATCTTATTATTGTTGTGATGCAAAGGCAAGCTCCAACTCCCTCTCACCACTGATTTTCTGTAGGCTCCAACCTACAGGAGGCTCCTACCTCAATTCTGCAAGCTACAACTTGCAAGGAAGCTCTAACTCCCATCTATTTTCTACAGGCTACAACCTACAGGAGGCTCCTACCTCAATTATGCAAGCTACAACTTGCAAGGAAGCTCCAACTCCCATCTATTTTCTGCAGGCTACAACCTACAAGAGGCTCCTACCTCAGCCAGCTACAACTGACATCTATCAAGCTACAACTCGATATGGAAGCACCAACTTCCTCACTTTTTCATAAAAAAAAACACATGTTGATTTACCTGGATATCAGCTCTGTTCTGTTCCTTCTTCACTGTTGTCCACCAGCCTTCATATCTGCCTTATATCATCTCTGAATCTTCGCAACTTCTCTATCTGCTTCTCCTTCTTCTTACCCTCTCTGCCTCATTTCTCCATTCTCTAACCTCTCTATGCATATCTATGTGATATCATTTATAGAGTTCACCTCATGACTGTTTGTATTCCACAGGGAATTCGAAGTGAACAACCATGACTCTTTGACTTCCGCCTTCTCATTTCTTTGTCCAGCTCATTCAGAAAAATATAACAATATGTATACATTTCAATATTACAGTGGGGTATTTCTTTGCTTACGGAGACTTGCCTTTGCATCACAAACAATATAAAAATTAATTAAAACATTTACATTTACATTTGCAACATATATATCTCATTCAACCCTTTCAGTTCTTGGCTCACTGTGTGCTTATCTTTTCTATTGCTGTAGTGTAACAATTCTGCATACTCTCCTGCTTTCTATGCATGTACAATGCATTTCCCAAATTATGTTCTAACTCTTGCAGCTTTCTTCAACCTTCATGGTTCCAACCATAGCCAAAATCTACTTTGCAGAAACTCTGTCTTCACTTTTATGTCACCATAATTTGCAATCATGAATTTCAAATCAGATTTTAAATTATTTTACCTGCGAGATCCCTGAATGATCTTGTTCTTCACTCATTTAGTTCTGCAAGTCTCTGTTCACTACAATTGTGTGTCTGCTACATATATAACTGATTTACAAGTTTAACCCCAAATAATTTTAAATTTGGGCAATGTCACAATAATAATGCGGAATCTTATTTCACTTATGGTTGTAAAAACCACCTCTCAATCCAGCTCAAATTCCCAATCTGGAAAATTCAAATTAATGCTGAAGTTTTTCCATCAAAGGTTAAAATCTATGTTATAACCAAATAATGCAAGTTCACTTGCAGAAGCATCTTTCAATAAACTTGATGGTTTATAAAAGGCAACACTACCAACTTCAAATTCTCCTTGCAGAAGCTTTTTCCTAACCAGTGGTCAAAACTTTATTTAAACCCACTTTTGTAACTTCATGTGCGAAGGTTTCCTTTTAAAACTTATGGTTTGAAACCATATTAAAACCCATTGCATGCATATTCGAATTAACATTCGAATAGTCCAAAGCTATAAACTTCGTTCTCAGCTTATAATTCTTGAATGCATATGAAATGCACACACCCATTTACTTTCTAAACTGGGCAAATTTAAATTAATGTGGAAGCTTCCCTTTCAACACTTGGGGTTTAAAACTTTATAATAAACCTTCCTCACGAAATTGAAATCAACATTTCATCCACGCATTATATACCCAAATATAATGGTCAACATGCTCTCATTAATCCGAATACTATTCGGACCCACATTTCTTTATGATATATATATCGACCTCATTAGCATTCATGCTCTACATGAAATATCGCTTTGACTTAACTCAAGGTGCCAACACATATTAATATCCATATTTAATATATCAACTTCTTTGAAAACTCAAACATAACTAGTTATTCAGGCCCACACTTATATACATCGACCATATTAACGATGGTCACATTACTTCACACTTTCGTGGAGTTTCATCAACCAACTTTATGCATTTCAAACTTTATTAAATCTCGACTTTGATTTAATACAAAAACCCAACAAACAATGAGGTCCGCTCGGTCCCACAGCTTGGTTAACATACCTTGCTTATCGTTTATGCAACTTGACTTATAATCCAACGAACAACCTGCTCTCGCGCTCCAACGATACCTTGGGCGCACATCCGACGGATATCGCGCAATTAAAATGCACAAGTTTTAATCTTCAAAATTTACGCGATGAAAATGGTTTTATCATTATCGCCTTTGCCACGTGTCGAACAAAGACTAATATCGCGTTCGAAAAGCAAAAAATACTTACCACTTGAGAGGCCACGCGATACCGCCAGTTTGAAATTGAAAACCGTCTTCACTGTTCACTGCTTCACGGTTCCATCTAACCGCTTATTCAAGGTTCCACCCCTTTAAAAGTCGTTCCTCATGCGTGTTTTAACTCTGCGCTTCCATTCATTTCGCATTCGATCTGCATTCTATATACTTGGTAAAACATCCGAGCCTTGCCACTTCACAGTTTATTATATGTCTTGACTACTTATTCCGTCTTTAACTACAGCATCGCTTCTTTTCTTTGACAGGTATGTTGATTCATTGCTCCTCTTTTCAAGACTGCGCGAAACTCCTTAAGGGGTTCTCAACCTCTCCACTTTTGTGAAACCAAAGTTTCCAACACTGTTTCAACGGAGCTCAAAATCATTAATTGAACCAATTTACAGAGATTGATTTCAAAACAAATTCGATTCCTCTACTCTTCTTCACTGTGATATGTAATTACACAGAAGAACGTAATTCTCTCTTGAATACATTATAAAATGAAATCCCGCCAACAACTGCCTTACAAGGTTTATGGCAATGGTATTCAATAACATCGACCTAACCTGAATCAATACCAATTCATCCATTTACATAGAATCGATATACAACCAAATCACACGGAATTTAGAACAATTCTTCATTTATACATATGAGCTCAAATATAAACCCTTCTTGGTTCTGACCAGATATTCAAATCAATGGCTCTTATACCTCACTACTCTGTCTCCTAAAACTAAAGCCTCACACACTTTGTAGCTCTCTCTACTGCCTCTGCTTCTTCCTGGTGTCTGAGCTACCTCTTTTCTTTCTTTTTTTTGCTGCCCTTGCTGCCTCTGCTCCTTATCTGTCTCCTTTGCCTTATTACTAGTTCTTCTTTGTGATCGTTCAGGTGCAGCTCCTTTCTTCTCCTTTGCCATCAATGACAATATTTCCAACAGTCTCCCCCTTTGGCATTGATGGCAATACTTTAATACTCTTCTTTTGCTTGCTTTTCCTCCCCCTTTGACATCAATGGCAAAGGGTTGCACATCTCTCAGTGTAGATTCTACCTTTGCATTTCCTCTCTCTAAGTTGTGTTTAGGGCCTTCTTCTTTTGACTTTATACCTTGCTGCTCCAGACTGGTGTACACGAGTTGTTGAGAGAACACTTTTGAGAATTATTGAACTTCTATATACACAGTAAGTTGATACCATCCCAAAGCACAGACTCCTTGAACTTGTATAGAGTGTAGGTGATGATAGAACAACCATATATAATCAGAGATGCATCATTGGGCCAAAACTAAAATACTGAGAATGCTTCAAATATACTTCAGTCTCTAGTATGATCTTCATCAGAAATACATATCTGTTGAGGAATATTGTAGATGGAATATGTCTTCTTCTGCAATACACATATTGATGTACTTTTGCCATAATCTTGTACCATATCGCTGCTCCACTGATAACACTTGGTATTCTGTCAATAGGCATGTTGCTTGTTCCAAATATCAATTGATACTACTTTGATAAATCATGCAGAGATTTCACTTTAGCTCGCACATGAACCCATAGTTAAGACAACCTTCATAATTTCTACTATTGAGCTTTCCACTGTTCACACCAACAATCATCAATATACTGAATTTGATCTTGGCATCATTAACCATTTTTCTTATTATGTCATTCTGTTCAAAGGAATGCCATTACATGTTCCTTTCTAGGACTATTCCAGAATCATTGTTGCTTTATATTCAATTCAACTGTTCTAACATAATGATCTTTGGGAAGACATCTTCAAGTTCTTTACTTGGAATCTTCATGGGCAGACCACTAAGAGATTTGTCACTTATTTAACTTCATTCCTCCAAGGGGACTTTTCATAGATGAATGATGTAATGATATAATGATGATAGGAACTTCTCTTACTCATTCTTCTTAATGTGATTCATTGTTAATTCTAGCAGTATGATGCACAATGTGATCATCCTTTATGGGTCTTTCCAGTTCTGTAGCTCGAAACATGATTTTTGTGATTTTAACCATTCATCACTTAATGTGTTGATGTCTTCTTAGCTTACATATTCATGGCTGATGTTCCTTCTACCATCATGGCTGCTTGATGCCTTCTCTCCTTCAATCAACTTGTTGGCTATTGAATGCTTCAGATAATCTTCTTCCTTTGTAGTTCTCTGTTAGAGGAATTTTCCTCTCCCTTCCTGACCTTTTAACTGTTGTTATTACATGGAGCTCTTCTTAGACTACTTTTGTGGGGACTATTTATGAACTTCTCTCCCCCTGGGATGTTGCTTCATATCTATCACTGGTTGGATATTTACGTTGCTTCCTAGAGCAGCTCCCCCTGAGACTATGATGGATTCATTATGTTATTGAGGTAACAGGCTCCCCCTTTCTCTTTTTATTCCATACTTTATTTGGGTTCTTCATAATGTTTGCACTTTTTTTGATTCACAGTTTTGTTTGATTTGATTAGATTCCATCATCTATCTAGAGTTCTTTAATGTATATGGCAGTGTACAGTCTTTAGCTTTGTGACCAAGCTTGAGGCATACATAACATCTTATTTCACCAAGGAAGTTTGAGCTGATGTATAATATTTTATGCTCCCTTTTGAACATAATTTACATTCAACAATTTTATGTCCAAAATTATTGCATGCATAACAATAGCCATGGAAATGATTTATGTACCTAGTGAGTGGTTGTCCTTTCCATTTGTTTTCTTGAGGTAGTCTTCTCATTTGCTGCATCTTTTGTTGGTTAAACTTGATTCTCTTTGTCTTACACTGAGCTGCCACGTGTCCAAAGTCATTGCATGAATAGCAGTAGCCACAGAAATGATTTGTGTACCTGGTGAAGGATTGTCTTTTCCATTTTCTTGCTTTAGGGGTTCTTCTCATTTGCTGCATCTTTTGTTGGTTAAAGTTGATATGCCTTGTCTTACAATATGTTGCAATATGTCCTGGTTTATGACAAGAGAAACATGTGATATTTTCATAGGAGGAAAGAACCTCCTTTGAGATCTTTCGAACTTGTTCAATCGATCTTCAGGAACAATTGAGCTTTTTGCAACTGCTTGCTTCATCCTCTCATTCTTTGTCCTTTCATGTTGCTACTTGTTTCTATTTGATTCATTACACATCAGGTTCTTGTTGGCTTCTGCTTTTGTGGTTCCTTTTTTAGTTGCTTCATCATTCTTTTCAATCTCTACCTTCTTCGAGTTCTCCATGGAGGCAATCTCACCTTCGAGCTGCTTACACAACCTGCTCCTTTCTTCCATCAGTCTTCTAGCTGTAATAAGCTCAAATTGCTGAGGGTTAATTTTATCTTTTACAGCTTTCACGAAAGTGATATCCTTGTTATCTTCAACCTTGGACTTACTAGTTTCTCCTTCATAGCCTGTCCCAGCCTTTATGAGAGGGGATCTTTGAGCATTTAGAATCTGGTCCAACTGTCCATAACTTTTCATTTGTGGAATATTTGTAGTTAATTCCCTTTGGGCATTTTCTGATTTCTTCCTTAGGCTTACCACTTCTTCTTCCAATTTTTCACATTCCTGATTTTTCTCCTTTATTTCCCTTTTTAGAATATCCTCTATTTTCCTTAATTCTTCTAGTTCAACTTTCAGTTTAATAAGATCTTTTGAGTCTGGTTCTTCTTTTACATATTTGCAGAGAATGTCTTTCTGTTTTCTGGACTCGAGTTTAAGTCTGTCTATTTCCTCCAGGGCACTTCTTAGCTCCCCCTCAATATCTACCTCACATTCTTCATCAGATTCCAGGAGATCATCTTCAAATTCTTCCTTGGCAATTAAGAAAAATTCATAGGTTCCTTCTTCATTGGAGGATTCATCTGAGCTTTCAGATGTACTACTGTCTTGTTGAGCATAAAATGATTTTCTATTGAATCTTTTCCCTTTCTGCCAGTTATTTGTTATGGTTTGCTCTGTTTCTTGAGTCTGATTCTTTGTTTTCTTATGAGGACACTTAGATGCATAGTGCCCAACTCTTCCACGGTTAAAGCATTTAAATGGAAGTTTACCTTTATATTTGTCTAAGCCTCTATCCAATCTTCTGACAAATTTGGCCTCTTCTTCATCAGAGCAAGAGCATATATCTTCTTTTTCTTCTATGTTCTTTTCTGTCTTGAAGGTTGCCTCCCTCACATTTGACTTCCTCTGTGGCAGTCTCATCTCATAGGCTGTTAGGTTTCCAAGTAATTGGTTCATGGTCAGAGTTTCCCAATCAGCTGTTTCTTCTATGGCAAAAACCTTGGGGTTAAAGCTTGATGGTAAAGATCTTAGAATCTTTTGAACAATTACACATTCTTTAATGGTTTCTCCTAGAGCTTTCATGTTATTCACAATTTCTGCAACCCTCAAGAAGAAGCTGGCAATGTCTTCATCATCATTCATTTTTATATTTTCAAACTGAGCTCTATAGACTTGTAGTTTGGCTATCTTCACCTTTTTTTCTCCCTCATGGATGCTTTCTAATGTATCCCATATTTCTTTGGCAATATTGTTGTGCATTACTTTGATAAATTCTGCCTCACAGAGTCCACTTAAGAGAGCATTCATGGCTTTTGCATTAGCTACAAAATCTAATTTGGCATCTTTCTCTGAGTTAGACTCATTTGGGGCATATCCCAATTCCACAGCAGCCCAAACTTCTATTCCTAGAGACATTATGTACGTCCTCATTCTTATTTTCCAGAATGCATAATTTGTACGGGTGAACAAAGGGGCTTTATTTGTTGAGCATCCTTCTAGACTAGCCATCCTGGGGACCTAGGATCTCCTTCCAGTTGTTAAATTGATATAGAAGGAACCTGCTCTGTTACCAATTGTTGAGCCCTTAGTTAAACTGAGGGGGGGGGGTGAATCAGTTTAATGCAGTCACGTTCTTATTAAACTTTCCTTTAAACTTATTTACACCTTCATTTCATGATCAACTTATTACATAATGTAACATCAATCTTAATATGTGAGCAGCAAGTATTAAGCAGATTAGATACACCATATCAACACATAAACATCATGCACATAGACAACAGATATAAGTGGAAACCCATAAGGGAGAAAACCACATCTTATTATTGTTGTGATGCAAAGTGTGGCTCAACTCCCTCTCAGTCTTGGAAGTCTTGACTGCTTTCTCCAGAGTTCTAAACCTACAAGAGGCTCCTACTCTCAATTCCTGCAGCTGCAGCCTTGCAAGGAAGCTCCAACTTCCATCTATTTGTATAAAGCCTCAACTCACAGGAGGCCCTACTCTAATTCTCGTAAGCTACAACCTGCAAGCGGAAGCTCCACCCCATCTGTCATAGCGGCAACCTGCAGGAGGTCTCTACTCTCACCCAACTGATAACCGACATCTATCAAGCTACAACTTGACAGGAAGCACCAACTTCCTCATTTTTTCATTAAAAAAACACATACTGATTTACTCGGATATCACCTTTGTTTTTTTCCTTCTTTCATTGTTGTCCACTAACCTTCAGCAATCCATTTTATATCATCTCTAAATCTTCACAACTTCTCTATCTGCTCCTCCTTCTTCTTACCCTCTCTGCCTCATTTCTCCATTCTCTAACCTCTCTATGCATATCTATGTGATATCATTTATAGAGTTCACCTCATGACTGTTTGTATTCCACAGGGAATTCAAAGTGAATGTGTATGACTCTTTGCCTTCCACCTTCTTGTTTTCTTCCCTAGCACATTCAGAAAAAATATAACAATATGTATACATTTTAATATTACAATGGGGTATTTCTTTGCCCACGAAGACTTTCCTTTGCATCACAAATAATATAAAATTAATTAAAACATTTACATTTACATTTGCAACTGATATATCTCATTCAACCCTTTCACTTACCTCAATCAGATGCTTGTTCTGTATGGCCATTTAGCGGAATAGCCATAGGCATACTCTCCTGGCTTATGCATGTAATGCATTTCCCAAATTATGTTCTAACTCTTGCAGCTTTCTTCAACCTTCATGGTTCCAACCATAGCCAAAATCTACTTTGCAGAAACTCTGTCTTCACTTTTATGTCACCATAATTTGCAATCATGAATTTCAAATCAGATTTTAAATTATTTTACCTGCGAGATCCCTGAATGATCTTGTTCTTCACTCATTTAGTTCTGCAAGTCTCTGTTCACTACAATTGTGTGTCTGCTACATATATAACTGATTTACAAGTTTAACCCCAAATAATTTTAAATTTGGGCAATGTCACAATAATAATGCGGAATCTTATTTCACTTATGGTTGTAAAAACCACCTCTCAATCCAGCTCAAATTCCCAATCTGGAAAATTCAAATTAATGCTGAAGTTTTTCCATCAAAGGTTAAAATCTATGTTATAACCAAATAATGCAAGTTCACTTGCAGAAGCATCTTTCAATAAACTTGATGGTTTATAAAAGGCAACACTACCAACTTCAAATTCTCCTTGCAGAAGCTTTTTCCTAACCAGTGGTCAAAACTTTATTTAAACCCACTTTTGTAACTTCATGTGCGAAGGTTTCCTTTTAAAACTTATGGTTTGAAACCATATTAAAACCCATTGCATGCATATTCGAATTAACATTCGAATAGTCCAAAGCTATAAACTTCGTTCTCAGCTTATAATTCTTGAATGCATATGAAATGCACACACCCATTTACTTTCTAAACTGGGCAAATTTAAATTAATGTGGAAGCTTCCCTTTCAACACTTGGGGTTTAAAACTTTATAATAAACCTTCCTCACGAAATTGAAATCAACATTTCATCCACGCATTATATACCCAAATATAATGGTCAACATGCTCTCATTAATCCGAATACTATTCGGACCCACATTTCTTTATGATATATATATCGACCTCATTAGCATTCATGCTCTACATGAAATATCGCTTTGACTTAACTCAAGGTGCCAACACATATTAATATCCATATTTAATATATCAACTCCTTTGAAAACTCAAACATAACTAGTTATTCGGGCCCACACTTATATACATCGACCATATTAGCAATGGTCACATTACTTCACACTTTCGCGGAGTTTCATCAACCAAATTTATGCATTTCAAACTTTATTAAATCTCGACTTTGATTTAATACAAAAACCCAACAAACAATGAGGTCCGCTTGGTCCCACAGCTTGGTTAACATACCTTGCTTATCGTTTATGCAACTTGACTTATAATTCAATGAACAACCTGCTCTCGCGCTCCAACGATACCTTGGGCGCACATCCAACGGATATCACGCAATATCGCGCAATTAAAATGCACGAGTTTTAAACTTCAAAATTTACGCGATGAAAATGGTTTTATCATTACCGCCTTTGTCACGTGTCGAACGAAGACTAATATCATGTTCGACAAGCGAAAACTACTTACCACTTGAGAGGCCACGCGATACCACCAGTTTGAAATTGAAAACCGTCTTCACTATTCACTGCTTCATTGTTCCATCTAACCGCTTGTTCAAGGTTCCACCCCTTTAAAAGTCATTCCTCATGCGTGTTTTAACTCTGCGCTTCCATTCATTTCGCATTCGATCTGTGTTCTATTTACTTGGTAAAACATCTGAGCCTTGCCACTTCACAGTTTATTATATGTCTTGACTACTGATTCTGTCTTTAACTACACCATCGCTTCTTTTCTTTGACATGTATGTTGATTCATTGCTCCTCTTTTCAAGACTGCGCGAAACTCCTTAGGGGGTTCTCAATCTCTCCACTTTTGTGAAACCAAAGTTTCCAAAACTGTTTCAACGGAGCTCAAAATCATTACTTGAACCAATTTACAGAGATTGATTTCAAAACAAATTCAATTCCTCTACTCTTCTTCACTGTGATATTTAATGACACAAAAGAACGTAATTATCTCTTGAATACATTATAAAATGAAATCCCGCCAACAACTGCCTTACAAGGTTTATGGAAATGGTATTCAATAACATCAACCTACCCTGAATCAATACCAATTCATCCATTTACACAGAATCGATATACAACCAAATCACACGGAATTCAGAACAATTCTTCATTTATACATATGAGCTCAATTACAAACCCTTCTTGGTTCTGGCCAGATATTCAAATCAATGGCCCTTCTACCTCACTACTCTGTCTCCTAAAACTGAAGCCTCACACACTCTGCAGCTCTCTTTGCTTCCTCTGCTTCTTCTTGGTGTCTGAGCTGCCTCTTTTTTTTTTGCTGCCCTTGTTGCCTCTGCTCCTTGTCTGTCTCCTTTGCCTTATTCCTAGTTCTTCTTTGTGATAGTTCAGGTGCAGCTCCTTTCTTCTCCTTTTCCATCAATGACAATATTTCCAACGCTTCGCAGCATAATCCCTCTCAATGTCTACATATTTAATATGGTAATCCACAATTTCTGTAAGTTTAGAAAGTTTAAGATGGCTGGAGATGTTTTATGTAGAATGGAGAAGATGAGTTGCAGTCAATTGATGGGCATGGTGCGTCAATTACATTTGGAAAAAATAATTGACCTAGCTTTGTAGAGGAAATATAGTTTTATTTTAGTGTTGTTAATTTTTTAGAGGTTTCAGTATGTCGACTGTTGATCCAAAGGACCAAAAAAGTTGGATCGATTAAATTAAAGAAAATTGGGAATAGGCATAAAAGTTCTTTCAAACTTCTAATTTTTTTTAACAGTCAATGAAAATTGTAGATAGCTATTTCAATTAAAAACATAGATAGTTATATCATTTTTTTAAGGGAAATCTGAGAATGAAATTGCCATGAATGATGTCCACCCAGGCACATAAATGATTCTAAATTAAATTTTATGATAACAGTTAAAAAAAATGCATAAGTTATCTAATTTAAAAATAAAAAATAAAAAATAAAAATAAAATAAATAAATTTCAACGATGACAAAACAAACATTGTATAAATTTTAATAAGCACAAGAAAAACGAACATGTTTCTTCAAATAGAGTTTAATGGGATAATTTCAATGATAGTCAATGCAAGGAATGTCTGGAATCTCTTTGGTTGTTTGGTTGTAAATTCATGTTACTTAAATGAGTATGAGGAGGACTACTAGAAAAACAAGCCTTTTCTCCTGCTTCCCTGGGTTGTAGATTAAGCTAAATATGCTCCTTGGGTGCAACAACTAATGGTTCCAAGTTTAACAAGTCATTCATCAGCTTTGCGATTTTGTGAAATGAATTGCCTCCAAGGATAGAGTATGGATCTCTGAATTAGTAATTGCACGAGATCTAGCCACAAAGTGAACACAGATTCTGATAGACACCAAACTTTGAGTTTAGGCTTGAGAAGACAACTTAAATACCAAATCTGTATCATATAATTTGGATGAACCTTCCCTGAAGTTTCAACTGCAATCCACCTTTCTATACCTCCCATCACATGTTCCCATAGGTGGAAATAAATGCATAAAGAGCTCTATCAATTGAGAGACTTCTTGACAAACTTTTTAGGCTTTCTGATAGTTATGGACAGGAAGAATACTGAAAATTTCTTTTTACTGTCGAAGTATCCGCAAGTAACTGGAATGGGTGTTTTCTGGGTTTCTGCATCTGATTTTTGTGATATGAGTATTTTTTCCTTGCTTCCTTTGGAGGAGGGGAAGATACTCGCCCTCATCAAGAACTGCACATAAAGGCCCAACTTTGTTATTTGAAGCAGTGTCAGCTACTTTAACAAAATAATTGAAGCTGCAAAGTTGAAGCCAAAGTAAAAAAAACCCTCCACTGTGGAAATTCGTGAGAAGGATGGAGTATAATCCTTCTTTAGATATTCCAACAGATATACCCAGAAATAGGTATTGATGCACATAGAGCAAGTTCTAATCGGGAAAGTTCTAGGAGCATGGCTAAAAACCAAAGCAGTAGGTTGTTGGAAACAAAGGCAAGGGATGTTGCCTCTAAAAAGTATGGCCCAACCCTGCATGTCAAGGAAGGGGTTTTCTGCATTCCACTTTGAAAGTTCGAATTAAAGGAAGACAAAGACTTTGTTTTCAGAAATGGACCTTGGTTTATGGGCCCATGTGGCCTGTACTTAAATAGATGGCCATTTGAATTTGATATGATTACTCTGTTCAAATTGGAAGTTAATGATATTGTTATTTATAGAATCCAGAGAAAGAAAACGTGTTCATTCGACTTCAGGATGTTTCTCAGTTTTCATCTCTCCAAACTTATGCTCAGTCTCTTTTCTTGTTTCCACGTGCATCTATTATGAAAGATCATTAGCTATCTCAATTAGTTTACAACTTTTGCTTGGAGAGGTATGCAACAATGGAAATGAATTGTTTGTATTGACTCCAACCAGTTATGATGCCCCCAATCTCATTAACGCAAAGCATAATGATTGATTAGTGTGCTCCCTTGCTGCTAGGAAATGTCCAAAGCAAGTTGACTTCAACTTGAACTTACACATGGTTTGTTGATGCAAGAACAATTTTGGATCCAAAAACCATTGGAAATCTGGTATCTAACCTGAGAATTTTGAGAAGAATATACTCATTGATGCAATAGATAGCCTCATCAAGCACTGTTACATGTAGTCTTTATACCACTCACTAACTATCACAATGTCTAATCTCATCTGTGCACTCCATAAAGTGTTAAAGGGTCATTGTTTCACTGTTGATGGTGGAAATAGGCCCAAAGCTACTACCCTCATCTTTGTCATAACTGAGTCATATAGACATAAGAGAACAGGGTAACCTACTGTAATTTGAGGGGCTTTATATGCTGATTAAACTTTGGTCATCAAAATACTCAATAAAACAATTATGAAAGGATAGGTATAATTCATGAGAAGGATCGAGTATAATCCTTCTTTAGATCTTCCAATAGATCTACCTAGAAAGAAGGTATTGATGAACATAGAGAAAGTGCTAATTGAGAAATTTCCAAGAGCATGGCTAAAAACCAATGCGGTAGGTTGCTGGAAACAAAGGCAAGGGATGTTGCCTCTCAAAGGTATGGTCCAACCCTGCATGTCAGGGAAGGGGTTTTCTGCATTCCACTTTGAAAGTTTGAATTAAAGGAAGACCAAGACTTTATTTTCAGAAATGGACCTTGGTTTCTAGGCCCATGTGGCCTATACTTAAACATATGGCCATTTGAATTTGATATGATTATGCTGTTCAAATTGCAAGTTAATGATATTGTTATTTATAGAATCCAAAGAAAGAAAACATGTTCTTTCGACTTCAGGATGTTTCCCAGTTTTCATCTCTCCAACCTTATGCTCAGCCTATTTTCTTGTTTCCATGTGCAACTATTATGGAAGATCATTAGTTATCTAAGTCAGTTTGCAAATTTTGCTTGGAGAGGTATGCAACGCTGAAAATGAATTGTTTGTATTGGCTCCAACTAGTTATAATGCCCCTAACCTCATCAAAGCAGAGCATAATGATTGATTAGTGTGCTCCCTTGCTGCTAGGAAATGTCCAAAGCAAGTTGACTTCTCCTTGAACTTAGATATGGTTTGTTGATGCAGGAACATGTTTTGATCCAAAAACCATTGGAAATCTAGTATCTAACTTGAGAAGTTTTAGAAGAATATACTCATTGATGCAATAAATAGCCTCATCAAGCATTATTGCATGTAGTCTTTATAAGATCACTCACTATCTATCACAATGTCTAATCTCATATGTGCACTCCATAAAGTGTTAAAGGGTCATTGTTTCACTGTTATTTGACGGTGAAAATAGGCCCAAACCTACTACCCTCATCTTCGTCATAACTTAGTCATATATACATAAGAAAATAGGGTACCCTACTGTAATTTGAGGGGATTTATATGTTGATTAAACTCTGCCCATCAAAATACTCAATAAAACAATTTTGAAAGGATAGGTATATCGTGAGCATGCAGAACAACATAAATTAAGACATGAATGGGGGAAGAGACTACTTACATTGTATTTAGGGAGGAACGTGTGGAGATAATCTCTTATTCTGAAGGTGGTATTGAAAATTACATTTTGCATGAAACTAAGGTAGAGGCTAATGTTTATTTCATCACTAACTGTGATGGGATGGGGACTTTCTCTGTTAGAAGATATATATTAGCAGGATCAATATTGGAAGGAGATTTTCACACTTTGGTTTTTCCTTGGTTCTCCTCCAAACAATTGTAAATATTTTGGCACAACCAGTCTAGCATAGCAGTCATGGGGATTTATGATGAGATGGGTTGTCCTGGAAATTTGGATCTGCTTTCTATTCCTCTTGAAGGATATTCAATGTGTGAAAATGACGGTGAGGTTATGCATGATATTGGACTTAGTGAGCATGACATTGATGTGGATGAGCTTGAGAAGCAGATGTGGAAGGATCGCATCTTGCTTAGGCATATTAAGGAGCAACGGAAGGGAAATTATTACAGCGACACAACAAAACAGAGACAGTCACAAGAACAAGCCCGAAGGAAAAGATCTCTCGGGGACATGATGGTTTTGCAAACCTGTAAATGGGATGTCGACCTACAATCATGAGGCGGCAATATAAAACTAGGTCGGGGAGATTTGTGGGCATTTTTCGCTTACTGTCACCTACAATATAGTGAATAATGACACAACAGGTAAAGATGTGAAAGGTACAAATGGGTGGGTCGTCACACAACACAAAAAAAGAATAGTAAATAAAAGCTATAAATAAAACACATAAAGAGTAGTAAATAAAAGCTAGAAAGAAAAACTGAAACACGGAAATACAAATCCAATAGGAAAAGAAATATGATCATTATGACCACAATTTTTGGAAGTTGTTGGTCGTGCAGGTCCTGAACCCAAACATTGTTGGTCGTGTGGTCATGAAGAATAATGGAGAAATTAAATACAACCACTTTCTCAGCCATTTCCCTCAGCCATTTCCGTGAGCCACCGCGAGCCGCTGCAAGTTAGGGTAAAATAATTTCGTGAGCGCGGCGGAGGTTAGCGTAGAACCCAAGCAGAGCAATAGGGTGACATGATCCGATGACCGCGGGCATCTGCACAGGTGTGCACTAACGATATTCAGGCCACGTGTGTTCCATTAGTAACAAGTGTCAATAGCAGAAAAGATATGTTGACTAAAATTTTTTTCCCTCATTCAAAAGAAAAGGATTGTCGGCCTAATTAAATCTAATAAAATGTTTATTTTTGTCTTACCACTATCTTTAAATTAATAACGATGTGCTACATCCGAACAACTAAATTGTCAACGATGTGCCACATTTGAAAAACTATGTGCAATGATGAAACCTAATGCCCATTATATTTCAGCCATTATAAAAACATATGCCACCATTACAAAATATTACAACGATAATTTTGCACGAATAACAATAACAATAAGTTAAAGGAAAACTAATGTTTTGTGTAGACCTTTGTCTTTGAATATAAAATTGGGAGTGCAGAGGAGGCACAATGAAAGCTTCCTCCACACCTCTGCACTCTGCACAATGAAATCTTCCTTAACACTCCGAGGAAACTTGATAACACATTGAAAGCTTTGTTCACAATTAGTGGGTAAACTATCTTACTACATTTATGAAATTTATCAGAATTTCATCGTTTGAGTCAAGTCTTTAACTTTTAGTGAAAAAATGCATTAAGTAGTCAACATTTCGACAACCAAGGGAAAAATTGAGCTTGACATTTGGTTTTTATGGTTACCAAAAAAATGTATCCTCGTTTTCCAATGTTTCACTTGGAACTTGAACTTAGGGCCTCTACTAATTTCCATAAACAATTTCAATGTTTTCTTGCTCTCAAATAGTTTCGTGAATTTTTTGTTTTCAAGTAGCATTTCACCGTTCATTTGCCCCTTGGATTATCTTTTAAACACACATGTTTCACTTCTCTATTTATATTTTCACTTATAATGACGATTGATACAGATTTATGCAGGAATAAAATGGAATAAAGGTTTAAAAAAACATAGAGTTACAATGAAAACTGAACTTCAATTAATTGATAACAAAATATTGAAAATTGTTTGCATGCATAGTGGAAATAAACTAGCTCGGGCGATGGTAGCTTATCTTTGAGTAGAGATGTGGCGACTACATGCCTTTGAACTATGTTACAATGAGGCCCGCGGACCTTTTTATTATTGATAAATAAGGGAAAACCCTAAACATCCAAAACCCTAACCCTAGGAGACGAAGCGCCAAAATTTTGTGGGCCTCGTTAGGGTTAGTTGGTATACCAACTTTCTCAGGTCGTAACTTTGGCATATGATCTCCATTTGACGCGTACAACACCTCGTTAGAAAAATCTATCTGAGGGCTACTACTTTCAACTGCAAACTTGTGTCACAAGTTACATATTTGTCTGTTAAAAAAAACAAAAACAAAAAACAAAAAACAAAAACGTCGTTTAGGGCCTCAAAACGAATTTGGAAGTAACTTTCTCGGGTCGTAACTTTGGCATATGATCTCCATTTGACGCGTACAACACCTCGTTAGAAAAATCTATCTGAGGACTACTACTTTCAACTGCAAACTTGTGTCACAAGTTACATATTTGTCTGTTTATTAAAAAAAAAAAAAAAAAAAAAAACGTCGTTTAGGGCCTCAAAACGAATTTGGAAATTCAAGACCAGAAAATCTGCCAAAAATAGTAAATTGTGCTACAATTAAGGAAACTCAACGAAATAGTGTTGGGGGTCCAAGTGGAATAGGTGGGTGGCCACCAATATCCACCTGGATCAACGACATTCTATATTATTTTCAACCATTGTTAGATGATGAAAATATTTTCTATCAATTTGAACCATCATTCTCCTCCTAAAAATGAAGTACCTTCACCGTGAGTTTGCCCCTTCTTTTACTTTTGAAAAAAAGAGATATTGTACTTCGCTACTCATGTTTTCATTTATAGAGATCATATTCATTATTAAATTTTTGTTACTATTAGATGAGGAATAAAATGCCATTGATTTGAACTATTATGTTAATCCTAAAATAGAAGTACCGATCAAACGCTAATTTGTAACTTCATTTACTTTTTAAACCATGAATTTATGCTTACCAACTCATGTTATCACTTCTGTTATGAATTTATGTTTGGGCCCCACACAATGTTGTTCGACCCCACAAAGTCAAATAAATTACAATAATATTCAAATCCACATGTTCAGAAGGCGATTGGAGGTGTGGAAGTGCGAACACCCCTCTCGCTTATGTAAAGGACCCGGGTAGAGCCCACAAAGTCAAATAAATTACAATAATATTCAAATCCACATGTTCAGAAGGCGATTGGAGGTGTGGAAGTGCGAACACCCCTCTCGCTTATGTAAAGGACCCGGGTAGAGCACTAGCAGTGTCAGTGTTAGGTTAATAGTGTCAATGTGAAAGCACTCACTGATAAAGTAGCCATTTGTATATATATTTTTTGTAAATGATTTGTTAGACATGGATAAATATCGAAAATAAATCGCCCTCCACTCGGGAAATTATGTCACATCAAGGCTTGCCGAGCTAATAGAAAATTAGAAATAATATTTCTAGAAACTATAAATTTATTTTTGAATTTATGGAAAAATATAAATATTCAACATTTTCTCGAAACTTTTATTATTATTATTTATTTTATTTTATTTTTTAAATTATGCTAATTTCTATTATAATGTACAAAATTACAATCATCCTTAAGGGCAGGGGTTGCTGGATTAGCCAACCCCAGTTGGATGAAGACAGTTCAAAAGATAAAAAATTGGGCTACCCTTCAGGGGGAAACCAACCCTTAACGAGTTCAAAAATTCAAAAAATGGGCTGCTCTTCAAGGGGAAACCAACCATTAGCATAAACATGAGTGACATAGTTTGCATGAAGAGATAAATATAGACATAAAAACCATGAAGGAGCATATATGAATTGAAAGAGAGGGGTGCCAAGGGGCCACAACTACTGGTTCTGGGCTTCATTTTTCTCCTGTTGAGGGTTCTCCTCAACTATGAAACAACCATAGTCAAACATGGTCTCGATATCCTTCTTTGAGAGTTGGGGGGTCGGCTCTAGAGTTGAAGTGGAGACCATATCGGTCTGCTTCGCCAAAGCTGAGCGAGCCGCATTGTCTACTTGTGTATCTCTTTTCTAGGAGTCCTCTGATGGGCTACTCCCACCACTGTCCGAGTCTTCTGCCAAGCGTTTGACAAGGAGGCCAATAGATTTTTATGGCAGAGGGGAGGAGGAGCACGATAATGTTGATTTGCGCGGTTGTTTCCTGCTTCCTCAGCCGGAGAGGTAATGCTGCTCCTCCGGAAGGTGAACCGATAGCTGGGCTAAGAGAAATTGGGGGTCGAGAACCTCTGGTTCTTCCACAACAATTGAGATGGACAAAGAGCGCGCAAACAATGCAAGAGTTGGAGGGCGGGAGGGAGTGCCTCTGCCACCTTCTCGTCGGCACCACATTCAGTGTCATCTTGGCATTGAATCATCGGGGTGGAGGGTCTATGGGGTTGGAGAAGAATGCTCAGAGGGAGGCAGGCGAGGAGCAGAGCAGCAGACAGAGGCGTGACAGAGGGCTGTAATATTCACAAATGGGGAAGCAGTAATATATGAACACAATAATGGAAATAGCAACGAATAACATTACACCAAAATGTGTGAAAACCATGGAGCTATTTTATTATGTAAATCAGCAGCAAATAAGTACAATACAACTCAAATAATCAAGGAAAACAAGCCTCCCATGAATACATATGCCAAAGATGGAATGTTGCTACATTGCAGAATGCTCATGAATAAGAACAACGTAGTAATAGAAGGTACACTGCTACTGATAATGTACAATAATATAGATCTACAATTATATGGCTCATACAATGTTGGGAGTGAAGATATATACTCCCAAACACAATTCCAGGATAATTCGGAAAGGATTTTCTGAAATATGCAAAAAGTGCAAAATGTCGGAATGCAGTCCTAGGATTGAATAGCAGCTGCAACTCACTAACTTGATGGAGATGGTTGAAGATGATGCATAAGATGAATAGACCTCCTCCAATGGATCTTCCAAGTGAAAAGTTGATCCTAACACTGAAGATCTCACCCTCCGATCAAACACTGCAACCCCTCACTGCAAATACTCACTGAAATAACGCAGTCAAGGAGAGGTACTGCACTGTAGGTGATGGAAAATATGTTGGCCAAGTGCTAAGATGTGAAATCAGCTCTAGAATCTTCCTCATTGATCTCCCAAAGGAAAGAAAGCTTCCTCCTCTGAAAAACAAGCTCCGGAAGTGGTGTTATCAACCCTCCACTGCAACACCCTGCAACACAACCTAACTCTAAACAGAAACTGCGTTGTAGCTGAAGGAGGTAGCTTGGCCTCAAGCCTGAATGTGGAGAAATGAAGTGCAAACTCCCTCAAGAGGCCTCTCAAGAAAGGAGATGGAATTCCTAAACAAGAATACCTTGTGCTAAGCAGCACAACAATCTCAACTAAACAATTCAAGAATGCACAATAGTCATGCAGACCACAAATCAAATAATCAATAATATGTCTTGCTATGGCTACATTTCTCTCCTTATAAACAAGTGTGAGCCTTCTTACCTTGGGCCCCACACATTAGGGTTTCCTCCACCAAGGAATCTTCCTCCCACTATCACTGCGTTGTCTCCATAGATGATCTCCACCATTCATTCCAACGCTGTTGACTTGGTCAAACTTGACCTTGTCCACATGTATTTGCCCCTGTTCACACATGAGGGTGCAAAATCCAACTATTATTATGATCCATTTTCACATCATGAGGGATTTTATTCCTATTTTAGAAATGTATGGGCCTCCTTACCCATTTATTCATCTCCTAAGTGTCAAAAATAAAAAAATCAATATTCCAATTAGGTGCATGCTAATTTTGGAATATTACACATTGAATCAACGAGGTGGGGGTCTACAAGATTGGAGAAGAATGCTCAGAGGGAGGCAGGCGAGGAGCAGAGCAGCGTGCAGAGGCGTGACATAGGTATGTAGAGAATGAAATTCGAAAGCGCAAATGAGATTGACAGAAGCCATCAACCATAAATGGCCAACTTGCAGGAGCAGAGGTCAAGGGGGAGGAATGAATGCCGTGAAGTGAATGGCCAACTTGCAAGAGCGTCCTCCCATGTACAACATATTTAAGGTTTTCACGCAGGAGGCAGGCGCTACCGTATCGTGTGTCCAAGTGCCCCTGCATTGAATCACCAAGTAGCCACCTGTATTAAACTCGTCAATCACCCGCATCTGAGGTTCTCGAAGCTTTAATTAAAATTACTAAAAAATCACAAAAACTCGAAAAACTAATCGGAAAAAAATAAATAATAAATAAATACTATAATCCTTAGAAATGACAAAGAATTTACTCACCGATCTTTAAAAAAATAAAAAAAAATCATATACAATGGCACCATAAAAATCAACTTCTAATAATAACTCAATTATATATTTCTACAATATTTAATTAGAATATAACACATGGCTATTTCTTTATAAGCCAAAATGACCCTTATTGTTAAATTACAATGCAACGTAGGAAAGCTAAGGAAAGACTAAATATCTGCCGTTTATTTTCCATTCCTCTCCAAATTTTATTTCTCTTACATGATTTTTTTTATATTACCTTATATCTATCATTTTTTTTAACCCTTAATAAACCATTTTTAATTACTAAATTCTATATGTAAGTACTTAATAAACCATTATTAATTACTAAATTCTATATGCAAGTTTTGGATCAGTGAAGCTCCCTATGGCCAGGAAAATTTAGAAATCCCCTCCTTCCAGCGTCCTAATGTGACCCTGGCCAAGTGGGAACACTACACATTACCACCGTCGGATCTTGGCTCCAACGGACGGTCAGGTATTGTTCAAGGATTACATACCAAATTTGGGGCCTCGTGGAAACCCTAGACTTACTTTCTTATCTCCCCTCACAAGGTTTAGTTCTTATTTGACGGGTTTTGCATTTTCCAGGGCACAGCGGCAGACGAGGGTTTCGCATTTTCCAGGGAAGAGGGGTCGAGTTGCAGGAGCATAGGAAGGCAGGAGCTGTTCGGCGGCCATGGTTTTGAAGTAAGTGGATGCCATTATCATGTATTTTTGATCTAGCAAGAATTGGCTACATAATGTTCTAAACTGGTCTATGCTGGATATTTTGCCTGTTTACTCAGATAATAGATTAAGTGAAATTTGGTCTGGAACAGTATCTCACGTATAATGACATTCTTCCTAATAAAGACAACAAATGTGCCCTCACCAAGCAGAGAAACGGCGCTGCCCTATTTCTTATTGCCTTTGAAAAAAATGAAAATGAGATGCCCGAGGATAGGGTAAGAACATACCAGAGTGAGTGGATTTAATGCTTATAAATCAGAGCATTGCTCAATGAGGTCCGAAGCGAAGATATTCAGTCCCGTTCTCTTTGTCTGTGGTCCTCGCCCTGTAATTCAATACCAAAGCAAAGATCAGCCATCGAATTCCATCACATGCAAATGGGGATGAATTTTCATTGCCTTCCCATACTAAGATGTTGTGCACACAGTAAGTGGATTGCTCATCTCGCATCATATGTTGTAATTCACCTTATGCACAATGGCATTCTTCCTAGGAAAAACAACGAGCATGATCATTCTTTGCATGATCTTGTCCTTCAGAAACACCGAAAGCTAACAATTTAACGAAAATATTTTATGGCCAGTGGGTTAGATCCAAGAAACACGAGCCTTCATTAGATCGCTTGTTGATGGCTCAAAACACCTTAGGAACGCGTAGAAACTTTTCGAAATACTCATACAATGAGTGAAATGCTACCAAGGCTAAAACAATCCCAAAGTTGACTGAAAATGTTATATAAATGATTTTTGGAGGAATTCCTGGCTGTGTTTTCTGGTTCATCAGGAATGCAATGTCTTGTTCAAATATGTATTTTATATTCTGGGAAAAATCTAGAGGAAAAGGAGAGTTGATAGCAACGTTTATGACACTATAGTGTAGACATTCAATTTCAGAGTGGTGAGGTGCATTGATGCAATGAATCAGGGTTATAGAATATTATAACCTTTCTTTTTGTGTACTCTTCAATTGGGTGCAACACAAATTGTCAGCTGTCTAATCCCTCGTCAACGCGATCTCCAGTTTGCAGTTATAGTTGGGGTATCTGTAAATTGTTTACAAACTTTCATATAAGAGTTTTTGTGTTTGTGAAATGGTGAACTTTTCACTTTTTTGTAATTTTTTTGATGATCATAAGCTAAAGTTTAGTTTTTGGGCCATGTTATGTTTAGATTCAGTATTGATCATAAGTTTATATGGTGGGAGAGACATGTCAGCTGTCCTCTTTCTAAGGCTGTTTTGCTGTAAAAAATGCTGATTTACGGAAGTTCTATTGCGGGTTTGCTGTTGATTTATATTGTGTGGCCCTTTCGGTTTCTAAAGAATTTTTGCGTGTACTTGCCCCCTATTTTTATTACCTTACTATACCATATTTCAGCAGGTATACTGTATTATTTATTTGTTGATGGTTTGTTTCCATTTTTTTAATTTTATTGTATTTTCCACTTGTCTAAATTTTTCTTTCTTTGTCTTTTCTGTCCATCCTTTTAAGGAGTTTCCTTTGACACTCCTGCATTGCCAGTATTTCCTGATATACTCAGTCCTATCAACCAGTGTTAGTCATCTGTAGAAATTAATAGGAATCTTTTCTTTCTTCCATTCTTTATATTATCTTTATACATATAATGTTGTGTGTTTGCACTTTCCGTGCAGATTTTCCAATGGACCACAGGATAAAATTTATCTGGTTCTCCTAACAATTTTTAACTTTTGTTTCATAGATAGCCTGTTCATCTCATACTTTTCTTTCTTCTGTCTCTCTCCAATATCTGCAGGACAGAAATTTGCCGCTTCAGCGGTGCAAAGATCTACCCTGGCAAGGGTATCAGGTTCATACGATCGGATTCCCAGGTTGGTAGATATTTTTTAATCTCACGCATGCCATGATATTGTGAATAAATCATTCAAGAAAATATTGTATGCTTATATTAAGTGGATTGATGATATTTTGCAAACTCTGCATGGTGGATTAGGTATAGTCAGCAAACTCTGTTAGTATGCACATTGTTTTATGCATACAATATTGTAGATCAACTATCTAGAGAATGCCAGAATTGTGTTCGACAAGCTGGTGATGTGTATTATCTATGTTAAGCTTATATGGTTCTTTGTGTACGGAAGACTGTCTTCCTATGCTTTATTCTCAAATCTGGTGAAACATCGAATAATTTCAATGTTTAATTATTTTTCCTTGGAAATTTGCAGGTATTCTTGTTTGCCAATTCCAAATGTAAGAGGTATTTCCATAATCGTCTGAAGCCATCCAAGCTTACCTGGACTGCAATGTACCGCAAACAACACAAGAAGGTGAACTGGTCAATTTTATGGCAATGTGCTGCAGATTATTTGTAGTGGATTATTCACTTACCCTCTATTATGCCCATCACCAGGACATTCATGCTGAGCAAGTGAAGAAGAGGAGACGCACAACAAACAAGCCTTATTCTAGGTCTATTGTCGGTGCTTCTTTGGAAGTTATCCAGAAAAAGAGAACGGAGAAGACGGAAGTTAGAGCTGCTGCTCGTGAAGCTGCTCTTAAGTATGAGAAAAACATTGTTTCCTGCTACAATTACATAGATGCCTTCTGCTTGAAATTGCATGGCTGAACATTGAACAATAGCTGAATTTTATTGTGTTCATCAACATCTGAATGCTTGTGTTTTCTTACTTTGTAAGCTCCAATTTCTGATATAGTTTTTCACTATCAAATACCAGGGAAATCAAAGAAAGGATAAAGAAGACTAAAGATGAGAAGAAAGCGAAAAAGGCTGAGACTGTTGCAAAGGGACAGAAAACACAAACAAAGGGTAACTTACCAAAGGGGAACGTTTCCAAAGGTCCCAAACTTGGGGGTGGAGGTGGAAAACGATGAAGAGGCAGATCTGGTTGCTAGTTTTAGTATACCTCCGATGGGAGTTGTTATGGCCACAAGGATTTGACATTTGTTATAGGACTGATGTTTTTAATGATGTTGAGGAATTTCTTCGAGAACCCTTTTCTTAAGATTTTTTCTGAGAACCCTTTACTTTGTAAAATGCTATTTTTGACTGAAAGTTTTATATTAGATTTGAATTTTTGATGCGGTATTATATAAGTCTCATTGATTTCATGTTTTTGTTCTCCGTTGATTCATATAGTAAGTGAAATTGTAACTCTTAAAATTTGGTTTACTTACCCTTTAAAAAAATATATATGCCTTTAATGATTCACCTCTAGAGTAAGGATCACTTCTGAATTAGCACTATTGAAATGGTATTCTATGTTTCCTATTATAATGCTGTTCTGTGATCCTGGTTAGTCTTACCTTTCCAACTGAGAGGCAGTTATTAAACGTTGCTTCTAAAATGGAGAGCAACTAATATCTACATTTATTTGTTTCTAGATGTAATTTGAGGAAAAACATCACTTCAAAGCTTGCAAATGTTTTCCATGGAGCTGATCAGACACATGTATTCTGTGTTAAAGCCTGTCTCTCAGTTTGGCAAATGGCACTTGCAGTCTGATATAGACTTAGAACAAGTGGTATATTTTGCAAATTTTTGAATCCTGATCTCTATGGCCCCTGTGCTTTCTCAACTTCTCCTTGCATGTCCAGCGTTTGAAATTTGCAACTCCACGAGTGAGCACAATTACTCCCTGGTAATAACATTCAGGCTTTTGCCTTTGCCACTCTCAATTTCATGGCTTTCAGTCTGCTTGTATGTATCCTGTTAGTGTCAGTAAAATATTTGTTTCTATGGACAAAAGCTTATCTAATACGTGATCAGGACAATGAAAACTTATCACTGGTGAGGTTGTCTGTTTAGCTGCCCCCAGGGTTAGTGGGATAGATAACACTCAGGCATGCCATCCTAGGCAAAGGTTGTCTGGTCTTTGTTGTGAAGGGCCTGCAGAGTATGCCTTTGCAAGACTTGATACTTGTGGTGAGACAAGTGAGAACTCAGAAAATCCATTATTCCCTAATAGTAATATTTGGGTTTTCTTATTCCTATTGTACACTCAGCACATTTATTTTTTGTAGGGCATTTCTGGGTACTTGGAATGCATTTGGACTAAGTCATCCAAGGTCTGGACTTTGCTCAGTGGCTCTAGTAAAGGGCCAATTCAAGATTGGTGATTTCTTATTGGACTTTGTCCTATGGACCTAGTAAGGGTCAGTTCAACATCAGCGATACCTGATTCTATTCTGGATATCTTTGAACTCATTCATCAGATAACTGCCCTCGAAATCAAGTAAAGGGAAATTTAATGGCGATTTCTCATTTTTCTCAAATGATTGAAAACATTTTTTTTTTAATGGTTGTTAGCTTTTTCAGCAATGTGTCTGCAGTGCATAATTTTTAAGGACTGGCACAAACACATGGAAGTTACAAGAGTCCCACACAGCAGACTCTGAGGGAACCAAATAAACAGATATCCTGGAGGGCATGGAATACAAGAGTTTCTGTCTGAAACTATTTTGTAAGGTTCATCACACTATGGCTATACTGAAGTTCAATGTCCACCTTATAAACAATATTTTATGTATCTGTTTTGTTTGCTATGAGCATTAGTGGGACTCTGCTAATTTTTGAATTATGTCACGGAGACCATCCACACATATTTAGCTGCTTAATTATTTGCCGAAATGATATATACTTTTCAGGCCTCATCCACCCCATTTTTTGGCTTTGTAAGGTTTGGCATATTACTAGAGCTATGGCTTCTTTCACCCTATTCTGTAACGACAGAAATCTGAAGCTTGTTCTCCTGATTTTCCAGAATACCTTTGGGTTAATAGTCTAATGTATGCCAGTTGACGAGGATTGTTTCCAGGGTTGATTTATTGAGAGTCAATCTTCCACCTCTAGATTACCATCTCTGTTGCACCAAAGGTTTATCTCTTCCTCCCTCTTTGATGACAGCCACTTGCAAAACATTCATTCCATAGTCATTAGGTTTTATAAATAAATCAAAATATTTAAATCCTTCCTGAGGGTCTGTACAAATGTGAAGGGAGAGCTGTAGGATATTCCTGATTTAATCCATTTCTAGCATATGCAGAATTTTTTCATGTTGACCGTCATTCATATAGTTAGGAAATATAGGTCTTGTATTTCCTTCATCTTAATTGTATCTCTCTTAGCCCCATCACCCAAAAGCAAAACATCATCAACAAAGTAAACGAGTGAGGTTGATCCACAGATCCACCCGAAGGGATCACTTCCCGCCGGCTCATTAGCAGAGCCTAACCCCAAAAATGTTGAGGAGAATTGACCCCGTGGCCTCCCATTAGCAAGGTGCTTTTAACGATGGGAACTCGATCAATTGAGGCTAACCCTTGGGGCTAAGTTTAGGGCTCTTCCTATTTGTATACTTGTCAAGTTTATAGTTCTTTTTGACTCTATTATAGCTCTGTTGAGACCTTCTGCTCTACAATTAAAAAGAGCCGAGGAGCCACTGGACATACCTACCCAAGGCCTCTTGTAAGCAGGAAAAAAGAATAGGCTGATCCAGTAATTAGAATTGCAAAAGATATCGAGGAAAGACAATTCATTATCTATTTAACCAATTGCACACTGAACCCTATATGGATGAGTAGCCTTAAATAAAGTCAGTTTGCTTGTAGCCTTAAATAAAGTCAGTTCGCTCTGCTATATGCCTTGAAGACCCGATTTCACTACCATTCCTTGTAATTTCTTGGTTTGATGGGTTTGATGTTATACATTCCTTATTGGGCTGCACCTATTCCATCATAGATCTGTTTTTCGGGAAGGATGAAAAATTGTTCTGATGACATAGAATCAACTTAGTGGCTTTTGACCTGCTGTGCGATAATTTTTGCAATGATTTTGTAGCTGCAATTACATAATGGAATGGGTCTGAAATCATCAAAATTTTAGTACTTGTATAATTTTTGGGATTAAAGCCTGAAATGTTGAATTGAAAGCTCTCAAAGTCGTCCTGCCTGCTGTGTATTTTAAATTTTTAACAACTCTTAGTTGGTCTTTGTAAGGAAAGTCATAAAACCCCTGGAAGAATTCTTTTGTCCAGCTAAGTGGCTGAGGGTTCTTATCCTTTTGGAAACAATGTAGAATTGTTTGTAATTCTTCCAAGCCACTGGACATACCTACCGAACGCCTCTTGTAGGCATGAAAAAAGAATATGCTGAGCCATTACTTAGAATTGCAACAAATATTGATGAAAGACAATTCATTATCTAGTTAACTGATTGCACACCAATCCCTATATGATAAGCAGCCTTAAATAAAGCCAGTACGCTCTGCCATCTGCATTGGGAAGACCTATCTTCATTACCATTCCTTGTAATTTCTTGGTTTGATGTTATATATTTCTTCTTGGGCTGCTCCTCTTCCATCATAGATCTGTTTTCCGGGAAGGATGCCAAATTGTTCTGATGACATGGAATCAGCTTACTGGCTTTTGACCCACTGTGCAATAATTTTTGCAATGATTTTGTAGATGCAATTGCATGATGATATGGGTCTGAAATCATCTAAAGTTTTGTACTTGTCTAATTTTTGGGATTAAAGCCTGAAATGTTGAATTGAGGGCTCTCAAAGTCCTGCTTTTGTATTTTAAATTATCAGCAACTCTTAGTTGGTCTTTTTGAAAGAAGTCGTAGAACCGCAGGCAGAATTCTATTGTCCAGCTAAGTGACTGAGGTTTCTTATCCTTTTGGAAACAATGCATAATTGTTTGTAATTCTTACGAGCCACTGGACATACCTACCAAAGGCCTCTTGTAGGCATGAAAAAAGAATAGGCTGAGCCATAATTAGAATTGCAACAGATATTGAGGGAAGACAATTCATTATCTAGTTAACCAATTGCACACTGAACCCTATATAGATAAGTAGCCTTAAATAAAGCCAGTTTGTTCTGTCTTCTGCCTTGGAAGGACCCAACCTCACTACCATTGCTTGTAATTTCTTGGTTTGATGTTATACATTCCTTCTTGGGCTGCTCCTATTCCATCATGGATCTTTTTTTCTGAAAGGATGCCAAATTGTTATAATGACATGGAATCAGCTTAGTGGCTTTTGACCTGCCGTGCAATTATTTTTCCAATGTGTTTTTAGATGCAATTGCATAATGATATGGGACTGAAATCATCAGAAGTTTCATAATAGTCTAATTTTTGGGATTACAGCCTGAAATGTTGAGGCTTTTGACCTGCCGTGCAATTATTTTTCCAATGTTTTTTTAGATGCAATTGCATAATGATATGGGTCTGAAATCTTCAAAAGTTTCATACTTGTCTAATTTTTGGGATTACAGCCTGAAATGTTGAATTGAAAGCTCTCAAAGTCTTGCTTGTGTATTTTAAATTATCAGCAACTCTTAGTTGGTCTTTTTGAAGGGAGTCATGGAACCCCTGGAAGAATTCTATTGTCCAGCTAAGTGGCCAAGGGTTCTTATCCCTTTGGAAACAAGGCAGACTTGTTTGTAATTCTTCCTTTGATATTGGATCCATCAGTGCCTCATTACCCTCCTCACCCATAAAACTGGGGAAATACGTAGTCATCTTTAACTACCTCTCTGGTATTTTTTCTATCATCCTCTTTATAAATTCCCTTAAAATGGACCTTTCCTAAATCTGCAATACCTTAGTATCAGATAGCTGTTGATGTTGAGCCCATGGTTAGCAAAATTATGAAAAAATGCATTCTTGTTTCTTTGTGCAAAAACCTTTTTCGTTATTTAACATGATTTTTCTCCTTCCATTCTAAAGATTTTTGTGTAGCATTGGTTTTTTTCATCTATGCAGCTTGCACAATCCTCTTTGTAAATATCTGCTACACTGGCCTTCATTTCTGTTAGAACTTGACTATTTTTTATAATTTTTTTGTAGGCCCAGGGTAGTACCACATTTTTTTACGTCTTGAATGCTTGTAGATTCTCTTGCAGTGGAATTGTCATGCTTCAACATATATTTGACCATAGAAATGAAAAGTTCTTCCTGTAAAATTCAGTGTCAAATTTTAAAGGTTTTGATGGCTTACTTTTTTCCTTTGCTAACTGAATAAACACTGGGTGAGGGTCTGATTCTGATCCTAATTCCACCCATATTTTGATCCCGATTTGATTTGCTATTATGATTGAGAAATAAAAATTCTATCTAGCTTTGCCATTCTTTCTTCACTAGCTTCTATCTATGACTTGAATACTCGCTTTTATTCTCTCACACGCTTTAAATAGCTGGTTCAAACAAAATCAGCTGAGACATGTGCCTAATTTTAACTATGTCCTATATCTTTGGCTTAACCACCTAGTTCTATGCCCACAGAGGAGTGGTTGCCATGGCAATTTTTGTGTTGTTGCATGCTAAACCTTGCCCAAGTTTTATTGTGAGGTCTTTCTGGACATGATTTTTAAAGCTTTCACCTCTTACCTGTCCACACTTTCGGAATGACAACTTTTTCTCATTCTCACATCCTTTGAAGTTTAGAAGGTTCTTTGATTTTTTTTTTTTTTTTAAAATCGCCACACACTGGTTTTGCCTTTTTGTTATAAATGCCCTACCATTATGTTCGGTATAGCCCCTCTAGCTGTTAAATCTCTATTTTCTGGTGTCAACAATAATTTATTTTAACTGTTCTTATGTAATTTGTTTATATTCGTAAACCATTTTAATTTCATATTTTTAATTTACAAGCTTGGTGGAGGAAGTTCTTGACTGGATTCTTGTGCCCATTTATGTCCTTCAAATGTATGGTGGTTTTTATTTTAAAATTTAATTTTAAATTTTATTCTCTTAAATGTTTTTGGGGAATATTTGCAATAAAAAATGAAAAGGTATAAAAAGGTATATATAGTTGATTTCATAACCTTTTTTCTAAAACCTACTAAACAAAAATAAAGACTACTTTGTGCAATCCAAAGATTGGACCAACAAAGCTCCTTTTGCCAAAAACAGGTTGTGAGTCTCCTTTTTTCATACCGGCCTAAAGGCAAACAAAGGGCCAATCTTGTCATAAAAACAAACTTAGACCTGAACGTCGACAAAAAAATTAGTACCGTTGTTCTCAGGCAATGCCAAATGTTAGAGAAAACATAACGAACAAGTACATGACCATACCCATATAATATTGCTCACGATTGATCCCTACTTTGAAGAAGCATCGAGGGATGATCTTCAAAACAACTTCAACAATGCTTGGCAAATTGTCAATCCAAGATGTCTCGACTTCGGGCATCAACGAACAAGACAGGCCATTCGAAAGATCAGTTTTGACCAAGGTGGCCTTAATGGGATCCTTTGATAAACGAGAAGCCAGGTGAACTCTTAATAGTATAAGAAAGAAAATTGCATGGTCCAAACTTGTACAAACATCTCATGTAACAATCTTATAGATTCTTAAACACCCAACGAGTATTAAGTAGGAAAGAGGATGTTTTAGAGGAAGAGTGGAATATAAATGGTGAGAGTTATGTTACATCAAAGGTTGACCAAAGCTCCATTGTGTAGCATACTTTGTAATCTTTGAAGACACTAACTTGATATAGCAACCAATGCTAGGCCCACCCCAAAAAAGAACCTAGATATTTGATGAATATGGGACTATGTTGCAGGGATCCATTGTAGGTGAGGAATTCATCCAAGAATCTAGTGATATTTTATGAGCAATCACTACGACACTTGAAGCAACACAAATAGTATCCAACCAAGAAATAGCTCCATCAATAGGCCCTTGATCAACACCAACAAAGAGGAGAGAGTCATATACAAAATAGTTGTTAACCATCTTTGAGCCATTTAGGTGCAGAACCTCTAGTTGGACTTGTGATGCAAGCAGTGCCCAACAAATAACCCAAGGCATCCATAATCAAAACATGGAGGTAAGGAGCATGAGGGCACCCTTGATGAATGGGATGACGGTGAGCAATATGTGAGGACAATGAGTTCATTACAACAAAGATCGAAGATTTGCTGAAGATTGTGTTCACCCTAGCCACACACTTGTAGCCAAACCGCAAGCAAGATGGTGTCATTGAGATGAAGGGCCAATTGATCCTATCATGCATTGTCAAAGTCAATCTTCATTGTAAGATACCATTGGCCTATCTCTTGGGTCCACTCCGTAGCTTCATACGCTGAAACTATGTTATCAAGAATGGACCTTCCTTGAACACATCTAGTCTATTTTGATCGAACAACATAATTAGCCACCGATTAAATCCTTGTAGCCAAGGCCTTGGCCATTATTATGTAAGAAACTACGAGCAAGGTAATTAGTTGCAAACCACCAATGGTTGCATTATTGGGGATAAGATTATTCAATGCACAATTAAGCAATAACATGTGATTAGAGGCAAATACCTCAAAGGCTAGGCTACGAAAGTCACCACCATTAGAATCCCACATAGCCTTGTAAAACTCAGTGGGAAAACCATCAAGCCTATGGAACTTGCCATTTTGCACAGAGGTCAAAGTGATGAAGAGCTCATTCCTTGATAAGTCTTAGTGCCATATTTCCCTATCACCATTAATAACTTTGCAAGGGACAATATTGCAAGAAGCATCTTGAGTAGTAGGCACACCATTCGGTAGATTAAAAAGGAGCAAATATACATTGAAACTGAGAGCAAATCATACCATGACCTTGTCATGGATCCTCAACCAAAGAACCATCTCATGATAAAGACCAAGCACTTCATTCGTAATGTCATTTTGTTTATAAGCAACTCGAAATAAAACTTAGACCCCTCATACCCCTTCCAAATCCATTGTAGACGGGAACACACTTTGGCATCTTGAGCCAATTTTACTAAGCTATCTTAAAAAACAACATTATGAATGTCTTGTTAGAGAAAAGTGTGAACTTTTGCCAAACTTTGCCTAGCCACCAACAACTCTTCTACTAACTGATGCAGAAAAATTGCAACTTTACCCAAAACACAGACCTGTGTGTTATGGGCCCACAAAATCTTCCAAAACGAAAAAGCGGATTACAATATAAAGTTTCATCACACATCGCATTTCCAAGACTTATCGCAATTTGGCTAGTTTCCAAACTCTGCAATTCGCAACACAACATTTCGCATATCGAAATGTATATCATTTAATCGAATGTGATATGCGATGACTATATCGCATCACAATATCGCAACTTCCACTTCTTGTCACGATTTTGTGGATTTAATGATCCCTTCATCACACTTCCTAGGCTTCTCTTGCCGATTGCGATATAGGATGGAAAACTATAGTTGACATGTGGAATTTGAAGTGTTGTGCAACGCTTCAATAAAAATACAAATTCTTGCAGTGTTCAATTAATCACCAGTCCGCGTGAGTGTAAAGTGACCCCACGATGCAAATAAACATAGGGTGTAGATAGGAATGGTAGGAATAAACACACACAAGGCACATTAACATCTTTACGCACACATATTTCTTTTTATTATTATTACAGAAAAAACTAACCATTACATATGGCTCATATGGCATGGCGGCCTCGACTTGGTCTTACATTGATACTGGCCCCCTTTCTACAAATGCATGAAGACTATATTTCATAACAATGGATAAAAGAGGATTGGATCATTTTAGATCCTATCTTTCCTCATAATATCGCTAAGATCACTTAACCAAATTACAACAAACTCTATCAATAATGCAAATTTAACGATTTTTTTTTTTTTTTTTGGCCACATCGACTTTGGAAAGTTTGAAAAATTGAATTTGACTTGGGTGGGTTGATGCTCCTGCATCACTAACCATCATCTTGCCCCAACCCCTAATGAACTTCATAGTCATACATAGTGGCCTCCTAACCAAGAATCCATCCCTACATGCCAAGTGGTCATGGAGAAAGGTTCCAAACATCATGAATAATGGCTTGGAAGTCCTCTAACTCTAAATGTCAAACTTCAAGTTTGAAAATTGAAGATAAGATGCATCAATAGTTTGACTTAGAGAAAACAAACTTTGAATTGGAAGATGATTTGATCTAGTCACATCCATTAGAGCCTTCGTTGGGTGAACTAGAAAATACTATTTCCTCTCGAGGGCCATAAAAGCGATCCAATTGAACTTTCATTTTGTGCTATCGCTCCTTATAGTTGGTCCAGTAGAACACCAATCTAGACATGTTCCTATTCAATTAGGATCAAAGATCTAAAGAACATCCTTGCATTGACAACAAACTTGTTTCTCCAAACCACTAATCATTGAACCTCTGCCTCCACTATGGTCCCTATACCACTCCACCATATTAATTCCCTAACACAATCCACTGTATTGCCAGAAGAGAGGAGACCATCCATTCCTCGATCATGGATTAGAGAGTGACCTAGTCATAGTGATCCTCATCATCCATCTTAGAATCAAACATGAAACTTTGCAAGGATGAAGTAAGAACAATCATTGCCCCTCCATTCCATCGAAAATTCTTTGAAGCCCCAAAAGGTCCATTCCAACGATTATCCATTCGATTCCAAAGCTCCAATGTCGTTGGCTCCACTCCTTGCAAGAATACCACATCTAACTATAATCACTGCAACATACCTCTAATAAATTGCTTTCCATTGGGAATCATAGTCCCTTGGATATCCCAAGATAGTGGGTAGTGCTTCATTCTAATGGGAGATGTCCTAAACCAATGTATTGGTTGGCTAATCCCAAATCCCTAAAAAGCCCAACGATCTAGAGTATGAATTATCACATCCTTACAAGATTTCATTTATTGCTAAGGATATGAAGCACTAATTGGCTTGTCATCATGAGCGCGAGAAGAACATTGTTTTTTCTTGTGAGACTTGAATTGAAAACCTTGCTCTATCTCAATATCATTGGACCCTTGATGCACAACAGTGCCCATATTCCTAGGAATAAAAACCTATAGCGACATTGCTCTATCACTAAGGAATTGTTGGAAATATTGTCATTGATGGCAAAGGAGCACAAAGGAGCAGCACCAGAACTATCATTAAGGAAAAGGAGTAGAAAAGCAACAACAATAAGGCAAAGAAGCAGATCAGACAATAATGTAGTAAGAAAGCATAAAAGAGACGCAGAGGAGCAATAGAGAGGCAATGAGCAACATTAGACCATCAACAAAGGCAAAGGAGCAGAGAGGAGCAACTTTAGAATAAAAGGAGCAAAGGTAATTAAGGCAGAAAATGAACAAAGGAGAAAAGACAACAAAAAGGCAAAGGCAACAAAACAACAAAGGCAGAGTCGTGAACGTGCTGGGCATAGTCGTGATCAGTAAGCGGGTAAAGTCGTGAACGGTAAGCGAGGAAAGTCGTGAATGTGGGCAACGTCGTGAACGAGTGAAGTGTTCTACGAACAACAAGAAAGAAACGAATGGGCACAACCAAAGAAGCAAAGTCGACAAATTAGAGTAAAGATACAGCGAAGACCGTTGGATCTGGGCATAGATCAACGACGAAGATTAAATCGCAAACCCAACGATATTTCGCTCTTCGGCGATTTTATTGTTTATGTTTAAAGACATCGCATGTTAAGCTATTTTATTTGCGATGCGAAGCAGATCAGCAAAGGAGCAATGAGGATCGTTAGATCTGGGCGTGACCAACGGTGGAACTTAAATCGCACCTAGCGGTATGTCGCACATCGACGATTTTTGTGTTTAGTGCTAAGACTTCGCACGATAAGTTATTTAAGTTACGATGCGAAATGCAGATGACGACAAGCTAACGTGGCAGATGACATGGCCCCGACTCCACAGATTGCAGGTAATTTATGATGACGTGGAGATGAGGTAGATCTGGCCCACATACTGCACATCGCATATCACAAAAGGTAAGAGATACTTGTTATTGCTATCAGCTAAAAATTGCGAAGTGCGATAAAGAGGAGCGAACGCGATGGAGCTTTAAAGCTAAAGTCTAGATAATTTAAATTCTGACGTGGGACCCGCTCGCATATCGCACATCACAATCGGTGATTCTTACAATTATATAAGACCTCGCAAGTTATATGTTTTAAGGTGCGACGTGCGATAAGGAGTTCGCTGCGATTTGCGAAATTGCAGAACCACAAGTATTGCGAAATCTGTAAATTAGTAAAGTTGCAAAGTGCGATAAAGATGCCTGGATGCGATGTAGTTTCAAAGGAAAAATCCAAAGGATTTCACATCCGTATGTAAACATTTTTCTGTGTTAAATTGCATCAGAGGAGGAAAAGGAGATTATAATGTAAGATCTATGGTATGCCGAAGTGCGAAGTGCGATTTGTGAAGCGGACGTGATGCGACTCAGAGGTGAATATTGATATATTTCAGGTCTAAGGTTTAATGTGTTTGCGTTGGTTCTATGAAGAAAACAATGGAAGCAGAGGTCGACTCGGGTTACAAAGGAAAGGCCTGAACTCTTGAAAAAGGACCCGGAGCTCGTGCATAACCGTGTTATGCGGTTGGGGCTGTGAGTTAAACGGAAATGCTGAACACAAGAAAATGGACTCGGGTAGAGAGACCCGATAGTGCGTACAGATAATGTTGAACGTTGCGGTTAAATATAATAGGCAGAGTCGAGAAAAAGAAGGATATAGTAGCACTGTTTGAAATGTAATAACTGGGTCAAGTCGGGCTAAGACAGTGATGCTTCAACACTATTGGAAATATAACAACATGCAAAGAAGACGAAGGGACAACAGACAGAGAAGACAAGATGAACGGAAAAGCAAGAAGTTGAAAGGGTCAAATTGAAATACTATTGTAACTGTAAATGTAAATTCATTGATTATTTTATATTGTTTGTGATGCAAAGGCAAGTCTCCGTAGGCATAGGAAAAACTCCATGAGCGTTGTAATGATTATTTCTAATGTAATAACCCGAACTGAAGTGTAAGGAATCAAATGGGTGGAAGGCAAAGAGTCGTGCCTATTCACTTCATATTCCCATAGAGAATGCAAACATTCATGAAGTTATCTGTATAAAACAGGTAATATCCATGTGCAAAAGGTTACGAAAATAGAGAGAGAGAGAGAGAGAGAGTGCAACAGAATTGAAGAGAGTTGAAGATTGTTAGAAAGCTGCAGAATGGAAGAGAGCAGAAGAATATAAGAAAGCCGCAGAAGGTTGGAGAGTGAAAGAATAAGAGAGGTCTGATAGAGATGCCATGCATATCAAGTGCTGATATGAAGCATATATGAAGGCTGAAAAGGCAGCAGTGAAGGAGTAAAACAGAGCTGATATCCAGGTAAATCAACATATAATTTTATTGTAGTGTGAGGGAGTTGGTGCTTCCATATCAAGTTTTAGCTTGATAAATGTCCAGCTGTAGCTGGTTGAGGTAGGAGCCTCCTGTGGGTTGTAGCCTGCAGAAAAATACATGGGAGTTGGTGCTTCCATTTCAAGTTGTAACTTAATAGATGTCCAGTTGGAGCTGATTGAGGCAGGATCCTTCTATGGGTTGTAGCCTATAGAAAATAGATGGGAGTTGGAGCTTCCTTACAAGTTGTAGCTTGCAGAATTTGAGGTAGTAGCCTCCTGTAGGTTGGAGCCTACAGAAAATCAGTGGTGAGAGGGAGTTGGAGCTTGCCTTTGCATCACAACAATAATAAGATGTGGTTTTCTACCTTATGGGTTTCCACTTATACCTGCGGTCTATGTGCTTGATGATTATGTGTTAATGTGATGTTTTAATCTGCGTAATTACTTGCTCTACACACATTAAGTTTGTTGATTCATTATGTATTAAGCTGCTTATGAACTGAAGGTGTAATTGAGTTGAATGAAAAGAGTTTTAAATGTCCATGAATGTACTAAAATGATTTACCCCCCGTCTCAGTTTAGCTAAGAGTTCATCAATTGGTATGAGAGTCAGTTCCTTTGGTGTAAGCCTAATAGCTTGAAGGAGATCTGGTTGAGTCATGGACTATCAAAATGTATCCATTGTTGAGTACAAAAAACTTCCCTGAATGGAGAGATAAGGTTAAAACAGATTTAATGGCTTATGAACCTGAGGTATGGAAGCTTATATATGATGGTTACTGCATAGACTCTCCCTCTTTGCAAGAACAACAATGGAATGCCAAGGAAAAATGTGTGATATATAACAGTCTTCATAACAAGGATCTTGATTCAATAATGGATTTAACTTCTGCAAAAGGAATCTGGAATAGATTGCATCTCATGCATGAAGGAGACACTAGTGGATGCATTATCAAGAAGGATAAGATAAACAAGAAGAAGAAGAAAATTTCCTTTCAAAAGGAAAAAAGTTCAATCAAATGAAATACTTGCTAGAGTGAATGGATGTGAGTGCCATGAAGAAATTACAGTTGAGGAGCAATCCAAACTTGACACAGCCTTGACATAGCCTTGACTGAAATAGAAAGATTGAAGAATGAAAACAAAAACCTTAAGATACTGGTGCAAATATGTGATGAGAGAGAATATGAAGATAAGGAAGAAATTGTTGGCCTGAAGGCACAACTTGAAGAAGCAAGGAAAGTAGAAGACATTGTGCTGCAACAAATAAGAGAGAAAAGCCTGGAATGTGGAAGATTGGAAGAAGAGGTGGTAACCCCGAGGATGAAACCAGAGAAGGCCAAATTGAACTAATTATGAATATTCTACAAATGAAAAGCTGTGGACAGTCGGACCAGATTCTAAATGCTTAAAGGTCTCCTCTCATAAAGGCTGGAATAGGCTATGAAGGAGAAACCAATAGGTACAAGGTAGAACATAACAAGAATATCATTTTTTTAAACGCTGTAAAGGATAACGAAGCAACTCAAAATATTCCTACAGAAGTAGAAGCCAACAAGAACATGATTTGTAAAGAAACAAATAGAAACAAGCAACGACATGAAAGGACAGAGAATGAGAGGAAGAAACGGTCAACTGTTAAAGGCTCATATGCTCCTAAGGATGAATTGAACAAATTCGAAAGATGTCAAAGGAGGTTGCTTCCTCCTGTGAGAAGTATCACTTGTTTTGACTGCCACAAACCTAGACATACAATGACATACTGTAAGACAAAGCATATCTAGTCCAACCAACTAAAGATGCATTGAATGAAAAGACTACCTCAAGCAAACAAATGAAGAAGACAGTCTAACACTAGGTACACAAACCATTTCCATGGATACTGTTATGCATGCAATGATTTTGGACATAAACTTGTTGAATGTAAATTATGTTCAAAAGGGAGCACAAAATAGTATACATCAGCTCAAACGTACCTTGGTAAAATAAGATGTAATGTATGCCACAAGATTGGTCACAAAGAAAAAGATTGTAAGTTGCCATATACATTAAAGAACTCTAGACAAATGATGGAATCCAATCAAATTGGACAAAACTGTGAATCAAAAAGAAGTGCAGACATTATGAAGAACCCCAATAAAGTATGGAAGGAAAATAGAAAGGGGGAGCATGTTACTTCAATAACATAATGAATCCATCATAGTCTTAGTGGGAGTTGCTCTAGGAAGCAACACAAATATCCAGCGAATGATAGATAAGAAGCAACATCCCAGGGGGAGAGCAGTTCATAAAAAGTCCCCATAAAAGTAGTCTAAGAGGAGCTCCTTGGAATAAGAACAATTAAAAGTTTAGGAAGGGAAATGACAATTCCTCTGACAGAGAACTATAGAGGAAGAAGGATACCTGAAGCATTCAATAGCCAACAGGTTCATGGAAGAAGTGAAGGCATCAAGTAGCCATGGTGGTAGAGGGAACACCAGCGATGGACATGTAAGCTAAGAAGACAACAACACACTAAGTGATGAATGGTTAAAATCACAAAAAAATATGTTTCGAGCTATAGAACTGGAAATATCCATAGAGGATGATCACACTGTGCATCACACTGTAAGTGTTAACAATGAAACAAAATGAAGAAGGATGAGTAAGATAAATGTTTATCATCATTGTATCATTACATCATTCATCAATAGAAGGTCCCCTTGGAGGAAAGCAATTAAATGAGTGATAAAACTATGAGTTGTCTGCCCTTTTAGATAACAAGTAAAGAAATTGAATATGTATTCTTGAAGATCATTATGTTAGAACAGTTGAATTGTATATAGAGAAACAATGATTCTGGAGCAGTCCTAGAAATGAATATGCAGTGACATTCTTTTAAAAACAGAATGACAGAATAAGAAAAAGGTTAATGATGCCAGAATCAGATTATGTGTATTGATGATTGCTGTTGAGAACAATGGAGAGCTCAATAGTATAAACTATGAAGGTTGTCTTAACTATGGGTGTATGTGCAAGCTGAAGTGAAACTACTGCATGGATTATCAATTGGTATTTGGAACAAGCAACCTGCCTATCAGTAGAATACCAAGTGTTATTAGTGGAGCAATGGTTGTATAGGTCCTCAAGATCAGATTATTATGGCAAAAGTACATCAAGGTAGTATTTCCAACGATTATCATCATTATAGTATATGTGGATTAAGCTCTGGCTGCTTTGATTATTAAAATATATTTTCTGATTGTAAATATTGGAGAATGTTGAGATGCATTATTAAAGCATGGAAAGGTCAATGAAAATGCCAAAGGATCATTATCTTGTTTGCATTTGAAGTGTTTATTGAGCATTAAAGCAATATCTATTCTTGGATATAACTGCATGCCTTCCTTAAGTCAATACGGATATATCTTCAAGGCCTTTTTCTTAAGATCATTCATAAAATCGTGTGAAGTCTGTTTGCTGAGATTTCAATTAAACAACTTGAAGATGTTTTGCTGAAGATCATTATGATAGAACAGTTGAAGTATCTGAAGTATGAAGAGATAGTTGTGTTAATCTTACTATTGAAGCTCAAGAGACTTTTATTGATTCATCTAAAGCCTACTTCAGCAGAAAGGAATTGCTGGTATTTCACCATTGCAGAGAGATTGATCATTGACATACATACCCCCTTATGTCATAAATAAAATTGCATAGTTGATAACTGAGACTGATCAATGCATTGAATGTATCTAGCCTCAAGGGTTTGTTTTGAAAATACTCTGTACAATATTAAAGTCATTTGGTCTCTTAGATTGAAAAATATTGTCTAATCTTACAATAAGTTGTAAGTTCTGGTTTGATTCATTGTTCACATCAGTTTCAAGAAATTTTGGCTTGCAATGTTTATATCTTCAGAAGTCTAGCACATATCACCATTATCAAGCAGTAGGGGACAAAAATACAGAAAATTATATGGTGACATGCCTTCCAACATTCTCATGAGTTTGGGATAGCATCAATTTGTTGTGTATATTCATGCAATCTCAATGATTTTCGAAGTGTTCTCCCAACAAGTCTTATACATCAGTTTGGAGAAGCAAGGTATAAAGACAAAATGAAGAAGGCTTATACATAACTCAGAGAGAATTAATGCAAAGATGGAAACTACACTGAAAAAATGTGTAATGTTGGACATTAGAACGCTCCTCATGTGTTTCAAGACATGGACTAACCGCCTCTCGTGGATCCTTATCTCTGGCGATGTGATTGTTGACTAACACATGCGGGTTTTGGTCTAATGGCAATCATGATTCCCAACATGTAACCCTTTGCCATTGATGTCAAAGGGGGAGGAAAAGCAAGTAAAGGAAGAAAGACACTTCTCAAAATGAAAGGGGGAAGAAAAGCAAGCAAAGGAAGAAAGACACTTTTCAGAATGAAAGGGGGAGGAAGTATTGGAGTGTTGGAGGAAGTGTTTCCATCAATGCCAAAGGGGGAGACTGTTGGAAATATTGTCATTGATGGAAAATGAGCACAAATGAGCAACACCAGAACTATCATTAAGGCAAAGGAGCAGAGAAGCAACAACAATAAGGAAAAGAAACAGATCATACAATAATGTAGTAAGAAAGCATAAAAGAGAGGCAGAGGAGCAACATAGAGGGAATGAGCAACATTAGACCATCAACAAAGGCAAAGGAGCAAAGAGGAGCAAATTTAGAATCAAAGGAGCAAAGGCAGTTAAGGTAGAAAATGAACAAAGGAGCAAAGGCAACAAAAAGGCAAAGGCAGCAAAGAAGCAAAGGCAACAAAGGAAGTTAAGGCAGAAAAGGAGCAAAGGCAGCAAAACAACAAAGGTAGAGTTGTGAACGTACTGGGCAGAGTCGTGAACGATAAGCGTGTCAAGTCGTGAACGGTAAGCAGGGAAAGTCGTGAACGTGAGCAAAGTCGTGAACGAGTCAAGTGTTCTACGAACAACAAGGAAGAAACAAACGGGCACAACTAAAGAAGCAAAGTCAGCAAACCGGAGTAAAGATACAACGAGGACCGTTGGATCTGGGCATAGATCAATGACGGAGATTAAATCGCAAACCTAGCAATATTTCGCACTTTGACGATTTTATTGTTTATGTTTAAAGACACCGCTTGGTAAGCTATTTTATTTGCGATGCGAAGTAGATCAACAAAGGAGCAGTGAGGATCGTTAGATTTGGGCGAGATTAACAGTGGATCTTAAATTGCACCCAGCGGTATATCACACATCAATGATTTTTGTGTTTAGTGCTAGGACTTCGCACGATAAGTTATTTAAGTTGCGATGCAAAGTGCGGGAGGCGACAAGATGACGTGGCATTGACGTGGAAAGCTGACGTGGCCCCGATCCCACAGATCGTAGGTAATTTTTGATGACGTGGCTGGGTGACATGGTATGATGACGTGGATCTGGCTCATATAACGCACATCGCATATCGCAAAGGGTAAGAGATACTTGTTATTGCTATAAGCTAAAACTTGCGAAGTGAAATAAAGAGGAGCGGGCACGATGGAGCTTCAAAGCTAAATTCTAGATAATTTAAAGTTCGACGTGGGACCCACTTGCATACCGCTCATGGCAATCGACGATTCTTACAGTTATATGTTAAGACTTCGCAAGTTATATGTTTTAAGGTGCGATGTGCGATAAGGAGTTTGTTGCGTTTTGCAAAATCGCAAAATCACAAGTATTGCGAAATCTGTAAATTGGTAAAGTTGCGAAGTGCAATAAAGAGGCCCAGATGCGATGTAGTTTCAAATGCAAAATCTAAAGGATTTCAAATCCGCATGTAAACCTTTTTCTGTGTTAAATCGTATCGAAGGAGGAAAAAGAGATTATAACGTGAAGATTTGTGAAGCGGACGCGATGCGGCTCAGTGGTGAATATTAATATATTTCAGGTCCAATGTTTAATGTGTTTGCGTTGGTTTTATGAAGAAAGCCATGGAAGCAGAGGTCGACTCGGGTTACAAAGGAAAGGCCCGAACGCATGAAAAAGGACCCAAAGCTCGTGCATAATAGTTTTATGTGGTTGCAGCTGTGAGTTAAATGGAAAGGTTGAACACAAGAGAATGGACACGGGTAGAGAGACCCGACAGTGCGTACAGAGAATGTTGAACGTTGCGGTTAAATATAATAGGCAGAGTCAGGAAAAAGAAGGGTATAGTAGCACTGTTTGAAACGTAATAACTGGGTCAAGTCGGGCTAAGACAGTAATGCTGCAGCACAGTTGGAAATATAACAACAGGCAGAGAAGACAAAGGGACCATAGGCAGAGAAGACAAGATGAATAGAAAAACAAGCTGCTGAAAGGGCTGAATTGAAATATTATTGTAATTGTAAATGTAAATTCATTGACTATTTTATATTGTTTTTGATGCAAAGTCAAGTCTCCATAGGCATATGGAAAACTCCATGAGTGCTATAATGATTATTTCTAATGTAATAACCTGAAATGAAGTGTAAGGAATCGAATGGGTGGAAGGCAAAGAGTCATGCATATTCACTTCATATTCCCATAGATAATGCAAACAATCATGAAGTTATCTGTATAAAACAGGTAATATCCATGTGTAGAAAGTTATGAAAACAGAGAGAGAGAGAGAGAGAGAGAGAGAGAGAGAGAGAGTACAACATAATTGAAGAGAGTTGAAGATTGTGAGAATGCTACAAAATGGAAGAGAGCAGAAGAATATAATAAATCTGCAGAAGGTTGGAGAGTGAAAGAATAAGAGAGGACTGATAGAGATGCTGTGCATATAAGGAGTTGATATGAAACAAATATGAAGGATGAAAAGGAAACGATGAAGGAGTAAAATAGAGATTATATCCAGGTAAATCAACATATGATTTTATTGTAGTGTGAGGGAGTTGGTGCTTCCATATCAAGTTGTAGCTTGATAGATGTCCAGTTGTAGTTGGTTGAGGTAAGAGCCTCCTGTGGTTTGTAGCCTGCAGAAAAATACATGGGAGTTGGTGCTTCCGTTTCAAGTTGTAGCTTGATAGATGTCCAGTTGGAGCTGGTTGAGGTAGGAGCCTCCTGTGGGTTGTAGCCTGCAGAAAAATACATGGGAGTTGGTGCTTCTGTTTCAAGTTGTAGCTTGATAGATGTCCAGTTGGAGCTAGTTGAGGTAGGAGCCTCCTGTGGGTTGTAGCTTGTAGAAAATAGATGGGAGTTGGAGCTTCCTTGCAAGTTGTAGTTTTCAAAATTTGAGGTAGTAGCCTCCTGTAGCTTGGAGCCTACATAAAATCACTGGTGAGAGGGAGTTGGAGCTTGAATTTGCATCACAACAACAATAATATGTGGTTTTCTCCCTTATGGGTTTCCACTTATATCTGCTGTTTATGTGCTTGATGATTATGTGTTGATGTGATGTTTTAATCTGATTAATTACTTGCTCTACACACATTAAGTTTGTTGATTCATTATGTATTAAGTTGCTTATGAACTGAAGGTGTAATTGAGTTGAATGAAAATAGTTTGAAATGTCCATGAATGTACTAGACTGATTCACCCCCCCCTCAGTTTAGCTAAGAGTTCATCAACACTAGGAATCAATGTTTGAATTCCTTGACCACCATAAGGTTGGGAAATGCTAGTGCCAAGAGAAGAAGAACCACATGCATTTGCCCTAGATCCATCAAAACCTACACCAGTAGGGTCACCATTGGGGCCACACGTTGTAGATCTCCTTACTTCTAACTTTGAACCACCGCCGAAGGAACCACCTCCTCTAGAACCTGAACCCCTTGAAGAGCCACCTCCACCAATACCCAAATTTACAACCACAAATGAGCTACCTGCCCTTGTGCCCTAGGAAGGAGTTTCTACACCTACACTTTCACTTTCAATGTTCTTGGGATTGTAAAGAGATCAATCTTGAATCAAGTGATCTTAAGTCTGGCAGGGAAAGCAATTTTAGTGAATTGAGATATCAATTTTTTGTTGTTTGATTTTGTTAATAGTGTAACTTGAGCTGATTGGGTGATGCTTTTGCCCCGTGTCAACCTCTACATGCACCCATGGGTCGTCTCTAAATGCATTCTATCAGACATAAAAAAAATGAGAACTTTACTAAACTTGAGGGAAAATAGAGCAACAAATAAGGGCATATAAATCGAAAGGGTAAGGAACTCTAACCACAATGGATAATTACTTTGTCCATGGTCCTATACATAAAAATATGCTTTCCACCAATGACCATAAACAAGGGAACGAGAAATTTTTCAAGTTTCATATTGTAACACTTGGCAAGTTGTAGTGTTTGAATTAAACATAAGGCACACACGTGCACATACACATATATTTCACAATAGTTGAGAATTAATATTATATGTAAAAACAAAGAATTGGGGGTTCATTGTGAGTACATAATATTCATATACATCATAATAGGTTCCCAAGAACATGGTGAGAACATACAAACACTCTTTGACCATTTTTAGTGTTTTATGAATGTTTTATTTAAACATAGTGGAGAGGCTTCAATATTTCCCATTTATACACTTCCCATAATTTACCTAGCAAGAAATGAAATTTTCACAACATTCTTTTACCATTCCACGTTACTAACACTGGGAGGTCTCCAAAAGGGATTCCCCGAGTCCACTTTAAAGCTATTGTTAAAACAAAACCCCTTGGAATAAAGAAGAGTCACTTCCCAGAGTTTTAACACTCCACAGAGCCAGAGCACCCAGAGTAATACAATAAGCAAGATGAGGGCCAAGCCCGATTTTTCAATTGACATAAATTCTAGGTTGGTGAAACTGATTGTAACGCTTTGGGCGATAGAAGGGACAACCAAAATTATGATGACGTGTCGTTGATGACTAAATATTCCACTGTATAGAGCATCACCAATTACATGTGAAAACAAAAGATGTCTACCTTTCACATCATAATTTATCGATGATGAAGAAAATGATCCCCCTTCTCCGATGCCTTGATATGAAACCAATTAAACTAGTCACCCAAAGGTGAAAATTGAGTAAGACATAGAAGCTATACAAACAATCCCACATGAGATAAGCTAAGAAAAACTTTACCCCCACTTGTTACATTGAAACGAAAAATAAAATCTTTCTTTCTCCCAGTAGTCCTATCACAATCCTCTCCTTCATACTCTATAAGTTATACACAATAGAATATTTTTACCCTAGACTGCACAAATAAATAACTGAGGCCCAACGCTCATTGCAATGACCAAGATCAAAACAATAGGCCTGATACTAAACTCAGAGACCATTGGCCACCACGAGGCCGATATAAATAGACGTAGAGAATGGAAATCTACGCCACCAATTGAAAGACTGCAACAAGATGATGAATTAAGATGAATTAGAGAACACCATACCTCAATAGAGAGAACCAAGAGATGTGCTTTTCCCTTGTCTTGTGGTAGAAAGCGCAGACGATCGAACATACATCTACACTAGCGTAGCGAGGCCACTGCCCAGACACAGTTTGAAACTCTAAACTTTTTCCAAAAACAAACCACCTTCATAGCTATATTAGTTGAATGGATTGACAAACTGATGGAACAGAGCTGGCCTGAAATCAAACTTTGATGTATTGACTCTCACGGCACAGATCATGACATGACCATCTCTCAGCCTGAAACCAACTACATTCCAAGCCAATCATAAATTCTACTCCTAGGTGTCAAATTCTCAAAGTCCTGCACAATTATTGTCCCTATTACTTCACTACTTGCACCCCTTTGATTCATGCTAAAGAACCTCAAAGAATCTATATCCAAGTTCTGAGGATATCATCCGTATGGCTCACTCCCATTCATAATTAAAACATATTTGGCCTTGCATGAAGAGGCAAAAAGTCTCTTTCACATGCTAAAAAAAGTAGGCCTTATGAATAAATTGAGACATCGTCTTGATTAAAGATTAAGGGAGTGGATCAATGTCCCTCTTCCCCTGCCACATTATTTCACCCTTGTTAAGATTTACCCCCAAATTTTCCATTGAGTTAGCCTTAATTTTATTGCTTCCCAAAACGTCGAAGCATTATTTCTTTGGGATGGCTCGATACAACTAGAAAATTCATTTAAAAATTTGATTTAATTTTAAGTCTAGAGGAAAGGTGCCCAAGAACAGATGATAAATTATGTTTTTCGGATCTCCAATGACAATCACCTCTTGGATTCTAGGGTTTACAATTTGCTTTAGTCCTTTGTAGAGAGCATATGCCTTTTCCACATTGTTAGAGGCATTATCAAGACCCCAAGCATACTCAATTTATTTTTGTTTCTCAGGGTGAAAGATAAGGCACACATATTTCACACCCAAGCCCAAGTAGGAATGTAAGGAGATACCCTTGGCCTTCCCATTCAGTGGAAAATAGAGACTGAAAGCTTCTTCCTTTGGCATGTGGCATAAAAATGTGAGTCTCCAAATGCAAGCACCCCTTAATATTCTTTGTTGTCAATAATGAAAAAATTGAAGTCATTAAGCTCTGAATGGGGTAGGTTATCATTTTTATGAAACACTAAGATGGGATCTTAGTCTCCTTTGGCATGGGTTTCGAATGGGGTAGAGCATCATTTTAAATGAAACGTTGACAGGGGATCTTGGTATCCTTTGGCATGGGCTTTACATGAGGCTAGATTAGGTTCTCAAATAAAGTTGGATTTTGATCTTCCCCACAACCACCATAGTGCTTTCCCCATTAGGCATTGCAAGCCCTACACCTTTGGTGGAATTGATGGCACCCTCTAGGCAAAGAGGCTCATCCATAGGGATAGGACTAACATAATATGATAATATATAGTTATATTGATCTCAAATTTTCTCCTTAGGGCACTCATGTTATATTTTACATCAAGAGAAGAATAACCCTCCTTGACATTGAAAAACCTGGTATTCAAGGAGCACACCCTTGCTTAGACTCCACTCTCATTCACAGTGGGATTTAAATGTAATAAGGGAGGGAAACTTTCCATTGAATTACCTTGACACTGATGCAGATTATCAAACGTAGAAATTTGAGGACATCCACAATCACCAAAGGCATGCTCAAGAAACTTGACATCTCCATTGGCATTTGAAAACCCTTGCCTATTATTAAATTGATCCACTATAAAATTAGGTCATCGATCACTTGAATTTGTACTAGTACACATTTTTTCCATATCAACATAAAAGAATTTTGATATGGTATGACAAAACAATAAGCACCATGCAATGAGCCAATCATTGGTTCACTACCTTTCCATCCTATCCATTCAATATCACATTATTCCCACCTAATGGACAAGATGGAAAGTCAACGAGCCAATGATTGGATCATTACATGGTGGTTATTTTTTTCCCACCTCCAACCCATACCCTTCTCCATCATTGCTTCTATCACACTTTTCCTTGCAAAAGTAAGATGCCAAAGTGCTGAAAAACCAAGTGCTACCATCATTCCAGTCATACCCTGTTTCACTGTCGTTGTATGACCCTCTTGTGCTCATGTATGACACATATTGTTGTATGTAGAACTGTGAGACCCATTGTTATTCATTGTCATCCTTTACTTCTCTTTATACATGTCTATAAGACACATTGGAAGAAGATTTCCCCCTTTTTTTCTCTCTCATAAAATTGCGAAGTTGAGTTTTTTTTGTTTCAAAAAAAAAAAACTCAAAGTTTGCATGTTTGCATTTCTATATTTGTTTTCTTTTTCTAGTGATTCCCAAGGAAAATACCTTATATGGTTCCACATTCAAAGATTGAAACAGTGATTCCACTCAAAGAGGTCAAATTTCCCCACGTGATGCCAAAGACATTGGAACCATAAAACTGAAAAGAAAAACATGTGTGAAAAAGATAAAGAAGACAAGTCTAAACTAGAAAAAGACACGTTGAAATAGGAAGAAAGTGAGAACATGCGATATGTTGAGATTCAACAAGATGATGAGCTTAGTGAAAAGAGTCGCCTTCACGAAGTGGGCTCGCAGGCTATTTTTGGCACAAGTCTATTTTTAGACATGGTGATCATATTTCAGAAGTTGCAGGATGCTATTTGTGGATGGTTGGTCAAGTTGGAAAAATAGATGAAATTCTATTTTTAGAATATTGGGCGAAGTCTATTTATAGATCTTCGATCTAAAAATAGAAGTGTCGATTATTACTAGCTCTTAATAATAATTCGACAATAAACAACTTATTCTCTTGGAGCACTTAATTTCAGTGCATAGATTTGTCAAATCAGTTGGCTAAAGGAATTACGCAATTCCTAGGGTTTACTGGTGGTTCATGCATGGAGGACTCAATTAGAACTGAAGTGGCAAAGTTATGACGGAGTTGGAAGAGTAGTTCATGGAGTTGTATTTAGTTTAACTCATTTAGACTCAGCTGAGCTAGTTGTATCTAATCTAACTGAATGATACACTAGTGAGAGTGGAGTGAAATAATTAGTTAATTAATTCACAAATAATAACTCATTAATCAACTGAAAAATACAACAATTACTACAGTGCATGTCAGTTCCAGTGGAGACCCAGTGGAGAGATAGGTGAAAGGGCAAGATGGACCATCTGTTGTGACTATAGTGATGCATTGATTGCATCACACACACATTGGAGTTGCCAATGAGGATTGCACATTCAAGGCAAGGGTAATTCGAATTCATTTAGAGCTATTCTTCAGCAGGGATTGCGCAATGGAGGCAGGCTAGCAAGAGGGCAGAAATCGGTGCATGGATTTGCAGATTTATTCTATGTTAGTGTGTGACGATTGATTGTACTGAGAGCTTGATGTAATAAGCTTTGTATGAGATTGTTACATGATCTCCATGATACATAATATATGATAGTTGGGGTTTTCAGCTTCAGGCTTTCCCGTTAAACAACTGTGTTATGTGTGATTGTTTTTATTTATACTTCACATGTGTTTGCAATTAATTTTTTGCAAAATATTAACAGTGGAATGATTCTGTATTTTGCAAGAAGATAAAATATTATGAGATAAGGGGATTCTATATGTATGCATGCTTAGTGTATACTAATTTATGGAAACATGGGAATTTCGTTACTAACTGCCCACAGAAGAAGAAGAACAAGAAGGCTGCTGGAGCTGCAGCTGGAGAGTCCTTAGCCTCACAATTTGAACTTTATTTCTCTTTGATCGCATGCTTGGTTTCAAGCTATATGGGATTGGTGTGGTATCTTGATAGTGGTGCGTCTTTCCATATGACGGGAGACAAGGAGTTGTTTAGTGACTTGGAGGAAAAGTACCTTCAAATGCATATAGATATGGGCGATGATGGTCGATACAGTGCGACTAGCATTGGTACCATTACCTTTGAGAGGGAGTTCGGTAATCCATTATTGTTGAAAGATGTTATGCATGCTCCAGGTCTGAATAAGAACTTGGTATCGGTCGCAATGTTGGACGACAAAGGTTATGATGTTGTTTTCAGTGAGGGAAAAGCCTTCGTTCGACTTAAAACAACGGGTCAAACCAAGAAGATAGGGATTTGAGTTAAGAATCTCTACAAGCTGGAGGTAGATTGCTGCGCTGCAATGGTTAGAAAAGCAGAAGAAGTGGTGAGCCGAGATGAGGACGAATTATGGCATAGGAGATTAGGCCATCTTCACCATGGCGCTTTGAAGATTTTGCAACAGATTTCTACTGGACTTCCCAAGGGTACTCTCGCATAGTCAGATCAGTGCAAGGGATGTACTATGGGTAATTTTGTGAAGACCACCTTTCATGAGACCACCTTTCATGAAGAGAAACCGTGTCCGGTGATCACAGAGAGAATACCTGGAACTTGTATGTGGACCTTTTCTAAGTTGCTTCTTAACAAAACAGGTATTATGTTATATTTTTTAGTGGCTATTCTAAGTGAATGTTTGGATCTTCTTCATGCAGAAGAAGAGCGAAACTTCGTCAAAGTTACGACCAGGTTTGCATGGGTACCCCTGGGAAAGGAGTAGAAACAGTGAAGTTCTGCAGAGCGATAATGGTGGAGAATACATCTCGAACGAATTCAAATACTTATGTAGCAAAAAAGGAATTTGAAGAGAACTCATACTGCCTCATAACCTGACAGCGAGTGGGGTCACGGGAGGAAGAGCAGGCATTGTTAAGTGCATGCAAGCTAGCACTTGAGAGGCTAGGCTTTGCATGGGTGGAAGGCTGCTTGTTCCAGAAAGATGAACCACAGAGATGTGGATTAGCTACAGAGAATTCATGGGTGGTGGAGTCCTCATAAGACCAAACATCACAAGGCATAAAAGCGTACCGTAGAAAGTGCAAAAGCCAAACGATCACGGCTGAAAATGCCAAGGAGTCCCTACATCCACAGCAATATAGATAAAATAGTCACTTGGCCAAGTTCTGGATACATAGCTACGATGAGCAAGATGATAAGCTGATAAAGGAATATCTTCTTTTGAAGAAGTAGTGCAGGAGCCCACATGGGTAGATGCCATGGTGGAGGAGTATGACTCCATTGTCAGAAACAGTGCTTCGGAGATAGTTCCAAGGTCGGTGGGTAAATCAGTTGTAGGATCAAGATGGATCTACAAGGTAAAGCAAGCTGCTGATGGGAGTGTCGATAAGTATAAGGAAAGATTTTTTTCCCAGGGCTTCTCACAGATCGAGAGGATTGATTATGAAGAAACCTTTGCACTTGTCGCATGATATTCTTCCATAAGGACCATCCTTACTCTCTCAGCGCAGATGGGTTGGCACATTCATCAGATGGATGTGAAGACTGTGTTCCTTAATGGGATCATTGAGGAAGAGGTGTACATTGAGTAGCCTGAAGGATTTGAGATCTTCAGCAGTGAGTCGCATGTGTGCAGGCTCAAAAGAGCGCTGTATGGGCTGAAGCAAGCACCACGTGCTTGGGACACTCGGATCAACAGCTATTTCACTGGACTTGGCTTCACCAAGAGTGAGGCGGATGCAAACCTGTACCAAATTGTGGCGGAGGGTAAGATTTTAATCATTGTTCTTTATGTTGATGATTTAATACTAGCGGGTGATGAGCAGTTGATACACTCATGTAAGGAAAATCTTGCAAAGGAGTTTGAGATGAAGGATTTGGGCCTCCTTCATTATTTCCTTGGATTGGAAATATGGTAGCGGGAAGGTGAACTATTTGTGTCTCAAGGCAAGTATTATCTGGAGATACTGGAGAAGTTTCACATGCAAGGCTGCAAGCCTATCGACACTCCTCTTCCAGGAAATTGGAGGAAAGAGGATGCTACATCGGTAGAGGTAGTGGATGCCACTGTTTATCGACAGTTGGTGGGTTCGCTCATGTATTTAGTTAATACAAGACTAGACATATGCTATGTGGTGAACCAACTTTCACAAGTGATGGTTAAGCCTACCAAGCTCTTTTGGAAGGCAGGCAAGCTTGTCCTCAGGTATCTCAGGGGCACATCTGAGTATGGTTTATGGTACAAACATATGGATGAGGTGAAGTTTCATGGCTTCACGGATGCAGATTCGACAGGAAACCCAACAGACAGAAAGAGCACATCAGGAGGGATTTTCAGTATTGGATCTACGACAGTTTCTTGGTACAGTAGGAAACAAAGATTTGTGGCACTCAGTTCAGCGGAAGCAGAATACATGGAAGCAAGTCAAGCTGCATGTGAGGCTATCTGGATGAGGAAGATCCTCGTTGGTTTGTTCAGTTCACATTTAGATTCTACAGTGATACATTGTGATAATCAGAGTTGCATTAAACTCTCGATTAATCCTGTGTTTCATGATAGATCTAAACATATTGATATCCGGTATCATCATATGTGAGATAATGTGTATACATTGAAGAATAATGTTGCTTGATCATTCCTATGGAAGATCAGGATGCAGATATTCTGACGAAGGCGCTCACCAGGAGAAAATTCGAATACCATAGAGGCATGATAGGGGTGAAGGATAATCCCTATCTTGTTGAGAGGGAGTGTTGAGATTCAAAAAGATGATGAGCTTAGTGAAAAGAGTTTCTTTCACTAAGTGGGCCCGCAGGCTATTTTTGGCGCAAGTCTATTTTAGACTATGTCTATTTTTAGACATGGCGATCATATTTCAGAAGTTGCAGGATGCTATTTGTGGATGGTTGGTCAAGTTGGAAAAATAGATGAAATTATATTTTAGAATATTGGGCGAAGTCTATTTATAGATCGTCGATCTAAAAATAGAAGTGTCGATTATTATTAGCTCTTAATAATAATCCTACAATAAACAACAACTTATTCTCTTGGAACACTTGTTTGGAAGTTGCATGTATGCCGAAATCGGGTGAAGTTTGAAAAATTTGATTCTACAAAGGGTTCCTAATGTTCGTGTGCATGGAGGACTTTAGTTATAACTCAAGTGGAAAAGTTTGGTGGAGTTGGAGAAGTAGTTGGTGGAGTTGTATTTAGTTTAACTCAGTTAGACTCGGTTGAGCTAGTTGTATCTAGTCTAACTGATTGATACACTAGTGAGAGTGGAGTGAATTAATTAGTTAATTAATTCACTAAATAATAACTCATTAATCAGCTGAACAATACAACAGTTAACTACTGGGTGCATGTGAAATCAGGTGAGCCTGAAGTGGATTGATCTCGGAAAGAAAGATGGACTGTCTGTTGTGACTATAAAACGATGCGTGATTGCATCTGCTGCTCAATCGTTCTGATCTGTCGGTCTTTCGTCATTTGTACAAGGAGAGCTAGAGAAGGTTCGTTAAGTTTTACTTTTATGCCGTCGTCGATAATGTGAGATTGATTTCTTCTTCCAAAACTTCTGTTTTGAAAATATCAAAATATGTTTACGAATATGTAATTTGTCCAAAATTGTTCCAAGGAAAGCTCCCAAAACCACTGTTGGCCATTATGACTAAACCGGCGGCTCTATGTACCTTAGGACAAGCAGAAATCCGCTAAATTGATTGAACAAAACACAATACTAAGCAAAAAGTTGGAAGATAAAGCCTGAACCTGCGGATTCTTTATTACATACTTCTGAAGCGGGAAGAGAAGATATCACCTTGGTATGATATTTTATTGCAGATGGGGTTATCAATTTTGTGGTTAAAATACCAGAGGAAACAAGGGCAGAAATAGAACTTGCAAGTGAAGAGGCAAACTTCCAATCAAGCAAAACACTAAAAAGGGAAAATTTTGATATTACCCATATAACATGAATTGGAACTATGGTTCGCTTTCACGAACATGGGTGGATTCATCTTTTGCAAATGCAAAAGTCAAAGGTGGCATTTGATGAGCACAAAGAGTTTGAAAGACTGTTGGAACAGCTTGAAGGAGTTCAACAGAAAATAAATTGGCTTGTGGAGAAATACCAAAAGGAAATAACATTGTGGTTCAGCAGGGCTTTATTTGCATTCAAGGTTTTGGTATTATCATTTGCAGTTTGCATTCAAAATTATGGTGATACAAACCGAGGAGAAGGATAGAAGTTAAATCGAGCATTGGTATATTGTTTGAATCTTTTGTGGACAGGCACTGGAGGTGCGTGCTATGCGCAGAGGAGGCGCGCTACCCATATAGGGCGCGCTACGCATATAACATCACCAGCCAGTGTTAAACAACAAGGGCGCTATGCATATGGTATGCGCTACGCGTTGGGTAAACACGCTACGCACATAGTCTCAGAGCCCGAAAAATTTCTCTCATTCACCCAGAGCCGTGCCAGTTACAATATCAGATTCAAGAGGTTACTTGCTCGATGAGGAAGGATTTGATTATGTGAAGTTAAATCTTTTGAGGGAAATTAAAGATTCAACAACGAAGCTTAAGGGAGTATTTGAAAACTTATACAAGAGCGAAGTAATTCGACGAGGTAAAGCCGTGGAGTGAGCGATGTGATATTGCAATTCCCATGTGCTTCACAAAATAAATCGAACCATGCATATACTCGTGAATCAGTAGAGCTATATTATCAGTCAAATGCAGGAGCTGATGGAAATACTTATGGAGTTTCTCATCAACAGAAGATGCCAGCACAACTAGAAAGTAATAAAACAACTCGGTGTCCTGAAGTGGTTTCACAATCTACTGAATCCAATCAGAGATCTTTACCACCGGTTTATCTTGTTGCAGAAAGGCCTTTTGATGATGGCTTTAATTGGCGCAAGTATGGGCAGAAGCAGGTTAAGGGTAGTGAGTACCCTCGCAGCTATTATAAATGTACTCATACTAAATGTCCTGTAAAGAAAAGGTTGAACGATCGCATGATGGATATGTGACTGAAATTGTTTACAAAGGCGATCACAATCATGATCCAAAACCCCAATCTAGTAGACGTATGTCTAAAGCTGTGCGACCATATCTCTCTGATCAGGATGGGAGATATGTAACACGTGGGTCTGATGATAAGAATGAAAATATGGATGGTAAAACTGATGGATCTATTCAACTTTTTTCTAGAGATCCAAGGGGAAGAAGTGGAATAAATACGAATATTTCAGATCCCTCAACATCTGCTAGGAAATATGATTTTGGACAAAGGAGTGCTGAACAGTCATCTGGTTCAAGTGATGATGGTGAAAATGATGATCAAGCTAGCAGGGCAGATAATGCAAATGAAGCGATAATCTGGTAGAGGTATATGGTCGATGCTACAAGGCACTATATTCAAGGAATCCGAGAGTATGGTAATGTGTTAAAATTAGAAAAGTTGTTGAACAGGTCGAAACATTATCCAACGATGGAAGCCATTTTTATTAAAAGGCTGTTATTCTTCAAAAGGTAAATGTAACGTGGCAGTCATCGCAAATACTCTGGCATTCGATTCATCTTCATATTTAAAAATATATGTGGTGGATTTGATTCTTAAAATATCAAGACCTTTTTCTAATTTTGGTAAAATGGCCAACGCATTTCCAGAAATTTAGGGGCAGCTGTAATTTCCAAAATGTGCAAAGTGGCATTCAAGTATTCGATTACCTATGTTGGTCTTCAGTTATGAGATCTACGCTATAGGTGTGCTTCTTTGTTGGTCATCAACAGGTTTAGGGGAAGCGTTGTTTTGTTTTCAGAACAAATGATTGGCTCTGCAGTTTTGTCTGTTAAATGATAATTAAATCATTCCTTATTTGGGTTGATTTGTTATCCCACTTCTAGGCTTATATATTGTATTAAAAATCACTTGTAAAGGAGAGAGTTCTGAGAGGTGCGTGGAGGAGAACAGAGAGCTTGATTGTACAGTTGTTTGACAGAGATTAATTGAAGAAGTACAACTCTGATTTATAAGATTCCTGTGGCTTGAAATTTGGCATATGTTTTTCTCTGTTTCATATGTATCTTGTAATGTTTTTCATTTCATTCATAAATCGTTTTCAATTTGAATGTTTCTGAGTGAGAAGGGTAAAATTCAGCTTACTGCTTTGCCTTGGAGAAGCATTCATGTTTTGTGTTTCTTCCTCTGTCTGAAAGGGATTCATACATTAATGCCCCTTTTAGTTTTCTTAACAGTCCTTCCATTTCATATAATTTCAGTTTGGATGCTTAAGCTCTTGCCTACCTTGCCTTATGGAGTAATCTGTGCCTTTGATTAAATCTCTGCTCTTGCTGTCTTTTCCCCATGCAGCCCAGAAAACCCAATCATTCATTTAAACCCCTTTTCATATCTATTTACTAGCCTAAAATCAATATCAGTGTTTCATTTAGGTCATCTCATCCCCTTTGAATATCTTTTGCCGAGATAGACCCGGAGAGAGCCCTCTCCTGTCCTCGTAGGGCTAGCTACGAGGCTGAGCGTGGTTTGATGTAGCCTTGAGTTTTGCCTTCATCAGCCTGAGGCAGATTTGAGCGCTAACAACACACACATTGGAGTTTCCAATGAGGATTGCGCAGTCAAGGCAAAGTAATTCGAATTCATTCAGAGCTATTCTTCAACAGGGATTGCGCAGTGGAGGCAGGCTAGCAGGAGGGCAGAAATTGGTGCATGGATTTGCAGATTTCTTCTATGTTAGTGTGCGACGATTGATTGTACTGAGAGCTTGATGTACTAAGCTTTGTATGAGATTGTTACATGATCTCTATGATACATAATATATGATAGTTGGGGTTTTCAGCTTCAGGATTTCCTGTGAAACAACTGTGTTATGTGCGATTGTTTTTATTTATGCTTCACATGTGTTTGCAATTAATTTTCCGCAAAAGATTAACAGTGGAATGATTCTGTATTTTGAAAAAAGATAAAATATTGTGAGTTCAGGGGAATCTGGATGTATGCATGCTTAGTGTATACTAATTTCTACACGATATAATCTCAAACAAATTTTAGTGTTTATAGCCCTTGCTCTAACCCCTTTGTCATTGTTAAGGACATATTTTGATATGTTCCTTCCATTCATGAAAACTTGGCTCAAAAGTGAAAGAATTTTTAAAGTGTTTTTTCACCCTCCTTCTCCCTGCAAGTACCACTTAGCAAATTTGACTAATGTTAGATAGCCATTGGAAGAAGTAATACAAAAATCTACTTTTGAATACATAGCTATATGGTGGTATGATGTAGAGATCCCTTTCAAAAATTTCTAATCATGTTATTACCAACATATGAGGGATAAAATTATTGCTATTGGTAAGGGTTTCAAAAACCCTAGCAAGCATGACTTGAGCAGATCTATTTTTTATATAGATATTGGTGTTGAGAATGAAACAAGATGATGGAGCTTAGTGAAAAGAAGTCATTTAGCTATGGGCCTCATAAGTCATTTTTGAATAAAGTCTATTTTTAGACATATGGATCATGGTCTATGAGTTGCAGGATGCTATTTGGTAGGATGGTCGGGTCAAGTTGGTAAAAATAGATGGACCTCTACAGGCAGACATATCATGAGTCTTATATTTAGATTGCCACTTAAAATAGATTTACTTCGAATATTATTAGCTCTTAATAATATTTGACTATAAACATTATCTTATCCTCTTGGAGCACTTCAGTTCGAGCTACGGATGTGGCACATGCAGCTGATAGAAGGAATTACGCTATTCCTAGGGGTTAGTTGAGCTATTGCATGGTTGACTTCAGTTGGAACTCATGTGGCAGAGTTTGGTGGAGTTGATGAGATAGTTGATGAAGTTGTGTTTGGTTTAACTTAGTTGAACTAGTTGTATTTAGTCTAACTGATAAATACACTAGTGATGAGTGGTGTGAATTAATTATTAATTAATTCACTAATTACTAACTCATAAATCAACTAAAGAATACATCAGTTAACTGCAGTGCATGGACAGTTCCGTGGAGACCAGTGTTAGAGGTGGGTGAAAGGGTGAGTCTACTATCAGTTGTGACTATAGCTGTGCATGAGATTTTCACACACATTGATTGAGATTTCCAATGAGGATTGCGTAGTACAAGCCAAGGGGTTTCGAACTTGGATCTCACAATTAACCATCTTGGATTGTGCAGTAGAGGCAGGCTAACAGGTGGAGGAGATTTGAACTTGTGACTTGTTCATATCTGAGCTAGTTAGTGTGTAACAATTGGAGATAGTGTTGAGAGCTTGTGAGGAGTTTTTGGTATGTATTTTTACATGTTCTCTATCATTATAATATACAGATAGTTGGGGGTTTTCAGCTGTAATCTTTCCCATTACATACTGTGTTATATGTGTGCTTGATTATGTTTTAATGTGCGCATGCGACTGCTTCTAATTCCGCAAATTGATGATCAATGGTAGAAGAGATTATGTATTATGCATGAAGCTCAAATAGTGTGTAATCAGGATAATCTCGGTGAATAATTCATCTATTATTCAAATTTTTACAATTGGGTAAATAAATGAACACTCAAAGGATTTTAAAAATTCGTGGACCAAAAACGAATGTACCATTATGCCAAAGGGGTGGAGTGATGGAAAGATTCATAGCATAATAAATTTCCTTATCTCTTTCCCACACTGAGCTATGTCTTCGAAATCAATAGATTCCTCTAAGAAGGTGAATGAAACAAACTTGTTATTTAAACATTTGGACGATCATGTTGTGCCAAGTAGGTGGTAACTATGATTTAGATCATCATAGAGGTTACCTATAACTATGTTCTTGTAATTAAGGATTCGATGCATTGTTTTTCATGCATAGACTTCATGCTTGAGGATATAGGCCCACATTGAGTTTGGAGAAGAACAAACTAAGAAGGTTAATGAAGGTTTATATGAGTGCCCAAAGTGTGTGGTCCTTGATGAGATCCAACCATTTAAAAAATGCATTGACAGATCAATGTTTTTAGTGGAGCCACAAATACCTTTGGCAAAAACCTAGCAATGATTGGGAGAGACACGAACCACTTGGGGAAGTGATTCTAATTTTTTTTTTAATATTTAGTAGATAAAATTTTAAAACTTGAATTTACAGTTAGAGTCACAATTTAATTTGTTGAATTAAATGAAATTGTCTTTGAAAATCATGATTTAATCATTTACTACAAGGCATTGGTAGGAATATTTGGTAGCCGATATTCTTAGTTGCAAAAGTTTGCAATTCATATCTCAAGTTAAATGTGTAGGGATTCTAGGTGTGAGCACAATTTATATTTGTTTGAGTGGATTCACATGAATAATAGAAACCATTTTTAACAATGGCTAAATGATCTCATCTTCGTGTAATACAACCTTCAATTAAGGTTTAAACTATCATGGATATTCCACTAGAATATTTTTTCACAATAGATCTTGTATTATGTTGAGATATTTTATTATGCAAATTTATTTATTTAAATATCATATTTATTATCACTAGATTAGTGTTCAAATATGAAAACCACTGAACTATGAAAATGAGAACAAAGAAATGAACACACCATCCACACAAATAAATACAAGATGTGCCTTGAGAAACATGATATGGGAGAAAACCTTGCTAGAAGGTGAAGAATATGCTATAACAACTACAAATGCCAATAAAAATAAGGGGGAACTCACTTTGGAGTTGCTAGTGACACTATGACTTGAATTATTGCTATAAAATCTTCTTCCCTCTCTATTATGCTCTCAAATCCCACTTCTAGTTTCTTTCCGCAAATATGGAACACATATAATGCTAGAATGGAACCTCTTTCCTCCTAGTCGCATTATTTGACATAATATAATAGTGTCTAGGGTTATACGTTTTGGATACCTCAACCCTCAATTAGTGCTAGGGTTTTGGACCTTCTGGAATCTTATTGAAAGTACACACATTACTAGCCCCACGAGTAATGGTGTTTGGCATGGAATCCACTTGGTACCATGGTGGTCAATAAGGTAAGCCAACTTGTGAGATGCATAAATTTTACAATGTGAACTTCGATTGAGGGGACTTTGAACCATTGGAAAAGTATAAGTGTATAGAAAAACATTAAGGGGCCATGAGTTATGCTCGTAAAGTTTTGATCCCAAAAAATTTCATTTATGCCTCAAAATGGTTTCAGAAAGTTTTGGACCCAATTTCCAAATTAGGACATGCCACTAAAATGGTCCCTTCAAGCCAATTCCTCTATATGAGAAATTATACTATGATCCATTTCAGATCAAAGGCGCAATGATTACTAAATAAAATCTATCATACAAATCACATTATATTAGCTGGTATTTTGTATAACCTCAAAATGGGTAGAAGAGACTCACACCATAGATTTTGAATTGGGGAGAGATGATTTTGAGTGGATGGGCTTGGATGATGATCCACTAGTAACACCATGCATGACATGAACTAGTTACACTAATATTAGTACCACTACCATAGAGGTCCTACAAGAGTTTGATGAGTTTGAGTTAGATGATGATCCTGTAGCTCAATGCGCCAAGGGCTCCATTTCCAACAATGATGATAAGTTTAATTTTCTATCATGCTGATCAATGCTATGCAGTAAGTTAGTAACTTGTAGCATATTGTTTTCTGGACTTTGTAAGCCATTTAAAATCTATGATGTGGACATGTACAACTTTCAATGCCATTTTTCTAGATTCACTTTTATATAGTATACATAATCAAAATTTGAATATTTTACTTGTCATGATTTGGAATCATGCTATGAAATTTTAAAATATATATTTCGAGTCAAATTAGTTCATGTATGTTTAATATAGTGCTTTACACACTCAAGTGCTTAGTTGTTTCAGACCCAATTCGATTTTACTAATTTTAACTTTTCAAATATTAAGCGACACTGTTAACTTTATTTCTCTCTCTCTCTCTCTCTCTCTCTTTCCCTTTTATTTATTTATTTATATTTTAAATTTGGAAGATATATGTCTGGGTATTATACAAATTTTTTATGTCTTTTTTTATGTGAGTAATTTTTCTTATATCTTAAATGAGGAATATATATATATATATATATATATATATATATATATAGGTTATAGGGATTGTCTCTCTCTTTTTTATGTGAGTCATTTTTTATATTTTAAATGAGGAATATATATGTTTGGGTCCTCTAAGGGCCGTTGAGATAAAAATAATTGAAACCATTGGAAGAAATACTCATCATGAACTCAACATATCATATACAAGAATTGAGCCCAAGTAAAGAGAATAACAACATTTCTATGACCACTCAAACTAAACCTATTTAACAACATCACTATTAACCTCGTGAAAATATCAAAGATATTTTTTCCATAAATGATTCAACATTTTGACATTTTAAGTGATATATTAAATTTTGAAGGAATAGGATTTCATGTCCTCATTGGTTATTAGAAAGAAAATCACCATTTCTACAACAATGTATTCATGTTCTACAAGAAAATCACCATTTATACAACAATGTATTCATGTTCTACATGAAATCTCTAGTTCTGCATGTGCATTGAATGATATCAGAATTGATTCGAGCAAATTTATTTATTTATTTTTTAAATTTTTTTTTTTTTTGTGAATACCAAATTTCTATTAATTCCTAATAAATATACAACTTGTAGCTGGTAGTCAGGAAACTTCCGACCTCATTCCTACAAGACTTGTTGGCTAGAAAATATTAGCGAAAGTGCACATTCATCAACATAACCAAAGTAAGAGACCACATACAGATAACCCAAAAATACCAGAAGAACCCAAGAACCAGAAAACCCCCAATTTTTGGCAAGAAATTCGTTGTCCGGTCGAAATTGTCATTTCAATAGACAACATCAAAATGAATCTAGATGATAGTAGCGAAAGCACACAATCATCAACATAATAAAATCAAGAGACCACATATAAATAGCCCCAAAATACCAAAAGACCCCAAGAACCATAAAACACCCAATTTTTGGCAAGAAATTCGTTGTCTGGTCAAAATTGTCGTTTCGGTAGACAACATCGAAATGAATCTAGAAGATAGTAGAGAAAGCACACAATCATCAACATAAGCAAAGTAAGAGACCACATAAAAATAGCCCCAAAATACCAGAATATCCCAAGAACCAGAAAACACCCAATTGTCATCCCTGATCTAATAGATTACCCAGATCTGTATTGTCTGGGTTGTTTCTTGGTGGTTGAGGAGGACAAAACATCTCATGGAAATTCCACTTCGTTTGTTGCAAATTTCATTCTAGATGGTCTGACCTCTCATGTATTTTTTGGCCTCGTCACAAAGCTACCAATGTGTCCATCATGTGCCACTGGTTATGCTGGAGATCGTTCATGAAAACGATGGTTTTGTTCCTGTCATCATAGAGGTATCTCGCAAGTTTTTACAATAATTGAGTCACCTGTTGAAGATGTTTCTCCAAAAGAGTCAAATGGAGGAGGAAATTCTATTTTTCCTGGATACTGGTTTGCCCATTGATATAATTCTTCACATAAATCTCTCATATCAGCTCAATGTTACGCTCCGCAACCCTATGGCCCACCACCCCTGCATGCACGACCACATTTTCGTTACATAGCCTCCGTGGTTTCAACCCGAATTCTCTAAGCTTTAGCCCAATACATAGTGCGTTGACGTCCCTGAATGCATTGAGCCACACTAGTGTATCCCAGTCTAGCACAAAGGTCGCGATACACGCTACAATGAGAACTGCTGAAAGGGATTCACCCCTCCACCACCAAATTTCAAGAATTAAAAGAACCACCCTATGTTCCAAGCCTAAGAATCAAGATAAGGCCTTGTGTACTCCCCACCACTATAGACACTAACAAATAACAAAAATTGATGACAAAAGGATAACCCCAGTGGATACCCACCCATTCCTACCAATTTTCCACCAAGAGACTGTCCCTCCAAGAGACGAAGGAATTAGATGAAACTGAATGGAAAGAAACAAAGATAATGCTTGCACAAAAAATACACACTCTTATAGGAGACAAGCCCCCAAGAGGGCCCCTTCCCAAACCAGAGGACCAATCCACTAGCTCAATCCACAATGTGATGATAGGGTTTATCCCTTTATTCTCCACTCTAACATTGGGCCCAACGACAATTTAAGCACAAAAGCTATAGACCACAACTATATCTTTAAATAAAACCTAGCCAACCTGCTGAAGTAGAAATGTTGAAGAAAATTTACAAACATGAGAATTAAGATTACCCAAGATTTGGAGATTACAAAGAGTTCCAACAATGATGCCGTATTTGGCCCAACTAAGAACTGCCACTCACTTTAAATATAACAGACCCATCTTAATGGATATACAAACGTCCACGAACCCAAGTCCCAAATCCATATACCCTGCAACTCCACAATGTTTAAGCCAATATCTCCAAACCCAGTGAAAATCCACTCCCCATTGACTTAACTTTCAAGACCAGGGACGAAAAATCTAGAAGGCTTCTTTAGTCATCCACTGCACCTATTCTGTCCGCCGCCCTTATGCCCATCACCATGTACAACAAATAGTAAGCTAAAGGGCTGTGGATTGCTAATATAACACTTGCGAATTCTAGAAACATCCTTGATGCTTTTTACCAAGAGACTTCCTTGGAACACCTCATTAATACCTATGGCGCATGGCTAGGGGAGTTAATTCCCCACCTGTCCTCCATTCCCCTCTGACGTCACCCCAGGAGAGCCATAAATTATTCTTATTATCATCATAATAATAAATTATTATTTTATATTTCTACATTTTAAACATACTTCCTACCTCATCCTAATTTTTAATAAGGAATCTTACATCTCTTCCCAAATATGGTCAAATTTTTGTAGATGCTACTTGAAATTTATTCCAATTTCATGCATTGTCAAAATTTATAACATGGAATGGAGTCCACATATCTTCCTAATTATGGTCAAATTTTTTATAAACTCAATTTGAAATTTGATTCATACTGATTTTCAAGGAAAATCAAGTAGATATTTGTATTTGACAATGGTTTATTATGTCATTGAACCTGAATCATCTATTTTTGCATTAGTATTTTGAGACCGAGGTTGAAGCGAAAGTAATATATTTTCCCTAATAATCACACTGAAAGGGAACTATATACCTGTCTTTCAATATTTCAGCATCCAAGAAAACCAAATAACTGAAGACATGATTAAGGGAAGAGCCTTGAAGTCTTTGAGTCCATTTGCTTGTATATTATGCCACAAAATTTCCTTGCTAACTGTCCTCCTTCACCTGTTAAAGAGTCTATCTCAGCCCATACTTCCTTGGAATAAGGACATTTGATAATAATATGATTTATTTTTTGAGCAAACATCTACTTGGCTCATCCTTGCTCTTCTTCTAAATAATTTTTAATTTCCTAGGATTTTTTTGATAGCTAATCAAATAAAAAAATCAATCTTCTAAAGGGGAGTTTGATTTTCCATATTACCTTCCACCACCATTTCTTAGACTCTGTGCTATCAAATTAATATGTTGCTATCTAACATAATTTCAGGGTATAGAACCTTAGAGTTGATTCTTGGACTAGAGTAGCTAATATTCTAATTCCTTAATTTGTACGAATAATTTTTTTCTTCTTCTATAAATGCATCTTTTCTTGGCCTTCTAGTCCTAGTTGCTATACCTTCCTCCAATCTTAGTCCTAAATGAAAGAGGTTTTAGAAGAGGTAGCTTGTGCCAAATTGAAAATGGATTCTCTATGCAAAGCATTAACAACTGGAAAGTTTGTAGTCATTTCCACTCCCTACCTAGGGATATATCTCAATCCTAACCTTCTCCCCTTTCCCTACGTTCTATGCTAAACAATTCATAATCAAAGGGAAACCCTGCACCATTGTTTTACATATAATAGAAGCATTATTAATTGATTTGTTTCCTCTTTTTAATCATTTCTCTATGTAATTGTGATTGATGTATTATTGGACTAGGATATGATTCCATAGCCCATCTTTGGAGATTAATCTTCTTCATACACTTTTATTTGTTAGACGTGGAATATGTTAACCTACATATTTGAATCCTTCCTAAGGCTCAGTAAAATTACAAGGGAAAAAAGGTAGAATTTGTATGATTTGAGTCTTATCTAACCCATTAAAGCATGTAAAGGATTTTCGTAAACTAACATCCTTGTATTAGTAGGATATAATCTAGGATATTTTTGTAAATCATAATCCTTTTAGTAGTAAACTATAATCTATGATTCCTTCAACTTACTAGCACCTCTCCATGTCCCATTACTAAATAACAAAACATAGACAAAGATAAAATGGATTAGATGTAGAGTTATATGAAATATAATACCTTTTAGATTTCTTATTTTTTCTCCTCCATGATGGCCACGTTGAGGCCTTATGCTATGATTAGGAAAAGCAAAGGGGCCAAAGGACAATCATGCCTCAAACTTCTAGTATCTTTCAGGAAAGAATATGATAACCCATTGATTAGAATTGAAAAATAAATAGATGGAAGACAATTAATTATCCATTATGCCCTTTTAAACTGAATATGAATGATCATTAACCTTAGGTAGAGACCATTTTACCTATCATATGCCTTAGAGAGGTCCAAATTTATCAACATTGTTGATTATTTTTTTATTTGGGTTGACTACATACCTTCCTATGCAACCCTATTTGCATCATGGATTTGTTTTCCTTGTAAATCCAAATTGTTTATAAAATATGGATTATGCTATAAATTTGGCTTATCATATGCCTGGGAGACCATTGCTGATAATTTCTTTGTTCTGATGAAATGCATACCTTCATGTGCATTTAAGCCCTTTTCAAACTCTCTAAACATGAAAAGACAGCTGAGTGAACTTGTAGAAATTATGATGTATATTTTCAACTGCTCATGAAATTTTAATCAAAATCATAAGACACAAATATACTCTACCGCTATGCAGAATTAAATTCACAATTTAGAACATCAATCACAAACATATAATAAGAAATAACACACATGCACACAATATTTTTCCAGGGGAAAGAAATCTTCTAAAAACCCCTTTTCCTACTTTCATTAATGTGATGAATAGAGATGAATTACAATTGCTTTGCTCAACTAAGCACAACCTGCAAGTGAATTACCTATCTCTCTACTCATTGAGAAGCTCTGACCCATACTTAGTCAATTTTTTCCTATGGTTGAGCCCGTATTTCCTTGCAAAATTTTTGAGGAAATTAGGCCCCTATTATTTAGGAATTTCCTCCAAAATTCTTTCGCAATTCGCAAGGTTGATCATTTGACTGCATGCAATACTTGTACACTCAAGACTAGTATAGAAATGATGTTACACTGCCTTGGAATCTCCACCACAACTAGGGAACTTGAATTATATGCATGCACTATCTATTTTGGTTTTATTGATCAATTAATTGGATGATCACTGAGTTTGACTGAAGTACCTCTGCACAACTGACCTTCCACTAGTTCAACCAACAACTAGAACTAGTTTAATTGAAAACAACTTGAAATAACTGACGTTGATTGCTACAAATTAGAATTAACACATGCTTAACTGAACTCAAACTCCTCTAACTTGAATTTACTGAGCTAATTGAGAGACAAGAGCCATGTAACCCAAATTAACTACATCCAAGTTGTCCGTTGATGTGGAATTTAGAATTTTCCCAGTTTGACCGAGGAAAAATCAAATTGGGACTTTCTTGCTACATTTTTCAACATTCTCTCTTAGGAAGAAAGGGATTATCAACCACTCCTAGCCTGCACTTGTGGAACTCAAACTTCCCTCTTGAAGAAGCCTTTGTAAAAATGTCAACATCATGGTGAGCCCTGGTATTGCACCGAGAAAGATGCAACTCCCAAGGGCTACTCAACTCTATTTATCAACCCAAGGTTCATACAAACTTAGAGGTGGCAATGCCATATGCACAACATATGAGATTCTACTCATGCCACCCTCAACTAGGACATCTGATCAATAATGCTCCAAGACCATTCCTCCTACTGAATTAAATAATGAAGACGCAATGTAGAAGATACCTCTAACTAGAAAGAGGAAAATGTCATTAACTTCAGTTGTAAATTCTATTGAAACAATTCATAAAAAGGTAAGAGCTAAACTATTTGCAAAAAGGGAACTACATTATCTTGCAACCATCCATCTAGTTATAAAATTTAGTTGCAAAAAGTAAGATAAACACTCTTGCATAACCTATAAGTCTGTAAATAAGAACCTCATGTATCATCTAACTAGCTCACACTTGCATGTAAATAATTTTTCTACTTGTACCAATTCTGTGATGAAAGAAATAACACTATTCTGTTTTTGCAGTGAAGGAAAAGGAGGCTTTGGAGTGACCTAAGAGATTACCCTGATCAAGAAATCATAGCTGGGGGGTCTAGCAAGAATCAAATTTTGCGGGAGAATGAGGTCCTACAGGTGTGCTATAGGTAGCTGCTATAGGAGCCTTGTATTGCTACAAGAGGGCCTGTAATGCTACAGGAGGGATGTTGAGAAGGTTTAAGAGGTGAAAGTGATCGGTTAAGTGTGTGGGAAGGTGGATGGAAGTTGATGCAAATGAGTGAAGGGTGGAAAAATCCGCTTGCCAAGATTAGAGCCTCTTTAAATCCTGTTTTGCACTAGGAGGGATTCTCTCGGTGTTCTTAGGAAAATGATCTCAAGAAACAATTTTTTTAGGATAAAATTGGGAGTTCATAAGTGTTACAGTAAAATTTTTCACCATGACTGTCGATTCAGATTTCTCGCCATCCGATGGAGTGTCTCAAGTGAATCCCCTATGAAGCTTGAAGTAAAACAATACCAGGTACTAAAGGAATTTTGGTTTTCACTGCTTAAAACCCCATTTTGAGCATCTGCGCAATTTTCCTGAACAAAGCCTGCACATACACAGTTTCTTCCACGTCAAACTGCACATATCTGCGCAGTTTATTCCACTAAAAATTGTGCAGGTATGTTCACGTAGGTAAAAATAAAAAACATAAATTCTTGAAGCTTTGGTTGAGGAATCTTATACAAATTAGAAACCTCGAACCACTACATACCAACGCCTAATCCCTTGGTACATGGAACTATTAATCTCATTTTATTAAGGATCATATTCTTTGAGAGAGGAACTAGAAAAATACTCATCCTTCCTATAAATTGAGCATAGGACTAGAGGAATGGGGGACGTGGATCTGTAAACTCATGCCGTTGGTTTTGGTTCGGAAGAGCTTGTCATCAAGGGAAGGAAAGGAGACAATTGGAAGAGGCTTGTGACATCAAGGCAACCAGGTTGTAAGCTTGTTTTCCCTTTAAATTTAATACGAAGTCAATTATTATTTCCTAATTGCGTCTATTTTGATGTTATTTGTGAGATTCCTTGATCACTCATATGGTTTATAACTAATTATTGATTCAATTATATGTTGTATGCTAGATTAGGGATTTCATTTACCTTTTATTTTATATGTGATATGCTTTGATCTCTTTGAATGTTTTTTTCCATGCAGATCTCTTTTGGAGCATCAAGAAGAAGCTGTGGAAAGCATTTGGAAAGCCTCTAAGGTATTGAGGGAAATATGGTTTTGGGAAGTGTTGAAAGGACTTCTACAAGAAATTCATTAATAGGTAAGTGATCCTTCGTATACTACATGTTTCATGTTTTAGTTATAAGCTAAGGAAGGGTAGCAATTATTTTCATGTTTGCTTCTAGTTTTCCTTTAACATTATAGGCAGATCGCTTCTGTCCACATAAGGTATTTGTTCGTATAACAAATTGGCGACCATACTGGGGAATGAGATTTCTCCTTTGTGTCCTTTTGTGATCCTTGACACCTTTAAACACTTTTAAGAATTGAAATTTTTAGTTTGATACCTTTTTTTTTCTTCTTAATTTTCTCTATCTGTGCGATTTCTGTTTATAACTAGAGCGCAGATATGAACAATTTTTCTTCAGCAACAGTGCACATTCCCATTGAACTCTTTGTCTACCTGCGCAATCCTATAATTTTTTGAAAAAGTTGAGGTTTCTTTGATTTAAGTACATATTTTTTGTTTTTTATGATCCTTTGGCTTGTTTATAGTCTTACTTAGTCTATGTTAATTTGATTGGGTGTTTTTAATTTTCCTTTTTGAGAAATTATTAATTTGATTTCTTTTGGTCATTACTCTGAGTTTTTCCTCAGTTTCTTATCAATTTTTGCATGTTTTTGCTTTCATTTTTTGCTAAATTGTGCTTGAGTGTTAATCGCCTTGGAGTGTTATTATTTTTTCCCTTTGGAATTTTCACCCAATTTTCTTTACTTACACTTTATTGGTTCTTTAGATTACATTGTTGAAGGAAAATAGTCTTGTTGTTATTTTACTGATTTGGAATCAACCTATGTTTGTTTTTGAAAAATTCTCTTGCACAAATTACTTTTGCATAAGTTAAAATTCTCATATTCAGAATATGAATGAAAAATATGCATATATTGCATTTGCATAGTTTTCAAGTGAATTGTGCATAGATTAGATATGTATATCTTACATTTTGGAAAAGTCAATCATAGATTTAGATTAGTGTCTTTGATTTCCCTTTTGAGGAAAATGACTTATCTTTACAGTTTCTAGTTTTGAGTTTTTATTGGTTTGCTGATCTATCAAAAAAGAGTCTTTCACTTCTGGAATTGGTTATGTGATTCTCTTTTCTTTTAGTGAATATCATAATATATTTATTTATTCCCGTTGTAAAGAGTTATTTCATCGATTGAAAATATACTGTATCTCATTAAGAGATAACCCTGATTTGAGTTTGCATGTTTTTATGCTTGTTAAAAAAAAAAGAAAATATGCTTTGAATTGATTAACATTAGTATTTTATTGCTGTAAATAAGTGCGTTAGAGAATTTGTTATATTTTCTATTATTTATAAATTCTTGCATTGTTGGAAGTGAATGGAACCTCTCTCCTTACTTTAGATAGGATTCATCGAAGTGAAAATATAACATTATCATATTCGATCGCATTCAATTTTGGGTCAGGTCATATCACCACTGGTTTCATATCCATTTACCCTTTGAATAAATAACAAATTTAAAACATGACACTAATAAAATCAATCAAGAAATTTTTACATTTTTAAGGCTCATTCCACCAACATAGATCAGGATAGTGCTTTGGAATAGGGAAGTGAGTAAACTTTCCAAATCAATAAATAAACATTATAATTTTGTGGTAGGGAGTAAATCCAGTTATTATAGTTTTTCTATGGGAATCTCTTCTTATACAAGAGTTAAGCGCGAGGTCATATTTGAATCGGTGAAGTAAACGTACCCGATTCATTGGTAAAGATGGAAGATTTACATGCATTACAAGCAATGCCAAAAGGTACTTGGGGTCACTTGTTAGTAAACCTCAAATTTACCATATCGAGGAGCTCTCAAGGGGATTGAGCTTAGTTTCTATTCCCTTGCGTGTACGTCGGACCTACGAATATCCCCCTAGGTTAAATTGTGATAGTTGGTAACCTTAGTGACCATAATCGTAGGGATTTTTTCCGAGGTGAAGGTAGAGTAAAGGTCTCTACTGTACCTGCAAAAAATGTTGACTAGACTCACTTGGACCTTTTGGAGGGTAAACTTCACTCGAGATGGAATAAGTGGATTTAATTGCACCAGATGGTTTCATTAATTAGGTTGTGAGGTTAACTAGTTCCATCCGCTTGATCCAGATCTTGGGGGGAGGCCCCCAAGATCTAAAAAAAATTGAAATGGATCTGACAAGATCTGAAAATAAGAATGTCAGAAAAAAAAGAGAGAACACAAAGCAAATAAAACCACAAAGAAACTTGGTTTATTAAAACAAAGAATAACTGTAGAAGCTACATTGTGGCGGACAATCTGTCCTTTTACAAACCGAGGCTTGTTATTTATAGCCTTTTTTGAGTTACAATACCATGTGTAGATACCATAGGCCAATACCATGGGTAGATACCATTTACAATACCATGGGTAAATCCCATGTGTGGATGAATACCATGGGTGGATACATACCATGGGTCACTTATAATACCATGGGCGAATAAATATCATGGGTGGATGAATACCATGGGTCGATGCCATTTACAATACCATGGGTAAATTCCATGGGTGGATGGATAACATGGGTAGATGAATACCATGGGTTGATGCCATTTTCCATTTGGATCATTCCTCTCTCCTTAAGAAGCAATGGTCTCCATTGCGTGAATTTCCCTCTTGAGAAGCCTTTTTTGAATATGAAGAGCCACTGAAGAGAAGGGTTTTGTGTAGTTAACCCATAACCATGATGAACGAAGATCCGAGGATAGAGATACCCTGTAATGCTTGTGACCAGTTGTGATATTGACAGTGTGCGGCCTAGCAAATGGACTTCGATGAAGTGTAGGTTTGTGGATGAACCAAAACCATGAAAAACGAAGATCCGAGGATAGAGATACCCTGTAATGCTTGTGACCAACTGTGTGACTAACAGTGTGCAGCCTAGCAAATGGACTTCGATGAAAATGATTTTGTGCTGTTGACCCATAACCGTGATGCTGATTATTGATGAAGTAGCAGGTGCCTACATAGCTTGGGGTGGGAGGGCACATCTCCAAATAACCCAAGCTGAATGCTGCTATGCTGAAACTGAGAAATGTGAAGCAGGTGCCTACTAAAGCGAGGTGGGAGGGCATGTCTCCAAAGGGAACCCGCTCCGAATGCTGCTCCAAATTTAAAATAAGCATAACTCAGTCAATATAACTCAGAATATTTATTATAACCTATTTTTGGAAATGGAATGATCATTCTGCATATTATCATTTGTTTGAAACCACTATCTAGAGACTCTAGACTCTCAGATTCGCGCTGGAACTGTCTCGCCATCATAAAATTTCTGAAAAAAATAGTTGATTTTAAATCAACGATAACTCCCACATCCCGACTTCGATTCGACCGATTTTTTTTTTGAACTTGGGTGATTTTTCAATAGGAGCTCAGATATATATCCATTTCTCTAAAATTTAGCACTAAAAACTGTGAAAAATGACAGGAGAGCCGCCGTCCATGAATTGTCGTCAGAAAAATTGCTTCAACATTGCTGATTTTGAATCAGCGATATCTCCCTCATTCGAACTCCAATTTGGCCGATTTTTTTTTTTTGAATTTGAGTTTTTTTTTCGCAAGGAATTCAAATTTGGTCTTGGTTTTTGAAAAAATTTCACCAAAATTTTCAGATCTGATCTGAAAACTCGCCGCCCAAAAAAAATCATGGATTTTGCTGAAGATTGCTGCCAAAAATTGAAACTAAAATATGCTTGAAACCCTCATTCCCATGGATTCATAACCAGAATCTGATACCACTGATCCAAATCTTGGGGGGAGGCCCCCAAGATCTAAAAAAAATTGAAATGGATCTGACAAGATCTGCAAAATTAGAATGCCAGAAAAAAAATAGAGAACACAAAGCAAATAAAACCACAAAGAAACTTGGTTTATTAAAACAGAGAATAACTGTAGAAGCTACATTGTGGCGAACAATATGTCCTTTTACAAACTGAGGCTTGTTATTTATAGCCTTTTTTGAGTTACAATACCATGTGTAGATACCATAGGCCAATACCATGGGTAGATACCACTTACAATACCATGGGTAAATCCCATGTGTGGATGAATACCATGGGTGGATACATACAATGGGTCACTTATAATACCATGGGCGAATAAATATCATGGGTGGATGAATACCATGGGTTGATGCCATTTACAATACCATGGGTAAATTCCATGGGTGGATGGATAACATGAGTAGATGAATACCATGGGTTGATGCCATTTTCCATTCGGATCACCGCTTTATCTATATACTTATCACCTTGATTTTTTACGACGTTGGATTTCATCGCCAACTAGTGACTTCACTGTGAAAAGGTTGTTTGTGTGGTTTGAATACTAGATTTTTTAGCGTGTTTTATTTGTTTGTTTTTACTTTTTAGAGGCCTTAAGTGTGGATTGTGAATTTGGATTGTTAATATTGTTAAATGTTTAATTAAAATTCATTAAAGTTGAATCTAATGGAAAAAGTTCTAGAATTTTCCAACCAAGGAACCCCTCTTAACGAGAATCCTAGTCCTTTTCCTTGATTTGGAAATGTTGGTCCTCCTTATATGGATGCATTTTCATTACCTATATTTACCATAGGTTTAACGGTATGGTTGTTTTCAACTTTGGTGGCCTCAAATACTCAATTTTTCAACCTCAACCAGCTGCTTCACCTCAACCAAGTTCACCATATCAACATCACCAACTTCATGTTGACCCTTTTCCTTATTCACCCAACATGTATTACTCTCTTTCTTCTTCTTCGCTTGGTAAAAGCCTTGATGCTAGTAACCAGGTGGCTAGGAAGAAGAAGAAAGGGAAGAAAAAGAAGCATGATAAGAAATAAGTCAACCAACCAACCATGGCTATAAGTATTGGTAATGTTGAGGAAACCTCCAACATGCATCACAAGCCCAAATACCCTTGCAATATTTGTAAGGGTGACCACTTCCTTATCAATTGTCCTAGTATTCCTAAGGTATTAGAAGTGTTGTGGATCATTTGCATATCCTTTTATTTTTAAAAATATTTGAAAATATAAAAATAAGAAATTGTTGAAAATATGTTAAAGTATCGAAGTCTTATACTTTAGCATGGAAAAAGATCTATGTTCGTCAAAGGTTAAGATTAAAGTTTTAACATTTAAAATTTATAGTTGTGGGTCTGGTATTAAATGTTAAACAGTGATTGGTTTGATTAGCGGAAAGTGTTGATCATTAAAATCTTTACCAAAAAGCCCAACCCGCGGGCACAACTAGTACACCGGATACCATGAGGAGTGCCTCCGTAGTAGACTGGGTTGACTTAGGGGACAATGGAGATCAACGACGGAGATTGAATGCGGGGGCACCAGCCAAAGTTTTCCTCCGTACACCAAGAGCTCTCGCAGTGACGTAAGACGCTGAGTTGGTCACAACTGTGTTCCACATCAAGCTTAGTTAACGGCTTGCTAGCATGTCTTGTCAGCATTTAATTTAAAACCCGCGCCACCTATTTAAGGAAATTTTTATCTGTTTTTCATAATTACTTGTGATTTGTTGTGCTGCACCCCATTTTAACTTTCCGCCACCTGCAAATTTTACCATCCTGTAAACTGTTTTCACGTAAAGTTTCAACCATGGCTAAACGGTCATCCTTATCAGGTTCAACCGGCCATATCCCTCTCATGGATATTGAGAGGGATATTCAAGATACCTTCTGTTCAGTTATTCACCTCCCTTTCTACCAGCAAGTTATCTTGAATGATAATGCTTCCCCTGTATATTCTTCCATGGTCAAGTCTAGAGTTTTGTCTGCATGCATTCCTAAAACCCACCTTTTCCATGAATTTGTCTATTGGTTGGTATCCGTCATGTATCCAGGGAAATGTTTTGTCATGAATTCCCAAGGAGAAAATGTTCTGCAGGTGTGTACCCTATTAATCCGCCAAGCCCTTTGCTATCCTGAGTTAGAGTCATTCATTCAATTTTCTGATGATTCACTGGTTCAATATTATGATAATCTTGCAGGAGAAGAATTCAATCAGTTCATGTTTCATTTGAAGCCTGACATGAAGCAGTTTCAGCCAGATTGCAAGGAGTTTTATATGGGGGTTTTTGATGCTGAGACTCGTCCAGTATTGAGTCATATTGAAAAAATTCTGGGTAAGGATGATGATAATATAGTGGATAAATTAGTTCTAGGGATGTTTGCTATGATGATGAAGCCATGAATGGTGTTGGTATATCACATCATATTGGTAGAAAGCAGTCAACTCACAGCTGATGAGCCTTTCATTAACAGGTTCCTTTAAATTTCCCTCATTAATTGTATATTTGTTCTTATACCAGAATGTGGAAGAATTCATGCATTTAGGTCTAAATATTATGGATGTAAATAAAAGAAGGGAATCCGTGATATTCTGGATAGATGTAGTTAGAAGGGAGAAAAATGAAGCTGGGTTGTTTGATTTTGCTAGCTATTACATGCCAACTACATACAAAATATTGAATGGAAGTCCTCCTCCCTGTTTCTTACCTAAAGCTCAGGAGTTTCTGCATTTAGGAAATGATTGCAAATATGGAGATTGGTTTGTTTTTGAGGAATATTCTGAAATAAGGCTATATGGAGCAAGTGTTGAGCCTTATAGACTCCCAAATTTTGTACCAATGAGTCTTTTTGCTTTAGATTTCATTAGACAGAGTCTAAATGTTGATCAGGTTCATTTTGTGCCTATGAAGAAAGGACACATGTATAAATTACCTATGGTTGTAGGCCCCTTCATAGTAAATATGAGGTAGGCATTTGATGAAGTAACAAAAATGTTATATGACATGCATATGCTACTAGGAGAAAGTTGGGCTTATGACCCATATAGTGTGATTTCAAATAGAATAATTGAGAATGGGTACTCTACTTTCATTCATGAAAGTAGGCCAGAACAAGAGAAGATAGCATGTAAAGATGTGAAGAGTTCAGTAGATGCAAACATTCAAACTCCTATCATAGCAGAGAAAACAACTAAAAGAACCAAGGAAGTGGTTATTGATCTAGATGATGAGCAGGGAGCCATGAAGAGAACAAAACTTACTGAAGAGCCTGCATCTACTGCTCCTGGTTTTTCTTTACATTTGGGAGAGGAAAAAAATGCTCCTGCCTCACCTAGGAATCATGAAGCTTCTCATGAATAGGTGCCCTTGAATAAACATATGTTTTCACAAATTGAAGAAAGAAATCAGAGGATGAAGGCTAGCATGGAGGCCCAAGCTGAACATCAAGTCACTGCTGAACAAACAAGATTTTTAACTGTAATGGATCTTGAGAAAGATCAGTTTATAATTTCCCTCTCACATCCTACCGATATGTCAATTGGTTCTTCCAGCAATTTCAACACTGTCAATGTGACTGTGGATGTAAAAAAAATTCCACTGATGGATAAAATGAATTTGCATATGAAAACAGGTCAATTGATTGTAAATGACCTCACAAAGAATAATGCAATGGAAATAAAGGCAAAGAATATGTTGGGTAAAGTAATTAGACAGTTGAAATTAGAGAAGGCACACTCAAGAGCCTTAACAGTTCAAAATGAAAAATTGAAGAAGATTATTATAAAAATTGGAGTAGACCCCAGCGATTGTTGGAAATGTTGTCATTGATGGCAAAGGTAAAGACAGGAGCAACACCTAAACTATCCATGAGGCAAAAGAGACAGAGAGGTAGCAGAGGAAGCAGAAGCAACAGAGGAATTAGAGACAGGGCAGTGTAGTTGAAAGGGCCTGAAGGAGAGTAATACAGAGGTTTATTTATGAATTAGGGATCTAATACAGTTTACAGATGAATTATTGAGTAATTATTCATTAATTGAGTTTGTATGGCATAGACTTTGATTGAAGACTAAAACCCTGTGGTAAAGACTTAATATGCTTGGGGATGAGTTGGAGCATTGCTTAAATGGAAAAGGTGATGGGAAAGGACAACAACAGAAGACAATAGTGAATTGAAGCAGAGTTGTCCAAACGACAGAATATATTGTCCTCTTGTTCTCATGAACAAGAGGGTTTTGTAAGTAATTTCAATTAGCACAAATGAAGAATCTGTTTAGTGGCTCTAAGGATATGAGAGAATTGATATAATCCTGCTTCCATATTATTCAAAAGGATCGATCCTCCAAGAGAAAGTGGAACTGTACCATACCTGTATATTTCTTGTGAAAGCGGGAGTTAGACCTTCAAAGTTTGTGAACATTGAGAACCCTGTGCAAAACGGTAGATTTGTAATTCTGTGCACGATCGAGCAAACCGATGTGAGTTCATAAATAAGGGCTTATATATGTATCAAGATTAGATGCGCTCTGAAATGTTAGCCCCTGTATGGAGAGGCTTTCTCAGAGTCCCAGTGTGAGTGTTACGGAGCGGAATGCAATGAATATTACAACATAATGGAATACGAATGCAGTAAGGATGTAAAGGACTAGAACCTCGAAGCGGAATAGTTACATATATAACGAAATTTGTGAAGAATTAGAAGCAGAAATCAGAATACGAAACTCTGACTAATGAAAAGTAAAAACGGGTTGGCGTTAGTAACCGGATCACGGAAGGACGTGGAACCTTGAGCGAAGGTGAGGAACCACAAGGTGTGAACAGTGGCGACAGAACCTGGAGTAGAGGGGCGGAACCACGAAGGAGGAACATTGGACGCGGTTTAGAGCGAATCGGTGGTTTTCATTGCACCACCATTGACGGGCAAGCGGTTTTCAAGAAATCGGAGCGATTCCATAGAGCGACTGACACGTGGCATACAGAGGGATCCTAAAACCACTCACACTGCGTGCCATCGTGCGTTATTGTTTGCGCATCTTTGCCGAGCGATATCCATCCGATCAAATGAGGCGGCGCGACGCGATAACCACCGTCGGATGGAGACGACCGTTAGCGTTGGGGCCCATACGCATGTATTAATATTTGTGGATTTAACAAAATGAAATTAAGTGGGGTTTTTCAAAGGTTTCCTCCGCGTATGCCTGGAGAATTGATGTTTATTTTAAACCATACATAGTTGAATATAAAATCCCAAGTTGAAGATTGAGATATGAAGTTTAGAACGAGTTAAGTTGGTGATATTTGCCATGGTCGAGCTCAGAAATTGTAACCAGAGTGCGGACTAAAAGAAGTGTTGTTAATAAAGGGAGATTTAAGAAAAAAATTCACCATATATGTGATGTGTGGAAACCTGGTCATTTAACCAATGCTAAATTGATTGGTCCGAGTTGATTCGAGTATGGTTTAAGCCATAGATTCTTCAAGGAGGTAAACTTCAGCATAAATTCGAAACTGCTCAGATTGGAAATTGGGTTAAGTACTAAATTGAGTGCAGGTGATTTTATGTGCAAAAAGAGGAAGTATGATACCTGATAGAGGTAAACAAAGATTGCAGAGTTGAAGAGATGTACAACAAAGGGATTCAAAAGTGCAGTGAACAGGTGGAAAATGCGAAAGACAGTGAACAAAGTATGCAGGACAACTGCATGACTGCTATAGAAAGGACAAAACCAGCTAGCCAAACGCTGAGTGAAGTTTATATATTGTAACTAAAAATGTAAATGTTTTATTTGTTTTATATTGTTTTTGATGCAAAGGCAAGTATCCTAAGGAAAAGAAAAATCCCACTGTAACATGTAAATTTGTACATATTGTTATAATTTTAAAGGAGCAGAAAGAGATGCTACTGAACAGAGCTGATATCTGAGGTAAATCAGCAAAAATTTCTTGTGATAAATTGAGGAAGTTGGAGCTTCCCTATCAAGTTGAAGCTTGATAGCTGTCAGTTGTAGCTAATTGAGGTTGGAGCCTCCTGTAGGTTGGTGCCTGCAGAAAATTGAAGGGAGTTGGAGCTTCCTTGCAAGTTGTAGCTTGCAGAATTGAGGTTGGAGCCTCCTGTGGGTTGGTGCCTGCAGAAAAACAGTGGTGAGGGGGAGTTGGAGCTTGCCTTTGCATCACAACAATAATAAGATGTGGTTTTCTCCCTTTATGGGTTTCCACTTATATCTGCTGTCTCTATCTGTGTTGCCTGTGTGCTGAGATGATTTATCAAATCTGCTTAATGTTTGCTGCTCTCATAATAAGTTTAATGTCACATTAATTTAATACTTGCTGCAACATATTAAGACTGTTCATATACTAAGGTTGATTATAAAAGTAAGCTATAAATAAGCTGATGAAAAGTCAAAATTTTCTCATGTATGTATTGAACTGATTCACCCCACCCCCCCTCTCAGTTCAAATAAAATTCAACAATTGGTATCAGAGTCGGTTCCTTTGTACTAGTTTAACAACTGAAAGGAGATTCTAGGTTCTCAGGATGGCTAGTAAAGAAGGATGCTCAACCAATAAAGCCCCTTTCTTTACAGGTGCAAATTATGCCTTCTGGAAAATTAGGATGAGGACATACATAATGTCTCTAGGAATAGAAGTTTGGGGTGTTGTGGAATTAGGATATGCCCCAAAGGCAACTGACTCAGAGAAAGAATCCAAACAAGATTTTGTAGCTAACGCAAAAGCCATGAATGCCATATTGAATGGATTGTGTGAAGCAGAGTTTATCAAAGTAATGCACAAAGACACTGCCAAAGAGATGTGGGATACTCTGGAGAACATCCATGAGGGAGACAAGAAAGTAAAGACTGCCAAACTTCAAATCTATAGAGCCCAGTTTGAGAACTTAAAAATGAATGATGATGAAGACATTGACAGGTTCTTCCTAAAAGTTGCAGAAATTGTTAACAATATGAAAGCTCTTGGAGAAACCATGCCAGAAAGAATAATTGTGAAAAAGATTCTAAGATCTCTTCCATCCAGGTTTAATCCCAAGGTGTCTGCAATAGAAGAAACAGCTGATTGGGAGACCTTGACCATGAACCAGCTACTTGGAAATTTAACAGCATACGAGATGAGGCTCCCACAGAAGAAGCCAAGTACAAGGGAGGCAACCTTTAAAACAGAAAATAAGAAAGAAGAAGAGGAAGACATATGCTCTTGCTCGGATGAAGAAGAGGCAAAATTTGTCAAGAAATTGGATAGAGGCTCAGGTAAATACAAAGGTAAACTTCCTTTCAAATTCTTTAACTATGGAAGAGTTGGACACTATGCTGCTAAGTGTCCTCACAAGAAAGTAAGGAATCAGGCTCAAGAGTCAGAGAAAAATACATCAAAGAACTGGTAGAAAGGAAAGAAGTTCAGCTGAAAATCCTTCTATGCTCAACAAGACAGCAGTACATCTAAAGATCTAGATGAACTCTCAAGTGAAGATGGAACCTCTGAATTTTTATTGATGGCTATAGAAGAAATTGAAGGTCTCCTGCTAGAAGATGAAGAAGAATAAGGTGAAGTCGACCTTGAGGGGGAGCTAAGAAGTGCTCTAGAAGAGATTGATAGACTCAAGCTGAAATGAAAAAAACAAAAGGACATTGTCCTCAAGTATGTACGAGAAGAACAGAATTCAGAAATCCTGATGCAGCTAAAGATAGAGCTTGAAGAAGCCAAGAAGATAGAGGACATGTTACTTAAGAAAATCAAGGAAAAAACTCAGGAACAATAAAAGTTGGAAGAAGAAGTAGTATGTATCAGGAAGAAATTAGAAAATGCTCAAAGGAAAGTGGTTATAAACTCTTCTCAAACAACAAGCTCTAGTAAGTTGAAGGAAATTATGGTTGCTCAAAGATCGCCTATGATAAAAACTGGAATAGGCTATGAAGGAGAATCGAGTAAAAACAAAGAAAAGGGAAACAGAGAGATTATTTTTGTAAAATCAAAGAAGGATGATGAAGCAGCTCAAATAGTGCCTACAAAAGAAGAAACTTGTAAGGAAGGAGACAGAACCCAGAAAAATCCTCTAATAACAAAGAATGAAAGAAATACTCAAACAATAGGAAAATATTTATATGCCCCTGAGTTTGTCAAATTTTAAAGCCATCAAAGGAGATTCTTCCCTCCTATGAAGAATGCCACTTGTTATGTCTGCCACAAGCAGGGACACATTGCTGCATATTTTCATGCAAAGAGGAGTAATTTAAACCAGCAAAAGATGCAAACAGTGAAGAGACTGTCTTAAACAAACAAATGGAGAAAACAACCTTACATCAGGTATGCAAATAATTTCTATGGTTATTGTTTTTATTGTAAGGAATTTGGCCATAAAATTATTGAATGTAGAAATTATGGACAAAGATTGATGTTCAACACCTCAAGGAGGTTTATGAATCAAAGAAATTTTGTTCATACTCACAATTCTGCAAAAACTATGATCAAATTTTGTATATGCAATCAAGTTGGACATATACCTTCCAAATGTCCTCTGAAAGGATGTGATTCATCATCTCACAAAAGATACCAAACAAAAGGATGCCTCCAGTGGAAAAAGAAGGAGAATAAGTGTGACCTGGCTCTACCTGCTCAATATCTGAAAAGCCAATGGTATCTGGACAGTGGCTGCTCAAAACATATGACTGGAGACAGGAGAAAATTTATAACTTTTGATGAAAAGAAAACTGGTAATGTTACTTTTGGAAATGATAAATCAGGAAAAATCAAGGGAAAGGGCTTAGTCAGCTTAGATAATGGTAGAGGTAAGGTCCAAGATGTACTATTTGTAGATGGGCTAAAGGCAAATTTGCTGAGTGTCAGTCAGATGTGTTATAAAGGCTGCGAAGTTCTTTTCAGAGCACAAGACTGTGAATTTAGATCAAGCACCACAGGTAAGACTCTACTCAAAGGTGTTCGAACAGAGAGCAATGTTTACATCATGAAAGAGGAAGATGAAGCATGCCATCTTAGCAAACTTGAGGAGTCATGGTTATGGCATAGGAGATTGGGACATCTCAACTTCGATCATATCATCAGACTGAGCAAGAAGAAAGTGGTCAGAGACATGCCAGAAATAAAAAGGCCTTCTAATACCATATGCAAATCTTGTCAATTGGGTAAACATACCCGCACATCCTTTAAGGCCAAAGATGAGTTATCAACAAGAAGACCACTCCAGCTTGTGCACATGGATCTGTGTGGACCTGCAAGAACTAAAACACCAAGTGGAGAATCCTACTTTATGCTGATAATAGATGATTTCTCCAGAATGACATGGGTTGCTTTTCTCAAGAATAAATCGGAAGCTCTGGACAAATTCAAAATATTCAAAGCATTAGCAGAAAATCAGACAAGATGCAAGCTAAAATGCATCAGATCGGACAGAGGAGGTGAATTCACAGATTATGACTTTGTAGATCTGTGCAATGAATATGGCATAAAACAACAATTTACTATTGCAGGGACACCTCAGCAGAATGGAGTAGCAGAGAGACAAAACAGATATGTTCAACAAATTTCCAGAGCCATGATGCAAGAGAGTAATATTCCTAAAACCTTCTGGGCAGAAGCAGTACACACAGCGGTGCATATCCTTAATAAAGCCCACTTAAGGCCAAGCAGTGACAAGACTCCATATGAACTATGGCATGGAAAGTCAGCTTCAATCAAACATTTTAGAATTTTTGGAAGCAAGTGTTATATAAAGAATAATGATGAAAATCTTGGGAAATTTGATGCAAGAGCAGATGAAGGGATTTTTCTAGGATATGCTTCCAAAAGTAAAGGGTACAGGTGCTACAACAAGACTCTTCGAAAAATAGTAGAAAGTATTGATGTGAGATTTGATGAAGAACTTCCAAACAATACAAGAGATATAGACTGATGCAGTCCATCAGACAACCATGAAGAAGAAAACCAGAATGATGATGAAACAAGCAAGACAACAGAATATTCAGAGCTGAGCTCGAAAGCCCCCTCAAGATACACTAAGAAGAATCATCTTGAAGACCAGATCATTGGAGACAAGAGAGCAGGGGTCCAGACAAGAAGGCAGCTAACAGAACAAAAAGAAGAGGTATACATAGCCATGTTATCACAGATAGAGCCAGAGAGATTTGAAGAAGCCAGCAAGGACAAGTATTGGGTGAAGGAAATGAATGAAGAATTGGACCAAATTGAGAAGAAAAATACCTAGGAACTAGTTCCTAGACCAATTGAGAAAAATATCATTGGCTCAAAATGGGTATTCAAGAATAAAATGAATGAGCAAGGATAGGTAATCAGGAATAAAGCCAGACTAGTTTGCAAAGGATATTCACAAATCGAAGGACTTGATTACGATGAAACATTTGCCCCTATAGCCAAAATGGAAGCCATCAGAATTTTGCTGGCCTTTGCATGCTACCAAGACTTCAAGGTATACCAAATGGATGTGAAATCTGCATTTATGAATGGAGATCTAGAAGAATAAGTCTACATGGAACAACCAGAAGGTTTCTCTTTAACATACAAAGAAGACTATGTGTGCAGATTGAAGAGGGCTCTATATGGACTGAAACAGGCTCCTCGTGCTTGGTACTCAAGAATGGATAAATATTTGAAAAAACAAGGCTTTAAGAGAGGTGGAGTAGACAACAATCTGTACATAAAAGCCCATGAAAATGAACTCCTGATTGTTGTAGTATATGTTGATGACATTATGTTTGGAAGCAATGGAGAAGAACTAGCAAAAGGGTTTGCTGATGAGATGAAAAAAAAGTTTGAGATGTCTATGATTGGAGAGCTCAGTTTCTACTTAGGACTTCAAATTCAGCAAAAGAACACAGGTACATTCATCTCACAAGAAAAATACTTAAAATAAATGTTGAAAAAATTCAAAATGGAGGACTACAAACCTGTGTCAACTCCCATGATCACGGGATGCAAGCTGTGTGCTGATGATGGATTTTCTGATATAGATAAAAAAATCTACAGATCCATGATAGGAAGTCTGATGTATCTAACAGCATCAAGACCAGACATCATGCTAGCAGTAGGACTAGTGGCTAGATATCAAGAAACACCTAAAGAAAATCACCTTCTTGTAGTAAAAAGAATATTCAGATATCTACAAGGAACAACACTGTATGGGCTTTGGTATCCTAAAGGAAAAAAGTTCACTTTGACAGCATACACAGATGCAGATTGGGCCATCTGTGTGGATGACAGGAAAAGTACAAGTGGAGGTGCATTCTATCTAGGAGAAAGTCCGGTGGCATGGTTAAGCAAGAAACAAACATCTATCTCTCTGTCTACAATAGAAGCAGAATATATAGCAGCAACAGTATGTTGTACACAAGTCATGTGGATGAAGCAAACCCTCCAAGACATGAAGGTAAGCATTGATGAACCTATCTCAATAAAATGTGATAATACAAGTGCTATAAGTGTTGTGGAGGTAAATCCCCTCTGCGGACAGAGGCGATCCCTACTAGCCCAGACCGGGTCTAGCAACAATCGTTCACGCTATAGTGCAGGTTCCTAATTTAAAATAAACCAAATAGCGATGAAGGCTTACCTGGAATCCAACGCTGTTGCTTGTAGAGAAAGTAGCGCTCCTGTTCCTTAGCTCTGGCAGATCACAATCCTCACGATTTCCGCGACCGAACACCTGCACACGCAAGAAACAAAACAAACGCAAGCGTAAAATCCAGTATATGCAACTATATTTCAGTCAGAGAAGACATAACTCATCATCATAATAAACAACAGGAGTGGAACCATAACCAATAGTCGCTTATCATTAATCAATCAAAGAAGAATACAACCATAGCTCTGATGCTGAATTCTCCTTCGGAGGGTCGCCGGCGGAACACGTCTTGAAAAATATTGTCGGGGATGGGACAAACCCCTCTCCGGATATCTCGACAATAATCTCCTTGCTTGAATTTTTCCTTAAGGGAATGAATCAAGGTCCTTACAACATAAGGCTCTGATGGCTTTTGGGAACTTGGAGACTAGCCATTCAGCCATTCAGCCATTTAGCCCCTTCATCAATGGATGAAGGCTATATTTATAGAGGAGAGGAGGAGGTTGGGATCCCTACAATAGTGGAAGGGAGGCCTTATCCCTTGGGAGGTTCCCCATAAGGTGGAAACAAGAGGCCAAAGGAGGAAGGCTGTGGTTATTCAGTCGAAACCACTCCTGATGACTCATCCATGAAGTTGTTGTAATCGAAATTTCGCCTCTTTTTTTAAAAAAATTTCCAAAAGCAGATTGGCACAGGTGCTTAACTGGGACAGAGCACCAATTGGCACGGGCTCAGTGTTAATTTTCCTCATTGGCGCGAGTACATAACGGGCTACCAGCGCCAAGGCAAAAACATGTGTTTTTAGGGGTCTGCTCAGGAAATGATCAATAGAAGGAATGTTGTCCTCATGGAAAGGGATGCAATGATGGTATTTGCAAGGCATGACACTGATTATTGGTCACATAAACGACCCTCCAATGGGCGAGATGGGGATTGCAGGGACGGTGACAAATTATTGTGTAACAGATGCCCCCTAAAGCATGAGGCCCGAAAGAGAGAGAGGGGTGAAATGCTTTATGAGAACGTGTCCAACTGAAAACACCGCCGTTGGAAAACCTGCGTAGAGAAATACAACTGATATATCAAATACATGATATATATGTGGTATGGGCGCAACCATCCATAACAGAGTATGTAATAATCCAAATCCAAGGTATGGACGCAGCCATCCAGTGAGGATCGATAAATAGACTCATGTATGGTCGCAACCATCCAATCAGTGAGTCATGTAACTAATCATAATAATCCACAAAATCACAGCCTGGATTATAATAGGCAGAATCCAGGGTCTTGCGCTCCATCTCGACCCGAACAAAGTACAAGTTCAAGCATGCGAATAAGTGAGCTGAAGTCGAACATGCAAGAACATTGTCTGATTACCAGCCAATGATGAAAGCTGTTAACAGACGCGAGAGGTACCACCATTAATGCCAATGGTCCTCAAGGTACTACAGGTACAATCTACGACATGTGAACAATGAGCTGACGTCGAACACTCGCAAAATCACTCGATCGGAGGCCAATGATGAAAACCTCACGTCGAATGCGAAGAACCTGCCATTGAGGCATGCTGGCTCCAAGGTACCAGAAGGGAGTCTCTAGACCAGCTTCCTGGATAATGAGCTGAAGTCAACAGGAAGTGAACTTGATTGAAGGTGGGCCATAGTGTTTCCCACATCATCGATGCGAGACAGAGGAACATAATGTCTTTGTGAATCAAGATCAGATGAGAATCAGAGGAAGTTTGAAATTTTGCAGAGGTCAACTTCTCTTGAACATATCGATGGAACGACAGTGGATTTGGCAGTATTTGACATAAAAATATCAGAGGTCATGGTGATGAGGCAAAGAGCAGATGAGAGGTCAAAAAGGATACCCAAACCCATGGAGGCAAGTTAAAAATGAGATGAGATGTCCCCAACCCGACACGAACGCAGACAAGTGCCATGTTCAAGAGCGACATACTGCCGACACGACAATGATGTTGGTTCCATTTTCCCCACCATTTCTGGCGAGTACCTCTTTATTTTTACACAAGCTTGAAGAGGATACCATATGCTTGTCATATAAGTCCGTCGTTCGGACGAATCCATCCTAGTACATTTAACGAGCCCTAGGAAGGAGAAACTCGAATATCGTCATTACGACTAGCTCCAATGTCATCAGGGTTTTACGAGTCTGACAAAGGAAGAACTAGACATATTTTCATGTTTAGAGAGTTTGAAAAGACGATAGAGAAGTAAACTCCAACAGTCCCTTTTCGTAGATAGTTCCTCAGATTCGAAAAGGTAGAAAACTTTGTCTGAGAAAACCTCCTAGTCGCAATAGGCTAGGGTATTCATTTTTCGTAAATAATCTGTCCCAGCCTGAAAAATGGGTAAACTTATACTGGGTAGATGTTGTTTCGCAGCCACTTTAATGAGATCGAAATGACAAGGGACTCGGAAATCTTTTCATTTTTTAAGAGTCAGAAAAGAGCTGAAAGTTGACTCCTCCTGAAGAAACGAGTGGTATAAAGGGTAGCAACTGGTTCCGGTAATGGTGGAACTGCTCAGTACAAGTAAAGGTTAAGAGGCTGGCTAACAAGACCACTCATTGCAGCGGTTCCTCAGGAACGGGTAAAACAACCAAGTGAAGGCATATGATCGGCCAAGCAGATAGTGACGATGGAGTGAGAAAACCAAGGCTCATTTGGCAAAAACAGGTTGATAAAAATGGCAATCACAAGAGGTATGGGAATGGTTTCATTTTTACACAAGCTTGAAATCAGAAAACTCTGCTTGAAGTTGGTTTCATTTTTACACAAGCTTGAAACAAAGATAAACTATGCTTGAAACCGGTTTCATTTTTACACAATCTTGAAACGGAAACAAACTATGCTTGAAAAAGTAAGCATGCCCCTAGCATGGTGACTCAATTCGAGGTACATGCCCCCCAAGCTTCAATCCATATGAAAGGCAGATGGAGTGAAGGTTCAAGTTACGAGATCAAGAGAAAGACTCGACTAGGATTTTACGAGATCTAAACAAAGACTCGAATTGAACGGGAACGTGTTTCATTGTTTTAACGAGGTTGACACATTAAAAGAACTATCCTCAGGACACCTTGTTTCATGGTTTAAGGAGCTTGGCACAAGACAAGGAACTCTGATCCGACAACCTTGTTTCATTTTTTAAGGAGCTTGACACAAGACAAGGAACTCTGCTCCAACAACCTTGTTTCATTTTTTAAGGAGCTTGACACAAGACAAGGAACTCTGCTCCAACGACCTTGTTTCATTTTTTAAGGAGCTTGACACAAGGAAATAACCCTGCTTCGACCAGACCCAGTTTTATTTTTTAAGGAGCTTGACACAGGAAAAGAACCATGCTCCGACGACCTTGTTTCATTTTTTAAGGAGCTTGACACAAGAAAACGAACTTTGCTCCGACCGGCTTGTTTCATTTTTTAAGGAGCTTGACACAAGAAAATGAACTGTGCTCCGACTAACCTCATCATAATGAACAAGAATTCATTGCTTCCAAGAGTTACACTCCCGATGGAAGGAAAACATCCTGGAAGTCAGGACCCAATGCCCCCAGCACCTGATGCACGAGGGCATCGTCACTGAGTACAGGCACAGGGTAGGTAGCCACATAGTTGACCTGCGGTGGGGCAGATACAACAGGTGGATAAAATCCAGGAAGGGATGATGGCGGGCCAAATACCACATCAGGACCAAAGAACGAAAGCCGATTAATGGTCACGATCCGTCCTTCATGCGGAAAACAGACCACACGAAAAAGGGAGGAGACAAGAGCTCCCATGGCATAGGTTTAATCGCGCCCCAAAAGTAGATTGAAATCCAAGGGTCTTGGAACAACCATCACGTACATATGGATGGTTTTACCTCCCAAAGCAATAGGTAACTGTGGAAGGATCCCTAATGGTTGACTCGTTCTTCTGTTGAATGTCAACAGATTCTGCGTAACAGGCGCAAGCGGTGGAGAACCGAAAGCTTGCCAAGTAGTTGAGGATAGAACACTCACAGATGCGCCTTCATCTATAATGGTGCTGGGTACGACCAGACCAAAGGCCTGTACCATTATATCGAAAGGCACATAAGATGGAAGGCGGTATCCCGCAAAGCGATTCCAATCAAAGGAAGCGACCAAACTACTCGGAGGGGCTACCATCGAACCAAGATGGTCTTCCCCTGGTGTTACAAAAGAAGAAGGAGCATCCTCCACGACCTCCATCTCGAAGGCAGGTGGAGTATCCTCTGGGACCTCCATCATGGGAGGCGAAGGAGCAGCTTCTTGAGGCGTGGGGATAGGAGAATATTTCTCCAAATCCGAGGAATCTGAAGAAACAAGAAGAATATGAGGGGTGTGAGATCCACTCTCAACGGAAAAGACCTGGTGCACCGTAGATGGGGCCAGCTCAACCGATCCCATGACCAATGGTTGGTCAGGAACAGATTCCTGAAATTGAATTTCCGAGGGAGCGGGATCGACCAAGGAAGACTCTTGACCAATCATAGGATCAGCTGGTGGAGGACTCAAAGAAAGCCGTTTATAACCAGATGGGAGGCATGGTGTAGAAACGGTTGAGTTGTCCAAAACTCTCTTGGCTTCGTCCATATATGGACAAAGGTGAATGGCATGGTGCCCTTCACACAACTTACAGGGATTGCTAATCTTACCCTGCTTCTTAGGAGCCTTACTAGAAACAGCCGAAGATATGCCCCCAACCTGACTCCCAAAAGCCAAAGGCAACGGTGGGCGACCGTTGGACCATGCTTCAAGCACCTTGGGAATGCCAAGGCAGTCTCGAAGAAGATGGTTCCCTGTGCACAACATGCAAGGAAATTTGACTTTCTGTGGAGGGTTGGAAGGTTTATCAAGAGGAGGTGTTTCGGAGGCAGTAGCTGCATCCTTAGCCTCTCTCTTATCAGACTTCTTCTTCTTCTTCTTAGCCACCTGGTTACTCGAATACAGAATTTCACCAGGCAAAGTAGAAGAGGAGGACGCAAAAACAGGCGAAGAAGGGGAGAGGTCCACCTTGGAATCAACATGATCTTGCTCAGGTGGAGGAACTGATTGAACAGTAGCCGAGACATTCGGGACCACAGAGGTTGAGAACAACCAAACAGGCAACCCAAAAGTTAAACCAGGAAGGGACAACGTTGCCATATAAGGAGCACCAACATTTCCAAAAGGAGGAAAAGGACTAGGATTCCCATCGGAGGGGATTCCTTGGTTGGTGAACTCTGGAAAAGTTGCCATCAAAAATGATCTTGAGAACAACACCCTAAGGAAACTAACTTTAACCAGGAATATTTCGTGGGCAGTTAATTTTTAAAACATTGAAACAAAACTCTACTGTTTCATCTTTTAAGAGTCGAGAAACAGGCAAAAGGTGACTCTATCACTTTCAGATTGGAAACAAGCATGAAAGGACAAGCGCTTGATGACCTTTTCAAATTTAAAGAGTCAGAAAATATCGAAATGACTACTCAGGAATACTAGGCAAAGGGTGTACCAAATAACCGTGAACTGCAATATACACCTTGGTTTCAAAATGAAAGAGAAATCAACCAAGGACTTAACGTACATGCAGGCAATATCCCCGAATGCTGTGTCCAGTGTATCACGGGTATAAGGCGGCAGACTCAGCTTCCTATGGATAAAGGATAGAAACCTAGTGGGGTCTCCCTTTATATACGCGACGGTACGGGGAGCACAAGTCCGTACTAGCGCTGTCTAAAGCCAATATGAGAACGATAGCTACTAGGTTTAACGACACCAGAACACGTCTCTAACCTAGACCTCTAAATGTTTCGTTAATGTTTCAATGCTGCCTTAGTGTAAATTGAATAAATTTTAATATTGATCTTCAATTATGTCTTGGTTTCAAGGCCCTACCGAATGTCATATGACAATCTGCTATATGCAACTATATGAGAAAAGAAAACTTTTCAATTTGATGAATGCTATCTAGTTAAGGGAAGAGCTTCAAACAATGATGCAACAAACACCAACACTGAAAACGAAGCTTTTTCCAAACTAGATGACTTTCACTATCCAAAAGTAATTCCAAACATTCAACGATGTGAATAATGCAATGTCATCTATGCAAAATCCTCTTTTTCGAAAACTATGCAATTGTAATCTATGCACAATTTCCTTTTCCTTTTCAAATAATAAGAATGCACTCAAAGCGACTTTTAGCTTTCAATCATTAAACAATGTGATCTAAGTCCAATGATAAATCCAAAAAAATACTTTTCGATGCAATGTGATCTAATGCATTTAAACGAAAAGAAAACTATGAGATGAAAACTAAATAAATGCAAATCTTCTTAATGAAGGATGAATGCAAAAGAGATGTGAACAAACACTAAGAATGCAATCGTTGTTTCAAACACTTTGTCACGAAATCCTCCAAAAGGCGACAAGACATATGAGGTCAAACACAAAGAGGACTTCCAAAGAAAGAGATCAAAACAAGGCATTCATTCCCTTTTACATCAAACAATCATGAAGAAGAATAGCTGAAACTCTCCATTGACACAATCTATACTCCATATGAAAAGAACGGAAGGGAAAGACACATTGATGAAGGATTCGGGGAAAAAGTCTTATAATTTTCCACACCTGGAGAGCCAAACTTTCGACGTGGTAAGCAACTAGTGCAAGCTGAGTGTTTCTCACTAGCAACAGCGCCAATCACCTTGGTGGCGTAGTTATCTGAAAAAACGTATAACAAGCGCCAACGCACACGAAAATGAAATAGCGAAATTCTCCCAGCCAAGACCGAGACTCACCGCCCAGAAGACGGAGATAAAACAAATACGAGGAAAAGCAATGCGGCCAAAAACTTCCGAACAAGGGTAAACCCTAGCACCTACAGGAGATGGCACGACTGTCTGGCTGTAATCCGTGCCAGACAGGGGATGGCACGAGTGATGAACTGGAAAACCGCGCCAATTGGTGTGACTGTCAGGGTGGAAACCGCGCCAATCAAGCCAACCCTGAAAGGATGAAAACTCAGAAAAAAAGAGGTCAGATCTGATCCTCTAGGGCTGAACCAAAAGCCAAACACTCAGAAAAGAGCCAGCCAAAAGAGCTAATCAAGCAAGCAAAGTCAAGAAACGACTGAAAGACAAGAAAATACTCCAAGTGTTCAGTTCATAAACTAAACTAGAGATTGAATGAAGCAGCATTGATCTACTTTCGCTAATGCAGAACAAGAGCATTTTCAAAGGCTAACTGGATAAATTTAGGCTCCGTCTGTAGTTTATAAAGCAAACAAAAAGTTAACTCCCCAGTATGGTCACCAATTTTTTGTGGAGGTAAATCCCCTCTGCGGAAAGAGGCGATCCCTACTAAACCAGACCGAGTTTAGCAACAATCTTTCACGCTATAGTGCAGGTTCCTAATTGCAAATAAACCAACTAGCGATGAAGGCTTACCTGGAATCCAACGCTGTCGCTTGTAGAGAAAGTAGCGCTCCTGTTCCTTAGCTCTGGCAGATCATAATCCTCACGATTTCCGCGACCAGACACCTGCACACGCAAGAAACAAAACAAACGCAAGCGTAAAATACAGTATATGCAACTATATGTCAGTCAGAGAAGACATAAATCATCATCATAATCAACAACAGGAGTGGAACCACAACCAATAGTCACTTATCATTAATCAATCAAAGAAGAATACAACCATAGCTCTGACACTAAATTCTCCTTCGGAGGGTCGCCAGCGGAACACGTCTCGAAAAAGCCTGTCGGGGATGGGACAAACCCCTCTCTCCAGATGTCTCGACAATAATATCCTTGCTTGAATTTGGCCTTAAGGGAATGAATCAAGGCTCTTACAACATAAGGCTCTGATGGCTCTTGGGAACTTGGAGACTAGCTATTCAGCCATTCAGCCATTCAGCCCCTTCATCAATGGATGAAGGCTATATTTATAGAGGAGAGGAGGAGGTTGGGATCCCTATAATAGTGGAAGGGAGGCCTTATACCTTGGGAGGTTCCCCATAAGGTGGAAACAAGAGGCCAAAGGAGGAAGGCCATGGTTATTCAGTTGAAACCACTCTTGATGACTCATCCACGAAGTTGTTGTAATTGAAACTTTGCCTCTTTTTTTAAAAAACTTTCCAAAAGCAGATTGGCGTGGGTGCTTAACTGGGACAGAGCGCCAATTGGCACGGGCTCAGTGTTAATTTTCCTCATTGGCGCGAGTACATAACGGGCTACCAGCGCCAAGGAGAAAACATGTGTTTTTAGGGGTCTGCTCAGGAAATGATCAACAGAAGGAATGTTGTCCTCATGGAAAGGGATGCAATGATGGTATTTGCAAGGCATGACACTGATTATTGGTCACAGAAATGACCCTCCAATGGGCGAGATGGGGATTGCAGGGATGGTGACAAATTACTGTGTAACAATAAGTATATCAAAAAAACCTGTGCTTCACTCAAAAACTAAACATATCCCAATCAAGTATCATTTTCTCCAAGAACAAGTGGCTCAGAAGGTAGTAAAGATGGAATATGTACCAACAAAAGAACATACAGCTGATATATTTACCAAACCTCTTGCTAGAGAACCATTTCAATATTTGAGAGATAAACTAGGGGTAGTATCTGTAGATGCTACTCTCTGATATAAAGAGAAAGCACAGTTTCAGGGGGAGAACAGAAATGAAAATATCATTCTAGGGGGAGATCAGCCAGCAAGGAGAGCATGAAACAGGTCCTCAGGGTCAAAGGTTTATGGAAAGAATACACCCAGCTTAAAAGAGTTAAAGAAAAGGCTAAAGGGTCAGAATTTTAGATTTATTCCAAAGTTTGGAGCAGCAAGGTACAAAGTCAGAAGATCTCAGAGAGAGGAAATGCAGAAAGCAAACTAGGAAATGAGCAACCCTTTGCCATTGATGTCAAAGGGAGAGGAAAAGCAAAAAGGGGCTTCTATAAGGAAAACAGAGGAAGAGTATTTCCATCAATGCCAAAGGGGGAGATTGTTGGAAATGTTGTCATTGATGGCAAAGGTAAAGACAGGAGCAGCACCTAAACTATCTATGAGGCAAAAGAGACAGAGAGGTAGCAGAGGAAGCATAAGCAACAGAGGAATTAGAGATAGGGAAGTGGAGTTGAAAGGGCCCGAAGGAGAGTAATACAGAGGTTTATTTATGAATTAGGGGTCTAATACAGTTTACAGATGAATTATTGTGTAATTATTCATTAATTGAGTTTGTATGGCATAGACTTTGATTGAAGACTAAAACCCTGTGGTAAAGACTTAATATGCTTGGGGATGAGTTGGAGCATTGCTTAAATGGAAAAGGTGATGGGAAAGGACAACAACAGAAGACAACAGTGAATTGAAGCAAAGTTGTCCAAACGACAGAATAGATTTTCCTCTTGTTTTCATGAATAAGAGGGTTTTGTAAGTAATTTCAATTATCACAAATGAAGAATATTTTTAGTGGCTTTGAGGAGATGAGATAATTTATATAAGTCTGCTTCCATATTATTCGAAAGGATCGATCCTCCAAGAGAAAGCGGAATTGTACCATACCTGTATATTTCTTGTGAAAGCGGGAGTTAGACCTTCAAATTTTGTGAACATTGAGAACCCTGTGCAAAAGGGTAGATTTGTAATTCTGTGCACGATCGAGCAAACCGATGTGAGTTCATAAATAAGGGCTTATATATGTATCAAGATTAGATGCGCTCTGAAATGTTAGCCCCTGTATGGAGAGGCTTTCTCAGAGTCCCAGTGTGAGTGTTATGGAGTGGAATGCAATGAATATTACAGCATAATGGAATACGAATGCAGTAAGGATGTAAAGGACTAGAACCTCGAAGTGGAATAGTTACATATATAATGAAATTTGCGAAGAATTAGAAGCAGAAATCAGAATACGAAACTCTGACTAATGAACAGTAAAAACGGGTTGGCGTTAGTAACCGGATCACGGAAGGACGTGGAACCTTGAGCGAAGGTGAGGAACCACGAGGTGTGAACAATGGCGACGGAACCTGGAGTAGAGGGGTGGAACCACAAAGGAGGAACATTGGACGCGGTTTAGAGCGAACTGGTGGTTTTCCTCGCACCACCATCGACGGGCAAGTAGTTTTCAAGAAATCAGAGCGATTCCATAGAGCGATTGACACGTGGCATATGAAGGGATCCCAAAACCACTCACACTGCGTGCCATCATGCGTTATTGTTCGCACATCTTTGCCGAGCGATATCCGTTCGATCAAATGAGGCGGTGCGACGCGATAACCACCGTCGGATGGAGACGACCGTTAGCGTTGGGGCCCATACGCATATATTAAGATTTGTGGCTTTAAAAAAATGAAATTAGGTGGGTCTATTCAAAGGTTGCCTCCGCATATGCCTTGTACATTGATGTTTATTTTAAACCATACACAGTTGAATATAAAATCCCAAGTCGAAGATTGAGATATGAAGTTTAGAACGAGTTAAGTTGGTGATATTTTCCATGGTCGAGCTCAGAAATTGTAACCAGAGTGCGGATTAAAAGAAGTGTTGTTAATAAAGGGAGAGTTAAGAAAAAAATTCACCATATATGTGATGTGTGGAAACCTGGTCATTTAACCAATGCTAAATTGATTGGTCCGAGTTGATTCGAGTATGGTTTAAGCCATAGATTCTTCAAGGAGGTAAACTTCAGCATAAATTCGAAACTGCTCAGATTGGAAATTGGGTTAAGTACTAAATTGAGTGCAGGTGATTTTATGTGCAAAAAGAGGAAGTATGATACCTGACAGAGGTAAAAAAAGATTGCAGAGTTGAAGAGATGTACAACAAAGGGATTCAAAAGTGCAGTGAACAAGTGGAATATGCGAAAGACAGTGAACAAAGTATGCAGGACAGTTGCATGACTGCTACAAAAAGGACAAAACCAGCTAGCCAAAGGCTGAGTGAAGTTTAGATACTGTAACTAAAAATGTAAATGTTTTATTTGTTTTATATTGTTTGTGATGCAAAGGCAAGTATCCTAAGGAAAAGAAAAATCCCACTGTAACATGTAAATTTGTACAGATTGTTATAATTTTAAATGAGTTGGACAAAGAAATGAGAAGACAGAAGTCAAAGAGTCATGGCTGTTCACTCCAAATTCCTTGTGGAATACAAACAGTCATGTAATGAACTCTATATATAATATCAACTTGATATGCATAAAAAAAAAGGAGAGGTTAGAGAGATTAAGGATAGAGAATGAAAAGCATAGAAGATTGAGGCAGAGAAGAAAAGGAATAGAGGAGCAGAAAGAGATGCTACTGAACAGAGCGTATATATGAGGTAAATCAGAAAAAATTTCTTGTGATAAATTGAGGAAGTTGGAGCTTCCCTATCAAGTTGAAGCTTGATAGATGTCAGTTGTAGCTGACTGAGGTTGGAGCCTGTAGAAAATTGAAGGGAGTTGGAGCTTCCTTGCAAGTTGTAGCTTGCAGAATTGAGGTTGGAGCCTCCTGTGGGTTGGTGCCTGCAGAAAAATAGTGGTGAGAGGGAGTTGGAGCTTGCCTTTACTATCTCCCTTTTTGGGTTTCCACTTATATCTGCTCTCTCTATCTGTGTTGCCTGTGTGCTGAGATGATTTATCAAATCTTCTTAATGTTTGCAGCTCTCATAATAAGTTTACTATCACATTAATTTAATACTTTCTGTAACATACTAAGATTGTTCATATAATAAGGTTTATTATAAAATTAAGCTATAAATAAGCTGATGAAAATTTGAAAATGCTCATGTATGTATTGAACTGATTCACCCCCCCCTCTCAGTTCAACTAAAATTCAACAGTGATAAGACTGCTGTGTAGAAATTCATGCAAAGTGCTGAGGCATAGATATCTACATTAAGGAAGAAGTTGAAGTTACCTACTGGAGAACATCCAATGGCTACAGAAGTTGCAGAGGTAGAGAAGGAAAAGGAAAATTTGTTGCAGTAACTTATGCAAAAAAATGAAGAACTATCCAAAATAAAGTAGACTGCAATTTCATTGCAAAATCATATTGATAATCATAATTGTACTTTTTTTTTCCTACATCAAATGAAGATCCTCAAGCACAGATTTTTCAACTAAATACTGAGTTGCAGATGGCTGAAAGAGATCGAAAGAGGGCTCAAGCAGATCTGGAGACTGCAACAAAGTTGATGAAAGTCCTAGAAAATGAAGCTGACAAGTACAAAATGGATTCCCGAAATGCTGCAGCTGAGATTAAAAATCTCGAAGAAAGACTGAAAGGAAATATATCATTGATACAAGCTAAAGATATCATTTGGACTGATATCATCTCAGAAATGAAATCTAATTGGTGTTTCTTGATGATAATCGCAAAAGAGAAAAGCCTTATTTTAGAATGTGAAGAACCAATCATGTCTGATAAGAAAAAAGAAATTAATAGAGCCATTTGGGCTAGAAGATTCATTGATTATATTAATTCTAAATCAGATCATGAATTAGAGGATAATGATATGAAGGACATAATTTTATATGCAGTAGAAATTAATAAAATGATTTTAAGAAATGATCTCATAAAGGATGCAGAAAAGAAGCTGCTAGAAATCAAGGAAGCAGTAAGTCAGTTTGATAAATCTTTTGATAAAATGACAAGAGTAGGCTTGCCATCATGTTGCGGAGCTGAAAAAAATATTTTGCCATGGAGCTCTTATGAGAATTTACAAGTGATGACAAAAAGCAAGGTTGATAACAGGCAATAAAAGACTCAGGTACTTAAAGGGGAGACAATGGTCAAATTCATGCAGAGACATTTTCAACTCTTGTGGATGGTAAAGACTCTTTTTACAGAAAGGCCTTCTTATGATCGAATTACTGCATTCAGATTAGAATATCACAATCTGACACATTCATCTAGGATGAAGGTAGAAATATGGAAAAAGTGCAGAGCTTGGAAAATAGACCTGCCAAAAGGATCAACAGCAAATAAAGACAAATCAGTCGACCAAGGAAATGAAGCCACATCATCAGCAATTCCTATAGATTAGGATATTTATTTCATGCTATTTTTCTGGAGACAATGTAATTGTAGCAGGACATTTTCAAGGCATGTAATAGACAGCCTTCGAAGTCTTAAAGTATTTTTGGTAGTTAGGATTGGTTACAGCAGTTCCAAATTTCTTTTATTGTATTTAATGTAATTTTCAAGGGAAGAAAAGGTTCTGAGTTTTGGACCTTCAGACAATTATTTTTGTACTCAGAGATTCAAATATTAATGAATGAGTAAGCAAGTTTCTAGCATTCTGTTTATGTTGAAATGTATCTAAGTTTACATTATGTGTTTTCTATCTATGAATAAAACAAAGTTATGAGTAGAAGGTCTCTTTTTACTTCTGTATTTAAGAGTTAAAAACCTTAATTGATGCTCCTTTGTTTTAACTATTTCTTTCATATTTCTTCTAGGGTTGGAAATGATATTTTCTGTATAAAACAACATATCAGTTTGGACTTATTCTTACACTTTCTTCTAGTCATTTCTTTCAACATCAACATATGATAGCATTGTGAAGCATTCATAATATTTGATATTTAAGGGTTTGATTATAAATACTCGAGGGTTAATAAAACAGTGACATTAAAATTTGTGACATACTCATAAAAATGTCTTAAGCACTGATTCCTTATCACAACTAAGGGATTGTCTCTTAAGGTACAAAAAGAAGTATGGTCAGAAAATTCTTATCAACTTACTGTTGATCCATCAACCAGTGATTGAGAGGTTCCAGGGAAAAAGGGTAAAGTTAGGTTTCCTTGTAGGTTATTCAAAAGGATTCATCATAGTCACCTTTTCCATAGTATTGATGAAGCCTATAAATTGTTGGAAAACCTTACCGTTCCACAAATTCAAACTTCCAATTGGTTACCATAAAATTTATCCCAACCTACCATCAGTTGACGAAGTGATTGATCTAATTTCAAGTATATTCAATCCCACTCTTCCATTGGAGAGTGAAACACATATCACTCAGGTTGATCAAGTGGTCAACTCGATTATGTATTCAGTCGATCCCATTCTCCCTTTAGAGAGTGAAGTTAATACCACTCAAGTTCTTCTTGTTACATCATATTCTTCTACATAAGGGGGCATTTCACCTGTTTCCATTGAACCCCATCCAAATAATGAGGCTATTTCCTTTGATTGGAGTAGACTAACATAACCTCATCTTCCTTCTTCCACCCCTTTCCAAATAATTGTGGAGGCTTATGGTAAGAATGTGCGTCGCACAAATTTAGATGAATGTGCTTCTGTTATTATTTTATCCTCAACCACTTGAAAATATTTGGTTTCCCCTCAGCTTGTGCATGTTACACATAATATATTAGATTTTAATAGAACCATTAGTGAACCTTTAGGGATCCTTCCAAAGTTTCCTATTACTCTGGAATATAAAACTATCTATATTGATATTATGGTAGTCCGAGGCCCCTTGGATTTCAAATTTCTCCTTGGGTGAGACTATGTTTAAGCCATGAAAGCTATCGTATTGAAAATATTTCGTGTGATGCCTTTCCCTCTCAATGGAAACATTTTTACTTTTGACCAACTTTCATTTGTTGGTCTTGATTCGACTACCAGTCATTCGACATCCCAAAATTTTCCTTATATGGAAGTGGTACTTGCCCCGCCACAGTTTAATTATGTGGCAACCGGTCCCATGCTTTTAGTTTCCTATGTAAGTGAGCCTATCAATGTTTGCTCGATTTATTTTGACTTAGATATGGTAATTGACATGTTAAACCCTATAGGTGTATTTTAATGTGATGCTCTTATCCCTATTAATTCCCTTGACATGTGTTCCTTCTAGAGAACTAGTCTTCCTTCTGTTGAAGACCTCTTGGAAGCCATGATAGAGGTGTGTCCCTAGACATGTGTTTCTTCCCGTTGGAAGCCATGATCAAGGTCCTTATGAGTATGGTTCTTTTAATGTATCAACCTCGTTAAAAAATAAAACAACTTCCATGAGGATAGTTCTTTTAATGTGTCAACCTCGTTAAAAATTGAAAGATTTCTTCATGAGGATGGTTCTTTTACTATGTCAACCTCATTAAAAAATGAAACAACTTCCATGAGGATAGTTCATTTTACTATGTCAACCTCGTTAAAAAATGAAACATGTCATTATGAGGATAGTTCCATTTAATGTGTCAACTCTATTAAAAAATGAAACATGTCATTATGATGATAGTTCCTTTTACTGTGTCAACCTCATTAAAAAATGAAATAGATCCTTATGAGGATGGTTCTTCTACTATGTCAACCTTGTTAAAAAATGAAACAGGTTCCCATGAGGATAGTTATTTTACCGTGTCAACCTCGTTAAAAAATGAAACAAATCCTTATGAGGATGGTTCTTCTACTGTGTCAACCTCGTTAAAAAATGAAACAGGTTCCCATGAGGATAGTTCTTTTATTATGTCAACCTCGTTAAAAAATGGAACATGTCACTATGAGCATAGTTCCTTTTCTTGTGTCAAGCTCGTTAAAAAGTGAAACAATTTTTCATGAGCATATTTCTTTTTCTGTGTCAAGCTCATTAAAAAATGAAACAAATCCTCTCCTAATTGATTCGAGTCGTTGACTAGATCTTGTAAATGTTGAGTCTTTCATCTAATCTCATAAATGAACCTTCATCCCATCCAACTATTAGTAACTACTAGTTTACTTAGGTGAATGAAATGAAGCTTGGGGGGTATGTGCCCTTGCAGGTTATGCTCTGGGGGCATTCAAACCTATCTCAAGCACAAATTTTCTATGTTTCAAGCTTGTGTAAAAATGAAACCACTCTCAAGCATAATTTTTCTCTATTTCAAGCTTGTATAAAAATTAAACCTATCTCGAGTCTATTTTGGTTATTATTTTCAAGACTCGTTAAAACATGAAAATCCCAAGCTTCTTTTTCTCTCTTTTCATGCTCATAAAACATACATGAAAATGTTAATTTCTTTCCATCTTTTCCTGCTCGTAAATAAAATTTAAATTCGGCCATATGAGTACACGTTTATCACTTTTTCAGACTCATTAAAACTTACGAAAAAGCAAAACCTTGGAGTTATCTTTTACGCCATTTTTAGAATCTCTAAACATGAAAAGATCGCAGAGTACTTGACTATTCGAACTCGTAAAAGGAAATGAAAAATCTTCTATTTTGTATAAGTTTACCCATTTTCCGGACTGAAATAGAATATTTACGAAAAATGTATACATTGACTAATCATGGTTAATAGAGTTCCCTCCTGTATTCTTTTACCCTTTTTCGGGCTTGAGAGACTAAATTTATGAAAAATGACATTGTGGAGTTTACTTATTTTTTTCTCCCGACTCCCTAAAACTGAAAAATACTGAGTTTTACTTTCTCTGGGCTCATTAAAAATATACGCTGAAATAAAAAATGAGTTTTTTTTTTTTTCAAACTCTTTAAACATGAAACGAGGTAACCCTACACTAGACTCATAAAACTTAAACAATGCAGGACCCGTCGATTACAACGGGATCGAACCGATCCTTCTTAGGACTTGTTAAAAATACTTCTAAGGACTCATCCGAAGGCTAAGATTATATGAAAATCATATGTTATCCTCCTCAAGCTTGTGTAAAAATAAATAGGTACTTTACAGTAATGGTGGGGAAAATTGGGAAATAACATTCTTTTTTGTATTATTAAAGGTAGTATGTCACTTTTAAACATGACACTCTATCACATTTGTGTCCGGGTTGGGAGATCCATTTGTATCATAGTTAATCAAACCTCATTGAAAGTATTCATTTGGTTTTGGGTATTATCGTTGAGTCAAATGCTGCCAAGTCTAAGTGTCTTGTCGCCAATATGTTCAAGAGAAGTCCAACCTCAGTCAAAAATACCTTGCAAATAATAACCTTCAATAGTGTCGTTCATACCCGAGTCGGTTTTGAATTAATCCATTTTGTTATTTAAAATTTGACATGAGTTTCATATCATAGGCCCTCCTGCAAAAGATTATTTCCTATCGACTTTAGCTCACTATCTAGGAAGTTAATCTAGAAACCTTTTTCAGTACCTTGGAGCCTGCATGTCCTATAGGTAAGTTTCTCATATTCAATGATAATTTCTCATCATTGGAATTTGATCGAATGATTCTATGAGTTTTCAAATTGAAAACATTTAATCACACTTCATATATTTTACTAGAGTACCTTGAGAGCCATTTTCATTATTGGTGGTTTCTCTTGCACTTATTAATGGTTCACATCATTGACCTCTAATCGAGTGGTTTCTGCCATGTTCGACTTTGAGACATTCACTCACATAGTCAGATTCGTACTATAGATAGAGAGATGGAGATAAATACCTTGGATCTAGTTTCATTCATCTAGGCTGCATGGAGTTATTAAATATTCATGATTGTAAATATAAATCCATTGATTGTTGTGTCCATACTATGTCTTCTGTTGACTTGGATCTTTAGATGTATTTTCATACTGATTCTTTGAGATACTTGTACTCTAAGTATGGGAATTCGTACCTCAGTGATTTTTATATGAAAGCATGATATGGTAATCCTTGATTGTTTGTTTCAGGTCTTCAACCAATTGGTTTCTAATCCGAACCTTTGACATGATAAAGCACTTCAATCATCAAACATATTTTTTGCCATTTCACTTTAGTGGGCAATGTGTTACACTAAATTTTGTCACCATGACTATCGATTAATATCTCTCACTATCCTATGGAGTGTCTCAAGTGAATCCCCTATGAAGCTTGAAGTAAAAAAATACCAGGGAAAAAAGGAGTTTTGGTTTTCACAGATTAAAACCACTATTTGAGCATTTGCGCAGCTTTCTTGAACAAAACATGTGCATGCACAGTTTCTTCCACTGCAAACTGTGCAAATTTACACAATTTCTTCCACTAAAAACTACGCAGGTCTGTTCATGTGGTAAAAATAAAATTGTAAGTTCTGGAAGCTTTGGTTTAGGAATATTATCCAAATTAGAAACCTCGAACCAATACATACCTGCGCCTCATCCCTTGGTATATGGAACTAATCTCCTTTTTCTTAAGGATCATGTCTCTTGAGAAGAGGAACTAGAAACCTCCTCATCCTTCCTATAAACTGAGCATAGGACTAATGTAATGGGGACTTGGATCTGTAAACTCATGCTGTTGGTTTTGGGTCTAAAGAGCTTGTCATCAAGGGAAGGAAAGAACACCATTGGAAGAGGTCCGTGATATCAAGGAAACCAGGTTATAAGCTTGTTTTCCTTTTGAATTTAATACAAAGTCAATTTTTCTTTCCTAATTGTGTCTATTTTGCTGTTTGTGAGATTCCTTGATCGCTCACATGGTTTATAATTCATTATTGATTCAATTATATGTTATATGCTAAATTAGGGATTTAATTTACCTTTTATTTTATATGTGATATGATTTTAACTCTTTGAATGTTTTTGTCCATGCAGATCTCTTTTGGAGCATCACGGAGAAGCTGTGGAAAGCATTTGGAAAGCCTCTAAGGCATTGAGTGAAAGCTGGCTGTGGAAAGTGTTGAAAGGAATTCTACAAGAGCTTCATTAATGGGTAACTGATCCCTCACATACTACATGTTTCATGTTTTAGTTTTAAGCTAAGGAAGGGTAGCAATTATTTTCTTGTTTGTTTCTAGTTTTCCCTTAGGATTCTAGGGAGATTGCTTCTATCCATAGAAGGTATTTTTCCATATAACAATAAGAGGAAGTGAGGTAGTCCAAGATGGACATGCTGAAGGTGCCCTTGTCTATAGATCAAACCAGCCCTGCAATCATCACATGCATACATTCAATTATCATTGACAAAATAACACAACTATAAGTGGAAAATATGAGTTGAATTTAAATGTTATCTAATTTATGTGTGACTGTGATCTAATTAACAAAAAAACTCCTAAGCTACAAAAAACATATGTAGAAAAATATAACCACACAAATATGTTTCCAAGAAATCATAAACAAATTTGTTTTTGGTTGTGGTTGTGAATCCTTCCACCCATGCTCCCACAAGAGAGGTGAATTAGAGGCTGCAACCACAGCTTTTGATGGATTATTTCCTACTGAAATTCAAGAAACTAATGACTAATTGAATTGAAAATAAATAAAAATACAAAAGAGGAACTTAAGCCACTAGGTTGGGCCCAATCCTGAGAGCCTCAACCCTCTAGAACTAACTCATTGATAACTCAAATAACAAATTCTCATGATGATAAAATAAAAAGGTCTAATACATTATATAACAATAAAAATAACAATGGCAAGTACTTGAGCTCAATATCTACCTAGCTGAAAACAAAAATCGAATCATGATGATCTCTTATTCATGTTTATTTATACAAGAGGGTAGCTGCTAACAACTCCCTAGAAAATAGGAATGTTTGTCTCCCCCAACTCGAGGATGGTGGATCTTGTTTCTCATTACTTCACTTGCACTCATAGTGGCTTGACTTCCAATGAGCTCGTGATGATGAGAGAGAGAGAGAGAGTTGTGATATTGGGCTGATTGAGGGAGTTAAGAAGGAGAACAACCTGATATATTCTCTCCTTGCTGTCTACTTCGAGCCCCTACATGGAAAATATCTCAAAAATGATCCATTTCCTACAATTAAACCACATTAGGATACATGATATCATAAATACTTTTTACCCTTCTCACTAAGCATAATATAGCTAAAAATGTAAATAAACATGAGAAAGAGATAGTTTAATAAGTTGGAGGATTAAATTATGACCCTTATGATATACCTATTGATGAGCCTCATCGTCACCCCACTACTGAAATTGTTTCTCATCCTCTGAGCAACTTAGTAATCCATGTGCACTTATACCATGGCCCTGATGGCCTCCTTGGCATTCGAAGGCACCTCATATGGAGTTCCCTATGGCGGGTTAAATTATGCATTATTTTATGGCTCAATCCATTCCTTCTGCTCATCTACATAGTATTTTCCATCCTGTAGGCCTAACAACAAAGGTGGAATGATTTTCAGTCCTATCCATTGAATCCTCATTCTCTTCATTTCTCTCTTGTAGAATGGTGTTTTCTCCAAGGAATTATTCATCCTTTCAAGAGAGTGGTATTTTCTATGTTGAAAGCTTAGTGGTAAAGCATGCCATCTCCTCTGGCAAGCCTGCAAACTGTCCTCTCCCAACAACCTAGAAGTATCTTCAAAATGAAGAATGGCTTGATCCCATGTTTCAATGTACTTTGGTTCCAAAACAACATGAGTGGAGATGACGCTATGATTTTTAATGATAGCCTTGGGGCTCATTAGCTCATCTCTAATGTATATGGGTTCCTTGTCCTCTTTTTACATTACCCTTTTTACCTCCTCAACCCTTATCTGTTCATGTGCTAGCCAAGATGCCAAAGCCATCAAATACATGTCCCCTAGTCTTGAATTTGGATCCCAATGTTTCATATATGTCAGTATGAAAGTATGCATGTAAAATTCAACCATTTTTTCTCTATCCACAATACTAGCTTGTTTGCAAAAATCAAGAAACTATCTATAATTTTGAAAAGGTAGATAACCATGTTGAGCTAAAGTTCTAATTTGAAATTGTAACCATTTCTCTTCGAGGAAGAGAGAATAATATTTGGAAGGATGTTTTCATTGCAGTGCCTCCATACATAGAATTTCCATGGTGGCAACTTTTGTTTCCTTCTCTTACAACTTCTTTGTAAACCTCAAATTATCTACCTGTAGATTATTTTTCACCATAGACTCCCTGAGTCTCAAATAAACTAATTCCTTCCCCATCTCCTTTAATTTTTCCTCCACCAATCCCACATCTTCCTAATTCTTTGATCTAGCAATTTGCCTCCATCTGTGGGTCCCTCCTATTTCTATTTCTAGCTCATAAAGAAGCGGGATTGTGAAATTTTTATGGATGATTCTCTCTCCTTCAATAAATTTATAATAGTAATCCAAACTTGGTTGTACACTAGGCTCTTGTAGCTCTAAGGAGTCCTTATCTAATTTTTTTCAGGAGGCTGCCTCCTGTAGCTCACCTTTCTTTCCATTTTCTTGCTATGGCACACCTTTCCCCTCTTGTGGCACATCCTGCCCCTATAATTGTACATTCTTCCCCTCTAATTGAAGATTCTGCCCCTCCCGTAGCATGCTCTGCCCCTCCTGTATTATTTTTTGTCCCTCCTATAGCACAATATTTTCTTCTTCTTGGAGGGTCACTGGTGTCTTTGGTTTCTTGAACGAGGTTTATCTATTGGTAGGCCTCATCACATATACTATAGGAGTCTTTGTTTTGGGCTTTGGATATGTGACCTCTTCAATTTTTCCTTTAGCTGGTCCTACCTCCTCTTTCTTGCTTGGGGACTCCTCAATTGTGATGGGGACATTTGTGGGAGTTTGTAGTTTCCCTTGCTTGATCCTAGTGCTCTTCCTGGTCTTGAAATATAGAGTATTTTTCCTTAGACTCTCAATTTTGGGTTTCACTAGAGTGCTTAAGGTAGATAAAGTTGTAGCTATCTCATTTTTAGTGTTTCTTGGAGACAAACTTGTTTTCTATGGGGATATCTCTTTTTCCTTGGGCTCAGTAGTCCTCTTAGGACTAAATGTATCATTTTATTGTTCTTCACTTTCTTCCTTTTCATATTTTTCTCCTTCTACCTCTTCCTTTGTTTCTTCTTCCTCTATTTCCATCTCTACTTCTTCTGTTGTATTTTCTGCTTCTTCCTCCTCTTTTCTTGTATTTTCCTCCTCTTTTGTGTTTACTTTTATACCACCAATGCTAGAGGCATGTGTCTATATAGGAGTAATGTTTTGGGTCCTTACGAAGGTTTTTCTATCCACGTATATGAAATTTTACCACAAGACACAAATTCTCAAATTATTCAAGACATCCACCACTACCAGTTTTATAAGGCCATGGTGGGATAGGCGTTGGTGTTTTCCCTCTATGAATTTTTGAATCATCTCCCTAATGGATTACAGGAGGAATTATGACACACTAAGTCTCCGAGCAAGAGGAAATTAGACCTTAAATATGAGTTCATGAAGCAACATAAAGTGGTAGGCATATACCACACTCATTCTGCCCTCACAAGAGATGTATTTCAGAAAGCCACCTCATCCCATGGATAAGGTAGGATTTATCTCCTAACTCCGTTCTTGTCCTCAAATGGATTTTATTTGACAATGAAAAAAATATTTTTGGTAGTGACACTGGTGGCTTTGTCCTCTCTAATCTATTTTATCCCTAAAGGCACGATGGTTACTCTGCTAATTATCTCAGGGATTAGAGATATAACTAACCCCCTCAGAACAATTATGGAACTATCCTCTGTTTGTGAATTAAAATCCATGGAAAACATCAAGGGCAAGGTCATCATCATACCCCTTTAGTAACTCAAAAAATCCTTGCCATTGGTGTATTCTAAAAACGTTTACCACAAGAGTGTGTAGGTGCATTATCTTGGTATCTGAGGTGTTAGACTCAGTCCTGTCAGTCCCTTTAGAATCAAATTCACCAAGATTCATCTCTCATCATTTGCAGTTATTAAATGCCATTTGGGTCAAAAAGAGTCATTTTAACTTGCACGGGTATTTTGTGCTTATCTGAGAGAGCATATCAAGACTACATTAAATGTGTTGGGTCCTGTTGTGGGAACTAATTTATTAGCTGCAGAAAATGGACTGAACCGTAAAGTATTTTGGTGCTTGTTTGTGGTACAATTTTTTGTCTTTCTAGCTGATGCCATTAGAGAGAATAGATGGTTGGCAGCATTAATGGCAGAGTTTGGAAATGATAGCAAGGACGTGCTTCTTGACATTGGAATGATACATTGAGAGATTCTATGTCAAGTTGCACTTATTGAGGATTCAAAGGCAGTGATAAAGAAAGAAGATGGCAATGTTCCACTTCCAGCAGTGTCACAACTGATTTGGATGTGCATGCAAGTGACATTGATGATCGCTTGCCAACTTCTATTGGGCATTATGTGGATCTTATTTTGAATCAACATAGGTAGTCATCTGTTTGGAATGCTGATCCTCAAATTTTGATTTGATACATTTATTCCATGATATTGATCACCGTGCACGGCTTCAAAGAAGGTTAAACATTTTTTCCTCTGCCCGAGGACGACAAGCCTATGTTCGTCAAGCACAATCTTCTAATTCTGATGAAGGCTCTTCCAGAAGAAAATTGGAAGGCAATAAGCAAAAGTCACTCCATGCTTTTTGCCATGAGAATATTAAGGTCATTGTCATTTCACATAAACCATTTTTTTTCAGAACTAGGAAAGGTAATGCATCTACCCTCTCGCCGTCGGGATGATTCTCCTGCTGTCAGTCCTGCTTCCAAATTGGTTGCATCTACATTTGCAACCATCTTTTTGGATGATCTGAACTTTGATGGACATACAAGTATATCACAGAGGGATTTTCCATTCTCAATCAAATGTCGTTATTTGGGTAAGGTTGTTGATTTTATTCAGGCTGTCACTATGGATAGACAAGAATCATGTAACCCTATACTATTAAATGGTTTCTATACACATGGTGTGATCAAGTTGATACTAACTACATTCGAAGCTACAAGTAAATTGCTCTGGAAGGTACTACAGTCCCACGTCTTGAAGGTAGTTCGTCCTGTGTGGAACCATCCCTTGTTTCCCAGTGCAGTGTGGAATTCATCACTTCAGTTTGTTCCATAATAAAGCATGTCTATTCTGGAGTTGATGGCAAAGTGGTGAAAGCTACAGGAGGCAGTAATATGTCAACTCAAGCTGTTGGACCACCTCCTGATGATTCAACAATTGCAATGATTGTTGAAATGGGATTCTCAAGGGCAAGAGCAGAAGAAGCCCTTAGAAATGTTCACTCAAATCGTGTTGAGCTGGCTATGGAGTGGCTGTTTACTCATGCAGGAAGATGATGAATTTGCTCGAGCATTAGCTTTGTCGCTGGGAAGTACTGAATCTTCAGCTAAGGAAGAGATGGCTACAAGCAAAAAGGATATTGATCAGGAAGAGTAGCACCAATATGCCACTGGAGTCAGCTAAAAGGCAGCGCACAGGCAAACGTTTAATACAGACAGTATTGTAGAAAAGCTCTGAGAGTAAACTCATCCTACATAAATATCGTTCAGAAAGAGTGAACTGATAAAAATGGGAAGGTCCACTGAAGTTTCAGTCATGGAGGGATCAGCCTCAGCCTTCCACCAGTGTAGAAGAAATCGTGAATATCCCTCATTTTCTTCTGCACTCCTTGAAGATATTTCGAGGTCGACAGACAACTGCACTGTGAAAAATGAGAAAATCAATCGCAGAAGGCGGGAGACGAAATTCAGCAGGGACTTGAGCCATGAAGCCCCCACCTGAAAATCGCCACATTCAGCGAGAGAAGGGCCAGGGATAGAGATTGGAATTTTAAAATACTTTCACGGCTATGTTGATCACACTAATCGGGCTGAGGCTACGAAGGCAGCGGTACTGGTGGATAAGAAGAAGGCAAATAGAGAAAAGGTGGAGCAGACTCGTACGAGTAAAGTGAAGGAAACTCCAAAGCAGACAATGTCTCCTGGAAGAAGGTTCACGAACTTTCTGAATTCCCTGTTCACAGCCAAGAGGAAATCAAAGCGTGTCACTGCTGATCATGACCATGGCTCCGGTTCTGTGAAATGTCAAAGCGAATATAAATTTGGGGAAAAGGAGAAAGCAGGAGTTGGGAAATATAATTCTGGGAAATTTAATTCTGTTTCAGTCTGTTCCATGTCATCCATGACTAGTAACTGCACATCAACAGCTTCCACGACTCCAACTTCCAGTTCATCGAGGCTGCATCAATACCAGGTCTACAGTTTGAAATCCCGGGAATGTCAGCAAAATTGGGCATACCGTGAAGAGGTATGATGAATTTTCATTTACAGACCATGCTTCTTCATGTCATGATCCTAAACAGTTTCAGTCTTCTTTTGCGAATCCAAAGAATGAGAAGCGCAGGCATGTCAAATTTTATCCAACCAGTACATTATTGGAGCAGTATGCTCGACCCTGTGTAGAGAAGGACTTGAACAGAGTAGAGAATTATAACAAACATAACTTACCATTTCCCAGCAAACACCTGAGGCGAGTTCAATTTTCAGAAAAGGGCATAATTGAGTTGCACAACTATTGCACAAGTGTTTATGAAAAGGGTGATGCTCGATCAACATTGATAGCTATGTTGCAGGCACTGAATCATGCCAAACATGGTGTTGATATTGTATCCGGCACTAGGGTTTGCACATACTTTTCCAAGCCTAATTGGAGAAACGTATTCAAGAGTATTTCTCTCAAGCACAAAGACTCTAGAATGGGGGTTTTCTACTGTGGTCCTGCTGCTCTTTTTGATGATTTGAGGCAGCTTTCATTGGATTTCACACGTAAAACTTCCACCAGATTTGACTTTCACAAGGAAAAATTCTGATGCCCAGGCAGTTCAATTGTTTGTGTGTTATTAACTTATTTGTGCATTCACGTTATCAACATCCCAGGAGGTAGGGAATCGAAGAGTCTATCCCTTACTTGCCCAGAAGTTATAGCCACTGTCTCAAGAGAAAAAACGAGTCTCTTTTGACAGTTGTTTTCTTTGTATATTAGAACATGAAATTTCAGAGCCATACAACAAATGAGGAAGATGAATTACTGCAGAAAGTAATCAACAGGTGCCTTGATGCTAATGGGAATCAAACTCTTTCTAGAGCTTTTGCAGGACGTGGAAATAGGCAAACGCATATTGCTGGACGCTTTTCCCAAATGGTCCATACTTTGCTCAAAAAAGGCGAAATTTAGTTTAAAAGCTAATTTTATTGAAAATTGGTTTTTATTCAAATGACGGATGGAAAGATGGCAGTCAAAAAACTGAAAACCAAAATTAGAACTTAGATATCGACCATAAGCAGAAAAATAGGATTTGAGGCCTATTTTTATTTTCAGTTGCGATTTAAAGGAGTTACACCTACAGATTTCATTTTTTTTTGGTCATCAACAGATTCAAGGGGAGCGTTGTGTTGTTTTCAGAACAAATAGATGACTCTTTCTCTATTTCTGTAATTTCAGGTGAAACAACGCCCTTGTTTTGGGTCGATCTGTTTTCTCCTGAGCTTATTTATTGTATGAAAAATTATTTGTAAAGGGTTGAAAAAGTTCTGAAAAGCTGTGGGAGGAAATAACCTAGCACTATCATTGTACAGTTTGACAGAGGAGTAATTAAGTGGTGCAGCTTTGTTTCATCAGATTCTTGTGGCGTAAAGTTTAGCATATGTTTCTTCTACTGTTTCATATGTAATCTCGTAATGTTTACATTTCATTCATAATCAGTTCACTAGATGCTTTTGCAGTAAGATATGTAGAATCCAATTTATTTGCTCTGCCTTGAAGGAGCGTTCAGGATTTGTGTATTTTCTTCTGTCTGAAAGGGATTCATTGTTAAATGCCCTTTTCAGCTTTCTTAAGCAGTCTTTACATTCCATTTAATTTCAAATTAATTGTTAAACTTCACTCCTACCTCGCCTTATGGAATAATCTGCGCCTTTGATTAAATCTCTGCTCACGCTGTTCTTGATCCCACGCTGCCCAGAAAATTCATCCATTTATCAAAAACCCCTTTCCTATCTATTTACTAGCCTAAAATCAGTTCCCATTTTAAGTCATCTCGCACCCTATTGCTCATTTTATCGAGATTGACTGGAGAGAGCCCTCTCCTGTCCTCGTAGGGCTAGCTACGAGGCTGAGCTTGGTTTGATGTTGCCTTGAGTTTTGCCTTCCTCAGCCTGAGGCAGATTCGAGCGCTAACATGAGGGATCTCTTCTATTGAATCCTCCTCCCATATTATCTTTATGTCCTTAATTAAGTGAGGGGGATATGCTTCTTTATGGCTTCAATGTTTAGTTAAGTGATAGCAGCGAGTCAACACATTCCTTATCACTCCAATTTTCTATGTTTCAACCATATACTTTTCAAACAAACCTTTTAATTGCACAATTACACTACCACTTTATGTAGAATTTTAAATAGAAGTTGCATGCAATTTTTATGGATGGACAAGGGAGATGGTGAAACTTACTTGTTTTCAAGTAATATGAGATAAAGATGATAATTTGGGAATCAATTCAAACCTTTGTAGCTCTTTTCCACCCTCTCAATATTCCTGTAGTAGTCTCTCGAACTTCCTGTAGAAATTACAATGCTTCCTGTAGCTTCCTCATATTGAAATCGTAGAGCGGGGTTCGAAACTATTAGGTGGCACCAAAGCTCGTCCATTTCTCTAACTGTTTTCGAAATGAGAAAATAGGAAAAATAATTCGAGCTCGAGTACATAATATGCCATTTTTTGGCTGTGGGCTTGGAGCACTGTGATGACCTATCAATCACATGAGGTTTCCTCTTTTGGACCATTGTCCCTACTCCGAGAAATCATTCTATCCTTCCCTTATAATCACCACCCACTAACAGTGAGGATATCTCCTTTGATGTGACATGTCCATGTTACATGAGTGGAAAATTAAATTTTAGTTCACTATCCGAGTGTGTCCAAGTTAACTGGACATCTCCTGCTTATTAAAACACCTCCTCTTGACATTCATTAATTTTAGTTATTTACACATAGGGAGAGAATAAGAATATTCCATACCTTAGCCTACATCATGATCGAACTAATTCAGGGATTTTCATGCTGGAGCTGGACCATAGTATCGACATCCAGGGAGTTGACTTGATGGCTTATTTCTTGTGCATCCCTTCATCTTTCTTCATGATACTTGGCTATTACGTTCGCTGCATGTGCAAGTACTTTGTTGATGTTGAAGCTGCTACTTCTGGTGGGAATTATTCCTGGGAGTGATATGAATTATTCAGAGATTTTTTTATAAGGTTCCATTATCTCCTCTTATGAGAAATAAAACACTACAATTCTGTCTTTGGTAACTGCATAGGTTGCTACAGGAGGAGGTTTTCTTCATGTAGAAGTCCTTTCCTCGCACCTTTGGGTATTCAATATATATGGGGGTTATTTGAGAAAGTTTATCAAGACCTGAGGACAATACTAAGATCATGAGGGAGCAATACAGACTTGTAAAAATGAATATGAGGCCCTCTATGTTTTTGTAATGTTTTTTTTACAGGTAGGACAAAGTGGATGGTTTGAGTGAATTTATTTGTGAAGTGAGATGGATGAGTGATGGATGGATGGTGGACAAGAATGAGGGAGAATTATTCATCATTTTCCAGGTCATAAGGCTCATATTAGGCTTCCCTTTCCCTCATATCTCTCTCCTGTAGCTTTTATAAGCCCTCTTGTAGCACCAGAGGACCTTCCTGTAGCATTGCAGGATCTTCCCGTAACAACACAAAGAGGGGGTGAAACTTTAGTCCAATTGGATGATAGAGAGAGATGAACACATGAGTGGAGATGATGGATAGGGAATGAATGGATGGAAGTATGGAGGAAAATTTGAAATTTTTTGGGACCTGTAGCCATAATATTCTACAGTGCATAAGCCTACAAAACAATAGAAATGTCAGCAATAATGGAATCATCTTATGTTCCTTTTTATTATTATTTTTGTTAGTTTTATTTTTTTGAGACAAGTAGGATGCCTACGAGGAGTTTTGCAAACTGCATGCCTACCCTAGGTGCTTTAGAGGATGTTTTCACCTAGGGATCTTTATTATTTTTCTTCCTTTTTTTTGCGACAGGACTGCCTCAGAGAGGTTTTCATCTAGGGATTTTTTTTTTTCTTTTTGTTTTTATTTTTCTAGGAGGGCTGTGAACTGGAAGCCATGAAACTCCCAATAAAATTGACTTCTCCACTGATTGTACTGATGAATTCTACCTTAGAAATTAGTCTCCTGTATAACTTCAAACTATAACCATTGAAAAGCAAGGGGATCCCTTCCTCATCAATGGCTATTATCTTGGCAACTCCATTGTCACGAAATTTATCTACCAGGTATGGGACTAACCATATTTTCATTAAGTTCCCTTTGAAATATTTGAACCTAGAATCATATAACAAGGCCTAATCCCCTTCTTGAAATTTTTTTTCCTTGATATGCTTATCATGCTAGACCTTCCTTTGCAGTTGTATAACTTCAGTGTGTAGGAGGGCCCGCATTCTGAACTCATCCAACCCATTCAGTTGGATCAACCTTTCTTGTGCTCTTATGATATCTAAGTCCAATTTGGCTACCGTTCTTAAAGTGCTATACTCAAACTCAATAGATAACATACTTTATTCCCATAAACCAAATCATATGGAGTGAATCTTGTGGTTGTCTTCCGAGAGGTGTTTTAGGCCCAAGTGGCCTCCACTAGTCTATTTTCCCAATCTCTTTTGCTGCTACTAAAAATATTTGTGAGGATTCTCTCCAATTCCCTATTGGTGACCCCTACTTGTTCATTTGTGCAAAGGTGATAGGAATTAGATGTTCTATGCTTGATATTATGCTGCCTCAAGAGATTATCAATCAAATGTGATGTGAATTGAGATCCTTGATCAATGAATATCTCCCTTGGATACCCAAATTTGTAGAAAATGTTCTCTCTTAAGAACTCAACCACTCTATGCTCTGTTGCTTCTTTAACAACCTTTGTCTTAGCTCACTTTTTCAAATAGTCAATGCACACATTGATGTATTTTCTCTGTCTCGATGGTGGATCAATTGGCCCAATGAAATCCATTCCAAACTTGTAAAATGGCTCTAAGGTCACTTGATATTGTAAGGGAATCTCATCCATGGGTGTGGGTTTCCCCATCCTTTGACACTGATCACATCTGTTGGTATACCTCCTTGCATCTTGATGGATAGTGGGCCACTAGTAACTAGCTTGTAGAACTTTGAAAGCTGTCCTCTTAGCAGCAAAATGACCCCCATAGGGCTCATCATGGCATGCTAAGAGGATGTCAAATAATTCCTCTTCCCTTACACATCTCCTCAGAATTTTATTTGGTCCCATTTTGAAAAGGTTTCCCCCAATCCAAGTGAAAGTGGAACTTTTCCTCATAATTCTTCTCTTCTCCCTGGATGAAATATTTGGAGGAAACCTCCCAGCAACCAAGTAGTTTTCTATGTTAGAAAACTAGGGATAGAGAACTAAGATAGAAAATAGGTGCTCATCTGGAAGTTGATCATCGACCATATCATCGTTATCTGCAGGTAATGTAAGTTTAGACAAAAAAGTTGCAACTAAACTTTCCTTTCGTGGCCTGCCAACGATAGTTGAATCAATATGTTATAATATTAAATACCATCTAATTATTATAGCCTTCACATAAATCTTATTCATAAAATATTTAATATCTTCATGATCAATATGAACAAAATTTTAGTATCCAGTGATATAGTGTCTGAATTTGTTTAGGGAGTGTACAAAAACTAAGAGTTATTTTCCAGTGACAATGTAGTTCAATTCAGCCTTAGAATTTTTTATACTAATGAAGTAAATGGAATAGGAAAACTTATCTTATAATTGTCCCAAGGCTTCCCCCACAACTTTGTCTGATGCATCAATATGGATATGGAAAGGAAGAGACTAATTGGGACCTCTAAGTATGGGTGCAGTGGTCAATTTTCCTTCTAATATTTCAAGAGCCTCTTGGTAGCTACTTGTCCAACATAAATATGCATCCTTGGCCAAAAATCCAAAAATGGTGAAGCCACTTTACTAAAATATTTGATAAACCTTCTATAGCAACCAGTTAGTCCCAAGAAACTCATAACATCCATCTGTTCTTGAGGGGCCAGGACCATTTTTATGATAACAATCTTGTTTGGGCGCACTTATATTCCTTCCTGCGATATGGAGAGGCTAAGTACAATCCCTTCCTTCATTAAGAATTAACATTTCTTAGGGTGCAAGGAGAAATGAATTTCAATGATTTTACTCAAGAATTTACCCATTTAGAGAGGACCTCTTGGAAATCACAAACATAGGGAGTGAAATCATCCATGTAGATCTCCATAGAGTCATGAATAAGCTCAACAAAGATGTTCAAAACTTCTCTTTGAAAAGTGGCAAGGGAATTACATAGGCCAAATGGGAGAACTCTATAATAAAAGGTTCCCAAAGGACATGTAAATGTAGTTATTTAATGGTCTTCAGGGCTGATATGGATTTGATTATAACCACTGAATCCAACCAGGAAAGAGAAGAAATTATTCCTTGCAAGAGCATCCAAGGCTTGGTCAATGAAGGGTAAAGGTAAATGGTCTTTCTTTGTGGCCTTCTTCATTTCTATGTAATCAACAGATATCCTCCACTTCCCATTCTTCTTTGGGACTAAGACTAGAGGTGACACCCATTCACTATCTGAGATGGGGTATATGAACTCTTCATCCAACAACTTTTGTAATTCTTCGTTCACTGTTCTCGTAAGGGCTGGGTTCATTCTCCTCTGGGGTTTGCGCACAAGATTTCATCCTTATTTGATGTAAATATGGTGAGTGCACACCGAGGGATGTACCCCTTTCATTTCCTTATTGTCCCAAGCAAAAGCATCTAAGTGTTCTCTCATCATATTGCACAGTTGTTCTACTTGTTTGGCAGAAAGAGAGGGATTAATATTTAAGGTCCTAGATGGTTAAAAAATATAAAATTTTGACATGTTCAGGGCTCCAGTCAACCGAGCATAGTAGAGTCCAAAAAATGCTTCCATATTCTCTCACATGTTAATCAAGTGGAATGATAGTGGGGGGTTTGTTCTGAAGGATATGGTCAATGAGGTCATATTCATCAGGTTTCCCCCCTACTATAACAACATAAAAGGTATAGATTGGGTATGGTGTTGCATGATACACTTCATCTTCTTCCTCATCCTATAGTCTCAAAGGTAGATCATGTTCAATAGAAGGCTGAGCATGAGGTTATAATATCAGTTGCTTTGATGAGGGTCCTTTTTTGACGATCATATTTCCATCCCTACAACTAATGTAGGCATCAACAGTGGCCAACCAAGGTCTTCCTAAGATAATAGTGTAACCATTAAACTTTTTTTTTGTGTGCTAGAGATCCAGGAAATCAGTAGGATACTCCAGAAGTCGATGGAAGTCATGACATCCTCACAAGCTCCCTCAGGAACCACTGTAGATTTGTCTACAATATGTATCACTATGGCGGTTTTCCTCAAAGCCTCTTGGATATTTAGCTTTAGCATAGTTTATTTAGTCATCACATTGATGGAAACCACAAGATCAATCAAGGTATTAGGGACAATGATGCCATAAGTTTTCACATCAACTAGTGGGCTTCCAGGGTCTAGGATTTTGGAAAAATCATTTTCCCCAGCATCAGATCATATAATTGTACAAAAAAATTGATGGTGGGGGTGACCCTCTTCTTTCTCCCTGTATTTTTGAAACATTTCTCCTTGATAATATTATTATAAATCAGAACATCCTTTATAGCCTGAAGAAGGGGTATCTTGACAGACACATTCTTCAATTCTCCTAGAAGTTCAATCTCTTATGGGGTGTGTTGGCTAGGGTGGGTCAATCTCCCATTAAAAAGAGGTGGATTCACTTAAGGGGAACTCTTCCTTTTACTCTCCAAGTTATTCAGGTGGAGAAGGTGGATGGTTATATGGAAGTACTACTGCAGACCGAAGGTTGATCTCATGGATCTCCACAACATAGGAAGGATAAGATGTCTCTCCACTGTAGACCTGTTGTGCCTATCGGTTATTCAGGTTTAGATTGGGTTGAGCGGGCATATGAAGTTGCTTAGGTGGATTAGGATGAGTGATTTGTGGTTGAGTTTGGGGCGGAGATAGTAAATCAGGAGTTTGGTTAAGATGAGGCCTCCACCCTTGTGATGGGTTGCTCCGTTGAGTAGGTTGGGAAGCATATGGCTAAAAAGGATGGTTGATAGGTTGAGAAGGATATGGATGAGAATAAGGCCAAGAATGAGGTGTGGGCCATGATGGATGAGTGGAAGAGTACCAAGGCTGCAGAGGTGTACTTTTATTTGAATTTTAATAAGAATAAGGCACACCTTCCATGCCTGTTGGTATGACCGAGGTCCTTGAGGCATCCTTTTATTGATGAAGAAAAGTTTCTCTGGCCCACCTTCCTCCCCTTGGTATACAAATTTTAGGCCTGGTAAGGAAGAGCATTTGTCTATTGCATGGTTTTCCTCATAGAATGATCAAAATTACATGAAATTCATTGGGTATTCATTCCTCTTGTTTCCTCTTGATCTGCACGGTATCCATTTTCAATTCAAAGGTATGCAATAATTCACCCTTGAAAACCTCCAACATGTTCCATATCTCATTTTTGATGGATGAGGTGGAGGAAGAGGTACTGGCCAAGCCTTGGTTAATTCTAACCTTCTTCTTGGCTGCCCTAGAGTGGTTTTTTAACACAATTTTGATGTCATCATAGGAAAAATGATAGATATTCCCTCCAGGTAGCATTTTTAGGGTCTTCAATACTTCCTCCAAAATCCCTCAGAGAGTAACTAACTTAAGTGATCCAGGATCAAGAGTGCAACTAGCCCTCCTATATTTAAGTTGAAACCTTTCCTCGTAGTCTTCTAAAGATTCACCAGGCCCTAGGGTCATCCTAAATATTTCTTCCTTGGTTTATTTGGTCCTACAATAATCTCTGTAGTTTCTCTTGAAGGACTCCTGCATTTGGGCCCAAGTAGTGATGTTTCCCCTAGGCAGACCCATGAAATAGTGCAAGGCTGCATCCTTAAGGGTAGAGGGGAAAAAATTTAAATTTTGTTCATTTTAGGCATAGTCATAATAGGTACTACAAAAAAAAATTCAAACATGAAGGTATCAGGGTCCTAAAAGGTTAGGCCATGGAAGTGTGGGAGGGAAGCAGGGCTGATGTTCTTCATCCTGGCCTACCCATTGGTTTATCTTATGTGAAATATCTCATTTTTTTTATTCTAATCCATAACTTGGATAGGTGAAGTAGGTTCTTCTTCTTCCCAAATAGGTTCTTCAAAATTTGAGGGTGTTCACCTAGAGGGTATTTTAACTTCCCTACAGTTAGAGAGGGAAGCTCACAGTCACTGAAGAAGAGTGAAGATTGTCTGTGTGAGGATGTATGGGTTTTTGGTAGAAATTTTCCTTGGTTATCCATACTCCTACGAGGCATGAAAGAATTTTTGTGTGTGGTTTTTATCACTTTTTTCAAAACTGTATGCGAAACAAAAAGCAGAAAAAAATGCTTAAGCAGAAACATTCATCTACTTAGACACCTCCCCAGAAACAACACATAAAAGTGGTGAGACATGGTATTGCACCAAGAGTGACGCAACTCCCAAGGGCTACTGAACTCTATTTATCAACCCGAGGTTTGTACAAACTTAGAGGTGACAATGCTATATGCACATCAGATGGGATTCTACTCATGTCATCCTCAACTAGGACATCTAAGAAACAGTGCTTCAAGACCATTCATCCTACTGAATTAGCTAATGAAGATGAAATTTAGAAGCTACCTCTAACTATAAAGAGGAAAATTCCATTAACTCCAGCTTCAAATGCTATTGAAACAATCCATAAAAAGGTAAGAGATAAACTAATTTCAGAAAGAGAAATACATTATCTTGCAATCATCCATCTAGTTATCAAATCTACTTGCATAGGAGAAGCTAACCACTCTTGCATAGCCTATCAGTATGTAAGTAAAAACCTCATGTATCATATAACTAGCTCACACTTTCATGTAAGTCATTGTTCTACTTGTACCAATTATGTGATGAAAGAACTAACACTATTATGTTTTTGCAGTGAATGAAAAGGACGATTTTGAGTGACCTAGGAGCTTCCCCTGATCAGGAAATCATAGCATGGGGTCAATACTCTTTTAAAATAATTCTAAGTGATACAAGGATCAAATATGGTGGGAGAATGAGTTCCTAAAGCTGTGCTATAGGTGGATGCTTCAGGAGCCCTATTTCCTACAGGAGGGCCTATAATGCTACAGGAGGGTTGCTGATAAGGTTTAAGAGGTGAAAGTGATGGGTTAAGGGTGTGGAAAGGTGGATGGAAGTTGAGGAAAATGAGATAAGGGTGGCCAAATCCCCTATCCAATCTTAAAGCCTCTTGAAGGTCTGTTTTGCACTAGGAGGGATGCTTTCGATGGCCCTAGGAAAATGATCTCAGGAAACATAATATTTAGGACATAATTTGGATTTCATAAGAGGAAGTGAGGTAGTACAGGATGGAGGCGCTGAAGGTTCCCTTGTGTAAAATTAAAACCAGCCCTCAAATAAACACATGCATACATCCAATTATCATTGACAAAATGAAACAACTAGAAGTGGAAAAGACGAGTTGAATTTAAATGTTATCTAATTGATGCCAAAAATGTTATCTAATTAACAAAAAAACTCCTAAGCTACAACAAGCATATGCATAACAAGATAACCACACAAATATGTTTCCAAGAAATCATAAACAAAATGATTTTTGGTTGTGGTTGTGAATCCTTTCACCCATTCTCCCATAATAGAGGTGAAGTATAGGCTGCAACCACAGGTTTTGATGGATTATTTCCTACTGAAATGAAAGAAACTAATGAATACTTCAAAATGAAAAGAAAAAAAAATACAAAATAGGAACCTAAGCCACTGGGTTGGGCCCAAACCCAAGAACCTCATCCCTTTGGAACTAACTTTGTGATAGATCAAATAACATATTCTAATTATCATCAAATAAAAAGGTCTAATACATCATATAATAGTCACAATAACAATGCCAAGTACTTGAGCTAAATAGCTACCTAGATGAAAATACAAATCCAATCCTAATGAGATCTTATTCATGTTTATTTATACAATAGGGTATCTGCTAACATCTCCCTAGAAAATATGAATGTTTGTCTCCCCCAACTCGAGTATGTTGGATCTTGTTTCTCATTACTTCACTTGCACTCCTAGTGGCTTGGCTGCCAATGACCTCAAGATGATGAGAGAGAGAGAGTTGTGATATTGGGTTGATTTAGGGAGTTAAGAAGGTGGAAAAGCTCCTAGATTCTCTCCTTTCTATCTACTTCAAGCCTCTGCATGGAAAATATCTAAAAAATGATCCATTTCCTGCAATTAAACCACATTAGGCTACATGATATGACCAATATTTTTTACCCTTCTCACTAAGCATGATGATCCAAGTGGCTCCAGACACACTTATAAGTTCAAGAGGACTTAGAATTGGTCAAAATTAAAAGTGGTCAGATTTCTCTCGAACTAGGTCCAGATTGAAGTGCTCGTCACCCTAATTCCAATGGTGTGAACGAAACTCCAATCCGAGCTTGTATGGAGAAGTTAGAGGTAGTCAAAGTTTTGGTCAAAGTGTGCAGTGGGCCAGGATTAATGGTCCTACAAATTGACTGAGGACGGGGTATGCAACTTGGCTCCTGCAAGCACGTGAAATTATTGCCTAGTTAAAACGCCCAATGACCCTTATTTTCGTTAAATTAAAAAACAAACAATTTGTTTTAAAAATGAAAATATTAAAAAATTAGGGGGTGGGGGGGGAAGCTGGGCCCACCGGACCTGCCTACCCTCACTGGTCAACACTTCATAATATTTAAAAAAAAATTCCAAATGGGTCAGGACGCCCCTCGAACCCCATGGCGCAAACGTTGTATTAAGCAATGGGTGGACCTGACCCACGCCACCACCAAGTAAAGATCGAAGTCGGTGGGAGTTGAACCCAAAGCTGGTGGAACGACCTCACCCATGCAATGGACCCACTTAACACACATCATAAAAGGTTGCCATATATATTAAAAAAACTCCAAACATTAATGTGGAGAGCCAGAGTTAATTCACTCACCAACAAACTATATCTTATTTAAATTAAAAACGCTCCACATTTAAAACATTTCAAAATGGCGTGCCATTTTAAAAAGGTTGGTTTAAATAAATTTCCAGTGTGGGAGGTCGGTGGGGTCAGAACCCCCAAACTTCTCACCTCAACCCTTATGCCATAACCAATGCATCAGAGTGGCACCTTTGTAAACTCCGCCCTGGAAACATATATTAAACCCAACCTTCTTTTGCATAGAGGGCAACAGACTGAATGGAGAACCAGAGGAGCGCGGAGCGGATCTTTGAAAAGCAGAACCGCACCTAGAGCAGAACCATGAGTCCAGTGGAACAATGAGCAGGCGGAGAGATGGAACCTTTCCCAGGCAAAGAGGCAGCAGAACCATGAACTGAAGAATTTTCCCAAGGAGGTAAAATTCATTTTATCAGAATGGTATCAAATTTATAGTCAAATTTCACCAAATTTTGTAGGGAATGAAATGGAAACATTAGATTATCCATTTGAGCAGCGGATTTCTAGTCATTGCATGGAGCATAATCTTTGGAGAATCACGGGGGAATCTAAAATATGCTTGTAGGCCTAGATTTTGGCTGTGTCATAATTTGAAAAATGGATAGTCAATTTTACACCACTTGATGCCAGAAATTCAGTGGTGTACTCAGATTTTTTAGCTGACCATTTAATTTTTTGGCCAAATTTAGAAGTGAAGGTACATGAAGTAGTCATGTCATGTTTACTTTCATAACCGTTGAGATGATGTATTATGTTTTGAGATCCCTGTTTGATGTTATGTTGTGGGATCACTTTTGCCACATTATGTGAGATGTATTTAGCTTTTAAAGCTATGTATTGTTGTTTAGATCCCTATGTAACTATGTTGAAGTGATACTCATTTCCACATTGTGTGAGATCATGTTACTTTGTCATGCTGAGAGGAAGCCTTCTTGAGTGAGAATTCCTATAAGCGGAATGTCTCATGGAAAGACAAGCCACTCTATTTGAGGGCATATGTTCTTGCTATGAAAAAGTGTTTTCCATGTACATCATAGTACCTAAACAAAATTATATGAAGCAACCTCCACCATCTTGACACCGGGCCCAGAGACGTAGCCCACACTGGGTGAAATCAGTTATCAAATTTCTCGTGTTCTTGTGTTGCTGATGTCATCAGGTTTCCTCTTGCGTAAAACATGCACATCTATTATTTTATGCTCTTTTAAAATGAAATTCTAACCACATCACAGAAGTAAAATATCATGGGTAAATCCGGTAGTTGACGGACCCACATCACATAATATAGCTAAAAATGTAAATAAATGTGAGAAATATATAATTTAATAAGCTAGAGGATGACACCATGACCCTTATGATATACCTATTTATGAGCCTCATGACATCGTGTTCCTCTGTCAGAATGTATTGTAGAAAAATTCTGCGCCTCTGCACACAGTCTCGTAAATGGTGACACTAGACATCTATATGCTTGGATGATACGGGTCCATCAGCTACCGGATTTATCCATGACCTTTTACTTTTGTGATGTGGTTATAATTGCGCTGAAAAGAGCATTAAAATAACACATATGCATGATTTAAGAAAGAGGAAACAAGAAAACAATCAATAACATAAGAACACGAGACGTTGATAATAGAGTTCACCCAATGTGGGCTACGTCTCCTGGGCCGGTGTCAAAATGGGGTAGGCCGCTTCATATAGTGCTGGAAATAGTGATGATGTACATGGAAAATGTTTTCTGTCATACAAGGATATATGTCCTCAACATGAGTGGATTGTCTCTCCATGAGATGTTCTGCTACAAGAACTCTCACTCACAATAGGCCTCCTATGAATGTGACATAAACTCACACAAGGTGACGATGAGGATCCATTCAACAAGGCTACATAGGGATCATAAAAATCCACGGAAAATACATCTCACATGAAACAAAAACATAGATCCCGCAACATACATCAAGCAAGGATATAAACAACATAATACATCTCATAGAAAATGAGAAATGAGGCACATGATAAAAAATAAATAAAGCTCAACCTCTGAAGTTGGCTGAAGAAGTGGATGCTCAACTGCTAAATCTGGTTGCACCATCGAATTCGTGGCGTCGAGAGGCATAAATTCAACTGTCCGCACTTGAGAATATGACACCGTCACTCCAATCGGGAAAATGGCTGAAAAATAGGAAGTTTTGCTACTAAAAAGAACATCACCATCGAATTCCTGTCGTTGAGAGGTGTAAAATCGACATAACGTTTGTCAAATTCTGACACCTGCAACTTCTGCACCTCAGGGAATATTTTGATGCTCCCCAAGATTCCTGGGGCACGATTCCACACCTATGTGGGGTCGTGGTTCCACCCTCCTATGCTCCATTGGTCCACATGGTCCGCCCCTGATGCACTACATAAGTGAGGGTTTATATAATTTTTTTGTGGCATATTTAACAAGAGGTGGGCTGGTGGCGCACTGGGAGCAACCACCGACAGAGATCATTGGGGGTTGCAGAGGGTGTGGTTTCAAAACCTGACCCGACCCAATTTAATATTCCGTTGCGTGTTTTTTGTGTGGTTGCAATGTGTTTTGGGACCACCCTCTCGAGGGCCGTCCATGTGGGTCGGGCTGATTCGACCCCCGCTACTACCCTCCTCCGCGGCCTTCGGGTGGTGATAACATGGTATGGGCGGTGGGTTGGGTCCGCTTCACATGGCCTCGAACCAACACACTATAATATTATTATATAGGTTTTTTTGGGCTTCGACCGGGGCGACAGGGTTTTGACACCTGCCACCCAAAATTTAATATATATAGTTTGTAATGAGCGGTGGGGTGGCAGGGGTGGTGGCCCATCACCCTCATTTTTATATTTTTTTTTGTTTTTAAAACAATAATTGGTATTTTTCATTTCGATGAAAATAAGGGTCATTGGGCATTTCAACTAGGCCACAATTTCACCTATTTTCGGGAGTTAAGTTCCCTGCCGGTTGACGGTGAATTTATGAGACACTTAAACCTGGCCCACTGCCCAAATTTGACTACAAATTTGACTCACTCTAACTTATCCATACAGGCTCGGATTGGAGATCCGTTCACACTGTTGGAATAAAGGCAATGAACAATTCAATCTGAACCTGGTTCAAGATCAATCTGACCACTTTGAATTTTGACAATTCTAAGCTCTCTTGGTCTCTTGAGGGTGTCTGGAGCCACCTGGATCAATCCTCCCCACTAAGGAGCTTTTGGTCCACCAAAATAATGAAAATAATCTGCAGCTTCTTTGTACTTTATCTGCACCACAAGTGTCCTGAAAGGTCACCCTTCATTCTCCTTCACCTTTGTTCTTCAGAGCCATAAGCAATGAGCCGACACCTGCATCCTCTACAAACCTGTAGTACATTACTATTACAAATTACATACTCAATTACATGACCAGCTATGAACCAATCATCCCATACTTTCCATGAGTTTATAACTCATACTCGGTGGTCAAGCTTACATTAAAATGGAATCAATACCCCAACTATCAAAACAAGGCCAAAACATCATTGTTGCTTCATAAGTGATGGAAAACACACCATCACTTTTACATTTTAAATTACAGAACATTATTTACAAAATAAGGCCATGACACACTACCACACCTAGAAAAACCATCTCTCTCTTATCAAGGTGAATGGGTCATCTCTTATTGGCACATTTTCTTGTCGAACAATTGTTTCGACTGGTTCATGTATGGACACTTTGTCCCTGAGACACTGCTTTGGATGGAGCCTCCAACACATGGCTCTTTGATGACCACTTCTATCGCAATGAATGAAATGAGTCTTCTTCCTCTAGACCTTCTTTACCTTCTTATTTCCCTCCTGTGGAGAAGGATTTTTACGCCTCACCCTCTTTCGTGCTGCTATTCTCTTCCAACACTTAGAAAATACATGGTTATGTAATCCATAAAAACTACACGTTTTTCGATGCCATAATCTATGTTCATTTTTAGCAACATGCTTTTAATAAAAATGATCAGTAGAGTACTGAGACTTGTTATACCTTTCTTGTTGGTCTCTGGTGCAATTATGGTGATAAGAGCTTTCCTGAGCTCTTTCTTTGAAATGTGCGTTGTCATAAGATGATGGTGAAGTGTTCCCATAATTCTCTTTCCCCAATGGTTTCAACCATGTATTGGAAGCTTATGACACCTTCGACCATTGTCCTTCAATGTATCCCAAACCTGTAAATTGAGGTCTCTGAACAACCTCCAATAGTTGAGTTATACCTTGGCCATTAACACCAAGTCCTCCTCCTTTGTACCCCATTTTGCTAAGGAGTCTCATGCCAGTTCCTGTAATAGGTATCTCCACATTTCCAACATAAATAATAGAATGTAAAGATGAGGCTGAAGAGAAATAAACATTGTCTACCTCAACTATTGATTCATACAGAGGTGATGATGGCTTATTTAAGCCTTTGTTGCGCTTCAACTCTCCAAGGCCTCCTCCGCGGCTCGCAACTGAAGATGAAATCTTTGCTTCTCCTCTTTCTCTTCTCGTAGTAGCCTCCTTAATTCAACATTATCTTCCCAAATACTTTGGTTGATCTCCTCATTTGAATGACAAGAAGACGATGAAGGCGGCGAAGAAGATTCATAAGCACTATAATATGTGGACGAAGCATCGTTCTTTGATCTTTCTTTCTCCTCTTTCTCTATTCTCTTCTCATAAGCTTCATACATTATTTCCACCATTTTGGACATCCTCATCATGGCCTCATACATGTCTTTTTAATCCTCCATTTCTGCATGTTCAATCATTGTTCATGCTCACAATTCACAACAACGAGAAGACCACTCTGGTACCATCTTGATCCGGGTCTGATTGCTACCGGATTTACCCATGATATTTTAATTATGTGATGTGGCTTTAATTGCACTAAAAAGAGCATTAAAAGAACACATATGCATTCTTTAAGCAAGGGGAAACAAGACAACAATCAACAACATAAGAACACAAGACATTGATAATAGAGTTCACCCAATGTGGGATACGTCTGTGGGCCCGGTGTCAAAATGGCGCAGGCCACTTCATATAGTGCTGGAAATGGTGATGATGTACATGGAAAATGTTTTCTGTCATACAAGGATATATGTCCTCAACATTAATGGCTTGTATCTCCACGAGACATTCCGCTACAAGAACTCTCACTCACAATAGGCCCCTTATCAACATGACATAAACTCACTCAAGGTGATGATGAGGATCCCTTCAACAAGGTTACATAGGGATCATAACAATCTATGGAAAATACATCTCACATGAAGAAAAAACATAGATCCCACAACATAAATCAAGCAAGGATCTAAACAACATAATACATCTCACAACAAATGATAAAAGAAGCACATGATCAAAACTACATATACCTCAACCCGTGAAGTTGGCTGAAGAAGAGGATGCTTAGCTACTGAATCTAGCTCCACCATCATTCGTGGCACCGAGAGGCATAAATTCGACTGTCCACACTTGAGAATTTGACATAGTCACTCCGATATAGAAAAGGGCTAAAAATAGGAAGCTCTACTGCTAAAATGGACGTCACCATCAAATTTTTGTCACCGAGAGGTGTAAAATTGACATAAAGTTTGTCAAATTCTGACTCCTACAACTTGTGCACCTGAGGGAATATTTTGATGGTCCCCAAGATTCCTAGGGCATGGTTTTGCACCTCTATGGGGTCCTGGTTCCTCCCTCCTATCCTCCACTGCTCCACCTGCTCCGCCCCCGACACACTGCATAAGTGAGGGTTTATATAAGTTTTTTGTGGCGAATTTAACAATAGGTGAGCCGATGGCACATTGGTAGCAACCACCGAAAAATTTCGTTGGGGGTTGCAGAGGGTGTGGGTTAAAAACCTGACTCGACCCAATTTAATATGCCATTGCACCTTTTTTTGTGTGGTTGTAATGTGTTTTGGGACCGCCCGCTCGGGGGCCAGCGACATGAGCCGGGAGGGTTTGACCCCCGCCGGTCCCCTCCTCTGCTTCCTTTAGGTGGTGATAATGTGGTATGAGTGGTGGGAGGGGTCCGCTTCACCCGTTCCCGACCCAACCCAACATAATCTTATTATATACATTTGTTTGGCTTCGGTCGAGGGTGGCGGGGTTTGGCCACCTGCCACCCCGAATTTAATATATATAGTTTTTAATGAGTGGCGGAGTGGCAGGGATGGTGGCCCGCCGCCCTCATTTTTATATTTTTTTGTTTTAAAAACAGTAATGGGTATTTTGATTTTGATGAAAATAAGGGTCATTTGAAATTTTAACTAGGCCACAATTTTGTCTATTTTCGGGAGCTAATTTCCTTTGTTGATTGACGGTGAATTTTTGGGACACTTAAACCTGGCCCACTGCCCAACTTTGGATGCAACTTTGACTCACTCTTACTTCTCCATAAAATCTCATATTGGAGATCCATTTGCACCGTTGGAACCAGGGCGACGAGCACTTCAATCTGAACCTAGTTTGAGAGCAATACAACCACTTTAAATTTTGTCCATTTCTGAGCCCTCCTGGTCTCCTGAGGGTGTCTGGAGCCACTTGGATCATTGGATCAATCATGAAATAAAATATTCTCAGAGATGTTGATGCAACTATGACTATCACAATATATCACAGTTGGATCCATCATTTGACCAATCAATCCCACAAGTATCTTTCTCATCTAGATCACCGCACATGCTGCTTGACTTGCAACCATGTATTTCGCATCTGCCGAGCTGAACACCTCAGATATTTTCTTCCTGTTGTACTAGGAAATGGCTGTGGACCCAACACTGAAAATTCCACTTGATGTACTCTTCTAGTTCTATGGAATCCCCTCCCAATATGCATCTATTAAGCCACACAAATTCACTCCCTTTGTCCGTCTGTACCATAGTCCAAAATGGGTAGTGCCTCTGAGGTACCATAAAACATTCTTAGCTTACTTCCAATATAATTTGTTAAGCCTAACCATAACTTGGCTAAGCTGGTTTTTTGCATAGAACATATTTGGTCACGTGTTCACAAGATACATTAGTGAACCCACTGCTATAGGGTAAAATGCTTGGGTTGTTGGTTATTGTATATCCCTCTCAGGGCTTTCCGGTGCCCGAGGCAGACGGTAAGATTAGCTTTACAGTTCACAAAGATGGCATATATATGTTCATATTAACTTAAAACAACTTGACGGAATGCGATAGAAAATTACCTCTTTGACAATCTCGGAGTCCCTTGGAGAGCACTAGGCAGCGAAGCAAGAGTCCTTCTTCACCGGCTCCAAATCTTAGTCCTGCAATCAATCAGAGCACTCGTGTATTTTCTAACACAACATATATCCTATCAATTAAGCCAATATATAATGAACATCTAAATTATACTCATATGAGCCATTCATATCATACTATGTAAATATTCAAACAATAATGACAATATTAAGCATCGAATGGACAAAACAAATACAATTCTATTGATTTTAAAAGAAGGAGGATTACAACCGTCGGTTGTACCAAGCCCTCCTCAGCCTTCCAATCTCTCTATCCTTCAAGTGGTGAAGTCTTAGTCAACAAGCTCTCTAGGAACCTCTTTTACTCTTGGCCTTCACACTATAACACTATTCTCTACTTCACAAATATTCAGAACATTAGCAATCCTTAGACCTTCAACTAAGAGCCTTCAGCTCCTTTTTATAGGAGAGGGAGAAAGCCATTGTTGCCTTTCTCTTTCCACTAGTTTGGAATAGAAAAAACTAAGATGTTTCTTTAATCTCTATGCTTTTGCCTCCCTGGGAGTTCAGTCTTTTATGGCAGTGACCAATAATGAATTGGTGCTTTGCAGTTTCCTTTGTGAACTGACTCTCTTGTGAGGGAAAGTCAGATATTCAAATCATTCTCCACGCGTTTTTCCCATTTCAAACTCAAAACATGGGTAACACTGCCCTCTAGTGTAAACAGAGCGTTGCCCTAGCCACTAACGCGGCACATTTACTGGTCTCATGCGTTATAACGCTCTTGTTTTGTTATAGAAAGGCGTTACCTTGGCAGAAATAGGTTTAATTTAGGTCTTTGTATTCCTTCCATATTTGTCTTATCCTCTGAGCTGACGAGGAGGTATTTTGACCTGTAACAGATGCCGCCTAAAGTGTGAGGTCAGAGACGAAGATGATGGCCGAAATACTTTATAATTTGTGTAGAGAAAAAAAATTGAAAGACCGAGGAAAACCTGAAACAACAACATATGTCAGAAAATATAGTATCTTCCTTGAGTCGGGCATTCCCATGCTCAGTAGCTTAAACAACATGATTTCTCTAGAATAGAGATATGAAGAATCTATCCACCGATAAGCACAATGCGGAAGTGTCTATCATAGCAGGATCAGGCTGAAGAAGCTGTCTCCATAAACAATATCACAACTTGGGGAAGGAAACACAACTTTAATGATGTAGCCTTTGCCCCAAGGTCTTGACCGCCGATTCACTTAAACTGCATATTCCTCAACATGTTAATGAAGGAGTTGTCGTCGAACATGTGAGAAATCGTCTGCTTACTAGTCGATAATGAAAATCGTTAACAGACGTGAAGGCGACCACCGATAATGATGATGGTCCCTAAGATGCACAGTACAATCTAGCGAGTGTGAAAATGAGTTGAAGTCGAACACTCGTAGAATTCAACCAGGAGCTAATGATGAAGACCCCTGATCAAACACAAGACTACTTGCCACTGATGTCTACAAGTATCTGGGTACTGACGGGTTTCTGGATCAGCTTCCTAGATAAGATGTTGAAGTTGATAGGAAGAGATCTATTGAAAGGTAGGCACTGAGGCGTCCTACATCAGTCAACACGAAACATAAACCAACTGATGTTTTTTATGATTTGAGATAATGAAGAGGAAATGGGGATGTCAGAGGACAAATTATTTCTGGCATTATGAGCGGTTTGGTTGATAACAGGAGCAGTAGATAGCAAGATCTGCTTGAAAAATAGAAGGCACTCTAGCAGGGTACTAGGCAGCTGAAGCTTGATGAACACCAAAGAGTGTGTTAGGATTTTACTAGTGCAGGGACACTGTGTTGGAAATGTTGTCATTGATGGCAAAGGAAAGGAGATGGCAAAGGTAAAGACATGAGCAGCACCTAAACTATCCATAAGGAAAAAGAGACAGAGAGGTAGCAGAGGCAGCAGAAGAAATAGAGGAATTGAAGCAGAAGCAACAAAGGAATTAGAGACAGAGCAGTGGAGTTGAAAAGGCCTGAAGGAGTGTAATACAGAGGTTCATTCATGAATTAGGGGTTTAATACAGTTTGCAGATGAATTATTGAGCAATTATTCATCAATGATAGACTAAATATGCAGTAAAGACTTAAATCTGGAGTATTGCTTAAATGGTAGAAGAAGGCTGGAGTACAAGCAACATATATACATATATCTGTTTATGAAGAATTGTGAATAATTTCCATGTGTGACTTTATGTGTTCTTGGTCGAATCATATGAGGAAATTGTCCCAATGTAACTGTGCATTTGTTGTTTAATTCTGTATGGAGAGGACCTTTGTAATTGTGCATTTATTGGTGAAATTCCTGCAAACTCTTGTAGAAGCCGGACCCTGTAAATCAAGCTAAGAATCTGCCTGTATATTCAGGAAGAAGAATGTATGATAATGTGTAGAAATGGTGTCCAAACTCTATGTACTTGTGGGGAGGATATCTAATTACAGCAGAAATTAGTATGAATGAGACCACTGTAGAAAAATATTTATAGCATGCATAAGAAACCTGCATATTGCATAAGAATAAACGAAGCGAGTGTTATGTATGGTGCACCTCATATATGGTCTGAACTCTCTCCTCGAAGAATATAAAAAGACATAACAGAAACCGTGTATTATTTGATGAAGTGGGCTGAACCACGATCAAATGTACGGTGTAGATAGGCAGAACCATAATCGAAATATATATATATATATATATATATATATATATATATATATATATATATATATATATATATAGATATATATAACTGAACGAAGAACAGAACCTGGAGCACAGGGAGAACCGGAACCTTGACCGGAGGAATCGTGAGGGGACTAAAACCACGAGCGGGTTCACGGAGGCGGATTTCCCAATTCCGCACCACTTTTCGACCGTAAAATGGTTTTGCAGAAATTTCAGCGATTCCATAGACTTCATGACACGTGGCATAGGCGGTATTGGAAGCCACCATTTAACTTGCAATTTCGCGCGTTATACACCGACCAAAGACGCCGAGCGAAATGGAAATAAACCGTCGATCTGGCGGAGGAGCATCAGAAGGAGATCATTAAACGAAGATTCGCGAGGTTTAATAAAAGCGCACAGAGATTAAGCCAGGTACGGTGCGTTCCGTGGATTGGTTTTTTGACTGAATTGTGGGGCTTGGCGGAGTCATAAATAATGAATCGGTTTATTAATGTTTTCGACGTATTATAATCTTAATATAAGGTTCGAGAGTATGCTAAAAGAGTCGATCAAAGTTTAATATTGGTGGCGCGCTGGCGGTGGTGCATGGTGGAACCACCACAAAGTGGTGTTTACGGGGGCTCCCATTTCTTCGTACACATCAAATGGGGAGAGGCCTCGCAGTTCATCATAGCCGTTGATCGGCGGTCAACGTGTGATCGGCCAGTCAACTACGGGGGGTACCCTCCGTGTTAACCTCCGGGCTCTTCAACCCCCCGCACTTCATCGATCTCCAATCAACCTGTGCGCTGTTTAACCTGCGCCTGTTCACTGTGCTGCTGCCTGCGAATTGATATCTCGTTCGGGTAGTTGGAATTACATTCCAACAAGTTGTATATGGTTAATTGGCGCGATATGAAATATGAAATATGTGAACGAGGCCTAATACATATACACGGAGATGGACTGTCAGGTTATAATATTATATGGCGACGGTAAAGTTAATTCCTTGGGCTTAATAACAATACCAGAAGTCTATAATTTTGGAGGCGGTATTATATGCATACCTGCTCGAGTTTGCTACCCCTGCGGAACTTAAAGGGAATGGAGCTCCGTTTGATGCGAATTGATACAACTATGATTCAAACCATATATACTTCAAGGAGAAAGAGGAAGTATATGATATTATTAAGTTATATCAAGAGCATGATGAGACACACAGGAACAAATTTGACAGGTGTTCAAGCACAGGAATCTGGAAAATATTCAAAGGTGCAGTAAACAGGTGAAATGTGCAGATGATAGTAAACAAAGAAGATGCAGAACAGTTTCTTAACAACAATAGAAAAAGATAAAATCCAGTAAATTCAAAGTTCAGAAGAGGAGCTGAGTGATATTGAAATATGAAATTAAGAATGTAAATGTAAATGATGTAATTATTTTTTATTGTTTGTGATGCAAAGGCAAGTATCCTAAAGAAAAGACAAAATCCCACTGTAGCATGAAATTGTGTACATATTATTATGATTTTAAATTGAGTTGGATAAAGAAATGAGGAGGCAGAAGACCAAGGGGTATGACCATCCATTTCGAATTCCTAGAGGAAAACAAACAGTCATCAAGAAATTATATAAGTAATATCATTTTGATATGCAAAAAGTGGGTTAGAAGGGAGAGAAAGAGTGAGTGAAAATAATACAGAAATGAAGCAGTGAAGCAGAGAAGAAAGAGGAGCTGAGCAGAGAAGAAGGAGAAGCTGATAGAGAATCTGAGAAGATGCAGAGATGATACAGGGCAAATATGAGAATAGATGAACAACATAGCAATTGGAACAAAACAGAGCTGATATCCAAGGTAAATTAGCAAGTGTTTCTCTTTTGAAAGATTAAGGAAGTTGGAGCTTCCCTATCAAGTTGTAGCTTGATAGATGTCAGTTGTAGTTGACTGAGGTTGGAGCCTCCTGTAAGTTGGTGCCTGCAGAAAATTGATGGGAGTTGGAGCTTCCTTGCAATTTGTAGCTTGCAGAATTGAGGTAGGAGCCTCCTGTAGGTTGGTGCCTACAGAAAATCAGTGGTGAGAGGGAGTTGGAGCTTGCCTTTGCATCACAACAATAATAAGATGTGGTTTTCTCCCTTTATGGGTTTCCACTTATATCTGGTGTCTCTGTGCATGATGTCTATGTGTTGATGTGGTTTATCTAATCTACTTAATACTTGTTGCTCACATATTAAGACTGTTGTTACATTAACAAATCTATTTGATACTTGCTTCTCACTAATAAAGATTGCTCACATATTAAGTTGATCATGAAGTGAAGGTGTAAATAAGTTTTAAGAGAAAAAGTTTAAAAGTCCATGTATGTGTTAAACTGATTCACCCCCTCCCCTTTTCAGTTTAACTAAGGGTTCAACAATTGGTATCAGAGCCAGGTTCCTTTGGTGTAAGGTTAATAGCTTGAAGGAGATCTGGTTAAGTCATGGACTATCAAAATGTGTCTGTGTTAAATACAACAAACTTTCCTGAATGGAGAGATAAGGTTAAAACAGGATTATTGGCTTATGAACCTAAAGTATGGAAGCTTGTATGTGATGGTTATTTCACAGACTCCCCCACGGTGAAAGAACAACAGAGGAATGCCAAGGCAAAATGTGTGATATATGACAGTCTTCATAACAAGGACCTTGAGTTGATAATGGATCTAGACTCTGCAAAAGAAATCTGGGACAGATTGCATTTCATCCATGGAGTAGACACCGAGGATTGCATTGTCAGGAAGGAGAAGAGAATCAAGAAGAAGAAAAATTCATGTCAAAAGGAAGATTTTCAATCAAATGAGGTACCTGCTAGTGTGAATGGTATTAAGAGCCATGAAGAAATTGCAGCAGAAGAAAAAGCCAAACTTGACACAGCTCTGACTGAAATAGAAAAATTGAAGAATGAAAACAAAGACCTTAAGAGATTGGTACAAATATGTGATGAGAAAGAATATGAAGACAGAAAAGAAATTATTTGCCTGAAGACACAGATTGAAGAGGCAAAGAAAGTAGAAGACACTCTGCTGCAACAAATGAGAGAGAAAAGTCGGGAATGTGAAAGATTGGAAGAAGAAGTAGTGAGCCTAAGAAAGAACTTAGAAAAAGCCCAAAGAGAACTATTAATGAATACACCTCTAATGAAAGGCTCTGGACAGTTGGATCAGATTCTAAATGCACAAAGGTCACCTCTCATAAAGGCTGGGATAAGATATGAAGGAGAAACTAGTAAGACCAAGGTAGAAGATAATAAGAAAATCATCTTTGTGAAGGCTGTAAAAGATAGTGAAGCAGCTCAGCAAACTCCTACAGAATCAGAAGCCAACAGGAACATGAGCTGTAAAGAAATAAACATAATCAAGCAGCAACATGAAAGAACAGAGAATGAGAGGATGAAACAATCAATTGCTGAAGGCTCATATGCTCCTAAGGATGTATTGAACAAATTCAGAAGATGTCAAAGGAGGTTCCCCCCTCCTATGAAAAATAGCACATGTTTTTCCTGCCACAAACAAGGACATAATGCAACATATTGCAAGACAAAGCCAATCCAATCCAATCAACAAAGGATGCAGCAAAAGAGAAGAATCCCTCAAGCAAGAAAATGGAAAGAACAATCTTTCACCAGGTACACAAATCATTTCCATGGCTATTGTTATGCATGCAATAATTTTGGACATAAAATTTTTGATTGTAAAATATATCCAAGAAGAGAAACAAAATATTATACATCAGCTCAAATGCATATTGGTCAAATAAGATGTTATGTATGCCTCAAACTTGGTCACAAAGCAAAAGACTGCAATCTTCCATATACATTAAAGAACTCTAGACAGATGATGGGATCAAAGCAAATCAAACAAAACTATGAATTTAAAAGAAGTGCAGACATTATGAAGAACCCCAATAAAGTATGGAAGGAAAAGAGAAAGGGGGAGCCTATTACCTCAATAAAATAATGAATCCTTCATAGTCTCAGGGAGAGCTGCTCTAGGAAACAAAGCTCAAATCCATCTAGTGACAAATATGAAGCAACATCCCAGGGGGAGAGAAGTTCATATATAGACCCCATGAAATTAGCCTGAGAAGAGCTCCTTGGAATGAAAACAGTTATAAGATTAGGAAGGGAAAGAAAATTTCTCTAAAAGAAGACTATAGAGGAAGAAGATCATCTGAAGTATTAAGTAGCAGACAAATTGATTAAAGAAGAGAAGACAGTAAGAAGCCTTGGTCCTTTTGAAGATCATCATGTCAGAACAGTTGAAGTGGTATATATAAAGAAATATAAAGCATCAATGATTCTGGAATTGTCATAGCAAAGGAAAATGCAGTGACATTCCTTTGAACAAAATGATAGAATAAGAAAATAGTTAATGATGAAAAGATCATATTGAGGATATTAATGGCTGTTGAGGTGAACAATGGAAAGCTCAATAGAAGAATTTATGAAGGAAGTCTTAAATTATGGGTAAATGTGCAAGCTAAAGTGAAATCTCTGCATATTTTATCAAATAATATCAATTGATGGTTAGGTACAAGCAGCATGCTTATCAACATATTACCAAGCATTATCAGTGGAGCAGTAGTATGATACAGGTCCACAGGATCAAAGGACTATGGCAAGATTGCATCAAGGTAAAATTCCCAGGGTTATCTGCATTCAGCATGAAAAGGTCAAGAATAGAGCTAAAAGATCAGTGCTTTGTTTACACTTGAAACATTATATTAGACATTAAAGAAGTCTCTGTTTCTATATATATAACTGCATGCCTTCTTGAAGTCAGTACATATATCTTCAAGGCCTCTATCTGAAGATTGTTCATAAATTGGATGAAGTTTGTTAGCTGAGTTTTCAATTAAACATATTGACTATGCTTTTGTGGAAGTTCATTTTGATAGAACAGTTAAAGTATCTGAAGAGTAAAGGACTAACTGTGATTACCATATGAAGCTCAAAAGTTTTTTTTTATCATTTAAATCCTACTTCAGCACAAAGGATTTACTGGTAATCCACCTTTAAAGAGAGATTGATTATTGACATACATACCATTATGTCATAAATAAAACTGCATAGTTGATAAGTGAAACTGACCAATGCATTGAAGGGTTTGTTTTGAAAGCACATTGTACAAGAAGGAAAGTCAGTTGGCCTCTAATATTGAAAGATATTGCCTATTCTTATAATAAGTTGTAAACTCTAGTTTGATTCATTGTTCACAACAGCAACAAGGACCTTTCAGTCTTTAAAAGTAATATCCTTGTCAGCATCCTAGTTCATGTCATCAACAACAGGCAGGAAAGGTGTACCATAGCAATAAAAGATATATTGGCATCATTATCATAATTGAACAGGTGTGGTACTGCAAATGAATATTACAGGAAGAGACATATTCAATCTACAATCTTCTTCAACAAAAATATATTAACTCACTACATCAGACAGAGATAGAAGCATATTTGAAGCCTTCTCAGTATTTTAATTCTTGATCCAATCATACATCTCTGATTAAATAAAGCTGGTACAATGTGTTCTATGAAGGATCATTATCCTCACTTTCAGCCTTATACTAGTAAAAGGAGACTGTGCTTTGGATTGTATCAATTTACAATGTATATTCAAGTCCAATAATCCTCAAAGTGTTCTCTCAACAAGTCTTGTACATCAGTCTGGAGCAGAATGGTACAAAGTCAGCAGAAGAGGGCCTAAACATAACTCAGAGAGAGGAAATGCAGAAAGAAAACTAGGAAATGAGCAACCCTTTGCCATTGATGTCAAAGGGGGAGGAAAAACAAAAAGGGGCTTTTAAAAGGCAAGCAGAGGAAGTATGTTGCCATCAATGCCAAAGGGGGAGACTGTTGGAAATGTTGTCATTGATGGCAAAGGAGATGGCAAAGGTAAAGACATGAGCAACACCTAAACTATCCATAAGGCAAAAGAGACAGAGAGGTAGCAGAGGCAGCAGAAGAAATAGAGGAATTGAAGCATAAGCAACAAAGGAATTAGAGACAGTGGAGTTGAAAAGGCCTGAAGGAGTGTAATACAGAGGTTCATTCATGAATTAGGGGTTTAATACAGTTTGCAGATGAATTATTGAGCAATTATTCATCAATGATAGACTAAATATGTAGTAAAGACTTAAATCTGGAGTATTGCTTAAATGGCAGAAGAAGGCTGGAGTACAAGCAACATATATACATATATCTGTTTATGAAGAATTGTGAATAAGTTCCATGTGTGACTTTATGTGTTCTTGGTCGAATCATATCAGGAAATTGTCCCAATGTAACTGTGCATTTGTTGTTTAATTCTGTATGGAGAGGACCTTTGTAATTGTGCATTTATTGGTCAAATTCCTGCAAGCTCTTGTAGAAGCCGGACCCTGTAAATCAAGCTAAGAATCTGCCTGTATATTCAGTAAAAATAATGTATGATAATGTGTAGAAATGGTGTCCAAACTGTATGTACTTGTGGGGAGGATATACAAACCCTGTGACGAGAATTCCATATGAATGAGACTCTGTAGCAGAATATTTATGAGAAATGCATAAGAAACCTCTGCATACGAATAAACGAAACCATGTTATGTATGGTGGAACTCTGCAAGGGTTATGTATGGTGCAAGGGTTATGTATGGTGGAACTCTGCGTCAGAATATAAAAGAACCTTTTATAACAAGAAACCGTGTATTGACTGCAGTAAGAGTGGAGGCAGAACCACAGTCAAATGTACAGTGTGAATGGAACGGAACCATAATCGAAAAATATATATATATATATAATTGAACGAAGAACAGAACCTGGAGCACAGGGAGAACCGGAACCTTGACCGGAGGAACCGTGAGGGGACTGAAACCACGAGCGGGTTCACGGAGGCAGATTTCCCAATTCCGCACCACCTTTCGACCGTAAGGTGGTTTTGCAGAAATCGCAGCGATTCCATAGACTTCGTGACACGTGGCATAGGCGGTATTGGAAGCCACCGTTTAACTTGCAATTTTGCGCGTTATACATCGACCAAAGACGCCGAGCGAAATGGATATAAACCGTCGATCTGGCGGAGGAGCATCGGACGGAGATCATTGAACGAAGATGCACGAGGTTTAATAAAAGTGCACGGAGATTAAGCCAGGTACGGTGCGTTCCGTGGATTGGTCGTTTGACTGAATTGTGGGGCCTGGCGGAGTCATATATAATGAATCGGTTTATTAATGTTTTCGACGTATTATAATCTTAATATAAGGTTCGAGAGTATGTTAAAAGAGTCGATCAAAGTTTAATATTGGTGGTGAATTGGTGGCGCGCTGGCGGTGGTGCATGGTGGAGCCACCACAAAGTGGTGTTTATGGGGGCTCCCATTTCTCCGTACACATCAAATGGGGTGAGGCCCCGCAGTTCATCATAGCCATTGATCGGCGGTCAATGTGTGATCGGCCAGTCAACTACGGGGGGTACCCTCCGTGTTAACCTCCGCGCTCTTCAACCCCCCGCACTCCGTCGATCTCTAATCAACCTGTGCGTTGTTTAACCTGCGCCTATTCACCGTGCTGTTGCCTGCGAATTGATCTCTCGTTCGGGCAGTTGGAATTACATTCCAACAAGTTGTATATGGTTAATTGGCGCGATATGAAATATGAAATATGTGAACGGGGCCTAATACATATACACAGAGATGGACTATCAGGTTATAATATTATATGGTGACGGTAAAGTTAATTCCTTGGGCTTAATAACAATACCATAAGTCTATAATTCTGGAGGCGGTATTATATGCATACCTGCTCGAGTTTGCTACCCCTGCGGAACTTAAATGGAATGGAGCTCCGTTTGATGCGAATTGATACAACTATGATTCAAACCATATATACTTCAAGGAGAAAGAGGAAGTATATGATATGATTAAGTTATATCAAGAGCATGCTGAGACACACATGAACAAATTTGACAGGTGTTCAAGCACAAGAATATATATTCAAAGATGCGATGAAAAAACAGGTGAAATGTGCAGATGACAGTAAACAAAGAAGATGCAGAACAGTTTCTTAACAATAGTAGAAAAAGACAAAATCCAGTAAACTCAAAGTTTAGAAGAGGAGCTGAGTGATATTGAAATATGAAATTAAGAATGTAAATGTAAATGATGTAATTATTTTTTTATTGTTTGTGATGCAAAGGCAAGTATCCTAAAGAAAAGACAAAATCCCATTGTAGCATGAAATTGTGTACATATTATTATGATTTTTAAATTGAGTTGGATAAAGAAATGAGGAGGCAGAAGACCAAGGGGTATGACCATTCATTTCGAATTCCTAGAATAAAACAAACATGCATCAAAAATTCTATAAGTAATATCATTTTGAAATGCCAAAGAGACAGTGAGAAGGGAGAGAAAGAGTGAGTAAAAATAATGCAGAAATAAAGCAGTGAAGCTGAGAAGAAAGAGGAGCTGAGCAGAGAAGAAGGAGAAGCTAATAGAGAATCTAAGAAGATGCAGAGATGATACAGGGTAGATATGAGAATAGATGAATAGCAGAGCAATTGGAGCAAGACAGAGCTGATATCCAAGGTAAATCAGCAATTGTTTCTCTTTTGAAAGAGTGAGGAAGTTGGAGCTTCCCTATCAAGTTGTAGCTTGATAGATGTCAGTTGTAGCTGACTGAGGTTGGAGCCTCCTGTGGGGTTAGTGCCTGGAAAATTGATGGGAGTTAGACTGCTGGTTGCTTAGCTTGCGGGGTGGTGGAGCCTCCTGTAGGTTGGTGCCTGAAGAAAACAATGGTGAGAGGGAGTTGGAGCTTGCCTTTGCATCACAACAATAATAAGATGTGGTTTTCTCCCTTCATGGGTTTCCACTTATATCTGGCATATCTGTGCATGATGTCTATGTGTTGATGTGGTTTATCTAATCTGCTTAATACTTGTTGCCCACATATTAAGACTGTTGTTACATTAACAAATCTGTTTGATACTTGCTTCTCACTAATAAATATTGCTCACATATTAAGTTGATCATGAAGTGAAGGTGTAAATAAGTTTTAAGAGAAAAAGTTTAAAATTCCATGTATGTGTTAAACTGATTCACCCCCCCCTCTCTCAGTTTAACTAAGGGTTCAACACACTGGGAAATGAAGGCTAATACTCATAGATGGTAGGGTTCGGCTAACTGCGAAAGAGTTTTCTGGGAAGTGCCATGTTCAATAATTTTGCTACCAAATCGACCTTTTCTGAAATGTAACAGAGGTAGTATCCATTTTGTCCAAATTTTTCCCCGTCTGATTAAGTTTAATGAGTCTAGACGAGTAAACTCGGTGAATTTTTCATATTTAGAGAGTCTGAAAAATGTCAGAAAAGACAACTGCGTGCCCCGTCTGATTAGGTTTAACGAGTCAAGATGAGTAAACTCGGTAAATTTTTCATGTTTAGAGAGTCTGAAAAATATCAGAAAAGACAACTCCATTGGGGTACCTTTGTCATGTCTTGATAACCGGGCACGACAAAGGGATAATAGTAAGCCCAAAACAATTCATTTTTCGTGAGTTAGTCCATTGAAGCCGGAAAAGTGAGAAATCTATGTTCGATGGACGTCTACCTCATTTTTTTATGAGTACGAGGAGACGGAGTAAACTCAATACTCTTTGTGAAATTTTAACGAGTTCGACAAAGAAAAACTCGGTGCCCTCCGTGAAATTTTAACGAGTCACACAGAGAAAAATCGGTTACTTTTTCAGTTTAAAGAGCTTTGAAAAAGAGAAAAGAATGGCTCCTTACTTTCTATCGTGGTAGTTTAACGAGCCCGAAAAAAGGTGACTCGGGGTTTTTTCAGTTTTATGAGCGAGAAAAAGATTCCTAAAAAGAAAGCTCAGCGCGTCTTCATAGTTTTAACAAGTCTGAAGAAGAAAACTCTAGGTTTTTCGGATTAACGAGCAAGAAAAAGACCATACAAAAAGAACGCTCGATATCAACTTCATATAAGTTTAACGAGTCCGAAGAAGGGAACTCAAGGTTTTTCGGATTAATGAGCAAGAAAAATACCGTAAAAAGAACGCTCGATGCTTCTTCATGTAAGTTTAACGTGCCCGAAGAAGAGGACTCGAGGTTTTTCAGATTAACGAGCAAGAAAAATATCGTAAAAAGAATGCTCGAAATTTCTTGATCTCTTTCTCGTCAATAGAATTATCTATGTCGGGAATTTTCTTGTGAGACCAAGCAAACACGTTGCGGAATTCCTTGAAAAGGGATGTGAAGCACACAATTTCCTCAGGATTGCAGTCGGCTCCAATCTAAATATTTTCCAAGATACCCGTTTTGACCGAGATATCAATGAGCATTGTCTTAGAAAGATTACCCATGTTCCCTTCTAAATCGATAGTTTGAACAGTCGTATAAGGGGAGGGAACTATCTCAGGTTGGTCAAAGGATGGGATTTCTGTTTTTATCGCCTCCGAGTCAATCATCGAAGCACGATGGTGAAACTCTCCCCAAGGTTGTTCTTCTAGAGACATGATATCTCGAATAGTTTCATCTGTAGGCAAGAATTCATTGAGGAGATCCTTAGAGAGAACTATGATGGGTGGGAGGTTTGTACCGTTGGTCGAAAACATAGCAATGGAGGGTTCAGATGCAGTTTGGATGGCTTGGTAAGCCAATTCGGCTGGTGAGAGCGGCATCTGATCTCCATAGGAATCAATGTCTGAAGGTGCCGGAATGATCCATGGGTCGATAGAGCCATCCAAAGTGGTGGATATCATTGCAACCGTGTTTGGGATCTGTGGCGGCGGAAGAGGAAAACAACCCAGTAGGGAAGATGCCTTCAGAAGACCGGTACCGATACTGATGTAAGAGTCAAGGAAGCCTCCTATTAGGGGTACAGTGCTACTTGATAACGTGGCATAATCAGGGGTGCAGAAGGATAGCTGATCCACTGTGACTATTTTTCCATCCAATGGAAATAGGATGAGTCAGAATACCGAAGACATAATGGCAGTCATGGCATAAGACCAACTGCGACCAAGAAATAGATTATAGTCTAGATGGCACTCCACGACTTCAACGTCCACATTTACCGTTTTCCCACTCAGAATGATGGGAAAGCTAGCAAGGTATCATTTTGGGAGGAACGTGTGGCCATCGAAAGCTTTGAGATAATTCGATGGCGGGGTGAGGGTAGGAGAACCTAAATTGAGCCAACAAGCTTGTGACATAATGCAGGTCGAAGCACCTTCGTCTATGACAGTGCGATGGATTGGTATCCCTTTCGACACAACCTACACCTGGAATGCGAGTTGGTGTGAGAGGCGAGGTTTAGCCTTTTCCGTATCAAATATATCTAGCATGGAATCCTGGGGTTCTATTCCACCAATGGCCTGTTGAAATTTGGTACCGGAGGACAGGTGGTTCCCTAAGGCTTTGATCTTTGGCCTAGGGAAAAGTGTCCAAAAGAATTTAATTTTTCTCCTAAAGTAACTTTATAATTTTTTATAAAGTTAAATCCAATTTAAAAGTGACTTAAGTGATAAAGTTACTAAAGTGACTTTATAAAGTTATAAAGTCAAATCTAATTTTAAAGTGACTTTAAGTGATAAAGTTACTAAAGTTAAAGTGACTTCAAATAAAGTCAATATAAAATTAGAAAGGAAAAAGTGACTTTGGAAATAAAAGACTAAGTGGGTCTTTATTAAAGTGGGGTGAATTAAAAAATGAAAAGTGAGATTTAAATGAGCATTTAACCTCAGCCCTAGATCTCAATCTATCTCGGCCATTGGATTTAGGGATTCCCCAAAAGTCACTTAGGGTTAGGTTAAAGGAGGAAAAGGAGGAAAAGGTCATTCATTCTTTCATGAGCAGATTGGGAGAAGGAGAGAAAGAGAGCAAGGGAGATTTTTGGGCAGTGAGGAGAAGGAGGCAGCAGCTTGGCACACATTCCAAGGCAGCATTTCAGCAAGACATTTCAGCAGACAAGTGCAACAGATTTAGCAAACAGCAGGCTGATTTTTTGCACGGTTTCCTAGGCAGGGAGGCCGTACAGCAAGGCCGTACAGCAGGGCCGTACAGCAGTATTTGGCACAGAAATCGAGGCAGCTAGTGGCTGTTCCGTACAACTGAGTTTTGCAGCATTTTTGGCACGTTTTTCGAGGTCTGTACAGCAGCATTTATTGCTGTTTTGGCACAGATTTCAAGGTGGCCGTACATCTGCATTTATTACAGATTTCTGGGCACGCAAATCGAGAAATCCGTACATCATTTATTGCTGTTCCTGTTTTGCTGTTTGTGCGTTTTCCGAGGCGGTGGTTAAGCACGAAAAAGAGATAAGTTGTAAAAGTCTGTTTGCTGATTATTTATTTTGCTGAATATTTCTATCACTGTAAAAAGCATTTTTCCAGAAATAAGAAGGAGCTTTCGAACTGGTTTTCCCCAAGAGTTGTAGGGGGTTTTTCCAGGGTCACCTTGACCAAAATTACTGAGTTATGATGTGTTGAATGACTGTTTGTTACTGCTGTTATTTTATTTCTGCATTTTCAGCATTCTGAAAAATTTCCAGAATTTGTGTTTTCAGCAAATTTATTTTTCCAGTTGTTGAATGTATGGTTATGGGAAAGGGCATTTAACGATTTTGGAGTAATAAGGCGAAAACTGAAAACCGGGGTGGGAAACTATAAATTTCTACATGGTATCAGAGCTTGAGTGCTGAAGGGCAGTTTGGGACAGCAAGGAAGAAAATTACAGCTTGCTGATTTTTCACTCAGAAAATTCCAGCAAGCTGATTTTTCACAAACAACAGTTTTTATCTTTACCACAGCAGTGCTATTTTTCAGTTTTAGGACAGCAGGATGTCATTGGGACTAAGGGTGGAGGATAGGTTGGATGGGCATTCCAACTACATCATTTGGAAGGAGAGAATGCAGAGTATCTTTGAGGAGGCAGAAGTCTGGGACATTATGGTGCATACCACACAGAACCCTGTGAATGTGCCTACTGATGCTACTCAGTTGGCAGCATATAATAAAAAGAACAACAAGGGTAAGAGACTGATTCTAGAAGGAATCAAAGACCATTGCATTCCTCATGTGAGAGGAAAGAGAAATGCTCATGAGATGTGGACAACATTGTCCAATCTCTACCAGAGTACCAATGAGAACCGGAAGATGGTCCTGAAGGAGAAGATGAAGACCATTAAGATGGGCAATGATAGTGCAGCTGGATATCTCACTAAGATTACTAATGTGAGAGATGAGTTGGTAGCGATTGGAGAGGCCATTCCTCCCACTGAGTTGGTGCGGATTGCAGTGAATGGCCTCCCCAGTTCATGGATGAACTTTGCTGATGGGGTTTGTGCACGTGAGACCCTTCCCACATGGGAGAGGTTTTGGGATGATTGCATTCAGACAGAGATCAGGAAAGGTCGGCTTGGGGCAGCCAAGCCAGTTGAGCAGGATGAGGATGTAGCACTGTTGGCAGGACGCAAGAAAGGCAAAGGGAAGAAGCAGGCTTCCACAAGCAACGGTGGGGGCAAAGGCAAAGGTAAAGGTAAACGGGATAACTCACAGAAGGACTATTCCAAAGTGAAGTGTTGGAATTGTCAGAAGATGGGACACTATGCAGTTGTGTGTCCGGAGAAGAAGAAGAAGAAGGGGAAGAACCAGAGCATGGCAGCTTCAGCAGAGGTTGAGGACTTTGCAGATCGCTTTGACCGGGAGTTTGGGTTCATTGCGTGTGAGTCTTCTAGTGCGGGATTATCTGCCATAGAGGTTCAGAGGGAGCATGCATTTCCCTCGATTAGCGGAGCATCTTCGGGTATCTGGTATGTGGACAGTGGGGCTTCATGTCACATGACAGGAGTCCATGAGTACTTCTCAGAGCTTTCAGAGAGTGGCACTGATGTAGAGGTAGTACTCGGTGATGACAGAGTTGTTAGAGCAGTCGGTGTGGGAACATTGACATTTCAGAGGGAGTCCAAACCTCCCTTGAAGGTGTCGGATGTTCTTTATGTGCCAGGGATGAGGAAGAACCTCATATCCGTCTCAGCTTTGGAGGACAGAGGATATGAGATACTATTCAGGGGAGGACAGGTGTTGATGTATCCCAGGGGCACTCCAGCTGATTCAGCTAGAGTGATAGGTGTACGCCATGCAAAGGTGTGCAAGTTTGCATTTCAGTCCCTTTTGGCATTGAGCAGTAGTACCGACAGCAGAGCTAGCAGTTCTGAGCAGTGTGAGATTTGGCACCGCAGGATGGGGCACATGCATCATGGAGCCTTGAGGACTTTGCGGGAGATCACTACAGGTGTGCCAGAGTTCAGTACTGATCACTTTGATACTTGTAGAGGATGTGCGATGGGCAAGTTTGCCAAATCCCCTTTTCCCAGCAGTGACAGCAGAGCGACTGGGATACTTGATTTGATTCATTCAGATGTGAGCGGTCGGATGTCTCATGTTTCCTTGAGTGGATATGAGTACTATGTGTTATTCATTGATGATCACTCCAGGAGGACCTGGATTTATTTCTTGAAGACCAAGAGTGAGGTCTTCAAGCGGTTTTAGGAGTTCAGAGCTCTTGTGGAGACACAGACAAGTCGGAAGATCAAGTCCCTGAGGTCGGACAATGGGGGAGAGTACACCCTTGGAGAGTTTGTTGACTATTGTGCGGAGGCAGGCATTAGGAGGGAGCTCACTGTTCCTTACAACCCCCAGTAGAACGGGGTTGCGGAGAGGAAGAACAGATCCATCGGAGGGGCTACCAAAGCCATGTTGCATGATCAGGGGTTGCCATTTTTTTTGTGGGCAGAGGCCTGCAACACAGCTGTTTACTTGCAGAACAGGAGTCCGCATCGTGCCTTGGGGCACATGACTCCTGAGGAGGCTTTTTCTGGGAAGAAGCCTGATATTGGTCATCTTCGTATCTTTGGGTGCATTACATACTCCTACATACCCAAGGAGAAGAGGACCAAACTAAAGCCCACCGCAGAGAAGGGTATCTTTGTGGGCTACAGTGAGACCTCCAAGGCCTTTCGGATTTACATTCCTGCGCAGAGGAAAGTTGTTGTCAGGCGGGATGTGAAGTTCGAGGAGGACAGGACCTTTAGGAGGTCACGGGAGTTAGAGTATCTGGATCAGCCAGACCCTCAGCAGCAGTTGAGTCAGTCGCAGGGATCCAGTGGGCAGGGATCAGGAGGATCCGGAGGTACATCTATGGCGATGTCAGGTCCGTCAGTGGGGAGTGGCTCGCAGAGTCAGAGGGGTGGAGCTATGGGCAGCACGCAGAGCAGTCCACAGAGTAGTTCACTGGGGAGTCCACTGATGGACAGTTCACACGGTACCTCAGCATCTACAGGTTCAGGTGCAGGCAGGAGGACAACAGACAGACAGTCAGGAGTTCAGGCTCCTGATGTTGAGGAGGAGGAGTTTTATTCTCCAGCAGGAGAAGTGTGCTCAGCGAAGAGGAAGCCCAAGTGGCTTCGGGACACCTTGAGAGATGCCACATCTGTTGCTGAGCCTAAGAGGCCGGTCAGAGAGAGCAGACCACCTGAGAGGTTTTGTAGCTATATGGCAATGGCTACCAGCATCCTTGACTCTGAGCCTTCTAGCTATGAGGAGGCGGCTAGCCAGCAGGTCTGGAGAGAGGCCATGCAGGAGGAGTATTCTTCTATCATGAAGAATGATGTTTGGGAGGTGGTGCCGAGGCCTGAGGGAAAATCCGTGGTTACTTCCAGATGGATTTACAAGGTAAAGCATGCTGCAGATGGCAGCATTGAGAAATTCAAAGCAAGGTTTGTGGCTAGAGGGTTCTCCCAAGTAGAGGGAGTTGATTATGAGGAGACCTTCGCTCCCGTGGCTCGATATACTTCGATCCGCTCCATTATATCGATAGCAGCAGAGATGGGTTGGAAGATCCACCGGATGGATGTGAAGACCGCATTTCTCAGTGGCTTCATACAGGAGGAGGTGTACATTGAGCAGCCACAGGGCTTTGAGGTGCATGGGAAGGAGTCCCATGTGTGCAGACTGAAGAAGGCCCTCTATGGCCTGAAGCAAGCTCCCAGAGCTTGGTACTCCAGGATAGATACATACTTGCGGAAGATGGGTTTCACAAAGAGTGAGGCAGATCCGAACCTTTACTATATTGTGATAGGTGAGGAGCCTCTCATTCTGGTGTTGTATGTGGATGACTTGGTCATTACAAGTGCAGAGAGACTCATAGAGCACTGCAAGAGAGATCTTGCGGCGGAGTTTGAGATGAAGGACATCGGCTTGATGCATTACTTTTTGGGTTTGGAGGTGTGGCGGGAGGAGGGGCATTTCTTCCTGGGACAGGGGAAGTATATTGTGGACATCCTTGGCAGATTCCACATGGAGGATTGTAGACCCATGTCGACACCGATGATCACCAACTGGAAGAAGCTTCATGCTTCGGATTCCGAGTTGGTGGATCCCACATTGTACAGGCAGCTGATTGGTTCATTGATGTATTTGGTCAACACTAGACCAGATAATTGTTTTGCAGTCAACACGATGAGTCAGTTTATGTGTGAGCCTAGAAAGGTTCACTGGGTGGCTGCAAAACACATTTTGCGATACTTGCAGGGGACAGTGGATTATGGTCTGGACTACAGGCAGGGGGATGGAGTGAGATTGGCAGGTTACACTGATTCTGATTGGGCGGGTTGTGCTTCTGATAGGAAGAGCACTTCAGGGTGCTGTTTTGGGTTGGGTTCGGTAGTAGTGTCATGGTTCAGCCGAAAGCAGCAGTCAGTAGCATTGAGTTCAGCGGAAGCAGAGTATATGGCAGCCAGTCTAGCTAGTTGTGAGGCCATCTGGCTTCGTAAGATGTTGTTTGGCTTATTTGGTCAGCCGTTGAGACCTTCAGTGATTTACTGTGATAATCAGAGTTGCATTAAACTCACGGAGAATCCAGTATTTCATGACAGGTCAAAGCATATCGGGATCAAATATCACTTCATCAGAGACTCTGTTCAGAAAGGAGCTGTAAAGCTTGAGTATATTCCCACTGATGAGCAGGTTGCAGATATTCTTACCAAAGCCTTACCACGGGGCAAGCATGTCTACTTCAGAGACAAGATGGGAGTGGTGAGGAACACCTTCCTCGGTAAGAGGGAGTGTTGAAATTTGGTACCGGAGGACAGGTGGTTTCCTAAGGCTTTGATCTTTGGCCTAGGGAAAAGTGTCCAAAAGAATTTAATTTTTCTCCTAAAGTAACTTTATAATTTTTTATAAAGTTAAATCTAATTTAAAAAGTGACTTAAGTGATAAAGTTACTAAAGTGACTTTATAAAGTTATAAAGTCAAATCTAATTTTAAAGTGACTTTAAGTGATAAAGTTACTAAAGTTAAAGTGACTTTAAATAAAGTCAATATAAAATTAAAAAGGAAAAAGTGACTTTGGAAATAAAAGACTAAGTGGGTCTTTATTAAAGTGGGGTGAATTAAAAAATGAAAAGTGAGATTTAAATGAGCATTTAATCTCGGCCCTAGATCTCAATCTATCTCAGCCATTGGATTTAGGGATTCCCCAAAAGTCACTTAGGGTTAGGTTAAAGGAGGAAAAGGAGGAAAAGGTCATTCATTCTTTCATGAGCAGATTGAGAGAAGGAGAGCAAGAGAGCAAGGGAGATTTCTGGGAAGTGAGGAGAAGGAGGCAGCAGCTTGGCACACATTCCAAGGCAACATTTATTGAACGTTCAGCCGAGACAAGTCTGTGATTTAGCAAAGCAGGCTGATATTTACCGCAGTTTCCTAGGCGTAGAGGCCAATTACAGACGTCTGAGCCATTTTAGCTGATATTTAGCCTCCTCAGTAGGCGGCTAATTGGTATTAAATCATTTGATTTTCGACATTTTGTACGTTGATGTCGTCATGACATTTATTGCTATTTTAGCACATATTTCAAGGTAGCCGTACAAATTTGCATTTATTACTTGATTTAAGACGCATAAATCGAAAATCAATCGGCATTTATTAACATTTCTGTTTTATTCTTTGTTTGTCGCGTTTTAGAGCGGTGGTTAAGCGAGAAAAGTCGTAGTTATGCGTCATTTCTTGATTATTTTATTTTCTTGAATATTTCCTATCAATTTGTAAAAACAGACTCGAAATAAGAATGAGCTTTATTTAGTTTTCCCCAAGAGTTGTAGGGGGTTTTTCCAGGGTCACCTTGACCAAAAATTACTGAGTTATGATGTGTTGAATGACTGTTTGTTACTGCTGTTATTTTATTTCTGCATTTTCAGCATTCTGAAAAATTTCCAGAATTTGTGTTTTCAGCAAAATTTATTTTTCCAGTTGTTGAATGTATGGTTATGGGAAAGGGCATTTAACTATTTTGGATTAATAAGGCGAAAACTGAAAACCGGGGTGGGAAACAGAATTTTCTACATGGCCAAAAGCAAGGCTTTCCTTTGTGCTGGACAGATTTGTAATAATTCGAGAGCAGACATGGCTGACGGTACCTGCACCAAATATTCTACAATGTTGTAGTTTTGGGCTGCACGTGTAGAGGTGTTATGAGTCGTGCGTCGAAGTGTCCCTTTGGGGGGACGAATCACGGGTTCAGCAGTAGGCCGTTCGATATACAAATCGTTGGGCGGTGGTGGATTTGAACTAGTTCCAGGTTCTTGAGCATCTATGGTAGTATTTCCATAAAGCTTGGCTCGAGTTTAAAGTTCAACACTCTCAATGCCATAAGTGGCAGATGGTCCTTCGCCGGAAGGATGTGAACCACCATTGCCCCGTTGATGGGGTTGTGGCGGATTGTCAACCATGTGTTGATGTTGCTGCTGTTGATTTGGGAAAGGATTATGAAGAACGACAGGTGTTCACCCAGAATCCTTGTTGGCAATAAAATCTATGCATTCCTGCAGCCGAGGACATTTGTATGTCAATTGGTCCTCTGCACAGATCTTACAAGGAAATTTCATCGGTTTATCCTTCCCTTTGTCATTTTTGGCAGCGTTTTTCTGATTAGGGTTATTCTGATTATCCGACTGCTCTTCCGAAGAAGACGTCTTTTTTTTGTTCTTCTTATTTTTCCCGCTAGGTTTTTGTGAGGTTTTCACAGAATTCACCTCGGCGGTAGGAAGAGTAGTCGTTTGGTGAGGGGCGGTGGCAGCCGAAGATGGCTGGGAGGTTTTCCCCCGAGACTGCGTTGTGGCCACACCGGAGATTGTGCCAACGAGACCGTCGGCATGTGCTCTGGTTTTCTGAGTGGATGGAGGATTTGGGTTACCAGGGGCATGGGGGATTAGATCGTATAGCGTGCCAGATTGTGAATAGATTAAATCCAAATGCTGGGCATGAAGAATACATTGATCTTCTGTAACCGCACCAAAAAGGCCAATGTCTTTAGAGATGTGGGGTAAAAGAGACTTACAAAACCGATTAGCTAAGAGATGATCCGGGATTGGCGCTTTGACTAGCCTCCTCCTACATCTCCATTCATGAATATGATTGGAGATGTGGGTGGTGGTGTCTTGGCACAGCGAGGTTAACAATTCCGTTCAGGTTTCAAATATAATTGGCAATTAGAAGTTCTTTAGGAACTCCGTCACTAAAGAGCCAAAAGTATTGATGGCGACGCGTGGAAATTAAATGTACCACTTGGCGGAATTTCCTGTAAGGGTGCGGGGAAATAGTCGAAGCCGGACACTATCATCCACCATGGAATTGGATATAGACCACAGATGAAAGGTAGTGATGTGTGCGGCTGGGTCGTCCCCTTGTTTCCCGTCGAACTTCGGGATGTCAGAAGGAATCTTATGCGATACTGGAGGCCAAAGCGGGTTGTGATTGATGGGGTCGTTAGTCAGTTTATGGATATCGAGAATGTCCAAAGCTGCCAAAAACTGCAATTGTGGATTTTCCCCTAAATCTAACCAAGGCAGTATGGGCTGACTACTTAGACCATAGGGTCCACCCATCAACGTGTTAGCAGGAGGATAAGTGGGACTTTGATAAAATATTCCTATAGGTGGAGGAGTAGGGACATACTGTTGCTGTCCATAGGGCTTATTGTATTGCGGGGCAACCGGTTGGTTGCCCCCAGTATAAAAGTGCCCTCCCATTCCAGATTGAGGTTGGGGTTGGTTAGTCCAAATGAATGCAATAGAGTTACCTGGAGGCATGCTACTACTTGCATAGTTTGGCAACGACATAGACCCTACACCTATATTTGCACCACTTAAGGGAAAAGTATTGACAATAGGTTGTCCCATTTGTCCTAAGGATTGCAGGGGAAGCGAAATGTTCCCTGCTGCCTGCGTGCTGGTAACACTGCCCCTTGGTATAGTGGCCAAGGGGTTTGAACTCAGCAGAGGGTTCCAACCGAATGGGTTGCTAAAAGGCACCGAAGTATTCATACTCGTGGGAGGAGCTACCGTGGGTCCCAACGTGGTCACGGTAGAAGTAGATTCCGAAGGATTCGGTAAGATACTGACAATTGTGATGACCGTAGGGTTGGGAGTAGGTATATGTTAACTACTGGGGTTACCCAGTGATGGCATAGAACTGAACACCGGCTGGGAGGATGGTGGCGAACCTGGGATGGTTTCCATTGGCATCGACCTAGTGGATGCTGGTGGTGAAATGGATGTTTGTGCGGCCGAAGACATATCTTGGCATGGTGGAATCTGAATTATCACAGGCCCCGACGGATCAGTGAGCAGAGGATTGTAATGAGGTACAACCCCTTCAGTGAAAGGGTCCTCCGGAAATTCTGGATGATATGAGGCTATGTGAAAATCAAGATTAGTCAAAGGAGACTGCTCTTCCGTATAAGGCACAGGTTCACCAAGGTTCAGTTCTTCCTCAATAGTGAGAGGAGGTAGACCTTACTGTCGTTGGGACAGACGGCATGGGTCGGAGGACACCACGGTGACCAGTTTAATTTTAACAAATTTTAATAAATTGTGATGTATTATGAAGTCTCAATGATAGTAACCACACACCTAATAAAGAAAAAAGGACTCTCTAAAATCAATCAGCAAGCAGCCAGAATAGGGTGCCATGTCTGAGTACTACCGTTTGCTGGTGATGAAATCCAGTATCACAATAGTATACAGAGAGGGTTGGTCAAAAGTATAGTTACGGTCACTCTAGAGCTTCGCCCAAACCTCAGACGATAGGTGTAAGAACTCTCGTGAAGACGAGCACCCTCCTAAAGACCGAAAACAGAGTGGTTCCATCTGTTTCAGGTACCAGGACAGCCCGTCCCGGTCACCTTGTGTAAGTCCCTAAAAAGTATGGCCACTAAAGATACCTCAAATCACAGACATCATCAGGGGGGTCCACGGTCAAGGACAGTGTGCTATATGGGCAGAATACCTAGATCCCCGATATAGTTTCGACATCCCCGAAGGGAACCCCAATATATAACACACCCACTGGATGCATTCGAAGGCAGGCTACCTTCTTGTGCACCCAAGTGTTGTCTCGCGCTGAGCTCTGGTAAAGGAACGGTCCCGATAATATTAGTGCAGTAGGATTTCGCTCGTTAATGACTCTAGTTTCAATTTTGTTAAGAATTATGGGAAAATAGCATCACCTCTAACAACATTACTGAAGAAAGATGCATTTTCATGGACTCCTGATGCAACTAAGGACTTTGAACATATTAAAGGGGCAATGTGCCAAGAACCGATCTTAGCTACGCAAGACTTCACAAAAACATTTATTGTGGAATGTGATGACTCAAGAAATGGAATTGGTGTTGTTTTAATGCAAGAAGGAAGACCCATTGCTTTTAAAAGCCATCCAATCAAAGGAAAGTATTTACAGAAAGCTATTTATGAGAAGGAAATGTTGGAAATACTACATGCACTAAATAAATGGTGATCTTACCTAATGGGAAGACACTTCAAGGTAAAAACTGATCATGATAGTCTTAAATACTTTTTGGAACAAAGACAATCTTCAGAAGAGCAGCAAAATGAGTCACAAGATGTTAGGTTATGACTTTGAAATCATCTACAAAAAAGGGAAGCTAAATGTTGTTGCAGATGCACTCTCAAGAAAGGATGAGGATATGGAAGCATTGCTTTGTGCCATTTCTATTATCCAACCAAATTGGATAACCGAAGCAAGGGAGGAATGGAAGAATGACATAGAAGTATGGACACTCATTCAAAAGTTGCAACAATATCCCAGTACATCTGATATATTTTGTTGGAAAAATGATTCCTTATGGTACAAATATCTCTTATATTTTTGTAATAATTCCCAATTAAAATAAAAGATTCTTTTGGAATTGCACACCTCTCCTTTAGGAGGACACTCGATATTTTTAAAAACTTACCATAGGGTGAAGAAATAATTTTTTGGGATGGCCTTAAATATGATATTCAAAAGTTTGTGGTGGAATGTTTGGTTTTCTAGCAAAATAAAGTTGAGAAAATTAAGACCCCGGGTTTAATACAACCTTTATCCATTCCAAGTAAACATTGGGAGGAGGTTTAGATGGATTTTTTCACAGGTTTACCTAAGTCCGAAGGAAAGAGTGTCATCATGGTGGTAGTTGATAGGCTTACCAAGTATGCACACTTTTGTGCATTATATCATCCATTTAAAGCGAGTACAATTTCTACTACATTTATGGAAACAATTCAAAAGCTACATGGAAACCCAAAGATTATTGTAAGCGATAGAGATCCCATTTTCACTGGAAATTTTTGGATGAAATTATTTTCTTGTTTAGATACTCAATTAGCTCATAGCTCATCTTATCATCCTCATTTCTATGGGAAAACTAAGATAGTGAAAAAATGTTTGGAAGGATATCTTCGTTGCTTTGTATCTAATAAACAAACACAATGGGTCAATTGGTTACCTCTGGCTGAATGGTGGTATAACACTTACTTTCACACTACAACAAAAATGACCCCATTTATGGCACTTTATGGATATCATCCACTGTGAATCACATCATCTTTAAGAGAAAATTATAAGGTTCAAGCAGTGGAATATCACATTGAGCACCAACAACAAGTTCTCTAACTCTTAAAGGATAACCTAAATTTGGCACAAAATCGAATGAAACAACAGGGAGATCAACATCGTAGTGAGACAAGTTGTGAGGTAGGCGACTGGGTATTTTTATGGCTACAACCATACAAACAAATGTCTCTCAAGAAAGCTAAGAAGGATAATAAATTATCACCAAAGTACTATGGACCTTACAAGGCATTGCAAAAGATTAGTACTATGGCATACAAATTGGAGCTTCCTGCATCTTCCCGAGTGCACCCAGTTTTCCATGTTTCATGCTTAACAAAGGTTATAGGTGACAAATTTCCGATTCAAACAATATTTCTAGAACTTGATGACGAAGGAAAAATAATATTGGAACCTGAAGCAATCAGGGAAAGAAGAACTTGACAACCACAAAATCGATCAATTTCAGAGTATCTCATCAAGTGGAAGAACTTACCCACTGAAGATTCCACATGGGAGGATGAGAATTTTATACAAAAACATCCATAACTACTCAAGCATTGAGGAAAACAATTTTTTTAAGGAGAGGGGCATGTTAGGGCCCTATATTACTAGTGTAGTCCCTTATTGTTGTTAGTGTAGCTCCCTTATTGTTATTGTTGTACCCCTGTAGTCCCCATATTTTTATTATTGTGCCCTTAAATTATTATTGTTAGGTTGGCTAGGATTATATTGTGACCCCATGGAATCCTATATATAGAAAGGATGTTTAGTAATTTGTGCCATCCAAGAATTTTTCATTTATGTAATGTAAAGGATGTTTCCCCTTCGAAGTGGCTGATTTCTAAGGCATTTATTTCTCTTTTCTTCTATTTTGGGAGCTGGTTTCATAACAATTCTCCTTGCAATATATGATCAATTGCTCATCATTGGTTAAAATAAAATCATCAACATATAATAAAATAATAAGAAATTTACCTTATACCAAGATGTGAGAGAGGTTTTCATTCACTTCAATTTTGGTGAAGCCCAAACTAGTGAGACAACTGTCAATCCTGGTGTACCAAGCATAGGGTGCGTGTTTGAGACTGTACAATTCTCACTTGTGTCAGCACACATGAGACTCCTGATAAAATGTCTCAAAAAATTATGGTTTCTCGATTTACACCTCCTCCTCAATAAACCCATTTAGAAATGTTGTTTTTACATCCATTTGGTGGATATTCCACCCCATATATGCAACTAGTGCAATAATTGATCTAATGGATGAGTACCTTGCTACAAGAGAAAATGTCTACTCATAGTCAATTCCCTCAAATTGAGTATCCCTTGGCCACAAATTTGGCTTTATACTTCTCTATGTTTCCTTTAATATGTGCTTAACCTTGAAGATCCCTCTCGAACCCACATTTGGTTTATATGTTGGTCTTGGGACTACTTCCCAAACACTATTATTTACAATGGATTTGTGTTCCTCCGCCATTGCATCAATCCATACAGATTGCTCTATTTCTTCCTTGAAATAGGATGGATCATTATCTACAATCTCAGTCATTAGAGACATGTATCCAGTGTACCGATCAGGTGACCTCCTCTTCCTGCGCAAATTTGAAGGAGCTCCAACATTCTCCCTTGTATCCTGCGCAAGTCTACCAACTTGTAATGTCCCAAAATGGAATAATGCATTGATACACAAACACACTATTTGTAACACATAAAATGTACATGTAAACATTCAAAAATCATAGAATATATAGAATAGGTGAGCCTTTTATTATCATAGGAGATGGAAAAATAGTACAACAGTGCTCAAATAGATGCACTCAAGCCAAATACATAGGCTAGAATGACCCTGAAAACATGCCAAAGCAGGTACTGCGTAACTGGAGAGCTGTTGGAAGAAAATACTGCACTATCCCTTTAGTAGATAATGTAGATATGGCTGCTAGATGAATAGGGAAATTCAGATCTATGGAAATTTGGAGCTCTGATTATGTCAAGATTCTATATTTGGGCTCTATAATGGAAACCCAGGATAACCTAGAATGGAAATTCCAGATCTATGAGATTGGAAATTTACCCTCTTGGGGTTTGATCCCTGGTCTGCTGGGTTATGCAGATCTGAAGCTAGATCTGAAAAATAGATGGCTGGAATATGTCACAGGATACGATCTAAGCTTGAAGGGTTGATCCCTTCACTAGATCCTCAAGCTAGAAGCTCAAAATCTAGCTCCTCAATCGTCCTCTGAAGATTGTAGCTGCTGCTACACAATTTCTCACAAAAATTGTGCTATAAAGGAAGGAGATCTCTAGCATTCTACAAAATATGGCTATGAGTAGCAATACTGATGGAAATAATGCATACAATGTGAGGGAATGGTCCTCCACTGGATTACTAGTTGAAATACTAGCAACTTCCCTTATCCCTTGGATCTACAAGAATGGACTGCGCAATTCCTAATGGAAATGTTGCTACTGGGATATGAATAATAGATGGCCTGATGCCTGATATAGATCTAAAGCACTAGAAGGCTGATATTGAAGACCATGGTGATAGGATAATTCCTTCACCGTTTCCTCAGCTGAAATACTTAAGGACAACCTCCTCCTCTCAAACTAATCTTCAAAAATGTGCCATTTCTTAATATGGATGTTCTTCAGAAATTAGGAAAAATATCGCACCAATGCTTGATGATGAATGTAGCTCAATAGAAATCCTTCCTAGAGTAGGCACACAAGTACCTCGTGGGTAAGGATGGGATTTCCGCTTGGAAACACCTTGTGCTAAACAACACTGCAGACGTAGCTAAACAACTCAAGCATGCTTGGAATGTCAAATGAAGAATCCAGATATAAACAGATCACACATCAATAATAATCTAGAGCCTCCTTATATATTGCCTTCATCTCCCTTATATAGTTTATGAGCCTTCCCATGCCTTGGCCCACCTCTAAATTGCACTGTGCATGTCGACATAATCCTCCATGTTTGACTGCGCTGCCTCTCCAAGATCTCCATCATGTGTGAATGTAATGATCACCCTCTCCATCGTGTGTGCATTGAATTCACTATTCCTCCATCATATCATCATCAATTCTCTATTATATTACATTTTATTCCTTCGATGATCTTAGTTGACTACTTCAACCTCCATGATCTTTCTCATTAATGAGACATGATCTCCACTCCTTTCACATTAAGTAGCTACTCCACTACTCCATTATGTAGATATAGATCTGAAATATCTTCATACACACCTCAAAAGTGGATTTTATTCATGTTTTAGGATTATGGGTCCCTCCACCCTTTTATTTAATTAATTAATTAAGTTTATTAAGACTCTAATATTCCAAATAAAAATGTGAACATTTTGGAATATTACAATCCTCCCCGAAAAAATGTTTCTTGTCCTCAAGCAACAACAAAATTAGATGCTATATAAATATGTCCCCCTCCAAATGGCATCCACACAAGGAAGGTCTCCCCATTTTGTGCAATGAGTTATGTATGTCCAACACCAAAGTTGCCTCTTTAGAATGTTTAGAGTGACCTCTAATGGTGTAGCTAGATTTCCCTCATCAATCATGAAGCTCCAAGTGACAACCATAAGATGTCCAATATCCCCCATAATACATGAGATACATAAATATAGATGGTTCTTCCCACAAAAGGAAAGCTCCAACTCACAAATTAATCCTCCATCCCAAGCTACATTAAGTAAGAAGAGGCTCTTCATGCTTCTATCCTTAGCCCTGTTGGCCTTGTTGGATCCAAGCATCATTGAAACATGGTACCAAAGAAGAAATAGAGACATATGGGTAGACAAAGATGTCAAACCATATTCTCCCAATAGTAACCAACGCATCAATGCTCCCTGCTACCACACCACACCATCAAGATACCAAGTATAATGTCCATACTCTCCAAGTAACAACCATCATAAGAGTGCCTCTTGCTGCCATCCTCCAAAACGGTCATGAAAAGTAGGGGAGTATGTAGGACCAAAGTCCCCCATTAAAAGCCAAAGCAACAAGATCTCTTGCTGCCTCTTCACATCATCATGTGAATCTTGGAGTAACAACAACATACTAGGACATATGGAATGTCATATCAGCCCAATACAAACAAACTCCATTATCACAAATCATGAGAGTATTATGCCATATTACAAAAAATACGAAACACATAAACATGGGAGATGTCATGTGATGGAAAAACTCTCTCAAACAAAGTGTACATGCCTTCTTTTGATGCATTCTGTCATTGATACACAAGGCATGAGTCAAGGAAATATGAGCTATTGGGTGGTAACCATACTCATCCAAGAGCAGCTAGTGCAACCATGCCTCATTCTTCATTACATGAGTGTTGTACAAGGAATGGATCATGAAAATATGTGCTGTTGGGTAGTAACCATACTAAACCAAGAGAAACCAACATAGCCATGCTTCTTGCTGGCCTATCTCATAGTTCTGAAAGCGGTTTGGAAACCACTTGCTCCACATCATCAACCATTCATCCCAATGTGGATGATGGATCTTGTTCTGCAAAAACTTGGTATCCTCCCATTGTAGGACACAAACCTCCTCAAACTGTTGAAGAACTTTTCACTCCATGATATTTTGAAGTTCACCTCTAATGATATCTCTCCATGAGATTCTCTTTTCACCAATGGCCCTCCAAAACCAATGAGGTTCTGGATCTGCTGCTGGTAGAAGTTTCTCTTTGAGTGTTACAGGTCAAAATACCTCCTCATCATCTCAGAGGAGAAGATAAATATGGAAGGAATACAAAGACCTAAATTAAACCTATTTCTGCCAAGGTAACACCTCTCTATAACAACACAAGAGCGTTATAACGCAGCTGATCAGTGAATAGGCCGTGTTAGTGGCTATGGAAATGCTCTGTTTACACTAGAGGGCAGCGTTACCCGTGTTTTAAGTTTGAAACGGGAAAAACCCGCGGAGACTGATTTGAATCTCCAGCTTTTTCTCACAAGAGAGTCAGTACAAAAAGGAAACTGCAAAGCACTAATCTCTTATTGGGCCTTGCCATAAACAACTAAACTCTCAAAGAAAGAAAAAGCATGGAGGTTGGAGAAACATCCTGGTTTTTTCTATTCAGAACTGGTGGAAAGAGAAGGGAAATGATTGCTCTCTCCATCTCCTATAAAATGGAGTTGAAGGCTCTTGGTTCAAGGTCGGAGGATTGTCAAAGTTTTTGAATACTTGTGAAGTAGAGATCATTTTTGTAGTGTGAAGGTAAAAGGTCAAAGAGGTTCATTGAGAACTTGTTGATCAAGACATCGCCACTTTGAGAGATAGAGAGATTGGAAGGCTGAGGAGGGCTTGGTACAACCGACGGTTGTAATCCTCCTTTTTATAAATCAATAGAAATGTATCTGTTTTTTCCATTCTATGCGTTGATATTGTCATTATTATTTAATCACTTATATAGCATGAGATGAATGTCTTAGATGTGCATAGTTTAAATTTTTATTATATATTGGCTTAATTGATAGGAAATGTATGTTATGTTAGAAATTACATGGGTGCTTTAATTGATTGCAGGGCCAAGATTTGGAGCTAGTGAAGGAGAACCTCTGCTTCGCTGCCTAGTGCTCTCCAAGGGACTCAAAGATCATTAAGAGGTAATCTTCTATCTTATTCAATCAAGCGGTTTTAAGTTAATATGAACATGTATATGCCATCTTTGTGAACTATACAACTAATCATACTATCTGCCTCGGGCACCGGAAAGCCCTGAGAGGGATATACGATAACCAAAAACCTAAGCATTTTACCCTACAGCAGAATTGGCGACTCCGTTGGGGACTTCCCCATAGTTTCCGGACTATTTATTTCCTCATTTCTTCTTTCCTCTGTTCACAGACCCTTCCGACCAGTATTTATGCCCAGTAGACATTTCAAAAGCTCGCAGAGTTCAATCCTGTTTCTGTTTGACCATCTGAAGAACTTTACCCTGGCTAATACTACCTCTGTGGGTTTTCCAGTGTGTTATAACGCTGCCTCTGCTTAAATACAGTACGTTAGTCTCTGGATTAACGTTGTCTTTACTCAGAGATAGTGCGTTACTTAGCCAAAACTTGTTGTTCACTACTGTGATTGTGTTTTTGGTTGCAGAGTTTTTTGGCCATCAATATCCCTCCTTGAATGAATCCCTGTGCTTGTTTTCTAAGCTGGAATTTCTGTTTGTTTTCTCTTGTTTGAAAAGTTAGTGTCAAAAACATTTACTTTTTAGAGAAGATTTTTTTTTATTTTTTATTTTTTATTTTTTTTATTTATTTTTTCTGCACCTAGCTGAGTTAATTCTGAAAATTTCAGTTCATAGACTGTTAAGAAGAGGTAGATAGAAGTCTGAATCTTTAAAGTTGAACTGTGCTATTTGAATGTTAGTGCATGGATGTTGAAAAGAAACCTCTCCTTATAGAAATACTCTTCATCGAATTGAATATTTAGAGCATATTTTGCATGGTTTCTTGAGTCAGAGTCTTATTAGATTTCATACGTCCACTCCTCCTCCGCAAGACTAATAATCAAGTACACTAAGAATCAAGCGATAATAAAATCAATCACATTACTTTTTTTTGAGCTCACACAAACAGTAGTTCAGGCTAGGATCTTGGGTTAGGAAAGAGAGAAAATCACCCAAGATCTCAAAACTTGAAACTAGATTCATTAACGAGCGAAAACCTACGGCACTCATATTATCGGGACCGTTCCTTTACCAGAGCTCAGTGCGAGACAACACTTAGGTGCACAAGAAGGTAGACTGCCTTCGACTGCATCCGGTGGGTGTGTTATATATTGGGGTTCCCTTCAAGGATGTCGAAACTAGATCGAGGATATAGGTATTCTTCCCATATAGCATGCTGTCCTTGACCGTGGACCCCGCTGATGATGTCTGTGATTTGAGGTATCTTTAGTGGCCATACTTTTTAGGGACTTACACAAGGTGACTGGGATGGGATATCTTGGTACCTGAAACAGACATACCCACTCTGTCTTTGGTCTTTAGGAGGGTACTCGTCTTCACAAGAGTGCTTACACCTATCGTTTGAGGTTCGGGCGAAGCTCTAGAGTGACCATAACTGTAATTTTGACCAAACCTCTTTGTATACTATTGTGATACTGGATTTCATCACCAGTAAACGATAGTACTTAGACAGGGCACCCTATTCTGGCTTCTTGCTGATTGATTTTAGAGAGTCCTTTTTTCTCTTTTAGGTGTGTGGTTACTGTCATTGAGACTTTATAATACATCAAAATTTATTAAAATTTGTTAAAAATAAACAGGTCACCGTGGCGTCCTCCGACCCACGCCGTCTGTCTCGACGATAGCAAGGTCTACCTCCTCTGACTATTGAGGAAGAAATGAACCTTGGTGAACCCGTGCCTTTTGCAGAAGAGCAGTCTCCTTTGACAAATCCTAATTTTCACATAGCCTCATATCATACGGAATTTCCAGAGGACCATTTCACGAAAGGGGTTGTACCTCATTACAATCCTCCACTCACTGATCCATTGAGGCTTGTGATAGTTCAGATTCCACCACGCCAAGATATGTCTTCGACTGCACAAACATCCATTTCACCCCCGTCATCCACAGGGTTGATGCCAATGGCAACCCTCCCAGGTTCGCCATCATCCTCCCCGCTGGTCGTCAGTTCTATGCCATCATTAGGTCAACATATACCTAATCCCAACCCTATGGTCATCACAACTGTCAGTAGCTCTCCAAATCCTTCGGGATCTACTCCTACCGTGACCATGTTGGGACCCACGGTTGCTCCTCCCATGAGTGTGACTTCTTCGGTTCCTTTTCGCAACCCTTTCGGTTGGAACCCTTTGCTGAGTTCAAACCCCTTGGCCACTATACCAGGGGACAGTGTCACCAGCATGCAGGTAGCAGGGAACATTTCACTTCCCTTGAAATCCTTAGGAAAAACGAGACAACCTATTGTCAATACTATTCCCTTAAGTGGTTCAAATATAGGTGTAGGGTCTATGTCATTGCCAAACTATGCAAGTAGTAGCATGCCTCCAGGAAACTCTATTGCATCCATATGGACTAACCCACCCCAACCTCCATCTAGAATGGGAGGGCACTTTTATACTGGGGGAAACCAACCGTTCGCCCCACAATACAATATGCCCTATGGACAGGAACCATACGTCCCTACCCCTCCACATATAGGAAATTTTTATCAAAGTCCTACTTATCCTCCTGGTAACACATTGATGGGTGGACCCTATGGTATAAGTAGTCAGCCCATACTTCCTTGGTTAGATTCGGGGGAAAATACACAATTGCCATTTTTGGCAGCTCTGGAGATCCCCGACATCCATAAACTGACTAATGATCCCATCAATCACAACCCGCTGTGGCCTCCAGTACTGCACAAGATTCCTTCTGACATCCCAAAGTTCGATGGGAAACAAGGGGACGACCCAGCCGCACACATCACTAACTTTCATCTATGGTCTATATCCAATTCCATGGTGGATGATAGTGTCCGGCTTCGACTTTTTCCTCGCACCCTTACAGGAAATGCTGCTAAGTGGTATATTGAATTGCCACGCACCGCCATCAACACTTTTGGCACTTTAGCGACATAGTTTCTAAAGAACTTCCAACTACCAATCAGATTTGAAACCGGAACGGAACTGTTAACCTCGCTGCGCCAAGACACCACCACCCACATCTCTGATCACATTCATGAATGGAGACGTAGGAGGAGGCTGGTCAAAGCGCCAATCCCGGATCATCTCTTAGCTAATTGGTTTTGTAAGTCTCTCTTACCCCACATCTCTAAAGACATTGGCCTTTCCGGTGCGGTTACAGAAGATCAATGCTTTCGCCATGCCCAACATTTGGATTTAATCTATTCACAATCTGGCACGCTATATGATTTGCTCCCTAATGCCCCTGGTAACCCAAATCCTCCGGCTACTCAGAAAACCAGAGCTCATGCCGACAGTCTCGTTGGCACGATCTCTGGTGTAGCCACAAAATAGTCTCGGGGGCAAGCCTCCTAGCCATCTTCAGCTGCCACCGCCCCTCACCAAACGACTACTCTTCCTACCGCTGAGGTAAGTTCTGTGCAAACTTCACAAAAACCTAGTGGGAAAAATAAGAAGAACAAGAAAAAGACATCTTCTTCGGAAGAGTAGTCGGACAATCAGAATAACCCTAATTAGAAAAACGCTGCCAAAAATGACAAAGGGAAGGATAAACCCATGAAATTTCCTTGCAAGATCTGTGCGGAGGACCACTTGACATACAAATGTCCCTTGCTGCAGGAATGCATCGATTTTATCGCAAACAAGGATTCTGGGCGAACACCTGCTGTTCTTCATAATAATTTCCCTAATCAATAGCAACAACATCAACACATGGTTGACAACCTGCCACACCCCCAGCAACGGGGCAATGGTGGTTCACATCCTTCCCGCGAAGGACCATATGCCATTTATGGAATTGAGAGTGTTGAACTTCAAACACGAGCCAAGCTTTATGGAAATCCTACCATAGATGCTCAAGAACCTGGTACTAGTTCAAATCCACTGCCGCCCAACGATTTGCATATCGAATGACCTACTGCTGACCCCATGATTCGTCCCCCCAAAGGGACACTTCGACGCACGACTCATAACACCTCTGCATGTGCAGCCCAAAACTACAACATTGTAGAAGATTTGGTGCAGGCATCATCAGGTATGTCTACTCTCGAAGTATTACAAGCCTGTCCAGCACAAAGGAAAGCCTTGCTTTCGGCCATTGGTGGAATAGACCCCCAGGATTCCATGCTAGCTATCTTTGATATGGAAAAATCTAAACCTTGCCTCTCACACCAACTCACATTCCAGGTGCAGGTTGTGTCGAAAGGGAGACCAATCCATCGCACTGTCATAGACGAAGGTGCTTTGACCTACGTTATGTCACAAGCTTGCTGGCTCAATTTAGGTTCTCCTACTTTAACACCGCCATCGAATTCCCTCAAAGCTTTTGATGGCCACGCGTTCCTCCCAAAAGGATACCTTGCTAGCTTTCCCATCACTCTGAGTGGGAAAATAGTAACCGTGGATGTTGAAGTCGTAGATCGTCATCTCGACTATAATCTATTTCTCGGTCGCAGTTGGTCTTATGCCATGACCGCCATTGTTTCTTCGGTCTTCCGACTCGTCCTATTTCCATTGGATGGGAAAATAGTCACAGTGGATCAGTTATCCTTTTGTGCCCCTAATTATTCCATGTTACCAAGTAGCACTGTACCCCTAATAGGAGGCTGTCCTGACTCTTACGTCAGTATTGGTACCGGTCTTCTGAAGGCATCTTCCCTACTGGGTTGTTTTCCTCTCCGGCCGCCAAAGATCCCAAATACAATTGCAATGATATCCACCACTTTGGATGGCTCTATCGACCCATGGATCATCCCGGAACCTTCAGACATTGATTCCTACGGAGATCAGATGCCGCTCTCACCAGCCGAGTTGGCTTACCAAGCCATCCAAATCACATCTGAACCCTCCACTGCTATGGTTTTGACCAAAGGTACAGACCTGTCACCCATCACAGTTCTCTCTAAGGATCTCCTCAATGAAGTCTTGCCTATAGACGAAGCTATTTGAGAGATCATGTCTCTAGAAGAACGACCTTGGGGAGAGTTTCACCATCACGTTTTGATGATTGACTCAGACGTGATAAAAATTGAAATCCCATCCTTTGACCCACCTGAGATGGTTCCCTCCACTTACACGATTGTTCAAACTATCGATTCAGAAGGGAACATGGGTAATCTTTCTAAGACAATGCTCATTGATATCTCGGTCAAAATGGGTATCGTGGAAAATATTCAGATTGGAACCGATTGCAATCCTACGGAAATTGCATGCTTCACATCCCTTTTCAAGGAATTCCACGATGTGTTTTCTTGGTCTTACAAGAAAATTCCCGACATAGATCCTTCAATTGATGAGAAAGAGATCAAGAAATTTCGAGCATTCTTTTTATGGTATTTTTCTTGCTCATTAATCCGAAAAACCTCGAGTCCTATTCTTCGGGCTCGTTAAAATTACACGAAGAAGCTTCGAGCAGTCTTTTTACGATATTTTTCTTGCTCGTTAATCCGAAAAACCTCGAGTTCCCTTCTTCGGACTCGTTAAACTTATACGAAGTTGATATCGAGCATTCTTTTTATGGTCTTTTTCTTTCTCGTTAATCTGAAAAACCTATATTTCTCTTCTTCAGACTCATTAAAACTATGAAGAAGCACTAAGCTTTCTTTTTAGGAACCTTTTTCTCGCTCATAAAACTGAAAAAACCCCGAGTTGAATTTTTCGAGCTCGTTAAACTACCACGACAGAGAGTAAGGAGCCATTCTTTTCCTCTTTTTCAAAGCTCTTTAAACCGAAAAAGTAACCGAGTTTTCTCTGCATGACTCGTTAAAATTTCACGGGGGTAATCGAGTTTTCTTCGCGTGACTCGTTAAAATTTCACGGAGGGCACCGAGTTTTTCTTTGTTGGACTCGTTAAAATTTCATAAAGAGTACTGAGTTTACTCCGTCTCCTCATACTCATAAGAAAATGAGGTAGACGCCCATCGAACATAGATTTCTCACCTTTTCGGCTTCGATGGACTAACTCATGGAAAATGAACTGTTTCGGGCTTACTATTCTCCCTTTGCCGTGCCCGGTTATCAAGACATGGCAAAGGTACCCCAATGGAGTAGTCTTTTACGATATTTTTAAGACTCTCTAAACATGAAAAATTCACCAAGTTTACTCGTCTGGACTCGTTAAAACTAATCAGACGAGGCACAGAGTTGTCTTTTACGATATTTTTCAGACTCTCTAAACATGAAAAATTCACCCAGTTTACTCGTCTTGACTCGTTAAACCTAATCAGACGGGGCACAGAGTTGCATTTTATGATATTTTTCAGACTCTCTAAATATGAAAAATTCACCGAGTTTACTCATCTGGACTCGTTAAACTTAATCAGACGGGGATATTTTTTGGACAAAATGGATACTACCTCTGTTACATTTCAGAAAGGTTGATTTGGCAGCAAAATTATTGAACATGGCACTTCCCAGAAAACTCTTTTGAAGTTAGCTGAACCCTACCATCTATGAGTATTAGCCTTTATCTCCCAGTTTCCCTACACCGGTAAAATCCTAAAACACTCTTTGGTGTTCATTAAGCTTCAGCCGCCTAGTACCCTGTTACAGTGCCTTCTATTGTTCAAGAAGATCTCGCTATCTACTGTTCCTGTTATCAACCAAACCGCTCATTATGCCAGAAATTATTTGTTGTCTGACATCCCCATTTACTCTTCATTATCTCAATCATAAAAAAATTAGTTGGTTTTTGTTTCGTGTTGACTGATGTAGGACGCCTCAGTGCCTACCTTTCAACAGATCTCTTCCTATCGACTTCAACATCTTATCTAGGACGTTGATCCAGAAACCCATCAGTACCCGGATACTTGCAGACATCAGTGGCAGGTACTATTGTGTTTGATCAGGAGTCTTCATCATTGGCTCCTGGTCGAATGATTCTACGAGAGTTCGACTTCAAATCATTTTATTCACACTCGCTAGATTTTACTGTGCATCTTAGGGACCATCATCATTATCGGTGGCCACCTTCGCGTTTGTTAACATTTTTCGTTATCGACTGGTAATAAGATGATTTATCACATGTTCGACGACAACTCCTTCATTCACATGTTGAGGAATATGTAGTTTAAGTGAATCGGCGGTCAAGACCTTGGGGAAAAGGTTACATCATTAAATTTTTGTTCCCTTCCCCAAGTTTCGATATTGTTTATGGAGACAACTTCTTCAGCCTGATCCTGTTATGACAGAAACTCCCACATTGTGCTTATCGATGGATAGATTCTTCATATCTCTATTCTATAGAAATCATGTTTTTTAAACTACTAAGCATGGGAATGCCCGACTCAAGGCAGATACTATATTTTCTGACATATGTTGTTGTTTCATGTTTTCCTCAGTCTTTCAATCTCTTGATCTCTACCACACACATTGTAAAATATTTCGGCCATCGTCTTCATCTCTGACCTCACACTTTAGGGGGCATCTGTTACAGGTCAAAATACCTCCTCATCAGCTCTGAGGAGAAGATAAATATGGAAGGAATACAAAGACCTAAATTAAACCTATTTCTGCCAAGGTAACACCTCTCTATAAGAACACAAGAGCATTATAATGCAGTTGATCAGTGAATAGGCCGTGTTAGTGGCTAGGGAAACGCTCTGTTTACACTAGAGGGCAGAGTTACTCGTGTTTTAAGTTTGAAACGGGAAAAACCCGCGGAGAATGATTTGAATCTCTAGCTTTTTCTCACAAGAGAGTCAGTACAAAAAGGAAACTGCAAAGCACTAATCTCTTATTGGGCCTTGCCATAAACAACTGAACTCTCAAAGAAAGAAAAAGCATGGAGGTTGGAGAAACATCTTGGTTTTTTCTATTCAGAACTGGTGGAAAGAGAAGGGAAATGATTTCTCTCTCCATCTCCTATAAAATGGAGTTGAAGGCTCTTGGTTCAAGGTCGGAGGATTGTAAAATTTTTTGAATACCTGTGAAGTAGAGATCATTGTTGTAGTGTGAAGGTCAAAGGTCAAATAGGTTCATTGAGAACTTGTTGATCAAGACATCACCACTTTGAGAGATAGAGAGATTGGAAGGCTGAGGAGGGCTTGGTACAACCGATGGTTGTAATCCTCCTTTTTATAAATCAACAGAACTGTATCTATTTTTTCCATTCTATGCATTGATATTGTCATTATTATTTAATCACTTATATAACATGAGATGAATGGCCTAGATGTGCATAATTTAAATGTTTATTATATATTGGATTAATTGATAGGAAATGTATGTTATGTTAGAAATTACATAGGTGCTTTAATTGATTGCAGGGCCAAGATTTGGAGCCGGTGAAGGAGAACCTCTGCTTCACTGCCTAGTGCTCTCCAAGGGACTTCAAGATCATTAAAGAGGTAATCTTATATCTTATTCTATCAAGTGGTTTTAAGTTAATATGAACATGTATATGCCGTCTTTGTGAACTATACAGCTAATCTTAATATCTGCCTCGGGCACCGGAAAGCCCTAAGAGGGATATACGATAACCAACAACCCAAGAATTTTACCCTACAACATTGAGCTGTGAGATGCTCATTGAGAAAGTGTCATCTAGAAAGGAGAAAATATTCCTCATCTCAATATGTCTACCATCTATCATATTTACCCCCATTTCTTCATGAATGAAGCTACCATTTGATTGCTTTTGTAAGGAATGGGTCCTCTTCTTCTCACTGCTGCTCATTAACAGTGCTGTAGAACTGTAAGGTAAAACATGTGCTATCTCAAAGCAAAGCACAATGCTGAAATCATAGCCAACCATTGTACACATGATCATACTCATCCCATCTTCTAAAAATCTACAATTCAAATCAAAGGGTTGAATGTAGTTCATCAATGAAAAATTGGGATAGATTTTCATCTCCTCCTTGATTAAATCAAGGTTCCTCTGCGTAGTGATATGGTGATGCTACAAATCAGCATGTTGTTCTAACCCTTGGTTATGCATTGGCCCTGATGGCATGTGCCCATAAGTTTAAATAAGAGGTATTGAAAAAATATGAGATGAAATTGGTTGCATACCTTGGATCAACTGATGTGTGGGAATCTCTTGCAAGACCTCAAGAGTTCCTCCAACTGGAAAAATAGTCCCTCCAACTATTGGTAAGAGTGATGGCTACACTTCTACAAGTGTACCAATGCTGGTATCTCTCTCCTCGTCCTCATGCATCTTATCGATCATGCATGGGTCTCCAAATGTCAAGAACTCAAGACCAAATTGTAAATATGCAAGTGATCCTTATTTTGATGTAAGCACATCTGTAGCTAGTGGTGGTAGAGGCTCCTCCTCCCGAGTGACAATGAGGACATCTTCTTTTGGTTCTTCATGTACTATCTTCTTGACGATGGGAGATGTCACTATGTGAGATGTCTTTGGTTTCTTTATACCACATCTCTTCTTCAATATTTGAATAAATTATGCATAAGCAGACACTTTTATGTGTGACAAGTGACTGAACCACCAATTTATTGCTTCACCATCTAGGTACAGCGCTGCAAAATCCACAACCTCTCTTTCTGACATAGGATATTTTAGAAAGAATGTAAATAATTCTTCCCTCCAAGATCTCAATGTTCTTGTGGAAGATCCATCAAATGTAGGCAAGAAGAATTTATGCCTCTTTCTTCTCTTGCTGCTTCTAGATCTCCTCTCTTCTTTGAGTTGCAAAAACTGTTGGAGAGAGAGATTCTCCTTCAAAACTCTAGGCTGTGCTTTGTATTCAGACAGATATTTACTTAGGGTCTCATGCCCCAATTATTCTTCATATTCAGACCAATCCTCTTTCTCATCAAAGAAAGTGGATCTAGTGGAATAATGTGAAGCTCTTTTCTTCTCCAGTCTTATTTGATGCCGAAAGGAAGTACTAGGACCTTCTTCATCTTGAAACTTTCTTGAGGTTTCTCTTTGACTTTCTCTTCTTGTTTCATTGATCTCTTTAGAAAGATCTTCCATAGCTCTAAATAAAGATGAGGCAAAAATTAATCCCTTCATTATAGTAGATCTCTACTATCTGCTTTTCTCATGTTGTCAATAATGTCCACAAGCTGAGCCAAAGATCATGCTCTGATACCACTGCAATATCCCAAAATGGAATAATGCATTGATACATAAACACAATATTTTTAACACATAAAATTTACATGTAAAGATTCAAAAATCATAGAATATACACAATAGGTGAGCCTTTTATTATCATAGGAGATGGAAAAACATTACAACAGTGTTCAAATAAATGCATTGAAGCCAAATACATAGGCTAGAATGACCCTGAAAACATGCCAAAGCAGGCACTGCGTAACTGGAGAGCTGTTGGAAGCAAATACTATGCTGTCCCTTCAGCATATAATGTACATATGGTTGCTGGCTAAATAGGGAAATGCAGATCTATAGAAATATGGATCTCTGATGATGCCAAGATTATAGATCTGGGCTCTATGATGGCAACCCAAGATAACCTAGAAATGAAATTATAGATCTATGAGATTGGAAATTTACCCTCTTGGGGTTTGATCCCTGGTCTGCTGGGTTATGCAGATCTGAAGCTAGATCTGGCAAATATATGGCTAAAATATGTCACAGTATTAGATCTAAGCTTGAAGGGATGATCCCTTCACTAGATCCTCAAGCTAGAAGCTCAAGATCTAACTCCTGAATCCTCCTCTGAAGATTGCAGCTATTGTTACAAAACTGCTCACAAAAAATGCACTGTAAATGAAGGATGCTCTCTATCCTGCTACAAAATATGGCTATGAATATCAATACTGTTGAAAATAATGCATACAATGTGAGGGAATGGTCCTCCACTGGATTAATAGCTGAAATGCTAGCAAGTTCCCTTCTCCCTTGGATCTACAAGAATGGATTGCGCAATTCCTTATGGAAATGCTACTACTGGGAGATGAATAATAGATGGCCTTATGCCTGATATAGATATGACTCACTAGAAGACTGATCTTGAAGCCCAAGGTGATAGGATAAATCCTTCACCGGTTCCTCAACTGAAATACTGAAGGAAAACCTCCTCCTCTCAAACTGATCTTCAGAAATGTTCCATTTTTTAATATGGATGTTCCGCAGAAAGTAGGAACAATATGGCACCAATGCTTGATGATGAAAATTTTCCCAGAGTAGGCACACAAGTTCCCTGTGGGTAAGGGTGGGATTTTCGCTTGGAAACACCCTGTGCTAAAAAACACTGTAGACTTAGCTAAATAGCTCAAGCATGCTTGGAATGTAAAATGAAAAATCCGGATCTAAACAGATCACACATCAATAATAATCTAGAGCCTCCTTCTATGTTTCCTTCATCTCCCTTATATAGTTTATGAGCCTTCCCATGCCTTGGCCCACCTCTAAACTGCGCTGTGCATGTGGACATAATCCTCTATGTTTGACTGCACTACCTCTCCAAGATCTCCATCATGTGTGAATGTAATGATCACCCTCTCCATCATGTGTCCATTAAATGCACTACTCCTCCATCATCTCATCATGAATGCTCTATGATATTACATTTGATTCCTTTAATGATCTTAGTTGACTGCTTCAACCTCCATGATCTTTCTCATTAATGGGACATGATCTCCACTCCTTTTGTTGATCAGCGGTTGTCATTGATGTCAACCCAAGCAACACTAGGGGCCACCCAAATATTGCATGGAAATTTTGACCTACCAAATTAATATAATCTAGGTCAAGAATTCTTTTTATGGTTTCTACTTGTCGAGATGTTTCCGTTGATATATGACACGCCATGTAATTCTTCACGGTTTGAGAGATATTCATGTTTGAAGTTTGTACCCCTAGTTAGTGGGCTAAAACCCCATGGGGTTTTGGCATGGGTCATTGAAAATTCATAATTAATATTTTTTAAGCTCCTAAAATCCCTCCCACATTCACTTGTTGAAGCCCCTCTCAACCTAAGAATTTATATAAATTGTGATCCTCATATCCTCCTTATGCAAGGGATTTCACCATCTGAAATAGGTCATTGTGGAATTTTCGCTCTAACATTTTTTTATACAAAGGTTAAGAAGCTGAAATTTTTGTGAGGCAAAGCCAAAATCTTGAGGAAGCTCCTGTAGAAATTTTAGATCAAGGTGCGCAATAATTTCGGAGATATGATCAGTGGAAATTAGTGTTTTTGCAGGCTCCTGAAATTCATCTCAAAGAAGTGACCTTGGGAAAAAAGTCATAACTCTCTCTTTGAGTATCGGATTGGAATTTTGTAAAAAGTGGTAGATAGTGCACAGACTTTAGTTTTCACTCTATAAATTTTAGAGCTGAATAAAGAAACAATGACACGTGGCATGCCGTACAAGTTCACTCTACTGAAATAGTCCATAATTAGGGAATTGTGAGAGATTGGGCATAACTCTTCCCTTGAAGAATCCAAATTGGGTCAGACCCATGGCATTGGAAAGATGACTTAGAGGACTAATACAAGACCAAAAATCATATATTGGGGATCTTAAATAATAGAGATACACTAGATTCAATATCGAGCTCATAGAAGGCAAGAAAAGCTAGATCATGTGTTGTCAAGGGTTGCAAAGGACTAGAATTTCTAGGGCAGAAAAGCAAAGAAAGGTGCAGCAAAGGGTAGCATGACAAGAGAAACAACCAAGGTGCAGAACAGAAGCAAGAAGTTCATCACATGAAGTCTTCAAGTGGGTAGCACTGCATACAGTTACTGTAAAGGTATCATTGTACTAAGTCATTGTAAATACATTATTGTAAAACTTGTTCTAGTGTCTATCTGCCAAGAGTTGAAGAGGCAGTGTCAAGAGGTCTAGGATCATCATTAGGCGGTTGTGTCATAGTTGGCATTATGGTCTAGTGTGTCCTCTTCTTCTACATCATTCTATATCATTGTAAAGTAGACCATTTTCCCTGGTACGAGAGTCCGTTATTCTTTTATTCTTCTATAGGGTGGTAGGGTGGTGCTAGGGTGAGTTGTAGCTCATTGGGTGTTGGGGCATTCGTTCAGTTGACTAATGAAGAATCTCGGGCGTTGGAGCATCCATCCAGTAGGAGCTGGAGAAGAATTATTTTTTAGATTCTAGGAAGTTGGAGCTTTATTTTGAATTGGAGTTGAATATTAAAGAATTATTAGAAAAGCATTAGGTGGTTTTTGTCCCGGAGTGGGTTTCCACCTTAAAAACTGTGTGCATTTGTGTTCCTTTTTTTTGCTGCTATCATTGTACAAACATTGATAATAATTGAAGATTAAATAATGCTCTAATTGAAATAAATACTGATTTACCCCCCCTCTCAGTATTTCCAACAATTGGTATCAGAGCTTGGTTCCTTCAATAACAGTTTAATAGCTGGAAGGAGGTCATGGAGCATACCAAGAATGGTGTACCTCTGTTCAATGAAAATAATTATGCACTCTGGAAAGGAAGAATGTAGGTCTATCTCTTGGTGCAAGGTTACAAAGTATGGGACACTGTTCAAAATGGATTTACATCAACTACAGATGAACAAGGTAAGAAGAATTTGGTAAATGATGCAAAAGCAAAGAATATTATTATCTGTGGACTTATTGAATCTTCTTTTCATAAGGTGTTGGGTTGTAAAACCACCAAAACTGTATGGGACAAGCTTGAGAATATATATGAAGGTGACTCAAATGTCAAAGAAGCAAAGCTTCAAATCTACAAATCAAAATTTGAGCAACTTAGAATGAAAGAAGATCGCAACATTGCTGCATACTTCCAATATGTTGATGAAATAACCAATACTCTGGAAGGATTGGGAGAGCCAGTTGATGAGAAGACTATTATATGAAATATTCTTAGAACGTTACTAGGGAGATTCAACCCAAAGATATAGGTCTTAGAATACAATGCAAATCTGGACAAACTCAGCAAAGAGGAATTACATGGAGTTATCATAGCATATGAAATGAGACTTGATGAAGAAGAGGGTACTTCGCATCTAGAAACTGTGTTTGTTGTGTCTAAGAAAACCAATAAGGACAAACAATGTTCAATTGAAAAGACATGCCCCTACAAGTGTGAAGAAAAGGGAGATGATGAAGGTCTTTCAGATAAAGAATATCCTTACTTTACGAGAAAACTAAAAATTGGTAAGGGAAAATTCAAAGGTAAACTTCCATTGATATGTTTCGGCTGTGGTGAGGTTGGGCATTTCACATCAAAATGTCCAAATATAAGTGATGACAACTCAAAAGGAAAGAAATTATTTTATAAATTCAACAAGCAAGGATCCAAAAGGAACTTTATCTCTAAATAAGATAACTCATCATCCGATGAAGACAATGACAATGAAGAAGAAGTCAATGAGAGAGTATTGTTTATGGCCAAGCACAATAAACAAGAGGTATCAAACAACGAAGAAGAAGGATTGACCATAAAATAATTTTCTATGGAAGCAATCAAAATTATAAAAGAGCTCAAGGCAGAGAATATCCGTTCCAATACTCTTGAAGAACAAGTTCAAGGTCTCAAAATTGAAGTTGAAGAACACAAATACATTGAAGAGTCACTTCAAAAGAAGTTGGAAGAAAGCAACCAAGAAAAGGAAGAATTAGAAGCCGAAGTAGTCTTGTTTCTTAAGGAAATGAAGAAAGGAAAAACTATCCAAAACTATGCCAAAAACTCAAGGGCATTGGAAGAACTCATCAACAATCAACGATCTTACAATGACAGAACTGGCATCAGTTACAAAGAAGAATAAGCAGGACCTTCTACAACAAAATACAATGAACTTATGATATCTGACATGCATGTAGACTTCATTAGACAATATTCACAAGAACAACCTTGGAAAACAATTCCTCGACGAAGATTTTCATCCAGGTACCAACATATTTTTTATGGCTACTGTTATTCATGTGGAAAATTTGGTCATAAAGCTGTAGAATGTCACACGTACCCCAGGAACGAATACAATTCGAGGATATCTGTCAAATATAAACCTCCCAGGGCTCAGCGAAACATCAATAGATTTGAACATTTAAGAAATAATATTGAATGTTACAAATGTCGAAACTTTGGACACATAACCAGAGACTGCAGACTTGAAAATCCTCCAGAAGAATCTTCGAAGCCACAGGAAGAACGAACATGGAAGAAGAAGAAGACTGATAATTGTGCTCTCTCTCTCAAGGCTCAAAACAACAAAGATGTGTGGTATGTTGATAGCGGTTGCTCAATGCATATTATTGGAGATAGAAATAAATTTGTATCTTTGAAAGAGAAGAAGGATGGAACCATGTCCTTTGGAAATGATGGATCTTCAAATGTTATAGGATCAAGTACTATCACTCTCAGAAGCAAATATGATCTAGCCAAGAATTTTCTATTGGTTGAAAACATGAATCAAAATCTACTCAGAGTTGGACAAATGTGTGATCAAGGACAAACAATACTATTCAACTCCACAAAATGTGAAATCAGGAAAGGCAGGTATGGTGAAATTGTGGCTACAACAGGTCAAGCTCCAAACGACATATATGTTATGGATGAAGCAACTAAATAATGTCTAATAGTTAAAGAGGATGATATAATATTTGGTAGCATTGATGATCAACTAAGTAAGAAGTTTTCTACAAAGATGCGAAGTGATTTTGAGATGTCTTTACTTGGTGAGCTGACATACTTCTTATGGTTTCAAATATCTCAGCAAGAGAAAGGAATATTTATATGTCAAGCCAATTACATCAAGGAAATGCTCAATAAATTTAAAATGGAAGATTGCAAACCCATCCTTACTCCAATGGTAACAGGTTGCAAATTGAGCATAGACGACTCATCTCAGGATGCGGATCAAAGGTTGTACAAATATATGATTGGTAGCCTTCTATATGTAATAGCCTCCCGGCCAGATGTTATGCAAGCAGTTGGACAAGTAGGAAAATTCCAAGCAGCACCAAAAGAATCACATATTATTGCCATCAAAATAATTCTTTGATATCTAAAGGGAACAACAGAATATGGTTTGTGGTATCCTAAGGGTAACAATCTCATTATTCATTCCTTTACATATGCAGATTGGGAAGGAAGTGTTGATGATCGTGAGAGTACTCGTGAAGCATTGGAATATCTTGCTAGAAGCTTGTGATTCTCCCAAGTTCTCATTATATTTTCCTTATTCAAAATATAAAGGGAGAGTGGAAGTGTGTATAGGTCTGCAGGATGGTTGTGTGCCAGGGGGAGTTACCCTTTGCCATTGATGTCAAAGGGTGAGAGAATTTTGTAGGAAGAGGTGTCATGATCGCAGGGGGAGTACTTGTGTTGCCATCAATGCCAAAGGGGGAGATTGTTGGTCAACGGTTGTCATTGATGTCAACCCAAGCAGCACTAGGGGCTACCCCAATATTTCATGTGAATTTTTACCTACCAAATTAATATATTTTGGGTCAATAATTCTTTTTATGGTTTCTACTTGTCGAGATGTTTCCGTTTATATATGGCACACCATGTAATTCTTCACGGTTTGAGAGATATTCATGTTCGAAGTTTGTACCCCCAGTTAGTGGGCTAAAACCCCATGGGGTTGTGGCATGGGTCATTGAAAAGTCATAATTAATATTTTTTAAGCTCTGAAAATCCCTCCCACGTTCACTTGTTGAAGCCCCTCTCAACCTAAGCATTTATATAAATTGTGATCCTCATATCCTCCTTATGCAAGGGATTTCGCCATTTGAAACAGGTCACCGTGGAATTTTTACTCTAACATTTTTTCTATGAAGTTTCAGAAGCTAAAATTTTTATGAGGTGAAGCCAAAATTTTGTGTAAGCCCCTGTAGAAATTATAGATCAAGGTGCGCAATATTTTCAGAGATATGATCTGTGGAAGTTAGTGTTTTTGTAGGCTCCTGAAATTCATCTCAAAGAAGTGACCTTGGGAAAAACGTCATAAATCTCTCTCTGAGTATCAGATCTGAATTCTGTAAAAATTGGTAGATAGTGCACAGACTACAGTTTTCACTCTATAAATTTCAGATCTGAATAAAAAAACAGTGACACGTGGCACACCGTACAAGTTTGCTCTACTGAAACAATCCATAATTAGGGCATTGTGAGAGATTGGGCATAAATCTCTCTTGAAGAATCCAAATTGGGTTAGACTTGTGGAATTAGAAAGATGACTCAGAGGACTACCATAAAACCAAAAATCATATATTTTGGATCTGAAATAATAGAGATACACCAGATTCAATATCGAGCTCCTAGAAGGCAAGAAAAGCTAGATTATGTGTTGTCAAGGGCTACAAAGGACCAGACTTTCTAGGGCAGCAAAGCAAAGCAAGGTGTAGCAGAGGGTAGCATGAAAAGAGAAGCAAACAAGGTGTAGAATAACAAAAATAATTTCATCACATGAAGTCTTCAAGTGGGCAACACTGCATACAGTTACTGTAAAGGTATCATTGTACTAAGTCATTGTAAATACATTATTGTAAAAATTGTTCTAGTGTCTATCTGCCAAGAGTTGAAGAGGAAGTGTCGAGAGGTCTAGGATCATCATTAGGTGGTTGTGTCATAGTTGGGGTTATGGTCTAGTGTGTCTTCTTCTTCTACATCATTCTACATCACTGTAAAGTGGACCATTTTCCCTGGTACGTGAGTCCATTCTTATTTTATTCTTCTATAGGGTGGTAGGGTGGTGCTAGGGTGAGCTGTAGCTCATTGGATGTTGGGGCATCCGTTTAGTTGACTAATGAAGAATCTTGGGCGTTGGAGCATCCATCCAGTGGGAGCTGGAGAAGAGTGCTTTTCTAGATTCTAGGAAGTTGGAGCTTTATTTTGAATTGGAGTTGAATATTAAAGAATTATTAGAAAAGCATTAGGTGGTTTTTGTCCCGGAGTGGGTTTCCACCTTAAAAACTGTGTGCATTTTTGTTCCTTTTGTTTTCTACTATCATTGTACAAATACTAATAATAATTGAAGATTAACTAATGCTCTAATTGAAAGAAATACTGATTCACCCCCCCCTCTCAGTATTTCCAACACCTTTCACATTAAGTACCCGCTCCGCTACTCCATTATGTAGATCTAGATCTGAAATATCCACATACACACATCAAAAGTGGATTTTATTCATCTTTGAGGATTATGGGTCCCTCCACCCTTTTATTTACTTAATTAATTAATTTTATTAAGACTTTGATATTCCAAATAAACATGTGAAAATTTTGAAATATTACACAACTTCCCTAGTCCTTTTTCTACCTTCTCTGGATGGTTCTGCTTGAGTGGATGTCTTCACTCGTTGCTTCTCAATTTTTGGTTGCTCCACAAATTTCCGAGGCTCCTCCTTTGGAGCTAAAATATCCTCTTCTAGTGGGATCTGAAGCTCCATCTCAGGGGAGCACTGCATCACTTTCTCCTCATTAAAATTCACCTCCCTTAGAAAAATTGTTATTCTGAGGGAAGGTAAGTACACATGGTATATGTGTGGAGTTTCTATGTAACCCAAAATTACCCCTTACTTTTTGTCATATCAAGGTTCTTCCTTGATTCATTCGAGACATGCCAAATAAATAACGGCTCCAAAAATCCTTAAGTGTGACACATATGAATTCCTCCTTGAGAAATCCTCCTCCAATGTAATATTACCAAGAATCCAATGAGGACTTCGTGTTGGTGGGAAAAACTTCCCTAAGGTAAGGGTTGACAACCTCAATAGATCAAAGGCAGTCAATCAACAATAAGTAAAAATCATGCAAGAAAACTATGTAAACTACTAAAGTTAAAGTAAAAATCATGCAAGAAAACTATGTAAACTACTAAAGTTAGGATCAAAAGAAGTACACATAGGTCCTATGTTTGATGCCGATCCCGTAGGGTTCAAACTCTCTGGTTCCTCCAAATCAATCAGACCTGCAACAAAGTTCAAATAAGCACATATACAACAAGTAGTTCAAATCATGCACATAATAAACATGTTAGGTCATCAAGCATGAGCATATAAATCATGATATATATTCAACATGCATCATAAAACATGAGAGAATAACATTTCAGGAACAAAAAAGTGCTTCAGTGTTGATATCAGAAAAGAGTAGTGGAGAGATACAACCTAATTCATCCACGACACCAACAGAACCTTCCTCTAGATATGTCCAAACCAATCCTCAAATATCACCTCTCGATCATAAGCAACAAGATGTCATATAAGGAAGGATGAACATGTATGCAATGAAACAAGGGTTTCCTATGAATGGGAGTGCAGTAGGCACAATAGAAATCATAATTTACGTGGGACCGAAATGACTATAATGTCGTTATCCTATCTCCTTGGTGTAATTAGGCCTTCCCATGAGGTATATAAATACCACTATAAATTGGTTAATTTAGTTAGGCCACGGGCTCATCTAGGTGGAATTTCGGTGAAACCTATAAACCCCACCCCAAAAATAGGATATTTGATATTTTTTTTCATATTTTAAATTATATATGCAGGTTCTATATGGAGGTAACCGCATGTGTACGCACTTTTTGAAGGGCAGAGTCGTGTATGGAATTATTATTTTTTAATAAATGGTCAATTTTGAATGGAAAAGGGATGCCCAAGGCCATACAAGAGCATACAAACTACAAGAGTGATGAATGACGCTATAACAGATTCCCCCTAATATATAAGGTCAGAAGGGGTACATGATGGCCGAAATGTATTAAGTATAAAGAGAGATCATTCGAGGATGTGAGAGGAGATCACCAAATTCAGGCCCATTGAAAACTCATGGAAGAAATAAAAAAAAAGGATCATGTCTGAGGTGGGCATACCCATCCTGAGTGTTATAACCCTATTTTCCACTCCATTATAGTGAGAGAAACCCATTATCAACTTACCTCAGTTGTTTGGCTAAAATACATCCCTTTCATCTTTTCTTTTACTTATGTGAGATTTATCCCATGATAAAAGGGTGAAATTAAATAGTTGAAAAATTTCTCATAATTATTTTTCCAAAATATTATAATTATGAGATAATAATTATTTTGTAATTGAGATAATTGAGAAAAATCTCATAATTGTGAAAAAGGTTTCTAGAATTTCCCATTCCCAAGGAGATCAAATTAACCCACTTGTGTATGAGTTGGATAGGGGTCCATTATTGTAGAAGTTTCTTAACTTCTCAAACCCCTAGGTGTCTAGATACATTCTCCCAAAGGATGGAATGATAATATATAATCTCACCAAGAAGAAAGGGTGCGGGGAAGAGTATCCAAACTATAGGGAACATGCTTTTCCGTTTTGGGAGAGAAAGTTTTGAAGAGCCATACTTTTGATGAGCTGATATATTGATCTTATGCTGCCACTTTGAGAGATTGTGAGTCTTAGTATTATGTGAATTATCTTCATGCTCATTCATTGGATCTAGTGGGTAGACTCTACCAGATCGTGGAGAGGAGACACTGGAGAGAAGGTATAGAAGCGTTGTATCATTTTTATGAGATTAATGAAGATCTATGTTCTCTCCCTTACATAATTGTGTTTCATAACTTATGATTGGTTTATGTTATCACTTATATAATGATATTCCTATGAATATCTCTTATCATCCTTGAATGTATGTGATTGTGTGCAGGTGTTGATATTAGAAGCGAATAGGGTAGATCGCTCGTGTGGAGCACAAGAATTCTGCTACAAACTCAAGATCCATCCTCAAGCTACAAGGAGGCAAGTTTCTCTTCTCTTCCTCATAGCATAAATCCAATTGCATGCTTATTTTGAATCATGTGGGATTGAGGATATTTTATATCTTCTTAGTTGTGCTTATGTCTATCTTTTGATCTATCAGACACTAAATCACAGAGAAAAAACTCCTTGCGATTTCCATTGCAACAGAACTGATGCTTTCAATGAGATCACACTCGTTTTTGTGTCCACTTTGCCTTAGATCCTGATCAAATCCTCTTGTTTTCAATTTTCTAGGTTTCCTCGTATATTTTCGACTTTTTTCCTCTATTTTTCAGGGTTATTATCTATGTGCTTCAGATCTGAGTTGATCTCAGATATGATGTTTTTATTTTTTATTTTTATTTTATTTTATTTTATTTTATTTTATACGAGAGAATAATAGACCGTGCAATTAAAATCAAATTCTGGAATATTCTATATAGAATTTGATTGAATTAATCATAGATCTGGTTTCCTCTCAAAATTTTGTCCAAAAAAAAGAAATCATTGAAAACAGACTTTGTAGGAGGATTAGTTTTTTGACCCTAGCCGCAACCTTGTAAGTCTCTGCCCGTGGTCAGGGACCCCTTTGCCACTGGCTGACAAGATTATGCCTGCGGCCAACCAGGTCTAGATATTTTTGTGCCCGTGAATGAGGCTTTTTTCCCTCTAAAATCCTTTGACTTCAGTATGAATTTGTTGTTTCTACATTTGTACAGTCTAGGATAAGTGTTTACTTTCTAGATTTGGTCCATATATGTTATTTTCATTAGTTTTTTTTTGGGTTGGTTAAGTGCCTCTTTAGAGGACTTTTTATCTTTCATTAGGCATCAAACTTATCATTTCTTACTAATCAGTTTAAAACATATTTGGATCCATCGTTTGCTGTAGCTGATCAAATGCTCTATGTTCCTGATTTTATCTATCTAGATTGACTTGTTCAAGGTCTTCCTTTTTTTATCATTGCTTGAGTTCCTTCTTGAGTTTTTGATTGAGGGCTTTGGCTTGAGTTTTGAGTTTGGTCTCTTGACTTCATTATAAATATTGGCTAGTTGTATTCAACGATTGTTTGGATCTGATTTACATTTGACATTCATATTTTGGGATTGTTTCTCATTTTCATTCTCGCTTGTTGAGTGATATCTTTGATTATTAGTCATTGGTGTCACAAATGGTGGTGTTGTGACTGGTTGTGCAACTGTCATCTGATCAAGTTCTTTTTGAAGTGTTTTTTCACATTCTATCACTTTCTTTAAGATCTTGTTTAGGCCTCTTTTCCGTTAGGGTGCAGTTTAGTCCTTTGTAGAACATTGGCCTTGGTGGAGCCATGATGTTGTAGGCCTAGTTTGATTGAAATTTCTATATTTTTTTCCACTTTGGCTTTTTTTTATCATTATTGCTTTGCGTGTTTTTTATTGGGATTTTCTTCCCTAGATGTTTCACTTTTGGAGTGCTTTGCGTTCTTTCTTGGTATACTTGTTTTGGTCTCTTTCTCGGTTTGATTTTTGGTGTCTTTTTGGGTCATCAATTCAAATTCTTGGGATATTTTGCATTCAAGAGGATTTAGTGAAAAGTGCACATTAGTAGGCATCGGTATGTTAGATAATTTCTTTCCCTCTTGTAGCTAACATTCATCAAATTGAAAATGAAAAAATTGTATATAGCTGCATTAGGGTGACTAACTAAGAGTCCTACACACCATTTCAGTTCCATGCCACTTCCCACTTGTGTAAACAACAACCATTAAAATTAACACGATAATAAAATCAAATCAATTTGTCTTTTATTTTTACTAGTAGTACACCAAAACTAGCTTAGGCTAGGGTATTGGAGATAGGAGTGTGATTTATGTTGGGTGCAGGAATTACACTTAAGTAAAGTCCTCAACACTTAAATTGTCAACCTGGGGGATTCGTAAACTTAGAGACGAAGCACAGGCAATGCCAGAGATGGTATGAATATTTCTAATATCAACTCCTACTTTTTAAAGGAAAAATTGTAGAATCAAACTTTAGAGAAAAAGGCAACTCAAACCATCAAAACAATCCGAGGCTAGAACAAAAAGAAATGTACTTGCAAGAGAGATTCGGAAATAAAAATAAGGAAATTACTCTAGCGAGATATTGATCATCTACTGAGAATGTGTTTTCTTTAGCAAAGACACCTTAGCAGTCTTCAAAAATATGGGCCCTTTCAAACCTGCTCATGTAAAGATATCCTTCCCACAAGAATCGATCTTGCACTAGTGCAGTCTTGTTGCACTAGTGCAGGAACAACGATCTATGGAGAAGGTGTAAAGTAATGTCCGTACTAAAAATTATTTTCTTCGTGCAAGGGCCCTGAAATTTCTCAAGTCCACAGAACGTAGATCTGGTACCAAGAAACTGGTTCTTGTAAAGATATCCTTCTCACAAGAATCGATCTTGCACTAGTGCAGGAACAATGATCTATGTAGAAGGTGTAAAGTAATGTCCGTACTAGAAATTATTTTCTTCATGAAAGGGCCTTGAACTTTCTCAAGTCCACAACACTCAGATCTGGTACCAAGAAACTTGTTATTGTACCTGATCTGAGCTTCTTACACTTTAACTTTTAGTCCTTGAAATCAATGATTAATTACTACAAGTGTTATGAAACCAAATTGCTTATCAGAAAGATGAATATCTATAGAGAATAAGGAAATGATATTTTTAATTAAAATATAACTGAAAGAAAGAAAGCTATTAGAAGTAAACTAAAGAGACTTGCTGCATCACACTATCCAGCACTGGTGCAGAAACAGTTCTCCTACTTGCACCAGGCAGAGAAAATAAACCAAATGTGCAGAAAGTGAATAGCACACCGACGTGCATTGGTGCAGGTAATTTCTCCTACTCGAACCAGGCAGAGAATACAAACCACACGTGTAGAAAGTGAATAGCACACCAACGTGCACTAGCACAGGTAATTTCTCCTGTTCGAACCAGGCGGAGAAAGCAAATTTAAATTTAGATGCAGAAAAGGAAATTTAACTACTTCACGCTGCAGATATGCTTTCGGTCAAACAGAAATTCAAATTTTGTAAATTAAATCACACTTAGCAGACATAAATTGAAAGAATAGAAAGGAGGGAGAATGTGCTGGGTTGGCTGTGCCCTAGCCAACTAGCACGTTTCCCTTTCAAATGGAAACGCTACTCAATATTGAATCAATTCATCAACTGTTTAAGCATGAAGAAATAAAATCCATGAAGCATAAGGCAGAGCTCTTCTTATTAAATCCTCAAAGCAAATACATGCGTGGTTACATATCCAACCCAGATTTGGGCGATAACAAAAGACATGCTTGTTACCGCCTCACTGGATCTATTCTCCGATCTATTCAATTCTATCCAAATATTGAACATCTTGTCCTATTTACATTTCTCCTTATATAGATCCTTTTGGCCATAGTCCAAAAGGATAATTTAACCATTACATAGCCAATTTCAGAAATCGTTACAAAAAATTACATAACCGATTGCAGAATAAGCTTTTGGCCTTCAAAATTAAACGTTCTAACAAAACGGGCCGTGGCTATCTCTAGCTGTTCGTTCCTCCTAAGTTCGATCTCCGCTACTCCAGATTGACTTGTTGTTATCACTGGGACTCGACTGCCTTCAGATATGGTGGTACAAAATTAGGCAACAATCAAAGAGATCCAGATTTTCTACCAAGATTCACGGTGCTAGCCCTGGTCTGAGATCTGTTCTGCACTAAAAATCAGCGGTCAAGGTAAGCATTTAACTATTAAATAACATAGGAGGTAACGATGAGTTGGAAAAGTAATTCTAAGTAGAAAATCACATAATAAATAGTTAATAAATGCTAAGTTAAGTTAAAATATGTAAAATATGAAGTTAATGCAAAATGTGTCATCGTTCTCGCACTAGTGCAGGATGAGGTCGCATAAGATAGGTAAAACAGGGTAAATGATTACGATTTGGAAAGGGAAAAATGGTAAAAAAGGGTGCAAATTAGAGGACCAACATCCTCCCATCCCTAAAATGTTGTGTGTCCTCACAAAAAATTTACCTTTGCAAAAAACCAAAATTTTGAATACTCCAACTCAGTCCTGTTCCGGCATGTTGTCCTTAGGCTGCACTGTTTCAGCCTTCTTCCTCTTGATGTGCCTTAACTTCTTTGCTACCTTTCTCAACTACCTAAAATAGCATCCAGCCCGATATTTCCAAACTTTAACCTCGCTTTTCTTTTGTTTGAGCTCTGCCATCAATTCTTCTCTTCTTTGTTCTTTCTCCTCTTGTGCTTTGGTCACAAGCTGCTCCAAGTTTTGCACTTGGAGTTATAATTCTGCTATGCGAGCAGCAGGAGTCACCAATTATTTTCCTCCCTCTGTCTCATCAGGGGCTATCACTGGCTTTGAGACTTCTATATCTGCCATGGTCGCGTCAAGGAAATCTTCTACCTACGGTCCCTCTTTTTCCAGGTCTCCTTCCTTTTCATCTGGTTCCTCGTCTTCTATGGGTTCTTCTGCCTCTTTTTCTTCTTCCTATTCCTCTTCATCCAGTTCCTATTCTTCTGTGGGTTCTTCTTGTATTGGTGAAGAATGGGATTCCATACCCTGTGGGGGTTGTGGTTTCTTACCTACATCGGCGATTTTACTCTTCTTACGGGGTCTTTTGATAAAATGTGTCAGTAGAGTATCATCCTTGACTTGTGCAATATTTTCTGTGTCTGCAAGGACTGAAAGACTGTCGTGTTCAGAGGCTTGTGCCTGTGTAGAAGGGGTTTCTTCAATGGGTGCGCCAACTGTTTCCTTAATGGAAGACGGGGTATTCTCTTCTGTCGATTTTTCTGACCGCTTTCGTTTCGCACTAGTGCGAGAAGAACTTCCCTTTTTGCTTCTGTTCAGACCCTTACTTGTATTGGTAGGAGTCTTCATCTTCTTTCCCTCGGCTGACTTCTTATGCAGCTGTTTCAACAACCCTTCCCATGTCATACCTTTGCTCTCCAACTGTTTTAAGACCAGGATTTTTATTAGGCCATGATGGCATAATCGTGTATCAGCCTGGTCCTCCCTTAGATCCTGTATGCTTCTAGCCATTTTCTCCAAGCTTTTGAGCAAAAAGTAGGGGAATTTCATCCTCCAATGAATGTGCTGGCCTCCTTCAAAATGTTGTAGCAGTCTAAAATGATACACCAGGGTATAGGTGTACCTCCTTTCGCAGGTCACAAATTTCTGCAAAACACAGGAGATCCTGCCATTGACCCAGCAGGGCTTTGCACGGGACTCCGCATTTCCAATTCACCTCCATCTTCTTATCCTTGAAAAAATGCTGCCAGTGTTTGCTTTCTAGCTTCTGGTTCTTGAACCACTCCACTCCCGTATTCTCCAAGCCCGTTGCTACTGCTAAAAATTTCTTCGTGAATTTGAATTCAAGCGGCCCAATTCTCACTTGGCCATTCTTAAAGCTTCTTGAAAATTGTAGGGCGACCTCCCTGTCATAACCATCGAACTTATGTAGGAACCGTATAAATCCCGACTCCTGCAATAGTGGAAGACTGTTGCGAAATTCGACAGTTTTCTCAATCTTGCTAAGAGACAGGGGCTCATTTTAGACGGGCAGCATTGCTGCTATCGGCTATGAACAATAAGCTCCAAGGCTTGCATGCAATACCGGGGAATCAACTTTCATACATAAATATCTAACCATATATCTGATTCATTTGCCATAAATACTCATCATTTCTGGTCAGGCTTAATTGGTACGCGTGGCGGCAGTTTAACGGTTAAGTGCAGTAATAATCACGATGAAGGGACGTTTAGGATAAATGTAGGAGTGGGGGGAGTTATGAGTGAAGGAAATTTCAAATTATTGCAGAGCGGGGTAGATTATATGCAAACAACGATTAACACGATTCTTACATTTCTTCATAATTACAAAAAAAAGAACTTAGCACTCATTAAAAAGATCATGATTTCTACTTAAAAAACTTTGTACTTTTAACTAATTTCCTCCTAGGTAATATAATAGCGTAAATACTTGTCAATCATATGAAAAACATCATATAAATTTCCATCATGATCACTTTCTTATGTCATATGATACTTGTGCTATGCTGCTGATGAGGTGCATGCTTGTACTAATCTTTGCACTGCTCAACTCATATCATTCTGCTGGTACTTTTCTGCTCATATTATCATATAGGACAACATGCTTGCACTAGTGCAAGCATAATATTAAGACCGAGAATTAAAATATAGGTTGGATTTTACATGATTTCCTCAACTTATTCTGAATTTTTCTTCGCCCTTTCTTGATGTTTCAGAGCACATCCTTCTGCTCTTTGTATGCAAGATCCTGCAATAAACTCATGAGGGAACAAAGGAGTGGGAAAGGAAAACCTTAGAAGGGGAAGGAATTCTATCACATGGATTCCAGGAAAGTACTATAAGAGGGAAAATAGAAGTGGGATAGGAAAAAAAAAATCAGGGTTAAAGTGGGATTTCTTCGAAGCGGATAGGGTGAATTTAGAAGAATATGGTAAGGTTAATTATACTAGGATTCTGAGAAGAAAGCTGAGGGAAAATTATGAAATGGGATATGAAGAAAGGCAGAAAAATTTCTGGAAGGTCTGCCTGAACTGGTGCAAGAAAAATAACTGCAGCGAGAATATAGAAAAAAGAGTATGGTACATATATCTTACCTTGTCCCAAATGAATTCCTTGTTTTGTTTCTGCCCAAAGCCTTATAATGAAAATCAAATTTTGTTGAAAAGGTGCAATATCAAAATAACTACCTCAAGTTCATGCACCTACTATAGCAATCTTGTACCTAGATTATGCAGTGCATATTTAGAGGAAACCACCATCAATACACATCGTTGCCAACCAACATCTTGTGAGCAGTCATCATTGAGTAATTCATCACTCTAAATATCATGAAAGTCAAAATGATTTATGATACCAATTAGAAACCTCTTTATTGAACACTCTAAATTCCGTTGTCATCTGGATTCAAACTAAATTTCCTCTTAATATAGAATAAAGAATAACCTTTACTAAGGGTACCACATCCTTAAAGATTCTTGATTTTTGAAAGATACAACTCAAAGCATCATGTTCAAATCGTATTTAACACCATTGTCCAAGGAAAAAAGATAAGTTTAGGGGAAGAGAAATATAGCCAAGAAAATCATAGTATGCAATTAACTTTAATACCACAAACATAGCCCTGCTTCCCATAGGTTTCCATAACCTCGGCAGGGGTGTCTTTTGACCCATTGAAATGTCTGTGTCCCACTTACTAGGCATGGATTCAGAGTTATCTTATTTTAATTTTAGATGAAGGCCATTGCTTTGGCTTGGTAACCAACTAATGGCAGTTCCACTCACAAGAAGTAACATGGATGAGTAGGTCGGCTCGTGATGAGACCTCCTGTCTTCCAACTTTTTGGTTGAGAGCCATTACTCTGGCTTGGTGACCAGAGGTAGTAATGTCATGCATGCTAGGTCTCATGATCATGGTAGGTCGGCTCATCACGAGACCTCCTATCCTCCCCTAAATATTTTGTATACTCTGATTATGATCAACCTAAAAGGTTACTTAATAAGTGGGGAGACAGATCTACTCCTTAAGAATACAGGATGGTGTGAAATTTTTTTAATGAATAATCATTACTGACTAGTTCCTCTGCCCTAAAGACTTATTAAAGATATCCCAGATAATGACTAAAAGACTTCTTGAATTAAGAATGCTAGTGTTATCGTGAGTAGCTTATTATGATCTTAACAAGAATGGTCCTCCATAGGGGGTTTCCAATAGTACCTTCTAAGGGAAACTGAAATTATATATATCAGATGACAACTTCTTAGAGTGATTAGTCATGGTTATTTGAATAATCATGAGGTATTAGAGTGAATCATACTCAACAAGATGTGTCACAGATGTGTGTGTTAACAACCAATGCGGATCAAAAGTAGTTTTAATGACTACACTTTAAAAATCAAAAACCAAATTAGCATCTTAACAGCTTTATTCACCTACCCTGCTTTACCTAAGAGGCGGAAGATTTATTTTTATTTATAGGAGTACTTCCAATGAAGCCATGTGCGGATCAGGGGAAAATATATATTCATGCTCAAATTTATCATACAAACTTGAAAGTGTGCATGAGCATGAAAAACCAACGAATGTAAATGATATGACAACAAGAGTTTTAGAAGAGGACAATGTTGGCTTGCTTGAGTAGTTGTTTGGAACCAATTTTCGATGTAATCATGGTAGCTTTGGTCCATTTCTTGATTTGGCCCATGCTGCTCTGTAGAAATTTATATATAACTGATATGTTATACATCCAAGATTCTCCTTATCACACACTATTTGACTTTATGCACAATACATAATCTCTTCTACCATTGATCATTAATTGCGTAAATAAAAACAATCACATGTGCACATTAAAACCATAAACATTCACACATATGAACACAATATTTATGGGAAAGCTTAAATCTGAAAACCCCCAACTATCTGTATATTATATGTCATAGAGATCATGTAACAATCATCATACAAAGCTCCTTACAAGCTCTCAGTACAATCTCCAATTGCTACACACTAATCAGGTCCGATCTAGCAAATCACATGCTCCAATCTCTACCACCTGCTAGCCTGACTCTACTGTGCAATCACTGCTGAAGAATGGCTCTGAATGAACTCAAATTGGTCCAGCCTTGCTCACGCAATCCTCATTGGCATCTCCAACCACTGTGTGTTGCAAATAATGCAACACTATAGTCACAACTGATAGTCACACTGCTCTTTCACCTACCTCTTCACTGGTCTCCACTGAAACTATCCATGCACTGTAGTTAACTGATGTATTATTTATTTGATTAATGAGTTAATAATTAGTGAATTAATTAATAATTAATTCACACCACTCTCACTAGTGTATCAATCAGTTAGACTAGATACAACTAGCTCAACTATGTTTAACTCAGTTAAATTGAACACAACTCTTATTATGACATACAATATGGGATTCTAACAACTCATCATGCATGCATTCCATATTCAGAATTAATAATTCTGTACAGTAAATTAAGCCCATGCTCAACGAGTATAGAAGAAATAAGTAATATTACATAGTCAATTATTATTAGAGTAATAATGTTGATATATCTGTTACTGATTGTAGTCTAAAATCTAGATTCATCAATATGTCCAAAATGAAAGTCCTCTATTTTTTAACTGACAATATCCCTAAATGATCCTGCAACTCAACAGAATGTGATGGTGTGATAAAGTGGAACTTAAGCCAAAAATAGCCTGCGGGCCCACTTAGTGAAGGCGACTCTTTTCACTAAGCTCATCATCTTGTTGCAATATCAACACTCCCTCTCAACAAGATAGGGATTATCTGCTACCCTGATCCTGCCCCTGTGGTATTCAAATTTTCTCCTGGTGAGTGCTGTTAGCCATCTATGAAATTTGTTATACCAAAAGGTGGCTAAAAATGTTTGGAGCCTTCAAGGAACAAATTTTATTTCTAAAAAGTGTTGGCTCTTGAAGACTCTTAAAGGCCTCATGCTTCTGTCCAAATATTCACTGCTGTTCCCATTCTACACTCAGAAATCCCACTGATTCCCAAGAAAGAATACTACTGCAAGCACCATTTTCCTTTTCCCCCTTCTTCCAAAACTAACCTCATCTTTGCCTTTTCTTTTCCCATAAAATCCTTCATTTTCATGTTTTTCCCCTTTTCCCTTCATAAAAATCCCTTTCATAAGGTTTAAGACCCTTTCTTTCCTTATCAAAATCCTCAAACTCCTTTGTAAACCATTGGAAATCTATAAAAATCATATTTTTTATGTATGATAGACTTAAGCTCCCTTGGGTGAAGTCTTTAACCCTCCCCTCCATACGCCCTGGTGCTGGAACCGAGCGCCAACCTTCCAAGCGCTTATCGAATTTCCCGATTGCAATTAGCTCCTTCTATTTAACCCCTGGTCATATGATTCTCCATATAACCCATGGCCCCGCAGACGGGCGCCTATCCGCTTCGAATAAATTTTTCTGCCCAAAGTATAAACCTTCGGTTATATGAATTTTTCGATTTTTATTATATTATAAACTTTTCCGCCGATGCAAAATTCCAAATCGATCTCCACCATTGATCTGATCTGCAGATCTACAGCACGCAATCCATCGCCCTGGTGGTCCCCGCCAACCACTCACCATTGCAAAACCATGCGGTATCCATCGCACTGCTTTGAGAGCGGGGCAGGTTTTTTTTTTTTTTTTTTTTTTTTTTTTGCAGCGATTCTATACACCATTTGACGCGTGGCCTGAGCACTGTTCACAAAACCGTCGTTCATCGCGCGTTAAAGATCAGACGTGGACTCGGCGCGATATTGACGTCCACCGTCCGATCTGAGGCCGCTCATTGGACAGTGATCGCTCTCCGAAGATGCCCATGCGATAACTCAGGGTGCGGTGCAGTGTTTAATGAATTTCCGCTGTCGATCTGATCTGCAGATCGACGACCCATACTCCATTACCCCGGTCCCCTCGTCCACAGCGGTAGCTGATGATCCCTGTGCCACATCAATGTCCACGCGGCACATCTTTGGGGCGGGTCTCCATGGTTTCTCGTCCAGTCAGCAAATCCGGACCTGGGAATTTTATTTAACAGGGCTTAATTAAAGTTTTGATGTCCAGGCACATTTTCTAAGGTTCTTGATGCTTGTTATTCGCCATTGATCGTGTGGGCCGATCTCATCCGACGACCATGTTTGTCCCGAACCCCGAACATGATTTTCGATCATTTTTCTCGAAAACAAAGGTTTTAAACCTTTGTCTTTGCTTTTATTTTTATTTTTCTGAATATTTTGACCCCTTCACGTTATTTATTCACCTCTGCTCCTGACCGTCGATCTCTACGTGATCAACGACTCCAATTTAAATCCCTCTTTCGCCTTCCCTTTGACTTCTCCTGATCAATCTCGACCATTGGATGATGCCATCCAACGACCATGCTCCCTCCACATCCCTTCTGAAGCAGTTAACCTATACATGGAGGATTTCATAATATTTTTTGTATTTTGCAGGGTTTAAATGATTTTTCCGCTATGTCTGAAGAAAATTCAGAAGCAAAGGGTGAAGATCCTCCCTCCTCCGATCCATCAAAGAGAATCATTTGCAGGTTTCAAATTCACATTTCATCGGTGATTCATAAGGCATTGATGCCATATCACCCCTGTGCAGCCCTACACACCAAAAAAAACACAGTGAATTAGGCACAAATCAAAGAGTATCAGTGTCGAAGACAAAAATGTACCAGGACAGAAGATTGAAGATAGATTTGCGGGGATCACGGCTAAGAATGATTATCAAAAGCCTAATCCCAAAATTCAAAATGGCATTAAGGGTAAATCAAAAGATCATTAGACATAAAGCCTCCACCGCCACATCTGAGGCAAATTGATTCCTCCCAGCTACCGAAATGCCACCTGTGCCTCAAAGTATTCAATCAGAGGCCGAAGTTATTGATCAGGACCAAATATCTGCCTCACAATGCAGCTAGAGAGTAAATTTTGTAAACAAACTTAATGACAAAATATCAGCAGAGTTACTTTGACATCACACAGAGCCTCAAAGGTCAAAAAGAGCTCCCACTGAGCTTAAATATTTATGTAAATCATTTAATACAGAAGACACCCATGAGAGCTTCTTCATTGAGCCCCCAAAGGTCGAGAAGCCATTTAAGTCTGTATTAATTATCTTTAGATATATTTTATCAGATCTCACCTCCTCATTCTTCTATAAATACTGCTGCAGAAGATGAGTGAGGGGTTGGTTGATTAGGTTGCTGAACTTTGAAATGTAATTGAGCTTGAGACTTCTATTTGTAAATAGTGTTCACTAGCCCTTGGAGCTCTACTTGTGATAGATAAGTTAGACTGAGATGTGTAGATGACTGTTAAACTAAAGCATTGGAATTAAAGCTGTAACTAGTTTGGAGCATCAATATAAGCTGATTTATGGGATCCTGGTCTATGTTGATGGTGATGTTTTTCTCATTGTAGCTTGTTATTTTGTTTATGTTTTCACTGTGTTTCATCTTCTCTTATAAAGAACAACATGCATAGAGTTAGGACCTAGTGTATATCAGTACCCTTCTTTGACTGAAAAAGCTTTATCTGAATGTATTCTTCCAATCTGTGTTATTTGGCAATGATCCAATTCAGTTTAAGCATAGGAATGCTGGCGTTCCCTCGTCTTATTGTCTTAGCTGAAATTATTCTTAAATGTTATGTGAAGTACATGTTAAGTAGAGATGAACTAAGGAAGATATGGTGTGCCCTAGTCCTAGTTTTATCCCCAAAGACTGTCTGAATGTTTCCCTTGGAATGTGTTAAAAGATGGCTAGTTTAGAAGTACTTATCAGATCTTAGGCCATTCTGTGTTATCTTTGTGTTTGTCTTGAAAGTAACCAGGTAAAGCAGAGCTAGGAGAGGATTTGTGGTGATCCCGGCCCTCTAGTTTCTACTCCAACAGTTGCCTTCAAGTTTCCCTTTGTTTTAAAAATGTTTTCTATTGAAAGTGTATCAAAGGCTGGCTAGTTTAAAAGTACTTACCAGATCCTAGTTTACTTTCATGTTTTTCTTAAGTGTATGTCAAAAGCTGGCTAGTTTAAAAGTACTTACCAGATCTTGGGCTGCTCTTTGTTCTCCATCTATTTAAATTCTCCTTCTTATTGTACCATTTCATTCCATAAATCAAACTTCAAAGAAGATCCTTAGACATAGATGACTTGCCCCGTGGACCACTCTTGCCTCTTGCTGTTCCAATTAAACCCTATTATGACTCCATAGCCCAATGGATAAAACCTGCAGTTATCTATCTTTCTTGGCCAAAGCTTGTTCTATTTGCTTTTAACTTCACACCTTTGAAACTCTTTGCATTTAGGACTTTCCACCTCAAACAGTAATCATGCTCAACCATACAAAAACAAAACAAAACCCTTGGCCTTCATAACTAGCCTAATATCATTACCCCAAATTTCAAAGACAAATACATCTTTGCACTTATTGGAGAGATCCCTCTCTGGATTCAGGAGGGCTAGATCCTAGAATCCCAAAGTGGTTGAAATAATGTTGTTTCTATGATTGGAATTTGTCAATATTACTAATTACATATCCCTAACAAGTGCCTTCGTCAAGATATTAGCATCCTGATCCTCTGTAGGAATGTAAGAAAGTAACATGATCTTCTACTGCACACAATCTCTGATATGATGATATCGGATGTCAATGTGTTAAGATCTATCATGAAATAATGGATTAACCGAGAGTTTGATGCAACTATGATTATCACAATATATCATAGTAGGATCTAAGTGTGAACCGAACAACCCGACCAGGATCTTCCTCATCCATATAGCGTCGCATGTAGCCAAACTCGCTGCCATATACTTGGCCTCCGCTGAACTGAGTGCCATGGATCTCTGCTTCCTGCTGTACCAAGAAACTGCTGTTGACCTGATACTGAAAATCCCTCCAGATGTGCTCTTCCTGTCCATTGGGCTCCCTGCCCATTCTGCATCCATGAAGCCACACAACTTCACCTCATCCGACTGTTTGTACCATAATCCATATCCTGATGTGCCTTTGAGATATCTCAATACATGCTTGCCTGCCTTCCAAAAGAGCTTGGTAGGCTTAACCATAGCTTGTGAAAGCTGGTTAGCAGCATAGCATATGTCAGGTCCTGTATTGAATAGATACATAAGCAACCCGACCAACTATTGGTAAACAGTGGCATCCACTACCTCTACCGATGTAGCATCCTCTTTCCTCCATCCACCAGGAAGAAAAGTGTCGATAGGCTTGCAGCCATGCATGTTGAACATCTCCAGTATCTCCCGGGCATACTTTCCTTGAGACACAAACAATCCATCACTGCGCTGCCAAATTTCCAATCCCAAGAAATAACGAAGGAGGCCCAAGTCCTTCATCTCAAAATCCTTTGGAAGATCAACCTTGCATGAGTGTATCAATAGTTCATCGCCTGTCAGAATAAAATCAACTACATAAAGTACAATGATCAACAACTTACCCTCCACCACAATCTGGTATAGGTTCGGATCCGCCTCACTCTTGGAGAATCCAAGTCCGGTGAAATAACTATCTATTCGTGTGTACCAAGCACGAGGTGCTTGTTTCAACCCATATAATGCTCTTTTGAGCCTACACACATGCGACTCATTGCTGAAGATCTCGAAACCTTTGGGATTCTCTATGCACACCTCCTCCTCAATCACTCCATTGAGAAACACAGTCTTCACATCCATATGATGAACGTGCCACCCCATCTGCGCTGAGAGAGCAAGAATCGTCCGTATGGAAGAATACCTTGCGATAGGTGCAAAGGTTTCCTCATAATCGATCTCCTCAATCTGTGAGAAGCCTCGGGCAACAAATCTTGCCTTGTAATTCTCCACACTCACATCAGCTGCTTGCTTCACATTTTGGATCCATCTCGAACCTAGCACTGATTTCCCTTCCGGCCTTGGGACAATCTCCCATGCACTGTTTCTGACAATCGAATCATACTTTTCCACCATGGAATCTACCCATCCGGGGTCCTCCACAGCTTCCTCGAAAGAGGATGGCTCTGTCACGATACAATTGCTCATAAGAGCCATGTATCCAGTATACTGGTCAGGTGACTATCTCTGTCTGCGCTGTGATGTAGGTGCTCCTACAATCTTCTCTGCATCCTGAATCAGTCGCTTAGCTTCAGTAGTGCGCTTCCGCCCTCTGATGGTTGGTGCTGCATGAGTGGTCTCTTCCACTCCATGAACCTTCTCTTTTGGCTGATCCACATCCTAAGGCTCATCCTTATGAACTAATAGCTCCTCATCTGCATGCAAGTGTGGCTCCCTCTCAAGTGAACACTTCATGGCTTTCTCCTCATGAAATTTGATATTCCGTTGCACAACAGTCTTGCGACTGTCTGGAAAATACACACGATAGTTGTGGGGTGTATGAGTGTACCCCATAAATATCCCAACCTCTGTAGTTTGCTCCAGCTTCTTCTTGGCATCCTTCATCACATGAATGTAAATGGGTGAACCAAAAATCCTCAAATGGGAAATATCAGGCTTCTTACTAGAAAACGCCTCCTCGAGTGTACTCATGCCAAGTATCCTGTGAGGACAACGATTTTGCACATAAACCACAGTATTGCATGGCTCAGCCCACAAGTGTATGGGAAGGCCCTGATCATGCAACATCGCTTGTGTAGCACCCACGATCGTTCTGTTATTTCGCTCTGCGACCACATTCTGCTGTGGGTTATGAGGCGCTATGAGCTCTCTTTGAATTCCTTCTGCGCTGCAAAAGTCCTTGAATTCGCCAAAGATGAATTCACCACCATTGTCGCTCCTAAGAGCCTTCACCTGCTTCCCCGATTCTTTCTCAACCAGTGCCTTGAACTCACAGAACTTTGAGTATGTCTTTGCATGAATAAGATCCAACACTTCCGAGAAAAATCATCAACAAATATCACATAGTACCTGTGCTTTGCTAACGAAGCTACTGAGAAAGGTCCACACACGTCTGTGTGAATTCTCTCAAGGATCGTCATGGCATGACTATCCTTCTCATGAAAGGTGGCTTTCACAAATTTTCCCAAAGTACATCCCTTGCACTGATATGACTGTGCAAGTGTACCTTTGGGAAGCCCGGTAGAAATCTGCTGCAAAATTTTTAAAGCACTATGGTGAAGATGCCCCAATCCCCTGTGCCATAGCTCGCCCTCATCCCTGCTCACCACTCCTTCTACCTTGCTTGCCATTACTACGCAGCCATCTACTTGCAACTGATAAAGGTTCTTAACTCGAACCCCTATCCTCCGAGTTTCACCAGTTGCCTTACTACGCAGGAAAGCCTTTCCCTCGCTAAAGACAACATCATATCCCTTATATTCTAACATGGCCACCGAGATCAGATTCTTCTTCAATCCTGGAACATGCATCACTTCCTTTAATAAGAAGGGCTTACCAGACTCCCTCTCAAAGGAAATGGTACCGATACCGGTCGCACTGTATCTACCATCATCGCCCATCTCAATGTGCACTCCAAGATCCTTCTCATCCAGATCACTGAAAAAATCTTTGTCTCCGGTCATATGAAAAGACACACCACTATCAAGAAACCACACCGAACCCATCATACTTGAGACCAAGCATGCGATCAAAGAAAAATCCAACTCAAATTGCGAGGCTAAGGCCTCTCCAGCTGTAGATCCAGCAGCCTGCTTATTTTTCTTCTTCTGTGGACAATTAGTGGCGTAATGTCCATGTTGGTGACAGTGAAAGCACTTCACCTTGGACATGTCCTACCTCTTGCCTTTCGCACCAGATTGAGAAGCATTCTTCTTGCTCTTCCCCTTCCTTGCTTTGGCAGCCAAAGCACAATTTTCTTCATTTTCACTCTTCCATGAAGATCCGTCCCTGGTATTTCGCCTTATCTCCTCTTGCACAAGATTCGACCAAAGTCGCTCCCATCCTGGCAATTTCTCCCGACCATTGACAGAGTCTTGATAGGAATTCCAACTCTTCGGAAGCCTAAGGAGAGCCAAGCTCACCAAGTCCTCGTCATCTATAGTAACCCCCACACTTCCCAGCTCATCCCTGCACTGGAAAAACTTCGTGAGGTACTTGGGTATACTGTCGCCTTTATCCATTTTTATGTTCCTGAGTTTATCCTTGAGCGCCAATGTAATATCCCGTTTCGGGGATATCTCTAAAACACGACAAACTCCAACCAGAGATGGATTGGGAGGAAGTTTACTAGATATGCCGCCTCTAGAAAGAGGACGAAATCTGGAGGCTACCTAGCCCTTTTCAGACTCTGTCTAAGAGTATGAAATAAACACACCAAGTGGTATAGAACTAGAATGCTCAAGAATATCTAAAAATAATAGTGCAACAAACATATAATAACATAGAAAGAATGTATGACAACTCATCCAAAAATATAGAGAGGAAATGCTAAGCCATTTTATTAAACTGAGAAATATAATGAATTACAATAGGTGATCAGAGTGATGGCACCTAAAATTGCTCAAGGCAAGTGAAGAAATACTCTCAAAATACACCAGAAATGGCTGCTCTCTGAACTGCGTCCCAGCTACTGGAAAAATGCCGTGTAACTGCTACCACTGAAATGATCTGATAACTAGGGGCTGCTCCCCTTTCTAGAATGAGCTGAAAATTTGGAAACCTCCTCTACTCACCAATCTCGACAAAACCCAGAAACCATATCAGAAATGGCCGACCTCCGAAAAACACCCCCTTGGGGAATTACGCTAGCCTCCAAGGCTCTGCGCAGAGGCTAAATGAGAATGATTGAAATACCACCTCAAAATCCACCAAAATCCTCCCAAAGGCAAAGGCTAATCCTCTGATCAAAATCTCGGCTCAAATATCTTGCAAAAACCCCGATCCGGAACACCTCCTAGATGGACTGCGTCCTCCCTCTCAGTGACTGCGCAGTCTCTATGAATGCTCAGCTTCGCAACAAACCCAAACACCAAAACCTCCTGCAAAATGTTGCAGAAACAACCTTGCCCGAGCAGGCACTCAAAGTCCCCTAGGGCTAAGGGCGAGAGCTCCGATCGGAGACACTCAATGCACTAAACAGTGCTGCAAACAGGCTAAACAGCCAGCGTGCTCAAGAAGTGAAAACGACCAGCTCAATATCATCAAAAATAGAATGAATCAAATGAGAAGGCTCCTCCCTCTTTTATAACATTGGACTTCCTTCAACCCTAAGGCCCATCTCTTCAACGTAGCCTCTCTCTCTTGCCACATGCTCATCCTCATCTGCGTAGTAGCTTCTAGAGCATACGTGGGCCCCCTCTCTACGTGGTGCTTGGCCCCCCTTGGCTCCCCTTTAAGTCACAACGTTGTGCTACTAGGGAGGGTGTTTTATTCTACTTAAGTGAGTTAGACCCTCTTCACTCACTTTTTATTTATTAATAAACTATAGACGGAAAAACTGAACAAAATCGAATATTCCAATTAGCTGTCGCTAATTAGGAATATTACAGTCTCCCCCGGAAAAATGTTGCTTGTCCTCAAGCAACTGAAGTGATTGTTGGGTATGGAGCCTGATTATCTTCTTTACTTTGTATCACAACATTGGACCCCTGTACCTTAAAAGGGGCAGCAACGCCGCCCGAAATTTAATCGCTGCCGTGGGGGGTCCAGGGGGGGGCGGCAGTGCTTTTCGGAGCCCCCCCCTGGCGGGGGTTCGGGGGCAGCGCCCCCGAAGCTAAAAATAGATGTAAAATTGCCTTGTAAAAGTATAGTAATTTCTAGTCAATCTGAGCTGTTCATTAGGCAAATGATCTGACGGTAGAAGTTATGTTTAGATTAGGGTTTTTTGCCCTAGAAGGCAACCCCTTGTATATATGAGGGTATTGTATTGCGTTTGTGTATTATGAGTGTATTCTCGGAGCGAGAAACAGAGAGGGAGACTGTGAGAGAGAACAGAGGATATTACAGCGGATCTGCTGTAGGTTTTGTCTCTTCATTTTGTTGGATAATATAAAGGAAGGACTGGCTGTTCGGGGTGGACGTAGCCCAAACTGGGTGAACCATGTATATCTGTGTCTCTCTGGTTTTATGTGTTTAGTGTGCTTGTATTTTCCGCATATTTTATGTGTTTCATTGCTCTGTAATATTTAATTTTCTAACAGTGATGGATGCTGCAAAATATTCTCACTCTCGCAAGTGGCATCCTCATCTGGAAAATTCTTCCACCTCACCAAGAATTCCTGGATTGTCCTGCTCCGTAGCTGCCTCTCCCTGGTATCAATAATAGCCTCTGGCTGCAACACCAAATTCCCCTCATCATTCGTGGGTGGTAGCTCATCTGTCACTGTCACCTGCTGGCCCAGCGCCTTCTTCAGGCATGATACGTGAAAAAAGTTGTGGATCTTGCTGCCTTGGGGCAGCTCCAACTCATACGCAACCTGTCCAATCCTGCGTATCACCCTGTATGGCCCGTAAAATCAGGGCTTGAGCTTCTCAGCTCCCTTCTGCTTCAGCGAAAACTATCAGTATGGCTGTAATTGTAGGTAGACCAAGTCCCCTACCTCAAACTGTCTCTCCACCCGACCTCTATCGGCATACAGATTCTGCTGGTTTTGTGCTGTAGCCATATTATCCTGGAGAGCTTAGAGAATGTCCCGACTTTCTTGGATCCAAATCTTAGCTCTAGGAGCCTTGCTAGCACCGAACATCACATCAGCAAAAGATAAGGAATGATACCCATACAAAGCATAAAATGGTGACATACCAATGGACATGTGATGTGTCATGTTATAGAAGTACTCCCCTAGATGCAACCACTTCATCCATGCTTGCTGCTGCCCACTAACATAGTTACGAAAGTATCCCTCCAGCCACTTGTTAACTATATCCATCTGTCCATCCGTTTATGGGTGATAACTGGTACTTGGTGTCAACTCCGTCCCCACTAACCGGAAAAGTTCCTGCCAAAATCTGCCCATGAAGTAGTTGTCCCTGTCACTGATGATGGTCTTAGGAAGACCATGTAGCCTGAAAACCTCCCTGAAGAACAACTCGGCCACCTGTGCTATTGTGTAATGCGCGGATATGGCGAAGAAGTGCACATACTTTGTCAGCCGATCAATGATGACAAAGATACAATCCTTGCCTTGCACCATGGGCAACCCTGTGATGAAGTCCATCGAGAGACTCTCCCATTTCCCCTCCAGAATGGGAAGAGGCTGCAGCAATCCTGAAGGATGGCTCATCTTCCCCTTGTTTCTCTAGCAAACAGCACACTCCCTGATGTGCTGGAGTACGTCCTCCTTGAGGCCCTTCCATGAGAACCTCTCTCTAATGGCCTTGTAGGTTTTAGTAAACCCCTGATGGCCCGCCAATGGTGAATTGTGTGATGCCTGGAGTATCTTCTTCTTGAGCTAAGATCTCTCAGTCAAGAAGATCATATCCATGTAGTATTTGATCTCATCGACCACCCTGTACCTGTCCATCCAAAACCTCACATGCAAATCTGTCCTTGGAGGACTCCACTAAAAGTCGAGCCCTCCAATCTGTATCCAAGCTCATAAGAGATAACGTGGTCAGTCTACGTGAAAGAACATCTGCTACCACGTTATTCTTACCCTTGACATACTCAATGTCAAAGTCATATGCTTGGATCTTACTGATCCACTTCTACTACCTATCCTGTAGCTGCTTCTGCTCCAAAAATAACCTGAGGCTATTGTGATAAGTCCTCACCCTGAACCTGTTCCCCACCAAATACTGCCGAAATTTGGCCAATGCATGCATAATGGCCAACATCTCCTTGTAGTATATAGAATACAACCTCTCGTGTGGAAGGATCTTCTGGCTCTCAAAGGCTATGGGGTGTCCTCCCTGCATCAATACTGCGCCGATCCCCTCTCCCGATGCATCACATTCCAAAACAAATGGATGTGTAAAATTCGACAATGCAAGCACTGGGTAGCTACTCATCACCTCCTTGAGCCTATCAAAGGCTCGCTGTGCTGTGTCTGACCAACTGAATGCCCCCTTCTTTGTCAAATCTGTAAGGGGTGCAGCAAGATGTGATAAAATCTTGACGAACTTCTTGTAATAAATACATATGCTAATGAATCCTTGAAGTTTTGTCACATTCCTTGGCTCCGGCCAATCTATGATGGCCCTAATCTTCTCCTCGTGGACTCTCACTCCATCCACTCCAATAATGTTCCCCAAATACAACATCTCTGTCATCCCAAACTCACACTTGGAGAGCTTAGCATAGAACTGTTGCTCTTCCAAGATATGCAGTACTGTCTCTATATGCTGGAGATGCTCCTCCCAAGTCCTGCTATATATGAGTATATCATCAAAAAAGATGAATACAAACTTCCTCATATGACTGCGGAAGATATGGTTCATGCAAGACTGAAAAATAGCTGGGGCATTGGTTAGCCCGAAAGGCATAACCAAAAACTCAAAGTGCTTGTAGTGACACCTGAAGGTGGTCTTGGGAATGTCCTGTTCCCTCACGCGAATCTGATGGTACCCTGATCTCAAATCAATCTTCTAGAAGAACTTAGCTCCTAATAGCTCATTCATCAACTCATCGATCCCGGGTATAGGGTACCTGTTCTTCAGGGTCTTCTTGTTCAGGGCCCTGTAGTCAATGCACATCCTCAAGGTGCCGTCCTTCTACTTCACCAACACCACGGAAGAAGAAAAAGGACTCTTGCTCGGTCTGATGTGCCCAAGAGCCAACAACTCCTGAATGCCCCGCTCAATCTCATCTCGATAGGCTTTGGGATGCTTATAGGGGGTAGTAATCACTGCCTGTATACCCTGCTCAAGCTCAATGGTGTGCTTGAACCCTCGGTCCGGTGGCCGACCTGGTGGTATATCCCCAAACACTTCCTCATGCCTGTCAAGGATGGCCTATATATTAGGATGAACTGCCTGACCCGTGGTCCCTGCCTCTGATGCCCGCAACTCAACCGCCCACTCTATGTCTCCCTTCTAGAAATCTGCCTCCATCCGGTGTGTCGAAACAGTCTGAGGTGGGTAAGTGTTCATCCCGCGGATCTTCTCGTGCCTCCCAGTCTTCTTATCATCCCACTCCATCTCCAAGGCCTCCCAATCTATGGTGACCTTCCCCAGAGTAATCAACCACTGAACACCCAATGAAAAAGTGGTCCGTCATGGTATAGGTACCCATCGTCACTGCTAACTCTGGAACATACCGGGCACACTGCATTGTCTGAGCTCCTGGTACTATAACTGAAAATCCATCGAACCTCTCAGTCGGTATACCTCTCCTCTCGACCATCTGTGCATCGATGAAATTGTGGGTTGCCCCACTGTCCACCAAAACTGATACTCACTGGCCACGTACTGTCCCTCGTACGTGCAATGTCAAATACTTGGGAACTCCTCGCAAGGCTGCACCTCCTATTCCTAGAGGTGGAGGTGGCAACTGATCTTGAGTCGTCTGACTATCTCCTGCATCCTCATCATCCTCCTCGTCCTCTTCCCCACTATCATCGGAGAAGACCTCAATGAAGTGTGCTTTGCCAGTAGCACACCTATGCCCTGGTGCCCACGGCTCCTGACAAGTTAAGCACAACCGCTTCTTCCTCAGCTCCCTCCTGGCATCATCATCTATTTGTGCCAGTCCTGGATTCCCCTTTGGAGGTGGAATCCTCACATCCTTCCCCTTGGATTGGAAACCCTGTCTCTGGGGATAAGGTGTACGAGTCCTGGGAAATGCATCCTGTAAATCCCGTGTCCTGCTAATAGCATCCTGGAGTGTAGCTAGTCTAGTAGATCTCACTAAACCCCAAAGTGGCTCTGCTAACCCCTCCACAAACATATAGATAATCCGTGCTGTGGATAGATCTGGCACCATCACCAAAACCCTCAAGAAATCTGCAATGTATGTCTCTGGGCTCCCAGTCTTCTTGAGCCTCGTCAGCTCAACAAAGTGCTATTCTGGATCCCTCCGGTCAAATCGCTCCATCAATCTCCTGGTAAAATTGGCATACGTTGTCATTGTCGAGTGCCCAAGTGTGACCATCCCATGGAACCACCAGTCCTGGGCCTCACCATCCAAATGTAATGTCGCCACCTTGATGGCCTCCGTCTCCGACATCTGGTTAAGCTGGAAATAGATGTCCAGCTTCTCCACCCAAGACTTTGCTGAACTGTTTGATAAGCCATCAAACGTAGGCAAATGGAATCTGCTAGATGTGCGATGGGTATCACCATCATGATAATGTTGGTGCCCTCTATGATGGTCGCGGGGTCTACTGTCCTGCTGGAGCTGAACAAAATCTCGGAATGAGAGAGAATCCTTGAACTCCTTCCCATAGGCCTGATACTTTGCAAAATATTCACCCATGTGTCCGGGCTCTGCCTCCTGCTAGGCTCCTGCCCCTATTTCTGCTCCCAATAAAGTGGGCATGGTAGAGCGTGTAGGTGCATGTGAAGCCATCGGCTGAGGAGTATCACACTGAGTAGCACCATGCTCTGGAAAATGGTGGGATGTACCTGATCCCTCACCTACCTGGAATACCTGTGGGGTCTCACGCTGTCTAGCCTCTATAGCGGTGAACCTCTGACCCATCACCTCAATCTGCCTCGCTAGATCTTGCACTGATTTGAGGAGTGCCTCCCCAAACTGTTTGGCCTCAGTTTCATCTGCCATCAGCTCTCTCTGCTCTAAATATAACACAGGCTCCTCCTGCTCTGCGTCTGTCACAGGCTTCTCCTGCTCCGTGTCCACCACCCGAACACAGTCTCCCTCTTTGTAGGTGTTCTCCAACCTATGCTCATGATCTCTGTACTTCCTGCCTCTGTAACAAATATATGGTCTCTTCCCTGGTGTCATAGAAAACTAGCTCCACAGGCCGAGCCAGAACTATGCTCTGATACCACTGTAATATCCCATTTCAGGGTTATCTCTAAAACATGGCAAACTCCAACCAGAGATGGACTGGGAGGGCGTTTACCAGATATGCTGCCTCTGGAAAGAGGATGAAATTTGGAGGCTACCTGGCCCTTTCCAGACTCTATCTAAGAGTATGAAATAAACACACCAAGTGGTATATAACTAGAATGCTCAAGAATATATAAAAATAGCAGTGCATCAGACATATAATAACATAGAAAGAATGTACGACAACTCATCCAGAAATATAGAGAGCAAATTCTAAGCCATTTTATTAAACTGAGAAATATAATGAAGTACAATAGGTGATCAGAGTGATGGCACCTAAACTTGCTCAAGGAAAGTGAAGAAATACTCTCAGAATAAACCAGAAATGGCTGCTCTCTGAACTGCGTCCCAACTGCTGGAAAACTACCGTGTAACTGCTACCACTGAAATGATCTGATAACTAGGGGCTTCTCCCCTTGCCAGAATGAGCTAAAAATCTGGAAACCTCCTATACTCACCAATCCCGACAAAACCCAGAAACCATATCAGAAATGGCCGATCTCTGAAAATCACCCCCTTGGGGAATTACGCTGGCCTCCAAGGCTCTACGTAGAGGCTAAATGAGAATGATTGAAATACCACCTCAAACTCCACCAAAATTCTCCCAAAGGTAAAGGCTGATCCTCTGCTTAAAATCTTGGCTCAAATCTCCTGCAAAAACCCCGATCCGGAACACCTCCTAGATGGACTGCGTCCTCCCTCTCAGTGACTGCGCAGTCTCTATGAATGCTCAGCTCCGTAACAAACCCAAAAACAAAAATCTCCTGAAAAATGATGCAGAAATAACCTTTCCTGAGCAGGCACTCGAATTCCCCCTGGGCTAAGGGCGAGATCTCCGATCGGAGACACTCAATGCACTAAACAGTGATGAAGACAGGCTAAACAGCCAGCGTACTCAAGAAGTCAAAAATACCAGCTCAATATCATCAACAAAAAAATGAATCAAATGAGAAGGCTCCTCCCTCTTTTATAACATTGGCCTTCCTCCAACCCTAAGGCCCATCTCCTCAACGTAGCCTCTCTCTCTTGCCACGTGCTCATCCTCATCTGCGCAGTAGCTTCTAGAGCATATGTGGGCCTCCTCTCTATGTGGTGCTTGGCCCCCCTTGGCTCCCCTTTAAGTCACAACGTTGTGCTAATAGGGATAATGTTTTATTCTACTTAAGCGAGTTATACCGTCTTCACTCACTTTTTATTTATTAATAAAATATAGACGACAAAACTGAACAAAATTGAATATTCCAAGTAGCTGTCGCTAATTAGGAATATTACAACCAAATTCCTCTGGTTGCTCTTGCTTTGAAATAAATCTTTCAAAGCTTTCCACATCAAGAATGGAGAAGCTTTACCATGAAGTCTAGACACTATGTGATCCTTCACACCTTCCAACAGAATCCTTCGACACTTTTCTGTCTTCTTTTTCCATGCGTTAAGTGCGGCAGCATCGCTAGAAGCAGGTTTTGGAATTTCTGCATCTATGAACTCCTTCAACCCATTATCATCCAGCAATGCCTCCATCCTATCCTTCCATGCAATATAATTCGAGCTTCCCTCAAGGGCATACTCCAATCGCAATTCGTTGAAAGACATCTCAACTTCGACACCAAGAAAACACTGCTGCAAATTCGAATTGTACCAGCACAAAACTCAACTGCTTCAATGATTTGAAATTGCTCCAATGATCAATATCGCTTTGATACCATGTATAAATTTATATATAACTGATATGTTATACATCCGAGATTCTCCTGATCACACACTATTTGACTTCATGCACAATACAAAATCTCTTCTACCATTGATCATTAATTGCGGAAATAAAAACAATCGCATGCGCACATTAAAACCATAAAAATTCATACATATGAACACAATATTTATGGGAAATATTAAAGCTAAAAACCCCCAACTATATGTATATTATGTGTCATAGAGATCATGTAACAATCATCATACAAAGCTCCTCACAAGCTCTCAGTACAATCTCCAATTGCTACACACTAATCAAGTCCGATCTAGCAAATCACATGCTCCAATCTCTGCCACCTGCTAGCTTGCCTCTGCTGCACAATCACTATTGAAGAATGGATCTGAATGAAATCGAATTGGTCCAGCCTTTCTCACGCAATCCTCATTTGCATCTCCAACCACTGTGTGTTGCAAATCATGCAACACTATAGTCACAACTGATAGTCACACTGCTCTTTCACCTACCTCTTCACTTGTCTCCACTGAAACTGTCCATGCACTGTAGTTAACTGATGTATTATTTAGTTGATTAATGAGTTAATAATTAGTGAATTAATTAATAATTAATTCACACCACTCTCACTAGTGTATCAATCAGTTAGACTAGATACAACTAACTCAACTATGTTTAACTAAGTTAAACTGAACACAACTCCACCAACTACCTCAATAACTCCTTCTCTTCTGTCATGAGTTCCTACCAACAAAGTATCCATGAAATAATACTTAACCCTCAGAATCAGCGTAATTCCTTCTGTCGGCTCTGTGAGGCATCGTGCACTAGGCGAAGTGCTCCAAAGAGAGCTAAGATAATGTTTATAGTCCAATTATTATTAAGAGCTAATAATATTCGACATATATATTTTTAGACTGGCAATCTAAAAATAGATTCCACCCAATATGTCTAAAAATAGAAGTCCATATATTTTTCCAACTTGACCAACCATCCACAAATAACATCCTGCAACTCATATAATATGATCAACATGTCTAAAAATATACATTGTCTAAAAATAGACTTGCGCCAAAAATAGCTTGCGGGCCCACTTAGTGAAGGCAACTCTTTTCACTAAGGTCATCATCTTATTGCAATCTCAACATGCTTGCCCTCTTCTTCCATGTCATGTTGATTGCTCTATGTAGGGTGAGTAGCCTCTTGATTACATTCTGGATCTGCTGATAGAGATGTCAAGAACTCCTCGATCTCAGGTTCCAGTGGATGTTCTCCATTGATTATAGTGCATGATTCCTTTGTCTCCTCAAAAGATACTTCTAAAATCCTCTTGTGATGGTGGAGAAATGGACAAGTCCTTGACTATTGTTAAGAAGTTTTCTTCCTGAGAGGTAGAGATCAAGATCCCAGCAGCTGTTAGGGCTTGAGAGAGAAAATTCATACTTGTTATCATCTTTAAGTCCATCTGGTTGATTGATAGTCCCTATCTCCACTCACATATTAGTAACGGGGGTTCTTACAACACCCCAAAAATGATATAACATCAAGGATATGAAGATAATTGATTTTCAAAGTTATTGGCTGAAATAAGGCTCACCACACTTGCATAAAAAATACAAAAAGACAAAGGAAGACTTACCCCTATTGCATCATCAGAAAATTCTTACCAAATCAAATCGCCTCCCTGGCAATGGTGCCAAAATGTTGGGTGCAGGAATTACACTTAAGTAAAGTCCTCAACACTTAAATTGTCAACCCGGGGGATTCGTAAACTTAGAGACGAAGCACAAGCAATGCCAGAGATGGTATGAATATTTCTAATATCAAATCCTACTTTTTAAAGGGAAAATTGCAGAATCAAACTTTAGAGGAAAAGGCAACTCAAACCATCAAAACAATATGATGCTAGAACAAAAAGAAATGTACTTGCAAGAGAGATTCATAAATAAAAAGAAGGAAATTACTCTAGCGGGATATTGATCATCTACTGAGAATGTGTTTTCTTTAGCAAATACACCTTAGCAGTCTTCAACAGATGGGCCCTTTCAAACCTACTCATGTAAAGATATCCTTCCCACAAGAATCGATCTTGCACTAGTGCAGGAACAATGATCTATGTAGAAGGTGTAAATTAATGTCTGTACTAAAAATGATTTTCTTCGTGCAAGGGCCCTGAACTTTCTCAAGTCCACAACACTCAGATCTAGTACCAAGAAAATTGTTATTGTACCTGATTTGAGCTTCTTACACTTTAACTTTTAGTCCTTGAAATCAATGATTAATTACTACAAGTGTTATGAAATCAAATTTCTTATCAGAAAGATGAATATCTGTAGAGAATAAGGAAACGATATTTTTAATTAAAATGTAACTGAAAGAAAGAAAGCTGTTAGAATTAAACTAAAGAGACTTGCTGCATCACACTATCCTGCACTGGTGCAGAAACAGTTCTCCTGCTTGCACCAGGCGGAGAAAATAAACCAAATGTGCAGAAAGTGAATAGCACACCAACGTGCACTGATGCAGGTAATTTCTCCTGCTCGAACCAAGCTGAGAAAACAAACCACACATGTAGAAAGTGAATAGCACACCAACGTGCACTGGCACATGTAATTTCTCCGGTTCAAACCAGGCGGAGAAAGCAAATTTAAATTCAGATGCAGAAAAGGAAATTTAACTACTTCACACTGCAAATCTGCTTTCACTCAAACAGAAATTCAAATGCTGTAAATTAAATCACACTTAGCAGACATAAATTGCAAGAACAAAAAGGAGGGAGAACGTGTTGGGTTGGCTGGGCCCTAGCCAACCAGCACGTTTCCCTTTCAAATGGAAACACTACTTAGTATTGAATCAATTCATCAACTGTTTAAGCATGAAGAAATAAAATCCATGAAGCATAAGGCGGAGCTCTTCTTATTAAATCCTCAAAGCAAATACATGCGTGGTTACATATCCAGCCTAGATTTGGGCGATAACAAAAGACATGCTTGTTACCACCTCATTGGTTCTATTCTCCGATATATTCAATTCTATCCAAATATTGAACATCTTGTCCTATTTAGATTTATCCTTATATAGATCCTTTTGGCCGCAGGCCAAAAGGTTCATTTAACCATTACATAGCCAATTTCAGAAATCGTTATAAAAAATTACATAACCAATTGCAGAATAAGCTTTCGGCCTTCAAAATTAAACGTTCTAACAAAACGGGCCTGGCTATCTCCAGCTATTCGTTCCTCCTAAGTCCGATCTATGCTACTCCAGATTGACTTGCTGTTATCACTGGGACTCGGCTGCCTTCAGATATGGTGGTACAAAATTAGGCAGCAATCAAAGAGATTCGGATTTGCTGCCAAGATTCACGTTGCTGGCCCTGGTGCGAGATCTGTTCTGCACTAAAAATCAGCGGTCAAGGTAAGCATTTAACTATTAAATAACATAGGAGGTAACGATGAGTTACAAAAGTAATTCTAAGTAGAAAATCACATAATAAATAGTTAATAAATTCTAAGTTAAGTTAAAATATGTAAAATATGAAGTTAGTGCAAAATGTGTCATCATTCTCGCACTAGTGCAGGATGAGGTCGCATAAGATAGGTAAAACCGGGTAAATGATTACGATTTGGAAAGGGAAAAATAGTAAAAAAGGGTGCAAATTAGAGGACCAAAAATTTAACCACTCCAAGACCAGAAAATCTACTTAGAAGCTTGTGGTAGGGAGTAAAACCGATTTGCAGTAGTGCGGTCTAGGAATTCCTCCTCACAAAAGGGTTAAGCACAAGGTCACATTTGGGCTAAGCGGGGTGACATGACCCATTTCACTCAGTTTCGGGTGGCACGATATAGCATAATTGACATGCATACGAACATTGTTTTATCACTTGGGGACCTCTTGGGAGGTAAATCTCAAAGGGGTTTCGGTCTTGAATCCCTTTGGGGTTAAGTTTCCTGCCCTTGCAGAGTTTATTTGTCCTGCGAATTCCCCCCAGGTTGTGTTATTGTACGTGGTGACCATAGTGGCCTTTATTTCTAGGGCTCATACACAAGTTTAGGGTGGGGGTCATCTTCTTTGTACTTGGGACATTTATTAGTCATACTCTCTTAGTACTCTTGGGGGGTCTTCCACGTTTGTGGGGGATATTGTGCTTAGTTTGCAGCTAAAAGGGCTAGGAAGTAAGTCTCTAGTTTAACTGTTCCACCGCCAAATTCTTTCTATTAATTTTGTGTGTGATATCTTGTAGGAAGTTTCTAGAGTGTATTGTCTGTTACGATTTTGTAGTTTTTTCCTTAGGATGTTTGCACTAACTTAATTTTGTTTTATTTATTATCAACGTGGTTGAATTTTTTAGTCGACATTCACGTCGTCTTAAGGGTTTAGTTCTTGAAATAAGTGAAATTGTTTATAATACATGGAGAGTTCCTATCAGTGCTTGTGACTTAGAACATCACATAGTGTTGGAATCTATGTCTGGTCCCACTAATAGTGATATGGTCTCTATTGAGACTTTGGCGGATGAATCTGACACTCCTTCCAATCCACCTTTGAGCGATCCTTTAGGGCCTAAATTATTGTGGCTGAACCCAGATGGTTCTACACCATACTACACTTACGTGCCTTTGTATACACTTTACCCTATGGTGGAGTCTGAGACCTCATTACCATCTGGATTAGAAGTCTCAGCTACCATGCTAGTGTTTCCACCTCTTAGTGTGGCTATTCCCACTCCTCCATCCACACCTATCACTTTTTCCTGGGGCATTCCACTAGTATCATCTATGGCTCCCACTAGTTTCTTGAATTTTTCCATATCCACACCATCCTCTATTCTGAATATGGTACCTCAACCTAGTCAGCCGATAGGTCCAAGAATTTTCACTCTGTAATTTTCCCAACCAACTATTCATGTTCCTTAGTTAGGCATGGTTACTTCCGGGAATCCGTGGGGGGGATCTCTAGTTGTCCCTGTTATAGGTCAATTTGGGCATCATTCCCAATGACCTAGTTAACTGGACATCATCTCTAGGATCAATTATTAAGGGTCTATCATTCCCTATCATTTCAGTTGCTACATGCCTTAAGACAAAGAACAATACAAATCATTCAAGACTTTTATCTACAAAGGTTTCCAAGATTTGAAGTTTATAATATATCATATGAGATCTCATCAAAGCTGCCTCTAAAGGGACTAAGTGCATTGCATATGCAGGTAGCCCCATGCAAGGTTGCTCTGCAAAGCACTTCCCGACATCCAAGGGTGTGTTGATCACATTGGGAGAAAAATTCTCATTGTTCTAGAATCTCCACTTGGCCGGTGCTTTCTAGAATAGTTCACATGTGTGAAGCTTCAAATCCAAGTGACATCTACAAGATTGGGAAGATGTCTTGGCTATTATTGGAAAGTCATTGATTGTAAAACTACCTTCAGCTCCTCTATAAATTGAGCACAGATCTTAGTGTTTGGTAAGGAATAATTTGAGTAGAGAAATGCTGATGGAATTTCAATTGAGGAGTTGATTTGAGTGACATAATGTTGGAAATATCTGCATTGTGATGAGGCTGGGATGCTACTAGAGATGGTGAAACTAAATCAATCACTGGGATGTAACCTCCCCTTCTATCATCAATAAAGGTTACGACTTATTTTTCCCTATATGCATCTGTATAAGCTTCGATTTTCCATATTGTGATCTCTTATTTGATGTATATGGTTTATGCTTTATTGATTTAGCTAAATAACTTGAATAGGCATATGTATTATTGCTATCTCTTGCTGTTTAGTGTTCATTCTTGCAGGAAATATTTTGCACAACCGACTGGAATTTGAAGCTACAACAAAAGTGACAGAAGGATATTTTGGAAGCGCTTGGACTCCAAGTAAGCTTCTTGTTTCATTCTGTGTGTCTATTTATAGTTAGGAAAGATAGTCGTAAAGTCTTTGACTTGTTGTTCTAGAATAAAACCTGTCTAGGGAAGAATGATTTTTACGTAATTCATAATTTTTCATAAAAAATTGGTGACTCCACTGAGGAAATTACTCTTTATCCTAAGTGTTTTAGCCTCTGATTTTATTTGTTTATTCACCCAGTAGTTTTACTCACAAATATTAGGTTTTTTGAAATCCAAATTTACAAAAGAAGTGTGTTAAACAGTTGTGTTTTTCCTTATACAGTGCGCCCAATGCACTCTTGGATAAGACACAGTGCTTTGCATAGCACTATATCCCTTTTAGGCCTGCGTTGCAAAGCACTGTCTCTCTTTAGAGACTGCGTTGCCTCCTGAAACCATCAAAATTCAATTGAATTTGTCTCTGCAATTTGATTCAGTTTGTTCTCTACTGTGTTTTGAAAATTTTGAACCTCATATTGACCAGTGAACCTAGCTACCTCTTCCTCCTTTGAAAGAATAATTTGTTCAATTTTTGTTTAAAGCGTTTTTCTTGATCATTGACGAATTAATTTCAAAGTATTTTCATTATCGCATTAGATCCATTTGCTTTTGAAAAAGGAAATTGTCGTAAATTATTTATTTCCTGATAGGAGAAATTGTTGTTTAATTCCTCATTTTTCCTTCAAAATAGAAATTATTGTTTGTATTCCTCATTTCTCGAAAGTAAAAGGCATTTGTTTTTATTGATTTAGTGCACTTAGTTTCTTTTCTGCATTCATAACATTAAAGGAACTGAAAAGAAAAACCTGCATTTTCATGTAGTGGTTTGTGTGTTTTGCAAAAGGAACAATTAGGAAATCTGCATTTTAGTTTGTGCTCATTGATTTTCTTGCTCGCAAATTAATTGCTCTTTCTCTCTAGTAGCTAGTATTTTCATTGAAAAAACTAAAAGTGAAATATTGCTTATCATTCTTAGTTTGGATTTTAGAAATTTCCAATACATCATCGCGGTGAACCTTTGAAAGGCAAATTGTTAAACAAGATCAACCTAAAATTGATCTCAATTTACTTAACAAAGCATTGGAACCATAACGATAACATTTAGAAGGTCTAGGCTAGAGATGTGTTCCGACGTCATAAAACATAGCAGCTGTCGTTAACTTGTCCACGATACATTCCGAGTGTGATACCTCACTCCACGTACGTAAGTATATCGTATCTCATTCACATAATTTCAGGTATATCAGGCAGTGTTACAGTACGATAAGTATAAATGGGTGCTCTCACTGTGTGGTTTTGCATCAGACAACACTAATATGGACTTGGGCCTCCACGTACCTTCGGGTATATTTGGGAGGACAAATTTTAGGTGCTATCCATCCATAGTGAATCGAGTAGACTGCCTTGAAATTGTGATACAATGAACACATCATTCGGGGAGATTACCTGCCCGTACTTCTTGCTTCGCTAGGAGGTATTCTGTAGTTCACAGTTTCTTGGTAAACCCTTTTGCCTAACATTACCATTTTATTTTGTTTATTTGTTTTTGGTTAAAATAAATTAGTAATCATGGAAGAATAAAATCCTTTCCCCCGTTGTTCGCGTAGATTAGCATTAAAACCACATTTACCACTAGAAGCTACTTCTGGTAGGCAAAGGCGATCGCGATCTGTCGAATCAAGTAGAATTCGTACCTCTGGTGAAACATCATTTTCAAATAAACCAAAGTTATCTCAAGTTGTTTCTACACATCCCGGTTCATCTACTGTTGTTGAAACGGAGTCTTCATAGCTACCCATGGTCACGATCCATCCAATCAGTGAGACCATACCTCCTGGACACGATGTTGTTCAACCACAAATTGATCTAGATCCTGTCTCTTATTTTCCAGAACATCTGCATCCTGAAGTCGAACAACCGGAAGTTGTTCCTCCCTTGGTCATTCCACAAATTTCTGTAGCCCTTGAGTCTCCCATATCACACAGTAAACCACCTGAAATATACTTTGGGCCTGACAGTGAAATACTTCCACCTGGTTTAATTGTGATTGAAGAAATCCCCCAAGACGAGACACCTTTAACTCCAACCCATTTTGGGGAGGACCTTTTCCTGTACGAGTCTTTTCCTCAAGCATTTGCTTTTCAAAACAACCCCTATCTAGGTTACTAGCAGTAGATTCCTTATGTTGGTGCTCAAAGGCCTGTTGCTCAAGCAATTCCATATTACCCTGACTATGCTCAACCTAACCTTAATAGACAGTTTCCTTTTGTTGTAAATTTAGAGTTACCAGATTTAAATCGGTTAACCAATGATCCAATCAACTATGCTCCTTGGTGGCCGATGATACCTCACAAATTACCCTTGGATATTCCTAAGTTCAATGGAAACCCTGGAGAAGATCTGTCGACTCATGTCACAACTTATCATTTATGGTGTTCATCAAAATCCTTGAATGATGATTATGTTCGACTACGTCTTTTCCAGCGTACGCTCACAGTTCTGGCTGCAAAATGGTAGATTGAGTTACCTAGAGCTTCTTTTGACAATTTCATTGCCCTAGCTACTGTATTTTTGACTCATTTCTAGTTACCCATCATATATGAAATTGAAACGAAACTCTTGACCAATTTCAAACAGACTAATGCTACTCACATTTCTGATCATATTCATGAGTGGCTTCGTCTTCGTAGAATGGTTAAGACATTTATTCTGGATCAGCTCCTTGCTGAATGATTCATTAAGTACCTGCTACCATATATAACTGAGGATGTGGCTAAGGGTGGTGTCATCATAGAAGAGCAAGTTATCGCTCATGCCCAATATTTAGAATTGATTTATACTCAGTCTGGCATGCTCTATGAAAAATTCCTAATGCGCCAAGATCTAATTTTAATGTTCCACCTCAATTAAAGGACTCTCATGCCGGAGACGACTTGATAGGCCCTACAAGCACACACCACACTATTGCATCTGATCCTGCTCTTGCTTCCAAAATTAATGCCATGTTGTTTGACAAATGAAAAAGTGACAAGCAATCTAGAAGTAAGAAAAAGGGGAAATCAAAGAAAAAGAAAACTTCTAACCCATAGGAAAGATCATGTGACCAATCATTTGGACCTAGGAAACCTCGTTATCCATGCATAATCTGTAATGAGGAACACTTTTTTAGGGATTGTCCTCACCGTGCTGAAGTCTCAAAAATCATCAAGAATTCCCATGTGTTAGCTGTGTTGAGAGACCCATTTCAAAATCCAGACACTAATTTGGTTGCTACGGATCCAACTCCTAGTTCCCAAGTGTTAATGTTATCTGTCACGAAACCTTCAAAAGATATTTTGGTGTCAACGCGTAATAAAGATTATGGTAGTCAGGCCATTGTTAGGTCCCTATATTACTAGTATAGTCCCTTATTGTTGTTAGTGTAACCCCCTTATTGTTATTATTGTACCCCTGTAACCCCCATATTGTTATTATTGTGCCCTTAAATTATTATTTTTAGGTCGGCTGGTATTACATTGTGGCCCCACTAGGATTATATTATGGCCCCATGGACTCCTATATATAGAAGGAGGTTTTGGTCTTTTGTATCATCCAAGAATTGTTCATTCATGTAATGTATTGGAGGTTTCCCCCTCAAAGTGGCTTATTTCTAAGGCATTGATATCTCTTTTCTTCTATTTTTGGAGCTGGTTTCACAACATTTGGTATCAGAGCTTTGGATTGTAGGTTTTTGCTGCTCCAAATAGGTCATCGTGGACTTTTCGCTATAACATTTTTGCTACGAAGTTTTAGAATTTGAAATTTTTAGGGCACGAAGCCAAAATCCTGAGGAACATTGTCAAAAATTTTTAGAGCTTGGTTCACAATATTTTCGGAGATATGATCTGTGGAAGTTAGGTATTTTTGTGGGCTCCTCAATTTAATCTAAATAGGTCATCGTGGAATTTGTGCTATAAATTTTTGTCTACGCAGTTTAAGAATCTGAAATTTTTAGGGCGTGAAGCTGAAATCCTAAGGAAACTCTTCACAAAATTTTAGAGCTTTTTTCGCAATATTTTCGGAGATATGATCTGTGGAAGATAGTGCTTTTTCAGGCTCGTGAATTTCATCTCAAAGAGGTGAGCGTGGTAAAAGCTTCATAACTCTCTCTCTGAGCATCGAATTGGAGTGCCATAAAAATTGGCCACAAGTACATGGAATTTATTTTATTTTCTATCAATTTCATAGCTAAAAGACGAAACCGTGACACGTGGCAAGTCGTACAAGTTCAATCTACTGAAACAGTCCATAATTAGGTCATTGTGGGAGATTGGACATAACTTTATCTTGAAGAATCCAAATAAGCTCAGACCTGTGGCATTCAAAAGAGGATTCAAAAGGCTACCTCAGGGCCCAATTTCAGATATTGAAGAGCTGTAACCATAGAGATAATCCAATTTAAATATATAGCTCTTCGAAAGCAAAAAAAAGGTGTGTAATTTTTTTCGAATTGCATAAGTCTTGTTTGAAGAATCAATTTGAATTAATTCCAAGGGCATATTGTAGAATAGATATCAGTATTGGGTTCTAAAAAATGCCCCGAAAAAATAATTCAACACCCATTAAGCCTTCCTTCAGAAGGCTCTACTATGACTCATGAAGATGAAGAATTGCAACATGATCTATCAAAATTATAAGAGCAAGTGCACCAAATTTCGCTCTCGCAAAGAGCAGCAAAAAATGAAATGGAAGTTTTGAAGAAAGGCATGGAAGTGAAGATGGATGGTCTGAAGAATAATATGGATGGTTTGAAGAATAATATGGATGTTTTAAAGAAAGACGTGGAATCTAAGATAGATGGCATGGAAGCTGGCATGGAATCTAAGATGGATGACATGGAAGCTAAAATGGAAAACATGAAGAATGATCTAAAAGCATACATGGAAGGTTTGACAAAGTTGATACAAGAAATGTTTCCTAATGGTCAAAATATAGTAGAGGAAACCCATGATGAGAACAAAATAAATGTTAATCGTGATTTCATAAACTCTAATGTTGGCAGGAAGAACCACCATATTCCAAAAATGAATATGAGGAAGTTTGATGGAAATGATACCGTAACATGGATACTACAGATGGAGCAATATTTTGATCTCCATGATGTGCAAAACACACAAAAGGTACGCATTGAAACTTTACATTTAGAACAAAATACATTTGTATGGTATCGATGGCTTTGCTCCTGTAAAAAAAATGTCACTTGGTCAATTTTTACGAAGGAAATGATAGCACATTATGAGGATACAAAGAGCAACGCCTTCTTTAGCCAACTGATAAATCTCAAACAAAAGGGTTTAATGGAGCTGCACATTGAGGACTTCCAAAAATTGAATATAAGGGTAATTGATATTCTAGAGGAACACAAGATTGATCTCTTCATAGGTACTTTAAATGATAACATCCAACATGCAGTTCGCGTTTTGGAACCTGATTCATTGGAGAAGGCATTCAGGTTGGCAAGAAAAATTGAATGTAAAATTATGGGGACAAGGAAGCCTCCCACTCACTTATATAAAGAAGGAAGTGTTGCTACGCCTAGATTTTCACAACCTGCAAGGTTGACATCACAACAATTGGAAGAAAAAAGAGCAAAAGGGCTTTGCTACAGTTGTGATAGCAAATAAAATAAAGGTCATAAGTGTGCTGAGAAGAAATTATTTTACATAGATTGTGAAGAGGAAGAAGAAAATGAACAAGAAGAGGATATACACCAGAAACTAGCCCTAGAAGGGGAAGAAATGAATCCGACCATATCGTGTAATGCACTGGCAGGAATTACCACTCCTCAAACTCTCAAGATAGAAGGACATATCAAGAAGAAAAAGGTAATAGTGTTGATTGATTCAGGTAGCACCCATAATTTTATTCATTGTAAGGTAGCCAAGGAATTGAGTTGTTTCCTATACCCAGCACCAGAATGTCAAGTGATGGTTGCAAATGGAGGAACTATAAATTGCTCTGGAAAATGCCATAATATCAAGCTAACCATGGGGGAATATGTATTGAATATTCCAATGTTTTCCATTCCTATGGGAGGTGCTGATGTTGTACTAGGAGTACAATGGTTACAATCTTTGGGGACGGTAGCTTTTAATTTTCAAGAACTTTTCTTGAAATTTTTTTCAGAGGGAAAGGAAGTCGAATTACGGGGTATTGAAGGGAAGCCGGGAAGGATAATAAGCTCTAATGTCATGAAAAAGCTTCTAAAGAAAGAACAACGAGGCGTAATTGCACAATTATGCTCACTAGAAGTTCCGACATCAAAATCATCTATTTCTGCAGATCTCCAACAAGTCTTGGACAATCATTCCAAAGTGTTTGAAACTCCCAAAGGACTCCCACCTATTCATGATCATGATCATGCTATTCATTTGATTCCAGGAAGTGTTCCTCCAAACATCAGGCCTTATAGATATCCTTATGTCCAAAAGAGCGAAATTGAACGTATGATTGCAGAAATGTTAGAGGCGGGTATAATTCAAACTAGCCAAAGTTCTTTCTCTGCTCCTGTAGTATTGGTACACAAGAAGGATGGATCATGGCGCATGTGTCCGGATTATAGGGAGCTCAATAAGCTCACCATTAAAGATAAATTTCCCATTCTGTGATTGATGAATTATTGGATGAATTACATGGAGCAATTTATTTTACCAAGTTGGATCTTCGTTCAGGATATCATCAAATTAGAATGAAGACTGAAGATATTCCAAAAACGACATTTCGAACTCATGAGGGTCATTATGAATTTTTGGTCATGCCTTTTGGCCTTACCAATGCACCTTCTACATTTCAAGGGTTGATGAATTCCATTTTCAAACCCTTCCTTAGAAAATTTGTGCTAGTATTTTTTGATGATATACTAATCTACGGTAGGTCTTGGAAGGATCATGTTGAACATGTTGACAGGGTGCTCAAACTATTGCAGGAGAAACAATTATATGCAAAAACATCCAAATGTTTCTTTGGAGTACAAGACGTGGAATATCTGGGTCATATTGTATCTCACGAGGGTGTTAAAGTAGACCCTAACAAAATTAAAGCCATTAAGGAATGGAAAGTCCCCACAACCATAAAGTAGTTGCGAGGATTTCTCGGGTTAACGGGGTATTATCGCAAGTTTGTTAAGAATTATGGGAGAATAGTAGCACCTCTAACAACATTATTGAAGAAAGATGCATTTTCATGGACTCCTGAAGCAACTAAGGCCTTTGAACATCTTAAGAGGCAATGTGCCTAGCACCGGTCTTAGCTACGCCAGACTTCACAAAAACCTTTATTGTGGAATGTGATGCCTCAGGAAATGGAATTGGTGTTGTTTTAATGCAGGAAGGAAGACCCATTGCTTTTGAAAGTCGTCCAATCAAAGGAAAGTATTTACAGAAACCAATTTATGAGAAGGAAATGTTAGCAATACTGCATGCACTAAAGAAATGGAGAACTTACCTAATGGGAAGACACTTCAAGGTAAAAAATGATCATGATAGCCTTAAACACTTTTTGGAACAAAGACTATCTTCAGAAGAGCAACAAAAATGGGTCACAAAGATGTTGGGTTATGACTTTGAAATAATCTACAAAAAATGGAAGCTTAATGTTGTTGCAGATGCACTCTTAAGAAAGAATGAAGAGGTGGAATCATTGCTTTGTACCATTTCTAATTGGATAACCGAAGCAAGAGATGAATGGAAGAAGGACAAAGAAGTATGGACACTCATTCAAAAGTTGTAGCAAGATCCTAGTACATCTGATACAATTAGTTGGAAAAATGATTCCTTATGGTACAAAGATCGCTTATATATTTGTAAGAATTCCCAACTAAAACAAAAGATTCTTTTGGAATTGCACACTTCTCCTTTAGGAGGACACTCAAGATTTTTAAAAACTTACCACAGGGTGAAGAAATAATTTTTTTGGGATGGCTTTAACTTTGATATTCAAAAGTTTGTGGCGAAATGTTTGGTTTTCCAGCAGAATAAAGTTGAGACAATTAAGACCCCAGGACTTCTACAACCTTTATCCATTCCAAGTCAATGTTGGGAGGACATTTCAATGGATTTTATCACAGGTTTACCTAAGTTTGAAGGAAAGAGTGTCATCATGGTGGTAGTTGATAGACTTACTGTTGGATGGATAAATTGTTTTTGCAGACAAGACAGAACTCCCAAGTGTCCTACGGACAACTAGCAACAAATAGACAAATAAAAACTATTTTCTCTAGATATTGTTTGACATGGAATTAATTATAACATGGTTTTAGAAACCTACTTGTAGTCCAACGCTGATCTTCTTTCCAGTGGCTTGAAGAAAGTCGTCGTCAAGGATCTGCAATCACAAACACAAGAAAACATCAAAAAGCACCTGTATAATAAATCAATTCATGAATTAAACATCTATAAAGATGATCAAGGAATTCAAGAAATGAGATAATTAATTAAATAACCCATTGAGAAAAAAATATTCATTCGTATTAACTTAAATAAAGAAGAGCCTTACAACCGTGTCCGCCTTGATGTCATACAGGCCTTCCTGGGGTCCAGAACAAGCGTTTTCTTTATTATGATAAGCCTTGCACTCTCTCAGCTAAAAGCCCATGGGTGTGTAATCATTCCCATATAATGATTGGCTATGAGAGTATGAATCTCTACAACATTTCTCCTCAAAAATTCTCCAAGTCTAACTCACTAACTCCAACCTTTGAAGCTGCACTATGGCTTCAATTTATAGCAAAAGAGAGGAGGTTATGGTTCCACATGAGAAGGGATAGAATGCTCTTTTGAAGGGATTGGGATCCATAAGTCAAGGGGTAGGCTCCCATAATGGAGGAATGAACATACATGATATGAGCGAACCTTCGACTGAATAACTGCTTCTAGAAGCTTCCAGATTTGACTGCTGGGCTTCTAAATGTTACTTTCCACCTTTGTTTTACCTTTTACAGGGGTCCGCACCTTTAATGAATAAAAAGTGCGTTTCGCTCCACATGATTTAGAGCAAAACAAATGCGGCACTGCAGGAAAAGTTAAGAGAAAGTGCGGTACAAGTGTTTTTAAGACTTTTATGAGATTTTCTCTTAATTTCAAGGCTTGATTTAGGGAACTTTGATGTTGTAGACTTCTAAGGGAGTACTAAAATGTCATGGTGAAAAATTTCAGTGTAACACTTACCAAGTATGCACACTTTTGTGCATTATCTCATCCATTTAAAGCAAGTACAATTGCTACTATATTTATGGACACAATTCAAAAGCTACATGGAAACCCAAGGGTTATTGTGAGCGACAGAGATCCCATTTTTACTGGAAACTTTTGGACAGAGTTATTTTCTTGTTTGGGTACTCAATTAGCTCATAGCTCATCTTATCATCCTCGTCATTAATTCCATGAGATAGTAAATAAATGTTTGGAAGGATATATTCGTTGTTTGTATCGATAAATAAACACAATGGGTCAAGTGGTTACCTCTCGGCTGAATGGTGGTATAACACTTCCTTCCCATGCGGCAAAAATGACCCCATTTATGGCACTTTATGGATATCATCCACCATCCATCACATCATCTTTAAGAGAAAATTGAAGGTTCAAACGTTAGGAAGATCATCGAGCATCGACGAAGTTCTCCAGCTCTTAAAGGATAACCTAAATTTGGCACAAAATCAAATGAAACAATAGGCAGATTAACGTCGCAGCGAGAGAAGTTTTGATGTAGGAGACTGGGTGTTTTTATGGCTACAACCATACAAACAAGTGCCCCTTAAGCAAGCTAAGAAGGATAATAAATTATCGCCAAAGTAATATGGTCCTTACAAGGTGTTGCAAAAGATTGGTACTATGGCATACAAATTGGAGCTTCTGCTTCTTCACGAGTGCATCCAATTTTCCATGTTTCATGCTTAAAGAAGGTTATAGGTGAAAATATTCCAGTTCAAACAATATTGCCAGAACTTGATGAGGAAGGAAAAATCATATTGGAACACAGGCAGTCATGGAAACAGAACTCGACGGCCTACGGAACTCTTTATCGATTTCGAGAGTATCTCAACGAGTGGAAGAACTTACCCACTAAAGATTCTACATGGGAGGATGAGAGTTTATAAGAAGCTTTAGAGCTGCGAGCGTTGAGGAAAACACTTTTTTGAAGGAGCGGGGCATGTTTGGTCCCTATATTACTAGTACAGTCCCTTATTGTTGTTAGTGTAACCCACTTATTGTTATTATTGTACCCCTGTAACCCCCATATTTTTATTATTGTGCCCTTAAATTATTATTGTTAGGTTGGCTAGGATTACATTGTGGCCCACTAGGATTACATTGTGGCCCCATGGACTCTTATATATAGAAAAAAGGTTTTGTAATTTGTATCATCCAAGAATTTTTCATTCATGTAATGTATTGGAGGTTGCCCCCTCGAAGTGGCTTATTTATAAGGCGTTGATATCTCTATTCTTCTATTTTTGGAGCTCCTTTCACAACAACCACTGATGAACCTACTAACCTCGACTACGAATCCATCTACGGAATCAGTACCGCCTACTGCTATTCCTGAATTGACAATCAAGCCACCAAAGGGAGTAATTCACAAATCGACATATAATCCTCGAGCAAGAGCTGCACAAAATTATAATATAGTTGAAGATTTGGCTCAATCCCCTTCAGCTATGTCTACTCTTGAGGTATTACAAAATTTTACCTCCCAAAAACAGGCTTTATTGTTAGCTATTGGTGGAATTGATCCGAATGATTCTAATATAGTCGTCGTTAATCATACGGGCTATGTGCCGCAACTACCAGCAGAATTGGCATTCTCCATACAAGTAAATGTTCTCAATCACCTTGTTCATCGTACTATTATTGATGAGGGAGAATCTATGTGCATTATGTCTCTAAATTGTTGGAAGTCACTTGGCTCGCCACGCTTATCACAATCATCAACGACGTTGAAGGCTTTCGATGAAAGGACATATAAACTTTGTGGTATTATTAATAACTTGCATGTTGAACTAGGGGGAAAAATAATGAATGTTGATGTCAAGGTTGTTGATGGATCCCTTGACTATAATATTTTACTTAGAAGGCCATGGGTATATGCGATGACTGCAATTGTTTCTACATACTTTAGAATGATTGCCTTTCCACATAAAGGTACTATCATAGTCATTAATCAACTATCCTTCTTTGCCTCTGCTTCAAAGGTAACTGGAAGCGTTCCATTTGTTCACATACCCCAACTAGAACTTCAGAACATTGGTGTAGGACTCTTAAAGGATTCTACTCTCATGGGAACCTTTGCATTACCGCCGCCCGCAACGTCGGCAGAAATTGCAAGTATAGATAACTGCTACATGATCTATTCCACTCTATCTGGCTTAAGGGAGAGTACAGGTGATTTTGAAATTACTACGTTGGATGATTTTTTACTGCCCAACCCTATTGAGCTGGCATAACAATTAATCTATTTGGCTTGGGCGGTGAATCCGAAATCAACGTCGCCAAGTGTTTGGATTGATCGTTACTTATATTTTGGTACTCCATCTCATCCATTTTCCTCAATTGTTTTGACAGATGAAAATATTTTGGAAGCTATGATGTCAGAAGCAGAACCATGGGAAGATTATCATCATCATTCCCATCTTCCTGATTATGAAGAAAACTATCTTAGTGAACTATATCACCCATCAATCAAAAATTTCTTTTCAAATTCCTTACTTATTAATGCAATCGATTCTGAGCGAAATCTCTCAAATATTGAAGAAACCATTTCTATCGATATTTCAACCAAACCTGGCGTTCTAGAAAATATTCATGTCGGAATATCTTGTTCTACATCAGAACTTGAATTATATCGCTCTCTATTTCATGAATTACGTGATGTATTTGCTTGGTATTACGAGGAAATGCTAGGCATATATACTAGTATAGTTGAACACACTATTAATATGTATCCTGATGTCAAACCGGTGCGTCAACGACTTTGCTCTGTTCATCCAAAGAAAGCTGCTACCATCAAAACAGAAGTTGAAATTTTTTTGCGTGTTTGTTTCATTTACCCTGTTCCATTAACTGAGTGGGTTTCCAATATCATTCTTCTCATGAAAAACAAGGAACCATTAGAGTGTGTGTCGATTATCAGGACGTTAATCATGCTTGTCCAAAAGACAACTATCCTACTCCCTTTATTGACTAGATTATTGACGATTGTGCTGGATGAAAAATATTTTCATTCATGGATGGTTTTTACGGCTACAGTCAAATCAATATCTGCCCAGAGGATCAACATAAGACAACATTAATTTTTCCCTGTGGCATATTCGCTTATAGGAAACTTCTGTTTGGTTTAAAGAACGCTGGGGCAACTTTTTAGAGAGAAATGGATTATTCTTTCAATGACATCAAGAAAAATTTTCAACCATATCTAGATGAATTACCAGCGCATTCATGAATTCGGATTGATCACCCGATGCATTTGAGAGCCATTTTATTACGCTGCCGACACTACAAAATATGCCTCAATCCACATAAATGTGTGTTTTGTGTTTGTTCTGGTCGTTTTCTTGGATTCGTAGTCTCAAAAGAAGGAATTATAATCGACCCATTGAAGGTTCATGCCATTCTTGATTTTCATGTGCCATCAAATTTACTTCAGATACAAAAACTTCAAGGAAAGGCTAACTTCCTAAGAAGGTTCATTCCAAACTATGCCGAAATGGCTAAAGGATTTACTCAACTCTTTAAAAAGGAGGTTCCCTTCAATTGGGACCAATTTGCGCAAGCTTCTTTTGATGCTGTCAAGGACACTCTTTTCTGAGCATCATTAATGTATCCCCTTAATTATCAAAATGATTATTTCCTATATATCGCCGCGACTAAAATGACTATTGCTATGGTATTAGTCCAAGTAGAAGATGGAATTGAACATCCAATCTATTATGTGAGTCATAATATCAATGATACAGAAGTTAAGTACTCATATGTATAAAAGCTTGCCTTGGAAGCTGTTCAAGTTGTCCAAAGATTTTTCCAATATATCTTGCTCCGAAAGACCACTGTCGTTTCAGATTGCAACCCCATGACTTATATCTTATCATGTCAATTGCTGGGGGGAAAATATTCAAAATGGATTGTCATTTTGTATGAATTTGATTTGGACTTCATAAAATCCAAGTCAAAGAAGTCTTTAGTTTTGGCTGAGCTTCTTTGTGACCTTCCCTTTGATCGTACTAAAACTATGTCAGAACCATCAATTCCAGATGAGTCTATGTTTATGATTGGATCATCTGATCCTTGGTATGGGGATTTAATCATTTATCTCCAAACTCAAACTTTTCAACCTGATACCTCTCGGTCTGAACAACGATGTATTCGATACCAAGCCAAAGATTATATGATCATCGGTGATACACTTTATCGTCATGGTGTCGATACCATTTTAAGGAGGTGCCTCACTCATGAGGAGGAAGAAAAAGTTTTAAATGATTGTCATGCTAGGGCTTGTGGTGGACATTTATCTGGATATGCTACCATGCAGAAGATACTCCGCGCTGGTTACTTTTGGCCTACAATTTTTTGAGACTGCATCCTCACGGTCAGAAGTTGTCATGCATGCTAGATTTTTGATCGTAAAATCCGCAAACCGCCAGCGCCAATGCATCCTGTTGTCTCTGTGGGACCGTTTTCGAAATGGCGTATTGACTTCATGACCTGTAACCCTCATTCATTTGGGGGGAGTGGTTATATTATTGTCGCAGTCGACTACTTTACCAAATGGGCCGAAGCGATGCATGCATTCAACAACACAGGACAAGCAACTGAATTGTTTTCTTTAATCATGTTATTGCATAGTTTGGGGTCCCACAGGCTATAGTTACAGATCATGGGAAGCATTTTCGCAATCACATGATGACTGAATTAGCTGCCAAGTTAGGATCTTCACATGATAATTTTACTCCTTATTATCCATAATCAAATGGAAAAGTTGAAGCTATCAACAAGATTCTTAAATGTATGCTTCAATGAATGATAGGAGTTTGTAAAAGAAATTGGAATTTTATCTTGTACTCCGCCTTGTGGGCGTATTGAACCTCGGTGAGAAACGCGACTAGATTTACTCCTTTTCAATTGGTGTATGGTCTAGAAGCTATCTTACCAATATAATGTGAACTACCATCGTTAAAACTTGTAATAGACTTGTTACTTGACACCTTAGAAGAAGAAGCACATCTCCTTAACCTCATCCATCTTGAGGAAACGTGTCGTGAAGCCCAATTGGCCAACGAAGTGCATAAGAGACATATAAAGGCACAATATGAAAAAAATGTCCAGCCTCGCATTTTCTCAGAGGGCGACTTGGTCCTTCTTTAAAATGAAGAAGCTAATGTAATTGGTATAGGAAAATATGAGCCATTATGGCATGGCCCCTATATTTTCAAAAGAGTTCTTGCTAAGGGTGCCTATGAGTTGGTTGATTACAATGGAATTCCGTTGGCACAACCTAGAAATGGGTTGTATCTGAAACGTTACTATGCTTAATCATGAGTGTAGTAATTTTTTTGTATTATATTGTATATATATGCTGTTGATTTCCATTCACTATCTTGATGTGTTTTTAGAGTTTTCTTTTAGTTAGTAATCCGCTTTACATTTCATCGCATATGTTTGAATCTTTGGAACCATTTGTTGGATATGCTGATGGTGCTAGTCGTAATACGCATAATATATCATCTGCAACGTGGGCCATTTTTTCTCCGAACGACGAGTTAGTGAGTTTTCAAGGGATTTGTATTGGTAGATCGACAAAATATATCACTGAGTATAGCGCGTTGATCGAACTTCTCTCTGATGCCATTGAATTTGGTATTAACCACATCATCATAAGGTTAGACTCACAAGTTGTGGTATTACAACTTACTAGTGTTTATACTATTATAAATCCAACACTGCATAGATTGTTCCTAAGAGTTTGACTTTTGGAAAGACATTTTGATTTTATTCAATATCAAGACATTTCCAGAAATTTGAACACATTGACTGATTCATTAGCTAATCAAGTTTTAGACTGATATTTGCAACGTATGTAAAGAAAACATTCACATCATTGAATATGATTGCACAATAAACATAGGAAAAATATAAAATCATATAGATAGATAGTTATGGGTTTTTGAAAAATTTGTGCCCAAGACACATTGGTCATCTGACCTCAAAATGTATGAAAAGCATCAAAATTAAACTAGTGGTGCTCATGGTAACATGCTATAGATCTAGCTATCCTACGGAGTAACCGCATCTAGCGGTTAGGAACCCCAATAGTGTGTCACTGCAGTCGCATGGGTAACTCTTTGATCCAAAAATCTAGAATCTTGAAGGTCAACCCCTCTATGTGCTGCTGAAGCTTAGCCGGAGTCTCAGCCATATCAATATCCTGAAGGACTGCTCTACCGACAACCCTCTCTACTAGAACATTTGCCTCACACTTCGGTTCCTCTACTGTTTGAACATGAACAACATCTGCATTACGTCAAACATTTAGTTTAGTCTTCGGAAAACATAAAAATGCAAAAACATTGTATAAACCTTAAAAAAATAAAAAAAACATGATCAAAACATTCTTACCCATTGCACCCCACTGAGCGCCTTCTAGTAATGCTAAATATGGATCTCCTCAGAAATCAACGCCTACGTATGCATACTCATCGATGGCGAAAATTTGTTGCCGAAACTAGGTGAAGAACGCAGTCGAGAACACAATGGTAGATTGGAATGCATGCCTACCCATGAGTTCTACCCATCTTTGCATCTGCGGATCTCTAGGATTGGAAAAATCAAGTGTCACATGTTGAGGCTGCATCAGTGGAATCCATTCTAAAGTGAAGGATATAAGGATAAAACCATAACTGAAATTATTCTTCCTTCCTCCCTTTGCTTTGTTCTGTTGTTCCTTTATTTGAGAAAGAACAACTTCAGACCAATTGAAGACTGTTGGCTCCAAACACTCTAGCACATACTGCATATATGATCTATTCGCTACAGTTTGTGTAACAGTGCCAATAAGTTTTGCGATCATGAAAAGGATAGTTCTCAAAGGAAAATCTCTAACATCCCATATGTTTATCTTTCCATATTCGCTTGGATCTTCCCTTGAATAGAAATATTGCAGAACATAATCTCTCACAGTCTCTCCTCCAACAATAGACCCTGAGAGTGAAATAGGCAAGCCTCTCCTTGAAAAACCTGTGAGAAAGTATACATCCTCAAATGTTATGGGAACCACTTGGTTCTTAATATGAAATGCCTCAATAACTGAATCCCATGCTCGAACTAAGAACTCCAAGAGTTCTATTGTTTTCCTCATCCCTGACAACCTGAAGTAATTAAGTAGTCCACAATCTCTTAGGGCTCTTACTGTACCTAGATCATTTAGGGAAATCATATCCTGTTCTTCATGTTCTCTTTCCCTCCATGTAATCATCATTATAATCCGATGGAAACCTGAAATACAACCACAAGATCCATTAGATTCCAATCAATGAAAAAAACTAGGCAAATTTTTTAGATTGTGAGAAACAAAAATCTAGATTGTGCCCAACGCACTCCCTAACAAGAGATAATGCGTTGCATATGCAAGTAACCTTCACTATACTTGCTATGCAATGCAGGTTTCGACATTCAGGGGTGCGTTGCCCTCTTTTTGGGAAGAATTTACCCTAGGGGCCTTAAAAACTTGAAAATTTGTAGAATTTGGAAATGAAATGAATACTAAAGGAAAGAGAAGGTTCATGGCACTAACCTAGATCAAACGACAATGAAATCCATCCAAATAACGATCGCAATCAGCAGCTGAAGTTCAAGGGAAAAATCAGGTTCAGAGCTCCAAAATGAAAATGGTAACTTTGGAATGGTAAAAATGAATAGTGAAACTACTTTTAATAGTCATTTAATTATTTGCAAATTACATTTATTGCTATGAATATAGTTTTATTATGTTTTTAATCATGAAACAGGTATTTTTAATCCATTTGATTTTGCTATGAAACATGTCTTACAACTGACGAACAGATTGTCGTGCAGATTTATTTCAAGAATGATTTGACCACAAAGCATAATTTTTCTCCTTATTTTTTGAGCTTTGTTAAAAATGAAAAAGGATTTGAAGCACACTTTTATCTCTTTTTTGAGCTTCGATAAAAACGAAAAAGGAACCCTTGGAGTCTTCTTTCAGCTCTTTTCATACTCCGATAATGTGAAAATATTTCTGAGCACTTGTATTTTCGAGCTCGTAAAAGTAAATGAATTGATATCTACTCAGTATAAGTTTAACCCTTTTCCGGACTGAGATAGATTATTTACGAAAAAGGAATACCTTGGTCAAACATGACTAAAGAGGTTCTCTCTGATATTATTTTACAATTTTTCGGATATGAGCAACAACTTTATGAAAAATTAATTTTGGAGTTTTCTTTTGTCCTCTTTTTAAAACTCTCTAAATATGAAAAAGGACCGGGCTATCACTGTCATTAAGCTTGTTAAAACATAAAATAGAGACGAACTTGTCGATCATGGCAAGAATTGAGTTTCATTCATCGATAGACTCGTTAAATTATTAAATAGCAATACATTATTTGCCCGAAGGGTTGAATTATAGATCAAGAAAATGTTATCCTCCTCAAGCTTGTTAAAAAATAAAGAGGTACTGGTCGACAAATAACCGGGGAAAATTTAGGAAAAGTGAGCAGAATTATTTACGGTAGCAAGTCGCTCTTGAACATGACACTTCCTTCACTCCATCTCTGTGACTGTTTGGGTTGGGTAATCTTCTTGAAGATTCATTCATACCTATGGTTCATCATACCTTCACTTTGGTTTTGGGTCAATGCTTCCAACTCATCTTAGTGTCGCCGATATGTTCAAGAGAAGTCATCCAGTGAATACTCATCCTTATGCAATACTCATAAAACTTCATTCTCATGACCGTCATCCCTGAAAATTGCTATATCAAGTCATACCTTTGCCTCCAAAATCAGTAACTCTCATTTCGCAATAAGGTGGCTTCTTATCGACAAAAAATCATTATCCATGAAGCTCAATTAGAAACATCCGATTCCAGTACCATGAGGCTTGTTACAACATCGATAAGATCCTCGCTTTCGGAATTTTTACCGAAATATTTTGTTTGGCATTCGACATCAAATCATCTATTCACGCCTTACGAAATGTACTGCAGTACCTTGAGGGCCATTGAAATTAATGGTTTTTCTCTCGCGTTTGTTAACAACTAACATCATTGGATGGTAATCAAATGATGTCTTTCCATCTTCGACTACAAATCATATATTCGCATGGCTAGACTTGTACCCGAATGATTGAGTGAACGAGATAAGAAGACCCCGGATCTAGTTTCAGCCATATGGGCTGCAATTTTAGGATTGTTGTACACATAATCTATACAGTGAACTTACATACAGATCATCATCGAAACATGGGCCTATATCTATAGGCATGTCTATATTGGGAAACATTCCAATGTAGACGAATTTCTGAATTATGTACATATTATTAGATTTTTTATGTGATGAACATGGGAATGCCTACCCTCAGCAATTATGATCAAAGAGGATATATCATGATGTAATGTATTATAATATTGATGCAGGTTTCCACTCCACTTCATCTCCAGCCCATCACAGTGTAAAGCATCTCAATCAAAATATTATTATTATTATTCTGATTTCATGCTTTAGGGGGAAATTTTTTATAGGTCAATTTGGGCATCATTCCCAATAACCTAGTTAACTGGACATCATCTCCAGGACCAATGATTAAGGGTCTATCATTCCTGATCATTTCAGTTGTTACATGCCCTAAGACAAAGAACAAGACAAATCATTCAAGACTTTCATCTGCAAAGGTTTCCAAGATTTGAAGTTTATAATATATCATATGAGAGCTCATCAATGCTGCCTCTAAAGGGACTAAGTGCGTTGCATATGCAGGTAGCCCCATGCAAGGCTTATCTGCAAAGCACTTCCTGTTGGAAATATTGTCATTGATGGCAAAGGCGGCAACACTCAGGCAAAAGAGGCAGCGCTGTAGCAAAGGAAGGCAAAAGAGGCACAACGAAAGTAATAGAGGTAGCAAGAAGAAAGTCAAAATGTAACAGTCATAGAAGCACAGTGAAGAACCATTATCGGAAGATAGAGACAGAGGCAGAGTGACAGAAGCAGAGACAGAGGCAGAGAGCAGTTACAAAATTTCGGGAATTGCTCTCTCCAACCAGCGGAGCAGAGGCAGAGACAGAGGCAGAGAGCAGTTACAAAATTCTGAGAATCGCTTCACTCCAGCGGCATATAATACAGAACCATATTCCGGGAATCGCACTCTCCAACCGGCGGAGCACATATAACAAATACAAACTTATTCCGGGAATCGCTTAACTCCAGCGGCAATACAATGCATATAATACAGAACCATATTCTGGGAATCACACACTCCAACCGGCGTTATACATATAATATAACACAAACTTATTCCGGGAATCGCTTCACTCTAGCGGAAAAAATATATATAAACATATATGTGCAGTGCATCACATAAACAAAGGTCCAAGGCATTTATATTATGGAGCACATAAAACAAAGTTTGATAAGGTGGGACCCCTCCCCAATCGCAATCGGAGATCGCAAGGGCAGCGGAACATCACAACAGAAAGTTGCGATTGCGATTGAAATGGCGGACCCGATCGTGTTATAAGCAGGAGTTGATAGATGCTAATCGCATCCGAGTTCCCAATCGCATGTCTTTTGTAAAACGATGCGATTGAAATGGCGGACCCGATCATGTTATAAGCAGGAGTTGATAGATGCTAATCGCATCCGAGTTCCCAATCGCATGTCTTTTGTAAAACGCTGGGATTGAAATGGCAGACCCGATCCTGTTATAAGCAGGGGTTAATACATATTTGAGTTACGGTCAAATCGCATCGGCACTGGTCAATCGGAACATATGTTAAAGACTTGCGATTGCGATTGGAAGACCGGACCCGATGGGTCTATAAACCATGTTTAACAAAGTGTTTGAAGTCCAGTTCCAATCGCATCGGAAAGAAACAAACCATCGCAACACATATTAAAGAACTTGCGATTGTGATTAAGAGTTCGGACCCGATGGACTTATAAATTATGATTAACAAAGATTTCAGCTCCAGGTTCTAATCGCATCGGCAATGGTCAATCGCATCGGAGAATATAAGAGTTGCGATTGCGATTGGAAATCCGGACCCGATTGGTATATAAACTATGACTCATATACAACTTGAGTTCCAGGTCTAATCGTATTGGCAGCCAATCCTTATGGACGTCGGGTTATTTGCAAATAAATTGTATATATTATATATGTTGAATAATGTTTGAATATGATCCGGGGGCATAACACATATGATATATAATGGTTATTGAGTTATATATATAACACGGTTGCGATAAGCCGCGTGGTCTCTAGACCCACGGACCTTAGCTTTACGGGAGGGCGATTATTAACACTTGTGATATATGTATGTTCCGGCCTGCGGAACCTGCCACATCAACAAGACACTAATGGCATAAAAGGGATTGGAATTCCTCTAGATTTACAGTCAGCGGATATAAAAGGCACATTTACACATATGCAGCAGTTACACCACAGCAGAGGACAGAAGAGCAAATAGATCCGAAAGAAGATAAAACACAGTCACAGAAAAGACAAAGACAGCCAAAGAAAAGACAAATGCATACCAATTCAAAAGACTAAATGAGTTGAGCTGGAGTTCTCATTTAAATTTGAATGTAAATGTTTTATTTAAATTTTTATTGTTTGTGATGCATTGGCAAGTCTCTAAGAGAAAACAAACTCCCACTGTAATGTTAAAATTGACACCTACAGTTATAATTTCTGAGTAAGCTGATAAAAGGAGTGAGAAGGCAGAAGGCAAAGAGACATGACTTTCCATTTCGAATTCCAAGCAGAATACAAACAATCATGTGAGGAAATCTATAAATAATATCATCTTGATATGCAGATTAGAGTTTTTTTTTTTAAAGGAAGAGAGAGTAAATCGAGAGAAGGCAGAATATAGAAGAGTAAGACAGAGAAGATTAAGAAAAACAGAACAGAAGGAGAAGCTACAGAATAGAGCTGATATCTGAGGTAAATCAGCAAACTTTCAGTTTGATAAATTGAGGAATTTGGAGCTTCCCTATCAAGTTGCAGCTTGATAGTCGTCAGTTGTAGCTGACTGAGGTTGGAGCCTCCTGTAGGTTGGTGCCTGCAGAAAACTGAAGGGAGTTGGTGCTTCCTTGCAAGTTGTAGCTTGCAGAATTGAGGTAGAAGCCTCCTGTAGGTTGGTGCCTGCAGAAAAACAGTGGTGAGAGGGAGTTGGAGCTTGCCTTTGCATCACAACAATAATAAGATGTGGTTTTCTCCCTTTATGGGTTTCCACTTATATCTGGTGTCTCTGTGCATGATATTTATCTATTGATCTGATATGTATCATTTGCTTAATACCCGATGCTCTCAAATTAAGTCTACTGCTCTATTAAACTAATACTTTCAGATTACATTCTAAGATTACTCTCACATCAAATAGAGTTTGAAATGAAGGTGTAAATAAGTTTATTGAAAATTTTAAAAGATCAGGAATGTATTAAACTGATTCACCCCCCCCCTCTCAGTTTAATTAGAGATTCAACACTTCCCAACATCCAAGGGTGTGTTGGTCACATTGGGAGAGAAATTATCATTGTTCCGGAATCTCCACTTGGCCAGTGCTTTATAGAAGAGTTCACATGTGTCAAGCTTCGAATCCAAGTGTCCATTTCAAATCTATAAGATTGGGAACATGTCTTGCCTATTATTGGAAAGTCATTGATTGTAAAACTACCTTCAACTCCTCTATAAATTGAGCACAAATATTAGTGTTTGATAAGGAATAATTTGAGTAGAGAAATGCTGGTGGAATTTCAATTGAGGAGTTTATTTGAGAGACATATTGATGGAGATATCTGCATTGTGATGAGGCTGGGATGCTACTGGAGATGGTGACACTAAATCAATCATTGGGTTGTAACCTCCCCTTCTATCATCAATAAATATTACTTCTTATTTTTCCCTATATGCATCTGTATAAGCTTTAATTTTCCATATCATGATCTCTTATTTGATGTATATGGTTTATGATTTATTTATTTAGATAAATAACTTGAATATACATATGTATTATTGCTATCTATTTCTGTTTAGTGTTCATTCTTGCAAGAAATATTTCGCACAGCCGATTGGAATTTGAAGCTACAACAAAAGCGACATAAGGAAAGATAGTCATAAAGTCTTTGACCTGTTGTTCCAGATTATCACCTGTCTAGGGAAGAATGATTTATCCGTAAGTCATAATTCCACATAACAGTCCCTAGTCAACCTGGGGGAAATGTAGCTTCTATTATGACACAATCTTGGTATATTTCTCTCTTTGTAGGGACGCCACCTACCGATAATTTTAACAGAGGGGATATTTTATATAGGGGTAAGCCCGTTGGAAGTACCATGTCTTACCCAGGTCGTTCCCCTTATGTCTATCCTACTGCACATAGTGGTACTTCTTTTCACCTTGGGTACAACCCCATTACTAGTCATGCTTTTGGGGTTCCATTTATCTCTGGAGGTTTTTACCCTGGGGCGAAACATCCATCTACCAGTTATGCTGGCCTAGAGCAACCATTTTCCAGGGTGAACCATTTTCACTACCAAAAAACACATTCATCTAACCCATTTATGGGGGACCACAAGGTTGGTCAGGGGATTCTCTTGCCTATGACTTATTCATCCAAATTAAAAATCCATTTCTATACTCTTTCGATTTTCTAGATTTAGCTAAATTGACTAATGAACCCATTCGTCATGATCTCTCATGGCTGCCTATTCCCAAGTTCAAAGGGAAGCTTTGGGAGAATCCGTCCAGCCAAATCACCACCTACCATCTATGGTTCTCATCTAATTCATTAGTGGATGATTCTGTTAAGCTTCTCTTGTTACAAAGAAAATTAACCGAGGATGCTACCAAGTCACACATCGAGTTATATACTGCATCATATGATGATTTTTCCTCTCTAGCTCAAAATTCCCAACACATTTCCATTTACCAACTTAGTATGATCTTGACTCTGACCTTTTGTCTAACTTCAAACAAGATGATGCCACACTCATTTCTGATCATATTCATGAGTGGTGTTGTCGCAAGAGGTTGGTAAGAACCAAGTTACTCGATTAAATTATCTGTAAATGGTCCATTATAACACTTTGACCACAAATTTCAAAATATGTGTCCATGTTTCAAGCTGTTACCGAAGAGAAATCTATACTAGCTTCCCAAAAGTTGGATCTCATATATTCACAGTTGGGTATGATTTACGAAGTATTTCCTAATGCCCTTTGGCCTTCAATTTACCTACCTAAATCAGTTCCTGGCTCACATGTCAATGGTGTGATTGGGTCTGTTTCTAATCCCATGAGCCAAATTATTGCCCACCTTCGGTAATTGATTGTAAAATATCAAGCCCCAGCAAATGCATATGGATTTGCTAAAGCACCCCCTCCTGAGTGGTCCACTGATGCTCTTATGATGAATTACACTCAAATGAAGAACAACTCTCAAACTGGTGGTAAAAAGAATAAGAATAAAAAGAAAAATAAACAACAAAATGAAACTTCCTAGGAGTCTAAACCCAATCCTGAGAGTTAGGGAGGGGCACCAACGAGCATCGCCACAACATCAAATTCCCCTGTAAAATTTGTCAAGGTGATCATATCACTCATGACTGTCCTCAAATGGATGAGTTCATAAGCTTCTTTCACCACTTTCTTCTCAACAATCTGCTGTTTTAACTCATCCATTCCCTACACAACCTAAACAAAAAATGATTTCTCAACCTTATCGACCTCCGCAAGGGGGAATTGAGGGGACCCCTTCCCATCCCCCTCATGGTTCATACCTATGTCCTATGAAGATGTCAACGTGACCATGCAATCTAATTCCTATGATGTACTTGAGTCGAGTTCTCCTTCCAAGGACTCACCAACTCCACCTAGTTCATCTAGACCTCTCACTTTATATAAGCATATGGAACCTATCTATCACCGCCCCAAGAGTGTTCTCCATAAGATAACACACAAAAATTCTTCTAGGGCTACTCAAAATTATAGTATTGTTGAAGATCTTTCCCAAGAATCTTGTGTTATGTCTGCCTTGGAGGTCTTGCAAAGCTGTCCTCAACAATGCAAAGCCTTGTTGTATGCCGTTGGTGGAGTTGACTTATATGAATCTAATGTCAATGGTTTCAATTCCGAGAAATCCGCCCCTCATATTTCCCATCATATCAATTTATAGATTTTCATGCGAGTTTCCCAGAAGAATACCCATCACACTTTGGTAGATGAGGGCTCTTCCACATGTGTCATGTCCATATCTTGTTGGAAAGCTATTGGCTCTTCGGGTCTCGCAATGTCTAATACCACTATCCAAGCATTTGAAAACCATAATTTCATTCCTAAGGGGATTCTCCCACATTTTCCCATCAATTTAGGGGGAAAAATGGTACATGTCGATGTTGAAGTCATCGACGCTCCTTTAGATTACAACCTTGCTCCTTGGTCGTAGTCGATTTTATGCCATGACTGTGGTGGTATCATTTGTATTTCGTTTAATTTTATTTCCTCATGAAGGCAAGATCGTCACCATTTAAAAACTTGACTACTGCATGCCATCGAACCATATTTACAACACTGGAAACAATGTACCATTTGTGGGGGACCATCTTGGTCAATTTCAGAGCGTTGGCACTGGACTTTTTAAAATTTCTACTCTTATGGGGGTTTTTCCTGAAATCCATTCACCCAACACTTATTCAAATCCTACCACTGCTCCTATGCATATGATATCTTCTGGCACTTGTGGACCCCATATACCCCTAGATCCATGCGTGGTGTCACCTGTTATTATAGAATATGATCAACCTAGTGAGCACCCTATGCCACTTGTTGTGGAAGAGATTGCCCCTTCGACAATCCCATCAGTACCTCCTTACGCTGGTTAGACACTCCATCATATTATGCATTATGATAATAATCCTCCACCCACATGGGCTTCCCCTCCTCTTGAATCCCTTGATGACAAACCTCCCCGCCCAGTCAACTTGAAATTCGTGGATCTACCTATTGATCATCCTAGGGAGATTATGCCTCTTCCATCCTCTAGTATTCTAGATGAGGAACAAGTAGATCTTAGAAACCTAAATATTGAATCAACCCATGGGGCATCTCCTTGGCCCTCCTTGGAAGTTCCACCCATGGATCGAGTTAAGTATTGGGATTCTACTATCAAACTTTCTGGTGAATTGTCCAACTTCTTACTACCTGTCGAAAAGCGTCTTGTACCTCCATTATGTCTTGATCCTCCTCTATGTCCTCAGGCTCATTTTGAAAGTATTACTATGTTGGAATATTCTTGGCATGGTGAAAATTTCTGGATTGGGAAGTTTAAATTCCATTGGCATGGCCCCACTATGGTGAGCCATATGGTTCCCTTGCCCTTCGTGAGTTTGCGTATAGAAACCCTTGGCATGTGCTTGATTGTGGGCATACTTTAGCTTGACATACCAGACTAAGTTGCACTTTTAAATACTGTACATAAGAGTGTGTTTATCCCCTTTTTGGTTTAGTGTGTGATGGGAGTATTTATCATGCCTTATTTATGCCAAAAATCCAAAAAAATTATAAAACTAAAAAAACCAAAAATATATGGTCTTCTTTTTACCTTATCCATGCTTATTTCCTTCATTATGTGATTTAACCATGAGACTAGTCTATCTATATGGTTTTTATAGGAAAATGTGGCATTTCTGTTGCGGAATCCATTGGACCTTAGGTATGTTTCCTTTACTGGAATATAGGGCTAGGTCATTTTTGCCGATTTTTCATTTTGACTGTCAGCACTAATTATGCCTTAGGTCCAACCCTGTCAAGTTGTGACTTTCACCACTTCCTGTAAGCATATCGTAGCTTGGCGGTAGATCTTACCTAATAATAGATACCATAGTTAGCACCCTCTTGAAGTATTGGTGTCCATGTTGTCATTTTTTATTTTCTCCCGGAATCCTTCCTTTTGGCCCACCACGACTTCGAATTTGAGCCTCATGTTTTCTTATTCGTCACATTTATAGACATACCCGAGGATGATTCCAAAATCTGTCCCTTGTGATTGCCACTTTTATGAGCATACTTCTGCGATTTTGAGCCTTGGTTTTTTTTTTTTCCATCGTCATTACCTACTTGGCCTACCGTTCACATTCACTTGGTGTTTTACCATTTCCTGGAGTAACCACTGCGATGAGTGGTTCCATTAGCCAACCTCATGTCCACCTTATGTCATGCGAAGTTCCACCTTTATCAAAACCAATTTCTATTGTTTATACCACTCGTTCTTCCAAGAGGAGTTTTTTTTAAGCTCTTTTTAGACTCCTTAACTTAGAAAATATTGCCGAGTGAACTTGTCTACTTCATGCTCGTAAAAGTACCTGAAGTGTCATATACCTAGTATAAGTTTAACTATTTTCCAGAATGGGAGAGACTAGTTATAAAAAATGAATACCCTAGTCCACTGTGGCTAGGAGGTTATCCCTTGTATACATTTATCTCTTTTTTCAGGCTTGGGGGACAACTTGAACACGCCACCTGTCTGTCTCATTCTCTTATAGTTGGTTTTTAGCTTGCCTAGGATCCATACCATCCAAATGAGTCTCTTTACTCCTCCAGCTGGTTACTCTTCTAGTTATATGGAGCGTGAATCGATGCATTCTGTTTTTTTGCATGATATCACATGGTGCTCATTTAGTCATGCTCCCAGGTCACTCTTATGTAGTGCCATTATGTGTTCAAGGGAAGTCTTAGCTGCTGTCGGCCATCTGCAGTAGCATTTTGACATTTTTGAGTCGACCATTCCTATTTCAGTTGTACTTCATCACTTCATGAATACATCTATACATCACATCATCTTGGTATTTTTTGTGTCAATTTATGGGGGATACATTAAGGCCCTCATTCGACGAATCTTCTCCTGTCGACTTCAACTCGTTATCAAGGAACTTGATCTAGGAACTAATAGTATCTTGGAGCTTACATACCTTAGTGGAAGGCTTCCTCGCGATCGAAAGTGGGTTCACATCACTCGCTCCTGATTGGCCAAGTTCACTAGTGTTCGACATCAGCTCATCTATTCACTCTTAGTGGAATATACTGGGTAACTTGGGATGCATTTTAATCATTGGTGGATTACCTCGCGTCTATTATTAGTTTACCTCATTGGATGATAATCAGGAAGTTTCTATCTTTCTCCACTTCAACTCATTTATTCACATGAGTAGATTCATACCATTGGGATTATGTCGAAGACCCTAGGTTAGGGATATCTCACTCTTATATAGCATGCTTCCCAGGCTCCATTGGATTTATGTATCATTTATGTACTTTGAGGGCTATTTGGGACACTTATTTTTCTGTCATATGTCCATAGTCCTACTGATGTATACTATGACATAGATCCATAATTGTATTGATTAGTGGCTATGCTCTTTTCATTGAGTGACATGGATTCATTGTGTATTTCTACCGTGGCCATGTTTTATTCCTTTATATCATAGATCCAGAGTGTATGTTTGGCGTCCATGTTCAGTATTTTCTTATGACCAAGAATATGTATGCCTACCTTGGGGATGTTATCAACAAAATTGTGACTTCAACTCCATTGTCTTCCTATCCGCATCCTTGGCTTTGTTTCCCCACTGTCGTTTTGACCTCTAAGTTTTGTCATAATGTATTTCAACCATCAAATCCTCATTTTGACTTCATACATTAGGGGTCATCTATTATAACCCTATTTTTCACTCCATTATAGTGAGAGAAACCCAATATCAACTTACCTTAGTTGTTTGGCTAAAATACATCCCTTTTCACCTTTTCTTTTACTTATGTGAGATTTATCCCATGATAAAAGGGTCAAATTAAATAGTTGAGCAATTTATCATAATTATTGTTCCAAAATATTATAATTATGGGATAATAATTATTTCATAATTGTGAAAAAGGATTATAGAATTTCCCATTCCCAAGGAGATCAACTTTACCCACTTGTGTATGAGTTGTCTAGGGGTCCATTATTGTAGACGTTTCTTAACTTCTCAAGCCCCTAGGTGTCTAGATACATTCTCCCAAATGATGGAATGAGCCTATATAATATCACCAAGAGGAAAGGGTTTGGGGGAGAGTATCCAAACTATAGGGTGAGAGCTCTGCCGTTTTGGGAGAGCCAGTTTTGAAGAGACATACTTTTGATGAGCTTATATCTTGATCTTAGGCTGCCACTTTGTTGCCACATTGAGAGCTTGTGAGGTGTTAGTATTATGTGAGTGATATTCATGCTCATTCATTATATCTAGTGGGGAGACTCTTCCGGATCATGGAGAGGAGATGCTGGAGCGAAGGTATATAAGCTTTGTATCATTTTTATAAGATTAATGAATATCTATGTTCTCTCCCTTACATAATTGTGTTTCAGATATCATGATTGGTTTATGTTATCATTTATCTAATGATATTCCAAGGAATATCTCTTGTCATCCTTGAATGTTTGTGATTGTGTGCAGGTGTTGAGATCAGAAGCGGATCAGGGAGATTGCTCGTGTGGAGCGTAAGAAATTTTCTACGAACTCAAGATCCATCCCCAAAATGTATGGAGGCAAGGTGCTCTTCTCTTCCTCATAACGTAAATACAATTTCATGATTATTGTGAATTATGTGGGATTTTGGATCTTTTATATATTCTTAGTCATGCTTGTGTCTGTCTGGTGATATATCAGACACTAGATCAGGAAGCAAAAATTCCTTGCGATTTCCATTGTAATAGAGCAGGACAAGGAAACTCATATTTCTTACCACAACCAAGAGTGGAATAGAAGAAAGAGGATTATATAGGCATATATCCCTGATGAATTACTTTTGGAATATTTTTTGAAATATTTGCAGCCAAAGAGTTCTAAGGACGTGTCACTCTCCAAAAGTTTTCACTAAATAACAGACTATCTTTAGAGCCCAATATTTAGAACTCATTTATTCTCAGTCTTGAGACTGTTACAAGTTTCTGTGTTATGCTCCTCGGTTGAATATCGACCTATAAAAACCTAAACTAGGACCCCATGCCGACGTGATTGTAGGGTCAATAAATAGTAGTACGACTAACCTATTGAATCAATTGCAACAATTGTCTTTAAAAACTACTTCTCTAGCCTAGGCTACGTCGTCAATATCTATTCCTTCCCAAAATTAAGCAATTAATGTTGTCTAATCTTCAAATCCCAAATAAAACCAACAATATGATGGTAAGAAGAAGGGACATGGTAATAATAAAGATAAGCATGGATAGGGTAATGAAAACAAGCCCAATAATGATACTAGAGAGGGAAAAAAGGAATCGAAAAATAAAGTAAAATCCCCATGAAAGTTATGAAATGGGGATCATTTATCTCATATTTTACCTAAGATATAGGATGCTTAGCACTTCTTAGCTTAGCAGGGTTCTTCTAGTTCCCAAGTTGTCCTGACTAACACTTGTCCCCAAGGGTAGAAAATGCATGCTGGAGCAAATTATAGTACTGGAACCCCCTCTAGGGGAAACTAGGATGGGTATATTATGAGATTTCATGTTGATGTTGCTACAATATCACATGATTATGGTGAGCCAGGAGCTTTAAAGGCTAAGGATGCTTCCGATACTCTGGAGCCACTCCATATCGAGAGGCCCGCAGTTGAACCCATACCTCGGATGTCGAAAGGCTCTACAAAATGTTCGACTTAAAACCCCAATTCTAGGGCTGCTTAGAACTATTTTATTGTTGAAGATTTATCTCAAAGCCCCTATGCGATGTTAGTTCTAGAGGTACTCCAATCATGTCCTGCACAAATGAGTACATTTATCATTGCGATCAGGGCAGTAGATCCGCATAACTCTCTTTCTATTACATTTGATATGTCAAGTGTTAAGACGTGACTCCCTCATCACATGGATTTCCAGATTAAATATACATATCAGAAGAAGGCTATATTTCGAACTGTAGTTGATGAAGGGGATTCCACATGCGTCATGTCATTATCATTTTGGAAGGCTATCAGGTCCCAAATTTTTTTTCCTTCCCATACTCTCCTTACTGCATTCGATGGTCATTCTCATAGGCCTCATGGAATTATTCCCGCCTTTCCCGTATGTGCTGGGAAAAATGTTTTCAATATCGAGGTAGAGATATTTGATGCCAACATCGATTATAATATCTTATTGGGTCGAAATTGGGTTTACGCAATGGATTAAATTTTCTCATCATTTTTAATCCTATGCTTCCCTCATGAAGGGAGAATTGTTACCGTTGAGCAAATGACTTATTCTCCCAATTATCCCAATGCATCTTCTGAATCTGTTGTTCCCTTGTTGCAAAACACCAAGCAACCTATCAAGAATTTGAGAGTTGTAATGTATTCCTCATTGATGGGTAGTTTTGATCTTCCTCCTCCTATCACTCATATTAATTCTATTTTGACCTCCAGGATTGTTCCTTGCAAAGGTTCATTTAGAACTCATTATTTGTCATTATTGGCTCTTTCCCCCTAGTGCCACATTAGAAGAGGGGAAGGTAAGCATAATGACATATCCTATATCTGTAGTAGAAATTTCTTATCAATATTTTTTATAGATCCTGACCCCATTCCTCCCCCATCAAAGGATTTCGATGATGATGTGGCTCTGGTCTAGACTGTTGACTCTTCCTCAGCTATGGATTTCCTCGATATTGTCCTACCATATGAACAAGAAATATTATAAGAAATGACTAGTGCAGAAAGATCGTGGGATGATTTGCATCAACGGTCATATTTTCTCCCTAATTTTCTTGAGGTTGAATCAATTTTTTTGGTCCTTCTTGAACTGAAAGTGTTCATAAAATTATAAATCCTTTGGCCCCAACACAGATTTTTTCCGAAGGAAATATGTCTAATATCTCAGAAACAATTCCGTTGAACATTTTTAGGAATCCCAGTTTTATCGAGAAAATATTCATTGGAGCTGAATGTTCCCATGAAGAAATTGAGATTTATACTGATTGTTATAAGGAATTTTGGGATGTGTTTTCTTGGTCTTATGATGAAATTCCTAGAATAGATCCATCGATAGTTCAACATGAGATTAAGACATGCAAAAATGTTAAACCTATATGGTAAAATATTCGACCGGTAAATCCTAGGAAAGTTGTAGCCATTAAATTTGAGGATGAAAATTTTCTTAAGGAAGGTTTCACATACCCCATTCCCTTGACTGAGTGGGTCTCTAATCCTGTCCCAGTTGATAAAAAGAAAGGAAGGATCCAGGTATGCATTGAATTTAGGGATTTAAATAAGACTTGTCCGAAAGATAATTTACGCACTCCTTTTATCGATCAGACCATTGATGAGTGTGCGAGAAATGAGATATTATCCTTCATGGGTGGTTTCTCGAGATATAATCAAATAAATATCCATCCTGAAGATCAACGCAAGACACATTTTATTTTTCCCTAGGGTATGTTTGCGTACAAGAAGATGCATTTTGGCCTAAAAAATGCTGGAACTACCTTTTAGCGGGCCATGTATTATACTTTCCACGACATCAAGCACATAATATAGGCATATTTTGATGACCTAGCTTCTCGTTCTCAAAAAATAATAGATCATCCAAAGCACCTTCGTTTGGTTTTTGAACAATGTCGTTATTATAAGATTTGGTTGAACCCTAACAAGTGCATTCTCGCTGTCACATCCGGTCAGTTATTGGGATTCATAGTATCAAATGAAGGGATTCATGTTGATCCCTTCACGTTTGAGGCAATACCTCAGTTTCCTCCCCGGTGAACTATTCACCAATTTTAGAGTCTCCAAGGAGAAACTAATTTCTTAAGGAGATTTATCGTAAATTATGTCAAGATTACTAAAGGATTTATGTGATTACTGAAGAGAGGAGTTCCATTTATATGGGACGATTTTGCTCAACACTCTTTTGATGCTTTGAAAAAATAATTGACCTCTTCTCCTTTATTGAGCCCACTTGATTATAGCAAGTATTTCCTCTTATATCTTGCTATGACATAATTAACCATTGGTATGGTTCTGGTACATGAAAATGATGCTCTTCAAGAGCACATGATTTACTATCTGAGCCCAAGCATAGTCGATCCTAAACTTTGGTATTTTCATGTAGAGAAAATGGATTTTGCAGCAGTTCATGTTGTCCAGCGGCTCCATCATTACATTCTACTTACAATTTTTTTGTGTTGGTTGACGCCAACCCATTTGAATTTTTCCTCAGTAGGTGAGTGATTGGGGGAAAATATAATAAATGGATTATCATCTTATAGGAATTTGACCTTGAATTTATGTTAGCTGTGTCCAAAAAATATATAGTCTTTGTGGAATTGATTTCAAAGTTGCCTTGTGAAGAAAATATTGTTTATGAAGAGTCATTTCCTGATGAACATCTCTTCCCAATCTCTTTGCAGGATCCTGGGTATGGAGATATCATAATATATCTCCAGAATTCAAAGTTCCCTAAGACTTTTTTGAAGGATGAACATAGAAAATTACGTCACCTAGAAAAAAATTATATTATTATCAGTGATACTTTATATTTCCGCAGGATTGACTCAATCCTTAAGCGTTTTTTAACCTTCGAAGAAGCTAAGTCTGTTCTAAATGACTACCACAATGGAGCGTGTGGATGTCATCTATCTGGGCTTGCTAAAACCCAAAAAATATTGTGTGTAGGATATTTTTGGCGTTCGATCTTCAAATATTGCATTGAAGTGATCGAGAAATTCCATGCTTGTTAGGTATATACTTGGAAAATGTGCATTCATCCAACTCCACTTTTCCCTGTTATCACTATCAGACCTTTCACTAAGTGGGGTCTTGAATTTACTACTTGTAATGTGGCTTAGGCTAAGGGTAATAACTACATCATTGTAGCAGTAGACTAATTTACAAAGTGGGTCTAAGCTATTCCTAATTTCAAGGACAATAGTAAGATGAAAAATCTTTTCCTATTCAAAATAATCATTTCATATTTTGGTATTCCAAGGGATATTATCATTGATAATGGAATTCATTTTCAGAATAAGATGATGTCTGAATTATATTTAAAATTGGGATTTAGGTAAGAGCATTCATCTCCAGATTATCCTCAAGCAAATGGGTAGGTTGAAGTCGTGAATAAATCCCTGAAAACTATATTGCAAAGGACAATCAATAAAGCTAAATCCAATTGGCAGATCATGCTTTATCCCGCGCTTTGGGCATAACGAATTTCTGTCAAGACCGCTACTGACTTTACTCCTTTTCATCTAGTTTATGGTTTAGAATCAATATTCCCTGTGAAATGTGAGATTCCATACCTTAAACTAGTAGTCCAACTTCTTCCAGATACTTCTAGTCTTGAAGAATGCCTCATTCATTTGGAAAATCTCGATGAATAGCGTAGAGATGGAACCACAATGAATGAAACTCATAAAAAGAAAGTAAAAGCCCAATATGACAATACTGTGCATCCTAGGGTTTTCTCTGAAGGTGACCTTGTCCTGGTCTATGACCAAGATAAGGACACCTTGGGGGAAGGAAAGTTTAAACCCATGTTGTACGATCCTTTCATCATCAAAAAGGTCTTGAGGAAGGGTGCTCACGAGTTGGTTGAATTTGATGGAAATATGTTGCCAAAGCCCAAAAATGGGCTCTATGTATTATACATAGGATGTTACCTAGCATCTACTTTGTTTTTTAGATATTGTATAGTTTTTGTTTCTGTCTATTGGTCTCATGGCGATATTAGTATATTTGGTCTACTTTGGCAGGTTTTGATGGATGATCTGGTATATCTAGGATTCACCGATTGTGCTAGTAAACATACTTGAAACTTAGCTTCCACCGCTTGGGTTATATATTATCCATATGGTTAGTTTATAGTATCAAGAGGCATATGTATCGATCCTACCTCCAACAATATGGATGCATACATTGTTGTCATTAATTTACTATCTGAGGAAATATAGTTTGGTATTGAATCATTAGTGGTTTATTTAGATTCACAGTTGGTGGTGTCTCAATTAAATAACATTTATCATGTGAGAGATCCTTTATTACATTTTCAATTTCGAAGAGTGAAACTATTGCAAAGATCATTTAATTTTATTACTTTTATTCATATTCCATGATCAAAAAATTCATTTGATGATTTTATAGCTAATCATGCATTAGATTGGCACATTAATCATTCATCTCATTAAAATAAAAATATCTTAAAATGATCTGTATATATGATCAAAACATCATGAAACCATCTGTATATAGATAGGAATAATATGTCCAAAATAATACAAAATGTGGACAAATTTCCTACCAAATTAGGGCTTAAGCATGATCATGTCCATAAAAAAGATAAATCATCTAAGTCTAAATCTATGGGCGCTTCCCTGGATGAGCGTCATGGAGAAAAACGATGACATTTTCCACCCATTAGAAGAGTCGCACCCACTCCTGTGGTACTCATACCACTCATCTCTAAATAGTCTTAGGGAGATCCTCTACAACTGCCATGGGAAATTTGTGAGTCAAACTCTCCAAGTTCCTATGGACTGCATGAAGGGCTCTTTCAAAATCAGCTGTTGCTGCTCTCTCCGAATCTCTATCACAATGCCTATGCCTAGGAAAGCCCTCAAGTCTCACTAGTACAACATATGCATCATGATCAAATAATCTTGTGAGACTTTTGTTTCACTTAAAAAATAATTTTAAATTTTTAAGATCATATAAAATACAAAAAAATCAAATAACATTAAAATTTTAAAATATTTTACCGAGATCACACCATGCATCACCTGCACGAAGTTCCAAATCTAGGTCCTCTCTGTAGTCTATGCCTACATAAGGGTAGTCATTTATAGATATAACTTATTATTCCCACTAAAGGAATCAATCATCATCAAATTGTGCTGTAGTGACTTCGCCTCTGCCAAGTCGCTTGATTAAGTATTCCCATCTAGCCATCTTCAGATCCTTGGGACTGCTAATGGTTGTAGAAACTTTGGGTCAAATTCCTAGATCCCTCTCAAATAATAAGGAATAAAGCATGCTACCATAACCAAAATTCTTTGTTTTCCCAGAAATGTTGTGAACCAATCAAACACTTTCGAGGTAAGGCACTCTACTGCCAAGAGCATGGTATGATGAAGCCAACTTCACTTGGACTCGTGTATAAGCGAATTTTGACTATGACCCTTCTGCAAGTTCAAACCATGCATTCATTAGCCTCTACAACTCAACACACTTTATCCATGGAAAGAACATTCCTTTGAGTGTTGACAACCTGTTTACACCACCTTGCCTTGAGAATAAGAATGTTACAATCCTAGGAACTAGTGCATCTTCCCTTAACACTCGTTCTTTCCATTATACCATATCCATTCTTTATTCTTTTTTTTTTCTTTCAGGATTTAAATATGAAAAAGAAAAAAAAATTATATATTCGAAAAAGAGCGGAAACGAGACATTTACTTTTGTATTTGATGGAATCAATAGTAAATTGTGTTGCTCTTGAACAAAGCACTCAAAAAAATCTTTCCTCCATTGGGATGGGACTTAATTTGACGTTAGGAGACCATAACCTTGTTTTTGAGTCACTCCTCCTTCGGTTGGTTATCTCTTCCAATAATATGGAGAGTTTGTTAATTCCTCTTGCATTGCAAACTCATACAAAGTTTTTATATGATACCATAGAGTCATATTTGAGTCGTGCTTATGTTCAAGGGAAGTTAACCTATGTCAGCCGTTCTGCGGTGTCTCTTGACTGCCTTTTAGTCGGCCATACCTAGTATGTCAAGTCATTTTTAGTATCACATCAGCTATTTGGTCCTTTTCTTGTGCTACTTAAGAAGCTCTCCATTGAATTCTTACTGGTGGGTCTACTCTTATCGAATTCAAAAAATTGCTCTGAGAGTAGGCCTAGAGCTACACCCTGGCCCTATTTACATAATTGATTGGTGAACTTGTGCTCAACATCGATCAGTATCATGGGTCTTTGACAGGGTGGTTTTCCTTGTGTTTGAAATCATCTTACATTATCACACATTTGGATTTGTGCAATACCTTGGTTTCCATTTGACCCTATTGGTGGATTCCTTGCCCCTGTGTCAAGTTTCATTATTGGTTGGTTCATAGGGTTTTTGTCATGCACTAACCACATCCTGTGTACACCGTAAATGTTCTTCATAATGGTTAATTCATGTCTTTTCGTCCGATTTATTCCAAATTATTGGCCTACAGGTTACACTTTTGTTGGTTGATGGGGATGCCTTAATTCCTTCCTTCCATCAGATATTTTCCCATAGAATTCGAATCATTGCTTCGGGAACAAGATCTAGAGTCCTTTTTTAGTACTTTAGGGTTTTCAGTCATTAGTGGTAGAATCCTTCACTATCGACAGTGATAATACATCAATGTCTCCTGATTGATATATTATATCAAGTTTTCGACTTCAACACATTTGTTCGCACTTTTTAGACTATACTGGGGTACCCTTACTCTCATCATCATTATCAGTGAGTTGTCTCACGTTTTTTAATGGTATACATCAATGACCAGTAATCATATGATTTCTCACATGGTCGAATTCAAATCATTCATTCCCATAGTGTATAAATGTACCATCTACGAATGGTGAAGGCCTCGGGTTGTGCCAACATCTTGGTTCACTCAACAATTACTTCAATTTTCTGCCAGTGATACCATCCACATTATATGTTGCATTCCATCGTAGCAACATCTTGCATGTTGGCACCCGAGTTTGTACAATACCACTATTCCACCTATATGACTTGGTACTTTAAGGATCAGTTGTGCAACATCAGTGATCAGACATTCCTTCAGCATAATTAACCAAAATTTCTTCTATATGTGGTATTGAGGCATAGCTCCATTGTGTTATTTTGAAACTATGGTTAGATGATCCACTATGTATTCTTCATTTTTATCTACACTTGTGTATACATATTGGATTCACTTTATACTTGTTTAGCGGATATGATTTAATATCTCTGAGTGTTGCAATAGAAATTGTAAGGAGTTTTTTCTTCGTGATATAGTGTCCGATAGATCACTAGACATACACATGCATGACTAAGAAGGTATAAAATATCCCTAATCCCACATGATTCACAAGAAGCATGCAATTTTATTTAAGCTATGAGGAAGAGAAGAGTTCCTTTCCTCCTCGCAGTTTGGGGACATATATTGAGTTCGTAGTAGAATTATTGTGTTCCAAACAAGCAATCTACCCAATCCACTTCCGATCTCAACACCTACACACAATAAAAAACATTCAAGGATGACAAGAGATCTTCCTCGGAAGATCGTTAGATAAACGATAACATAAACCAATCACAAGATCTGAAACACAATCATGTAAGGGAGATAAAATAGATCTTCCTTAATCTCATAAAAATGATACAACACTTCTATAGATTTTCTCCAGTATCTCCTCTCCACGATCTGAGATATTATCCCCACTAGATCTAATGAATTAGTATGAAAATAACTCACATAAGAAAAAGACCTCACAAGCTCTCAATGTGGCAACAAAGTGGCCGCACAATATCAAGATATCAACTCATCAAAAGTATGGCTCTTCAAAACTGGCTCTCCCAAAACAACATAGCCCTCACCCTATAGTTTTGATACTCCTCCCCACACCCTTTACTCTTGGTGAGATTATATAGGCTCATTCCATCCTTTGGGAGATTCTATCTAGAAACCTAGGGGCTTGAGAAGTTAAGAAAATTCTACAATAATGGACCCTTAGCCAACTCATACACGTGGGTCAAGTTGATCTCCTTGGGAATGGGAAATTATAGAAACCTTTTTCACAATTATGAGTTTTTTCCCAATTATCTCAATTGTGAAATGATTATTATCTCATAATTATAATATTTTAGAAAAATAATTATGAGAAATTGCTCAAAAATGTAATTTCACCTTTTTATCATGGGATAAATCTCACATAAGTAAAAGAAAAATTGAAAAGGGATTTATTTTAGCCAAAAAACTGAGGTAAGTTGATATTGGGTTTCTCTCAATATAATGGAGTGGAAAATAGGGTTATAACATGCTCAAAATTGGCTAGAAGTTTAGTTCCAACATCATATTAGACAAACAACTGAAAATAGTTTAGAAACATAGTAGCCAAATCACCAAACATAGAAAAGGTACCCCCTCTTAGCTCAATATACCATTTTGTAGCATTTCCAGTTAGGGTGTGTTGGAATAGTCTCAAACTGATCGAATCATTGATCAAGGAGCTAGATGAGAAGCACAAATGGAATGTGGTTATATGATCAATCAAATCCTCTCCAGACTTCCCTTCAAATTTCATAATATCAGATGGAATTTTGGTGGGGATTGGAGGCAAAATTGGATTGTAAAGGATTGGATCATTTTTCAATTTCAAAATATCTGGAAAGTTTAAATTTTCCAGGAAAAGTAAGCACGAAGGAATCAGAGAATTACACCTACCAAGAGTGGGCCTAGGCTATGGAAGTCTCATATCTATATAATGAAGGTGAAGGCACAATAGAAGGCATGATTTGGATTATTTATTTCTTGATATTTTTAGATATAGATTTGTCTTAGGACATATCTATGCATTATTGAGTTGTTTAGATAAGATTGCAGTGCTGTTTAGCACAGGGTGTTCCCGAGCGGGAATGCCACCTCTTCCCTTGAGTGATCTCTAAGGAAGAGGATTGTACTACATTCCTTATCAGGCATTGGTGCCATCTTCAGGAAGTTGTTTCTATCATTCATCTAGGAAACCGATGGAGGGTTCATCTTTCACTTTGTGCTTCAAATTAAGTCTTCCAGGAGCCGCATATCTATATCAAACATTCATGCCATCGTATAGTGGGTTTTACATCCATGCAAAGAGAGTAATACCTTCAAGTATCGCGTAGCTACCCCGTAGATTTATTCGAGGAAGGAATTTCCCCAAATATTTCGGAAATCCTATGAGGGATCATCTCCTACACGGGATCTATTGCTTCCATCATTCAGAGCCGTATTGATACATCTGGGCCAGCAGCTACCGAGCCCCTCTTTTACAACACACTGCTTTTTGTTCATCCAGTAGCTATTTTCAGTGGAGGAGATTGGAGGAGCTAGATCTTGAGCTTTTAGCCCAAGGATCTAGTGGATGGATCCGCCCTTCTTGCATAGATATGATTGTGCATCATTGCAACCATCATATCATCATATCTAGCTTTAGATCTGAATACCCAATAGTATATATGTGTATCCCTAAGAGGGTGGTTTTCTTAGATTGATACATATAAGAAACCATTTTTGGGTTATCTTGGTTATCCATCATAGAGCCCAGATCTCTATTTTTAGTATCATCAGAGCTCCCATTCTACCTAGATCTGACTTTCTATCTTTCAGGCAGTTGCAGTCCCAATAGTTGCAGCAGGGACAGTGCAGTTTACCTTCTATCAGTTTAGCAGTTATGCTATCCCTCTTGTGGGATCATTGCAGGGTCATTCGAGGCCATCCCTTTGGCTTGAGTGTCTCATATTTTAAGCACTTTTGTACTTTATTTTTCACCTCCCATATAATAAAATGGCTCAGCTATTTCTGTGCATTATGATGTGTATTTAGATTTATTGTTTACTTTTTTGCAGTTCTTCTATTGTGTTTCAGTATTACTGCATTCTCCCTTTTGGGATATTACAACATACTCCACCATTGACCAAATATATGGGATAAGTTCCTAGCTCCTAAACCACTAACATAAGGGTTTGCCCATCCTTGAATCCCTTGGAAAGGATTATCATTTTGAGTCTGTCTAAAGAAAGGAACTAACAATATGTTCAAAGATGCATTGGAAGGAGGGGTATGACCACTTCCAAAAGAAAAACCTTGAAATTATGTTGAACCACTTGGAATAGAAGTCGTTGATGTGGAAACAACAGATGGTAAGGGTGAAGGAAACGAAGGAAACCCACTGGATGGCATCCAAAAATGATATGCACCAGTGAAAGGGGTGGAAGGTTTGGTTCCCCCAATCAAAACTGGAATGGAGGTAGAGCCAACTACTACAGTACTAGGTATAATAGTAGAGATAGGAATATTAACCCCTCTTGAAACTGAAGTAGGGGTATGCAAACCAAAAGTATTAGTAGCGATACTTACACCACTAACATTGGCCGTAAAAAAAAGGATAGCATACATGGATTTTTGGTTTATGAGTTCATAGGAGTCATGGGGGACTCAAGGATTTCTTCAATCTCAACTTCGTCTTCCGATTGGAAGAGCACGCTAGCAAGGAATATAGTGTTTCCATCCAAATTATGAACTAAACTAGGTTCACCCTATGAAATGATAGCCCATGGAGAAGGATATATCTCCAATGCATTCGATGCTACTAATTGACAACCACCAACAAAATTTCTCCTACGCATTCTAGGTGAAGGTTCGCCACTCGTAGACGAAAGCCCACGAGGCCTCCTAGACCGACGAATTGGTCGATCAGACACTTTTAAATATTAAGATAAATTTGTAAAGATTCAAAAAACAAAAACTTATGGCAATCTAGGAGCAAATAGCACTCACTAAAAACTCTGTAAAGATATAACCAAACAAGAAACTTCAAGGTATTTCCTCTCTAGGTTATTAGGGCCAGACACCAAAATACAAGAAAGAGAAAATAAGGACCTTCCAAAGATAGTTTGGGATAATTACGGCCCAAGCCTACCAATGATGGTATCGTAAATAGTTATGCTGACCTCTAGAAAATAGCCTTTGCTGGTGCAAGTACCTAAGCTTCACAAGGGCATCCTCTAGAAGTATTATGAAAGTTATGTAACGTCTGTATTAGGTACCACATGCGTTCCCCCCTATAGTCACCTGTGTGGTCCCTAGGATAGGAAACTATGTTCACCAGCTCTAGATTAGAGGTCGGGAAAAACAGTTGTGGGCACCTGATCCAATAAGTAGGAGAGGGGGTATCTCTCTTTCCTTGTCTTCACTTGTCCTTGTGATTAACTCCAGTGTTAGAGGAGCTTTCTCAGACAACTTAAAGATACTATATTTTCACGCTTGAATCAACTTGTAAGTTTTAGTTTAGAGTATACTTGGAGAGGTTACTCCCCATGCACCTATTCCAAAGCCCTAAATTCCCTAGATTAATTGATGTATCTATGAAAAAAAAAATCTAATTCATTTGAAATTAAGAACTTGATTTTATTGATTGTTACTTAAGTTATGGGTAGCGTGTTGAGATTGCAACAAGATGATGAGCTTAGTGAAAAGAGTCGCCTTCACTAAGTGGGCCCGCAGGCTATTTTTGGCGCAAAGTCTATTTTTAGACATGTCGATCATATTCTATGAGTTGCAGAATGCTATTTGTGGATGGTTGGTCAAGTTGGAAAAATAGATGGACTTCTATTTTTAGACATATTAGGCGGAATCTATTTTTAGATTGCCAGTCTAAAAATAGATGTGTCGAATATTATTAGCTCTAATAATATTTGGACTCTAAACATTATCTTATTCTCTTGGAGCACTTCAGTTAAGTGCACAGATGTGGTACAGCAGCTGACAGAAGGAATTACGCTATTCCTGAGGGTTTACTGGAGCTAATGCACGAGGACTTCAGTTAGAACTCATGTGACAGAGTTTGGTGGAGTTGATTGAGGAGTCTATGGAGTTGTGTCTGGCTTTGCTACACCTAAACATAGTTGAACTAAGCTTGTATTTAGTCTAACTCGATTAATACACTAGTGAAGTTATGGTGTGAATTAATTATTAATTAATTCACTAATTATAAAATCATTAATCAACTAAAGAATACATCAGTTAACTTCAGTGCCTGGACAGTTTCAGTGGAGACTAGTGCAGAGATAGGTGAAAGAGCAGGTTAACTATCAGTTGTGACTATACTATTGCATATTTGCAACAACCAATGATTGGAGGAGCCCATGAGGATTGCGCAGTACAAGCCGGGTGGTTTATGTTATTTAATGAGCCATCCTACAACATTGATTACGCAATAGAGGCTAGCTATCAGGTGGTAGAGATTGGAGCATGTGTTTTGCTAGATCTAGCTTGATTAGTGTGTAGCAATTCGAGGTTGTGCTAAGAGCTTGTGAGGAGCTTTGTATAATGATTTTTACATGATCTCTATGACATATAATATACAGATAGTTGGGGTTTTCAGATTTAAGCTTTCCCATGAAATACTGTGTTCATATGTGTGATTGTTTATGGTTTTAATGTGCGCATGCAATTGATTTTATTTCCGCATGTAATGATCAATGGTAGAAGAGATTTTGTATTGTGCATGAAGATAAAATAGTGTGTGATTAGGAGAATCTCGATGAATAATATATCAATTATTCAAATTTCTACATAGCGGAAGTGCAACTTGTGATGTTTTTGACGCAAAAAGAAACTGTAATATCCCAAATGGGAGAATGTAGTAATAATGAAACACAATAAAGTAAACAATAAATATATATAAACATCAAAATGCACAAAATATTTAAGCCATTTTATTATATGGGAGGTGAAAAAGCAAGTACAACAATGCTCAAAATATGAGACACTCAAGCCAAAGGGATGGATTAAAATGACCCTAAAATGATCCAACAAAAGGGAATGCATAACTGATGAACTGCTAGAAGGTAAACTGTGCTATCCCTGCTGCAACTGTTGGGACTGCAACTGCCAGAAAGATATAAAGTCATATGTAGGTAGTTTGGAAGCTTCGATGATGCTGAAAATAGAGATCCAGGCTCTATGATGGATACCCAAGATAACTCAGAAAGGGTTTCTCAGATCTATCAATCTAAGAAAAACACCCTCTTAGGGCTTCACATATACACTGCTGGGTATGCAGATCTGAAACTAGATCTGATGTTATGATGGCTACAATGATGCACAATTAGATCTATGCAAGAAGGGCTAATCCCTTCACTAGATCCTTGGGTTAAAAGCTCAAGATCTAGCTCCTCCAATCTCCTCCACTGAAAATAGCTACTGGATGAAAAAAAACTTCAGAAAAATGCGCTGTAAGAGAGGGAGCTCAATAGCCTGCTGCTAGATGTGTCAATTCAGCTCATGAGTGATGGAAATAATAGATCCAATGTGAGGAGATGATCCCTCACAGGATTTCTAGCTGAAATACTGGAAACTTCCTTCCTCCAATAGATCTACATGATTGGACTGTGCAATTCTTGAAGGGGCTGCTGCTGCATGGAGGTAAAACCCAATGGCCCGAATGCTAGATATATATCTGCTGCTCCTAGAAGACTGAATGTGAATAACAAAGTGGTAGGATGAATCCTCCACTAGTTTCCTAGCTGAATGCTAGAAACAACCTCCTGAATATGGCACCAATGCCTGATAAGGAATGTAGTACAACCCTCTTCCTTAGAGATCACTCAAGGGAAGAGGTGAGATTCCCGCTCGGGAACACCTAGTGCTAAAAAACACTTGCAATATTAGCTAAACAACCCAAGAATGCATAGAGATGTCCTAAGACAAATCTAGATCTAAACATATCAAGAAATGAATAATCCAAATCATGCCTTATATTGTGCCTTCACCTTCATTATATAGATATGAGCCTTCCATAGCCTAGGCCCACTCCAAAACTACACTGTACATGTCGACATAAGTCTCCATGGTTGACTGTGCTGTATCTCCATGTCCTCCATCATGTTCATATGGGGCGATCACCCTATCCATCATGAATGCATTAAATGCATCACTTCCTCCACTAACTTATCATAAGTGCTCTATGATCTTCTTTGAATGCACTATGGTCTCAGTTGACCTTATCAAAGGTCCTCATGATTTTAAATTTAAGATCCATGATCTTATTTGACTGTTTGATCCTCCATAATATATTTCATAAATGAGACATGATCTCCATCAATGGAGCTGCTCCACTACTCCATGATTTTAGATCTAGATCTAGAACATCCACATACACACATTAAAAATGGATTTTATTCATCTTTGAGGTTTGTGGGTCTCTCCACCCTCTTATTTACTTAATTTATTAAGAAAATCAAGAACTCTAATATTCCAAATATCATGTGAAAATTTGGGAACGTTACAATTCTCCAAGGAAAAATGTTTCTTGTCCTCAAGCAACTGCACAAGTAGAGAAAATCCATCTATTCCCCTCCAAATAGAATCTGCATAAGGAAGGCCTCCTCCATTTTCTGCAATGTGTTATGCATGTTTGGTTCCCAAGTTGTCAATTAAGAATGCATAGAATGACCTCCAACTGTATAGTTAGATGTCCTCCTTTCTCCAAGAAGTACCAAGTGACAACCATATGATGTCCAACATCATTATTAATACATGAGATACATAAAATAGAGTGGTTCTTTCCACAAAGGAAAAGCTCCAGCTCACAATACATCTCTTCATCCCATGCTTTATGAAGTATATTGAGCATTGACATGCCCTCATTCTTAGCCCTGTTGGACTTGTTGGATCCAAGCATCACCCCAACATTATGCAAAAGAGAAAAATGATATATATGGGTAGACAAAGATGTCAAACCATATTCTCCCAATAGTAACCACCGGAGTAGGGCCTCTTGGTGCCATCCTCCATCTCCCTCATGCAAGATGGACAAGACAAACTCCCCTAAAACCAACCAAAGAAAAAAAATATCTTGCTGCCTTCTCTCCTTCTCATGTGCATCATGAAGTAGAAACATACTGATAGACATGTGGAATGTCACATCATCCCAATACAAGAAAACACCATCAATGCACATCATGAGAGAATCATGCCAACTTCTTCCCAATATAAAACATATAGACATCGGAGATGTCATGTAATGGCCAAACTCTCTCATGGAAAACCAAAATGAACATGCCTTCCTTTGCTGCATACTATCATTGATACAAAAGAGATGAGTCAATAAAATATGAGATATTGGGTGGTAACCATACTCACCCAATATCAGCCAACGCAACCATGCCTCCTTCTTCATTTCATGAGTGTTTTTCAAGGCATGGATCAAAGAAATAGGAGCCTTTGGGTAGTAACCAAACTCACACAAGAGAAACCAAAATCACCCAAGAGAAACCAGCGTAACCAAGATTCTTGCTGGCCCATGTCATATATCTGCAAGTGGTGTTGCAACCCCTTGCTTATCATCCTCACCCACTCATCCCCATGTGGATGATGAATGATGTTTTTCATAAACATGGTATCCTCCCTTTGTAGAATACCATCCTTCCCAAACTGATGAAAAACTTTGCACTCTATGAAATGTTGAAGTGCACCTCTAATGAGATCTCTTAATGAGACCTTCTTCTCATCAATGGCCCTCGAAAACCAATGAGGTTCTGGATCTGTTGCAGGCAGAAGTTTCTCTTTGAGCTGTGAGATGCTCATTGAGAAAGTATCATCTAGAAAGGAGAAAATATTCCTCATCTCAATATGTCTACCATTTATCATCTTAACCTCCATTGCTTTATGAGTGAAGCTACCTTCATAATGCTCCAAGAATAATGGGGCCCCTTCATTATCACTAAGTGACAACAGTGTAGATTTGCATGGTGGTACATATGCCGTCTCATGGCAAGGCACAATGCTAAACTCACGACCATCCATTGTACATAGGATTATGCTCATCCCATCTTTTGAAACTCTACACTTCAACTCAAAGGGTTGAATGTAGCTCAACAATGATGAACTGGGATAGATCTTCATCTCCTCCTTGATTAGATCAAGGGTCCTCTGCGTTGTGATATGTTGCTGCTTAAAATCAGCATTTTGTTCTAACCCTTGGTTATGCATTGGCCTTGATGGCAGGTTCTCAAAAGTTTCAATAATATCTACTGAAACAATATGTGATGAAAGTGTATGCATACCTTGGATCAACTGATGTGTGGGAACCTATTGCAAGGACACAAGAGTTCCTCCAACTGTAAAAATGGTGTCTCCAACTATTCGAAAGAGTGATGGCTGCTCTTCTCCATGTGTACCAATGCTGGAATCTACCTCCTCTTCCCATGCATCTCATGAATCATGCATGGGACTCTATGTGCCAAGATCTCAAGACTATCTTGCAAAGTTGCAAGTGTCTCTTCTCTGGATGCAAGTACTTCTGCAGTTGGTGGTGAATGTAGTGACCCCTTGTCCAGAATGACAAGAATGACATCCTCCTTTGTTTCCTTAGGAAATTTATCTTTGTGACACATCTCTGGTTTTCTCACATCAAACTTGTTTCTCAATTTGTGAAAAAAATCTGAATATTCAGTCACCTTTGCATGCTCCATGTGACCAAACCACCAATCATTGGCTTCACCTAGAAGATGAAGTGCTGCAATATGGAAAACCTCTTTTTAAGCCACAAGATGTAGCCTAAAAAATGTATCTAACTCTTTCCTCCAAGCCTTAACAGTGCTTGAGGAAGATCCATCAAATGTAGGCAAACCTAATCTATTGTGCCTCTTTCTTCTATTGCTGCTATATGATCCTCTTTCTTCTTTGATTTGGAAGAATTGTTGGAGAGTTAGACTCTCTTTGAATGCTCTAGACTGTGATTTGTACTCTTCAAGATACATACTGAGAGTCTCATGAGTCTCAGGTTCTCTTCTTTCTTCATTTCTATACCATTCTCCTTCTTCAAAGGAAGTGGGCATAGTAGATCTATAAGGAGATCTATGATTCTCCGATTTTTTTTTTGCTGATAGGAAGTGCTTGGACCTTCCTCATCAAATATTTTTCTTGGATCCTCCTTTTTCCTTTCCCTCTTCATTTTATTGACCTCTTTGGAGAGTTCTTGCATGGATCTAAAGAGAGGAGTGGAAAAACTACAATCCTCCTTCATGATAGATCTCATCTATCTGCTTCTTCTTTTGATGCAAAAGATGAAGTGTCCACAAGCTGAGCCAAAGATCATGCTCTGATACCACTGTAATATCCCAAAAGGGAGAATGCAGTAATACTGAAACACAATATAAGAATTGTAGCAAAGTAAACAATAAATCTATATACACATCAGAATGCACAGAAATAACTGAGCCATTTTATTATATGGGAGGTGAAAAATCAAGTACAACAGTGCTAAAAATATGAGACACTCAAGCCAAAGGGATGGATTAGAATGACCCTACAATGATCCCACAAGAGGGACTGCATAACTGCTGAAATTATATTGGAAGGTAAACTGCGCTATCCCTGTTGCAACTGTTGGGACTACAACTTCTAGAAAGATAGAAAGTGAGATATAAATAGTTTGGAAGCTCCGATGATGTCGAAAATAGAGATTTGGGCTCTATGATGGATACCCAAGATAACCCAGAAATGGTTTATCAGATATGTCAATCTAAGAAAACCACCCTCTTAGGGCTTCACATATACACTGTTGGGTATGTAGATCTGAAGCTATAACTGATGATATGATGGCTACAATGATGCATAATCAAATATATGCAAGAAGGGATGATTCCTTCACTAGATCCTTGGGCTAAAAGCTCAAGATCTAGCTCCTCCAATCTCCCCCACTGAAAATAGATGCTGGATGAACAACAAGTTCAGAAAACTGCGCTGTAAGAGAGGGAGGATAAATAGCCTGCTACTAGATGTGTCAAATAAGCTCCCTAGTGATGGAAATAATAGATCCAATCTGAGGAGATGATCCCTCACAGGATTTCCAGCTAAAATACTAGAAAATTCCTTCCTCCAATAGATCTACAGTATTGGACTACTGCTGCATGGAGGTAAAACCCAATGGCTTGAATGCTGGATATAGATCTGCTGCTCCTGGAAGACTGAATGTGAAGAACAAAGTGGTAGGATGAATCCTCCACTATTTTCCTAGCTGAATGCTAGAAACAACCTCCTGAAGATGGCACCAATGCCTAATAAGGAATGTAGTACAACCCTCTTCCTTAGAGATCGCTGAAGGGAAGAGGTGGGATTCCTGCTTGGTAACACCCAGTGCTAAACAACACTTGAAATCTTAGCTAAACAAACCAAGAATTCATAGAGATGTCCTAAGACAAATATAGATCTAAACAGATCAAGAAATGAATAATACAAATCATGCCTTCTATTGTGCCTTCACCTTGATTATATAAATATGAGCCTTCCATAGCCTAGGCCCACTCCAAAACTGCGCTGTACATGTGGACATAAGTCTCCATGGTTGACTGCGCTGTTTCTCCATATCCCTCATCATTTTCATATGGGGTGATCACCATCTCCATCATGTGTGCATTAAATGCATCACTTCCTTCACTAACTTATCATAATTGCTCTATGATATTTGAATGCACTATGATCTCAGTTTACCTTATCAAATATCCTCATGATTTTACATTTAAGATCCATGATCTTATTTTACTGTTTCATCCTCCATATTCTATCTCATAAATGAGACATGATCTCCATTAATGGAGCTGATACACTACTCCATGATTTTAGATCTAGATCTAGAATATCCACATACACACATTAAAAGTGAATTTTATTCATATTTGAGGTTTATGAGTTCCTCCACCCTTTTATTTACTGAATTTATAAAGAAAATCAAGAACTCTAATATTCCAAATATCATGTGAAAATTTGGGAATATTACAGAAACCAGTGAAAAACTAGGCTACATGTAATGAAACTTGTTTTTATTCAATTAATAGTGATATCTACAAGGTTATATGAAAAATATATAAAAGAAAAAACTCTTTTTTGTCTTTTTAAACACACTCACACATTCAACACCTATCGAAAGAGACTAGAATGCATAAAATGAAAACTACCTTAATGCATATTAAAATTCTTAAATGCAAGATCTTATGGACTGCTCTTAAACAAACAAATGTGTTCTTTCAAAGATCAAAAGCCAAAATTTCATAAAAAAGGAGAAAAAAATATCAAGAAAAAGTCTCCCACGTGAAGTAAATTTGAACTTCAAACAAATATTTTCACACTTGTTGGAAAGCCAAAAGACAAAAAAAAACCAAAACCAAAGAAAATAAAGGAAAAAAAGGTGTTTTTCTCTTTTTCTTTTAAGGAATTATAATAAAAGATTCAAGAAGCAAAAAAAAATCAACCACTTCAAGATAAAAATAAAGATAAAAGACCCCAAACTTCACAAGTCATGCACAATCACCCTGATGATAAGACCAAAGTGAAAAAGAGACCAAGAAATTGAACAACTTGATTTGAAGAGATAATTAAAAGATTTACAAAAATAGAAATATTTCAGGGCACCAAAATCCCTTCATTGATCCAAGATTGCAAAGACTCTTCTAAAATGATAAAAAAGAAACCAAATAGGTCAAATTTAAGAATGCAAAGAAAATAAATGGAAATATTGGATTATAAGAAAGTTGAAAATCAAATCACTGTCCCAAAAGTAGAGAATAGTCAAGCACTTCAAAAATAAGGCATGAAACACAAACTTTAAGCACAAAACTTTACAAAAATACAAACCCTAGGTTGACAAGATATTTTTGAAAAAGGAGATAAAAGAAGTGACAACAATAAGAAACAAGACTCTTCCAGACAGTAAATGATCACAAGCAAGCATAAAAAATCAGTCCAGACCCCTGATTGAAGGAAAAAACTCAAAAATTTCAAATTTTCCCAAATCTACGTGAATTTTCTCAAAGAAACAAGCGTATATGTGAGTTTCTTTGACAAAAAACGTTATGTATGCGTCTATATACAACAAAAGCACATATATATATTAAAATAGGAAAAAATAAAAAAAACAGTCCCAATCCAAAAGATCATACTTACTGCCCAGATTGCAAGCAAGTCAATAATATAGGAAAAGTCAAGAAACATGGCAAACAAACCGAAATCAAGAGACAAACAACCCTTCTAGGAAATACAAGGCTGTATTCCCCAGTGGAGTCACCAATTCTATTGGTGGGAAAAAATTCCCTAATGTAAGGGTTGACAATGTCAATAGATCGAAGGAAGTCGATTAACAAGAAGCATACATCATGCAAGAAAAATATGTAAACTACTAAAGTAAGGATCGAAAGAGGTACTCATAGGTTCTACGTTTGATGTCGATCCTATAGGGTTCAAACCCTCTACTTCCTCCAAAGCAATCAAACCTGCAAAAAAGTTTAGAGAAGAATATATACAATAAGTAGTTCAAATAATGTGCATAATAAACATGTTATATTGTCAAGCATGAGAATATAAATCATGATATATATTGAACATGAATCATAAAACATGAGACCATAACATTTCAGGAAGAAAACAAAGATTCTTTATTGATATAAGTAAAGAGTAGTGGAAAGGTACAACCTGATTCATCCACGACACCAGTGAAACCTTCCTCAGGATCCATCTGTTAGCCATATATAAATTTTTCATATACTATGATGGCTAAAACAGGTCTATTAGTCTTCAAGAAACAAATTTGAAGCAAATCTATGACTTCTTGAAGCCTTGCTATGTCAATTTGTCCAAGGGATCCATCTTCACAAAGCCCTGCTATTGTCTTGAAGAAAAATGCTCTGAAACCCTCTTTCATTCCCATCTTCCTATTAAAAATCCCTCCACTTCCTCAAAAATCCCTTTTAGACCTTATAAATCCCCTTTATTGGGTCTAAAATAACCTTTTTAACCCTATCATAACCTTTAAAAACCTCAAAAAACCCCTTTTTAGGCCTAACTCTGCTCCCATTATAACATTGGGCCTTAAGCACCTTTCGGCTTAAGCCCTAGCCCCTTTCTTCATATGACCCCGTGCCCTACGACCAAGCACTAGGCCCATCGGCTATCGGCCATCGCAGTTCCCCGTTTTCTCTTTCCCCTTGCATTTTCTTCCGCCGATGGCCGATCCCCCAAGTAGATATCAATCATTGATCTCATTTTAGATCAGACAATTCACGCTCCACCAGTGCATCACACTTCGGCGATTCCCAATCCCACTTCCATCCTCCGCCGATGAAATCTCCACAGTCGATCTCCCCTAGATCGGATGGTCCACGCTCAATCGGCCATTGCATTGTCGCTTTCCTCCCGTCCAAGCCTTTCTGCCTACCTTTCTCCAAAATGATCTGAGCCGTCGATCCTCCTGATCGGATGACCCTCGCTTCATCGCCTCATCGCCTTTCTCCCCTCCCCTCGCACCATTCATTTCATTGTGCGATATTGTGCCGCATCCTAGACCGTTGATCATCCCGATCCAACGACCAACTCTCCTCTGCTTTACCCCACTCATTTCGATCCTGATTTGATCTCTTCCGTTGATCATTATCCCAATGCAACGGTCCTTTTTCCATTGGCCATCACACTTGCTCTCCCATCGGCATTGGCGTATCGCACTTTCTAACTCTCGCTTCCCGAATCCTCTTCTTCGCCGATCACCGATCCGCCGAAGTTAATCCTGACCGTCCATCTCACAGATCCGACGACCCGCATTGATTCACCTCTTCTTCCACCCAGGGGCACTTTAAACACACCGGTCAAGTATATGAGTGCCCCCGTAGTTGACTCTTTTGACCACATAAGACTTTCATCCAACGACTGAGATTTACTGCAGAGGCACCCGGCCCACAAAATCGTTCTTACCTCAAGTGCCCCCGCTATGCATAATTTCTTTCAATTTTCCATATAACCCCGCTGGTCCCACCTGACCACACTGGGGCTTTTCATCACGCCTCCATTTGATCTCCATCGTTGATCTCCCCCCCCAGATCCAACGGCCCCCGGTTGCCTTCACGCCTGTTTTTCCGTAGCTTTCCAAAACCCATTTTCAACGTGAAAAAGGTAGTTTTTTTTCCCCTAGACACACATTAGCCTGGTCCCACCATCTCCTTCCGTCGTGCTACTCTCATCCCTCCGCGTTCATTCTCAACCATAGATCTGCACCCGCCAGATCCAATGGCCCAGATCCTATTTCGGGTCCATTTTTATCCCCCTCCCCCTCTGTGCAATTTGAACGTGAAATAGGTGGTTTTGCAGGGGACACGCGCCAGTTACCAGAATGTATCACGTTCTATCAGTCCCAAACCACTTACCGCCTTCACCTCACGCAAAAACCGCTGCTGGTTTTCTAATACCACCTTTCCAAATCTTCGCGCCATAATTAATTTTGAACCCTGGTTCATCCTTGCAATGATTAAACCCTTCCCCGCTGCATTCAGCTTGCCTCCTCACTGCTCCATAACCCCTCGCTGAGCCTTCTGAAGCAGTTAAACCCAAGAAACGCAGGATTTTATAACTAGTTTGTTTGTGTTGCAGGTTTAATGGAAGACAAGCTGTGAAAAATGTCCCATAGTCCAGTAAAGGGACATAGAGGGAGTTAATCTCCAAGTTTAGCTAGTGCATCATCAACACTGGTCATTCAACAAAACCCTCCAGTGTGGTAAAGGAGCCACTTATACACAAAGGAAAATAGAGAAGATCAGTGAAAGTTAAATGGTTAAGCATAAAATTCAAAGATCAAAGATTAATCTACAGTTCAAAGGATAAAGCATAGTTGAGACAGATAAAGTCAAAGACAAATTAGCGAAAGATGACTTCAGAATGCCAGCTCATCGAAGTATTTATTTCTCCAAAGGACCAAAAGGACACCTGTAGTCTAATTTTCCTTTCAAAGACACCGTGACAGCCATCTTGATGGTAGAAAATCTTTAAAACTTTCAGAAAAGTTATTGCACAATCATGGGAGGTCTCAGAACCGAAATATGATAGTTACCTGTCATGGAGGTCAAACAGAGTACTTCAGGCCAAAGTTAGCTTCAAATAACACACTTCGGAGTTTTTACCAGCCTACCAAATATGCCTCAAAGACAGAAAAAACTACTAAAGTGGTACAAACAGTTAATGCTATGATTATTAAGCAGAATGGGCATTCAAATACCTCTCCCCCTCTATCTTAATTGATATTTATTACCATTTCTATAGCATTATTCCTCTTTGCTCCTATATGTATTCACATAAAACTCATTGTAAAGGGTTGGGAAATTGTTAATAGTCGAACTATTATTGAGTAAGAGTGGCTGAGTAGTTGTAATATAGTAGGCTGGGAAGAGAAGTATCAGACTGTAGAGAGCCATTGGACTCAAGAATGTAACTAGTTTTGGACATCAAATAGACAAGCAGATTCACTGGATCCTGATCTAAATCATTGGTGATGTTATTCTCACTGTAATTGTTATTTTCCTTATGATTCCACACCGTCCATTTTCTCTAATAAAGAACAACAAATATAGAGTAGGATTTACTGCAAAGTACCCTAGCTCTCACTGAAAATCTTTATCTTTATGTTTTCTTCTAAATGTGTGTTTGGGAATGATTTCAATAGAGTATAACCAGTCAAGGAATGTTGGTGAGCCCATGTCTTGCTGAGTAGAACTTGAGATGTTGTTCTTGAATGATTTTTTCACTGCATGCTAAGTAGAGTCCTAATCAAGGAAGTTTATTGTTAGCCCTGTCCCTTGTTTAGTATTAAATAGCTGTTTTGAAGACTTCCCTTAAGAGTATGCCAAAAAAAGGCTAGGTTAAAAGTCCTTACCTTTCCTAGGTTGTCCTTTTTCCTCTTACATTTTTGCTTCTTTCACCACACTTATCAATTTTCCATACCACAAACTCAACTTAAAAGATCTTCTGATATAGATGACTTGCCCTTTGAAAACCCTTGAATAGTTGATGTGCAAGTAAACTCTTTTATGACTCCATAGCCCAATGGTTTAGCACTATTTTTTGACATATATTCCCATGCTGAAAACATCCTTCCACTTATTTCCTCCTTCACTTCACATGACCTTCTCATTTAATGATCCCCAACCAACAAAAAAACAATCCCCTTGTACTTAATAACTAGCCTAACATCATATCATAAGCCTTAAAGATATATCCTCTGAAAACACATATAGAGAGATCCCTCTCTGAATCCAGGAGGGCTAGATCCTAGGATTCCAAAGTGGTTATGATGTTTCCTTGTCATTTGGTATGCCAATATGCCAAATCACAGGACCCCAAAACCATCCATCCCAAGCCTCAAATATCACCTCTCGATCATAAGAAACATGATGTCATATAAGGAAGAATGAACATCTCTGCAAGGAAACAAGGGTTTCTTATGACTGGGAGTGTAGGAGGCACAAGGGAAATCATACTTGATATGGGATTGAAATGACTATAATGTCATTATCATATTTCCTTGGTGTAATTAGGACTTCCCATGGGGTGTGTAAACACCTCTAGAAATTGGTTAATTTAGTTAGGCCACAAGCTCCTGTAGGTGGGATTTCGGTGAAACTCGTAAACCCTGCTCGAAAAATAGGATATATATATTTTTTAATATTTTAAATTATATACGCGGGTTCTATATGGAGGTACCCATGTGTGTACATGCTTTTTGAAGGGTAGAGTCACGTATGGAATTAAAAATATTGTTTTTTAATTAATGATAAAGTTTGAATGGGAAAGGGCTTCCCAATGCCATACAAAAGCATCAAAACTACACGAGTGTTGAATGATTCTATAACACTTAGGTTCTGCAAGTAGAATTCTATGTTACATGCCTCCACCCAAAAATGTAGTGGTATGCCTTGTTCATGTATCATAGCTCTCATAGCTCCCACAATGATACGGTTATTTCTCTCATCCACCCCATTTTGTTGTGGGTTGTGGGGTGCTTTGAACTCTTGTCGAATGCCTTCTTCACATAAATTATTGGATTCATTCGTCACGTACTCACATCCATTATCGCTCTTAAGAGCCTTCACCTTCTTGCCAATTTGTTTCTCAACTAGTGCCTTGAATTATACAAACTTGGAGAATATATCATCCTTCTTTTGCATGAAGAAGATCCAACACTTCCTTGAGAAGTCATAAATAAATAAAAAAATATTTGTGTATGGAAATGGAGGTTATCGAGAAAGGTACACAAACATTAGAGTCGACCCTTTCCAAGACTGCATGTGCTTTGCTGTCCCGATCATGGAATGTGGATTTGTATACTTCTCCAAAGTACATCCTTTGAAAATAGCTTGCTACTCAAGTGCTCCTTTGGGGAGGCCATGGTTATTTGCTGCATAATATTCAAGGTGCCATGACGCAAATGGCCAAGCCTTCTGTGCCAAAGTTCACTGACATTGTGACTTTTCACTTTCTTCGCCTTACTTCTTAATGCAACACAATCTTCCACATATAGCTTATATAGGTTCTTCGAACCTCGATCTACTTCACCTGTCTCGTGGCTATGTGTCTCATGAATTCTTTTCATGTGTTGAAGATCACATCATAACCAAAATTTTCAAAAAATCGCAATAAAGATGAAATTTATCTTTAGTCCTGGAACTAACATGACGTCCTTGAATATGAGAGGGGAAATCGACTCCCTTTGAAAGGTGACTGTACCAATCTTATTTGCATTTTACCTTTCGTCGTCCCCCAAATCAATGTACATCTGTAAATATTTCTCCTCTAGGTCACTGAAAAAATATCTACACCTTGTCACGTGGAACGATGCACCTAACTCCAAGTACCACACACTCCCCATCACTATGTTGGCCATGCATGCGATAAGGGTGAAGTTAAGCTCGAACTGTGAAGCCAAGGATTCACCTGCTAATACTCCTGAGTTCTTCTTGCTTGAATTTTTGTGTGTAAACTTCGTGGCATAATGACTACATTCATGATAGTTTAAGAATTTAATTTTGGACAAATATTTCTTCTTTCGCCCTTGGCTGGATTTTGGTTTTGTTTGAGATTTCTTCCCTTTTCCCTTCTTTCCCTTTCCAACTAATGCAAATTTTACTTCATCCTCTCCCTTGTATGAAGTTCCATCTATGGTGTTCCACCTTATCTCCTCTTGTACCAAATTAAACCATAAGCGTTCCCAATTTTGTAATTTATCCCTCTCATTCATCGAATCTTGGTAGTTGTGCCAGCTTTTAGGATCGCCTAGAAGAGCTAGGATTACCAAGTAATATTCTGCAACATTTACACCAAACCCTCCAATTTCATCAGAAACTTGTGTGAACCTACTCAAATAATAAATAATAATGTCATTATTTTGCATCTTGATATTTCAAATTTTATCCTTGAGCACCAGTTTCCTACGGTTACTACTATTCTTGAACAATTATGTCAGTGATTTCCTCATTACAAAATGAGTTTCTTTCCCATGGATATTTGAGACAATGTGATCCCGTACTCCCTCCAAGTTTATTATCCTCACCTTGGCTACATATTTCTTCCATTGGGCTAGTTTTTTTGCATCAGTTGCTTGTGGTTTTGCAACATCTGTCTTGATGTATTCTAGCAATTCATTGTAATCAAATACCACCTCCATGCGATTCTTCCATGTGATGAAATTAGAGCAGCTTTCCAAGGCATACTCCAGTCTTAGCCTATTAGACTCCATATTCCCAACTCTAAAGAGATCCCGATACACTAAACTGCAAATTCGAACCTCCTGAGAAACAACTTCAAAATTATTGTTATAATGTGAATCCTACTCTGATAACATGTAGAAATTATGATGTAGATTTGAAACTTCTCATGAAATTTTAACCAAAATCACAAGATAAAAACCTAATCTACTACTCTACAAAATACAATTCATAATTTAGAACATGAATCACAAACATGCAATGAGAAATAACACACATGCACACAATATTTTTCTAGGGAAAAGAAATATGCTAAAAATTTCTTTTCCTTCTTGCATTAATCTGGTGCATAGAGATGTATTACAATTTCTTTTCTCAACTGAGCACAACCTGCAAGAAAATAACCTATCTATATGCTCACTGAGAAGCTCTGATCCAGACTTAGTTAACTTTTTACTCTGGTTGAGCCCCTATTTCTCGCAAAATTCATGAGGAAAACATACCCCTATTATTTAGGAATTTCCTCCAAAATTTTTACGCAATTCCCAAGGTTGATCATATGACTATATGAAACACATGTACCCTTAATTCTAGTCTACAATGGATGTTACACTGCCTTGGAATCTGAAACACAACTGGGGAACTCAAATTAAATGCATGCACTAGCTATTTTGGGCTGATTGATCAGTGAACTAGATTTCCAATGAGTTTGACCCAAGTCGCTCTGCACAACTCACCTTCCACTAGTTCCTCCAATATTTAGAACTAGTTTAAATGAAAAGAAATTGAAATAAATGACCTTGATTGCTACAAATTAGTAATCATACATGCTTAACTGAACTCCAATTCCTCTAATTCAATTTTATTGAGCTAACTGAGTGAAAAGATCCATGTCACACAAGTTAACTACATCCAAGTTGTCCTCTGATGTAGAAATTCAAATTTTCCCAATTTGACCAAGGTAAAATCAAATTGAGACATTCTTGCTACATTTTTCAACATAACTCATTTCTTTAACACTCAAAATTATTTTAAATAACACCTACCCAATATAATTTTAATGCTTTTTTGGAATGAGTAGACTATTTACGAAAAAGGTATACTCTAGCCAATCATGGCTAGAAGAGTTCTCCTTTGCATTGTTTTATCCTTTCTCAGCCCTAGGAGTCTAAATTTATGAAAAATAACACCCTTGGAGTTTTCTTTTATGTTCTTTTCAGACTCCATAAATATGAAAAATCACTGAGCTTTACTTTCTAACGACTCGTTAAAAGTTTATGTTGAAAGATATAAATGAGTTATCTTTTATCCTTTTTTTGGACTTGTTAAAATTAAATGAAAAATTCCATTTTGTAGTTTCCGTTTCATTTATTTTTCAAACTCTCTAAACATGAAAAGGAAATTGAGTTATCCCTTCATTGGAATCGTAAAACGTAAATAGTGTAGGACTTATCCATCATGATGAGACTGAAGCACTCCTTTGTAAGGTTCATTAAAAATACTCTGAAGGACTCATCTTAAGGATGAGCTTATACCTCAAGAATATGTTATCCTCCTCAAGCTTGTGTAAAAATAAAGAGGTAATTAGAAAAAATGGTGGGGGAAATTGGAAGGAAGTATTCATATTTTGTAATTGAAAAGGTAGTAAGTCACACTTGAACACGAAATTCACTTAGTTTTCATGTTAAGGTTGTGAAATCCATTTTCCTCTCATTTTATTATACCTTAGTGAAGGTTTCATATTAGTCTTTGGTATTATTTTGAGTAAAAGGATTCCAAGTCAATTTTCATGTCACCAATATGTTCAAGAGAAGTTTAAATTTGAGTCAGACCATATTGCAGTCTTTAAAGCCTTCTATTGTGTTGGACATCCCTAATTTAGTCTCGAATAACTATTTTTTTATTCAAAACTTAATATTATTTTCGTGTCGTAGGCCATCCTATGACTAATCACTTCTTATTGACTTGAGTGCATTATATAGGAAGGTAATCTAAAAACCTTTCAGAAACTTGGAGATTGCATGCCTCAATGGAAGGGTTGCTCACTTTCAATGAAATTTTTTCATCATTGACCTTCAATTGAATGATTCTATGGGAGTTAGAATTAAAATCATTTATTCACAACTCATAGATTGTACTAGGGTACCTTGAATACCATCATCGTTATTGGTTATTTTAGTCACACCTGTTAATGGTTTCCATCATTGATTAGTAATTAGATCATTTGTATCGTGTTCGACTCAAGAAATTTATTCACATGGTTATATTCATACCAAGGATACAGAGAGATTAATACCCTGGATTTTGTCTAACATATCCAAGCTGCATGGAGTTTTGAGTATTCATGACTGTGACATAGATTCACAATGTGAGTTTGGTGGCTATGTTCATACTGAGTTTTTCGAGCATGGATCCATGATGTATTTTTGGTCACCATGGATTAATTTTATTAACATGGATATTTATGCATTCTCATAATTATTATTAGATTTATGTGTATTATGAGTATGGCCAAAATTCCTGCCTCAGAGATAATCAAATAATGATATTGTATTGTAAAATATTAATTATTGACTTGTAGGTTTCCAACTAGTGGTTCCTTGATTATAACCTTTGCATGATGAAGCACTTCAGTCATTATAACTTTTTTGAATTTGTACTTTAGGGGGAAATCTATAACACATAAATTTTTCACATCTGTGCAAATGATTCCAAGTCTAGATCTTTTGCCATATGAAGAACTATTTTTATGAATCCTTAAGAAAGACAGTGTTTGTGTAAATATTTCAAAAAGATGTACCAAAAATGCTTCACTTAAGTCACTGGTGACAAGTGACCCTAACAACAATATGTGGCCATTTACACTTCAGATTTCAAATGACAAAACAAGAAAATGCCGTAGCAAAAATATTGTATTGGATCCAAAAAAGAAAACTGCGAGAGATATATAATGTAATAACCCAATATGGAAATACTTTTAAAATGAATAATTATTTTATTAATAACACCCGGTAAAGGAGATCTACAAAAAGGGTTTGCAAATCCCCTCCGTGGGATATGTCCTATGATGTTCTTGTGCTTCAACGATCTATTCTCTCTCTCATTGTGTGAAAAACTCAAAACAAATACCGGAACTCAAGTGGGAGCTTGAATGCTAGAATACGATAGTGGTGACGATTATAGCGATCATGGTGAAAAATGAATGGAAAACCTTCTTATTTATAACAAATTATTGGGTTGATATTGAAAATGGGAAATAATAAAATATTATTGACCAAATCAAAATCTAACCGTTAGGAATACTTTATTATAATTTTTGGAGAGGGAAAAGATATTCAAAATGGTGAAATAGGTTTATTTAGAAATAATCAACAAATAAAATTATTTATTAATTATTTCGTGAGGATTAAGAAAGGTGTGAAATTGAAATAATTATTAAATAGTGGTTTAACAATTATTGCAAAAATAAAATTAAGAAATACTAAATAAGTAGTGGTTTAGTTAATTATTCATAGGTGATTTAGTCAAATGTGACAAGGAATAATTATCAAATAATGATTTAATTCTTATTCCTAGAGAAAATTAAACAAATAATGATTTTCAATTATTATCATGGGGTTTTTAAATTTTAATAAGAAATAATTTAATAAAAATAGTTTACTGAATTATTTCTCATGGTGAAAGTAATTTTACTATGGTAAAATTAATCCTACATGGTGTATTTTGATCCACCTAGTTAGACATGGTTAGGTGATCATTTTTTAGGTGATAACAAATTCCCCCCCAACGTATGAGTGTTAGGAGAAAATCATATGAATGAAATATGTTGTAGGTTACAATTCCACGAGATACCAAAGGGGAGTCAGAGTGAGAGAGAGAGAGAGATACAATTGAAGCAATGCAAGGAAGGACCAAGGAATGGAGGGGGTAAGCCCTACTAATATGATATAAGTCTCCTTTTTATTTTGTAGTACATGATTTAAAATGACACTGGGGAGGCATACCCATACCCATCGAGATAAATGAGTACAAATAATAATGGTGATCCCAAAATTGTGGGATTGAGCCACAAAGTAAAAGATACATGATAAATGATATGATGGCATCAATGGGCTAGGATGTGATACAATAATACAATGAGTCCCATATACATAGTGTGCTTGGAAAAAAATAGGCCAAGGATGAATTCAATAACATCTAAGTACATGGGACATAATTCCCCTGAAGATGACATGGTGGGGGGAATCAAAATCAAAGAAGCGTTACTGAATAGAAAAGGGCTCTAAAGATCTGAATGGATCATCTGAAGGAGACATGCATGCTGTAGGCACTAGAAGCAACTGAAACCGAACCCATCAAATCTGGTCAACTGCATATGAGGCTAGATCATAATCAACTGAAATCCAGGCATGTGGGGGAATATATGAAGGGCCATCCCCTGATGAGGCCTCAAACATCTCATGCATACCCGAGAAATACTTGTACAATCTGTTGGATCACCAGACCATCAAGTGTATGATTCTAAATCATGTGATAATGAGTTAGAGTCGAGCACATGAGAAACAACCAATTCAAAGGGAAATAATGATTCCCTTTGATTAATCTGAGAAACCAGACAGTGATGAAGGATAGAAATAAGGTACACCACTCTCTATATCACTCTTCTAGAATAAATGTGCTAAATTCAAGAGAAGAGGGCACGTCAGATTTGAGGAAATGAGGAATACTCAATAAAGGCACGGGCGATCATAGTAAAGTGACTGATGGATTGACACCAGGGATGATGATATAGGGAAAAAATATGAATGGTGGATTGATGAATTCCCTTGTCAGAGCATGATATGCATTATTGACATGGCAACAAATGACTCGATTATAGAGGGGATGGTCAATTTCTCAGATGAAATATTTGGAGAGACAGAGCAATATAGATGGAGGAAAAATATGAGAAAAATGGGATGAATGTGACAAAAATATGGATGGAATTCTGTAATGAGACTCAATGGGACTCGTAACAGAATCCATGGATGCAAGGGTGACTCATTTCAGATGCTCCAAACAAGGGTGACTAGATGATGCTACCACATGGGGGAGGCCTAGAGTGGACCATAAAAACATGAGTAAATAATGGTTACTCATGGTGAAAATCGACACATGAGTCAAAAAGTGCCAAGGTAAAATGGTACCAGAGTACAAGTGATTCATATGAATAAATTTAGTTTTAATCGACAATAAAGTGAAACCTCATGGAAAAAATGGCTTCCTGGTGAAGTGTAAAATTACCCAAAACAAAGGAAGACCCATTATAGAACTTGATGAGAACTTTCCAGTGGTGCTAATGGTTCATAAAATTGAGCTACATTTTGGTCGCAATGGGCGACAAAAAAACTAGGCTTTTTCTTATAAAATGGCTTCTTGCCCCCAAATCCAATTCATTTGCATAGTGAGCTATTGGATAATTTGGAGAGGAGGAGAAGTCCCTAAATCTTGAGGATATCATGGAGGAAAAATAATCGTCAGAATTTGAATCTATGACTTTCAGTTATGTATCACTAATTGTCTAAGAATGGCCTTAATGTTTCTTGGAAGTATGGTTCCTATAGAAGAATCAAGGTAAGAATTGAATACAAGAATGGATCTAATAGAGGAGGTAGAGGATCATCCCCGCCCACCAAATAAGACATGGGGACTAAGTGGTAAGTGTGACATTACATAGAGTGGAATGTTTCAATGTATGGTATGAATCATCTACAATATGCGATGTGTATATGGTTTGCAGGAGAGACTGATAATACAATATATACGAGAAATGAAAGGATAATCGACCATACCCATATCATTGGGTTTAGATCGAGAATTATGTTAATCAAATGAGAAGGTGGCCACACGTTCCATCATTCCCCCAAGCATGAGATGTTTCCACCAAGAATATGTGATGGAGGGGACTTATCAAGTATGCAAAGGTGGGAATGATGCCCCTAGCTGGAGGAGTTTGGGGAGCACCATTGTGTTTCAAGTGCTCAAATAAGGGATTCAAGCATTTGGTCTAACATACACAAGATCATCTAAAATATAATGAGCATGTTATGGACATGCCATATGTATTTAGAATAATGGACTCTAAACAAATTTTGATGATGTGGTTCACCATTTTTTTATGTTATGGATGTCTTCTTATTGGAAGAATGGATGAATGCAGTAAGAGAAAGGAAATAGTGGATTACTAATATCATTTGGCAATACATATGTTATAAAAAAATTGCACTTGATTGGCTACTAATCAAACAAATCTATGTAACTATTTCAAACCAACTTGTGACCGAAGCTTAGCCTCTTCAGTCTGAGAGGGATCTCTCAAAGGGGTTTATGATATTAGATAATGATGAAACTAGATGGCTAACTATTTGAAAAAAATTTTGATTTTGAAGTATGTAGGTTGAAAAGAGTACAGGTCTGCAACCATTGGGCTTATGGAGTCCAAAAATCAATAGGTTCAGTGGTAAGGTCTCTTGACATGGAAGCTGAGGTAGGTAAGAGTTTTTAACAAAGGTAAATCACTCATAGAACATAAGGCAACACAATAATTTCATCAATAAAGGAAGTTAGATCATAAACATATGAATTCTGAGTAATAAAGATGAAATATACTGCAAGTAGTACACATAAGAATATAGATAAAAAAGTAATTAAAAACTCCATGAGAATCTCAGGTCTGTCAAGAAAAATTTCTCTGTATTACTGATATTAGTCAAATTACATAAAGTTGCAGTAGTGAAAAAATTCTCCAACCCTTTACAATTTAGATAATCTGCCCTTTAATAGGTATTCTTACATCAGAGATGATTTACCTCTTGGCTATATTCATCAAACTCTTCCTATGATACCTTGGATAATAGGAAAACATGTGCTTTAATTAGAAAACGAAAACTACACTCTAAAACAATCCTTTTCCTATTAGGACTCAAACTCCTATTTATTACACCAAACTACCTTATCTCTTAAGACAATTACATATCTAAAAACTAATGCTTCACATGTTCTAATGGGCTATGCCATAGCTCATCACTACTTGACATATTAAATATCCTCTCAACATATGGAAACAAACCCTATTTTTTAGGAAAACTAGACCCTATCTTCAACAAATGCTTTAGCTAATGAGTTGTCTCCATTTCAAGGTCTTCAAGTCATGTATGATTGCTGGCAAGGTCCCTTGACCTATTTTATGTGTCAACCTATCCAAAAATTCTCTTAAACTGCTCAGAAACCTTTAAAGACAACTCGCTACGAAGACATGACAGTTTCGTAGCGTCCAAAAAATGACTTTTTCAATAAAAAATTCTGCATCTTTCTTCTTGCATGGTGTCCATCATGACCTAACACATCATCACTACCATTCTCCCCTATTGAAAGCTACAAAAAGGGGTTTTAAAGACAAAAATACAACTACAGAAATTTTCGTAGTGTTTTCCCGGCTTCAAGCTTAGGAAATGCTACGAAACTGTGGAAAACTGTGTAATTTCCAGATTTTGACCTTGTTTCAAAAAGGTACCTTATAACTGTATTAAATTGGTTTTCAACATGCCATTAACCTCTTAAAACATAATAAAACTTAATTTAAGATCCTTGAGGTGTCTCCTCTTCATTAATGATGAGTTGAGCTATGGGTTCCTCAACTACAGTCATCTTTAAACCCTTCTTTTCCAGCTCCTCATGGATAAATTCTAACTTCTCTTGGAGGTATTTGACTTGATACTTCAGTTTTCTGTTGCTAGATTTCAAGTGCAGGTTGATTCTTCTAACATGCTTCACCTCCTTCCTCAGTGGAATAGTCCATTTGATTAATTGTTGTGTATCATCTAAGGTCTTTGGCACACTATCAACCTTCTCTTCCCAAATCTCTTTCATTTTCTCAAACTGCACATTTTGGACATTATTTTTCCTTGCCTCTTTCTTCAAGACTGCTATTTCATGATTTTCTAACTTCAACTACTCCTCAAGAACCTTTAAATATCTTTTTTCAATAATTTTCTTCTTTCCTTTCTTTTGCTTGATGACTGATTCTTCTTTTGCAGGTGATGAAAGGTCAATAATGCTTGGTAATGACTAGGTAGTTTCAGTGACCTTCTGAACCTCTTTACTACTTTCCAAAAGTTTTCTAGCATGTCTTGTCATGGGTTTCCAAGCCCGAAACATAAAACCTATATCCTCACCTTCAAAATCTAACTTCTTTGTTGATTTAGCTTTCTTGAGATTCTTTCTTCCCTCATCTATATCCTCAGCTTGGACTATGGAAGTCTCTTCAATATCAATAGCACGCAGAATTTCTTCTAAATTTCACTTAGCCACTGTTTGGCTTCTTGTAACCCTTTTGCTACCATTTTTACTTACATTTGGATCTTGTTTTGTAGGTTTTCTCATAGTTGAATTTTGTTTTGCAGGTGAAACATCAGGTGTATCAAGTTTCTAACATTACTCTGTTTCCATGATTACTGGTTCACTTTTCTCTACCACTAAAGGTGATGTTACACCTCTAGGTTTAGGAGTTATTTTAGGGGTGATGGCATCCAATTAAAAACCACTGACAAATAGAAAAGAAGACCAATATCTGCCTAGTCTTTTTAACTCATCTAAAACCAACAACTTTATTAAACCATGATGAAAAATTGAGGTTTCACTTCCTTCAAATTTAGCTTGGAATTTATCTGGAACTTTTTGTAAGCTTCTGTATAAATAAAAAGGTAGATCAAGATATTTCTTACCAAAAAAATGTAGCAGAAGCTTGAAGTGGTAAGAATAGACCTTATGATACCTCCCTTCACAAGTGAAGTATTTCTGAATGATAAGCAGTATCTTTGAGAAATTATATTTCATGTATCTTGTTAGGTCCCTATAATTTTTCAGATTGGCAAGAACAAATAAACAAGGGTAACATCAAACCAAATTTGGAGCCCTAGGACCTAGACTTCTTGGACTCATAGAGGGTTCTCTCTATATTTGTATAAAAGATATAACTTGATTGATTTAGGGTATTGATTTTAGGTTAGTTAAAATGATAGGGTTGTTTGTTTGTTTTGTTTGGTTGGGCTGCTTGTTAAGAAGAGCAGATAGAGTAAGAGAAATTCAAACCATTGGGCTATGGGGTATGTGAAAGGTTTGAAGAGTATAACAAAAAATCAAGGGTGTTTCATAGGTCAAGTTAACAAAGCCAAATGGATCTTAATAGATTATGTGAGTGTGAAATGAACATTAAGTTGTGAGTTTAGTAGGTTTAAAGGGAAATTAAGAATCCTTTAACATATACTAGAACAAGAAGAGTCTTTAAGGTCACTATACTTAAGAAATAACCAAAGGACAGGGCACACCATAAACTTCTTTGGCCTAGCTTTATCAAGTAAACTTTGAGACAACAATCCAACAAAACCTAGAGAGTAGGGAACTCCTAAATTCTCTAGCTATTCACTTTCAAAGAAAGAAAAAATTTAAGATAACAAATAAGTGATGATTTTAGAGCAGGGAACTACTAAATTCTTCAATTAGACTATAAAAGACCTTCAAAGTGACTATTCAAGATGGACCAAAGGATAGGGCAAACCATAAACTTCTTTAGCCAAACCCTAATAAGTAAACTTCAAAGAAAGGCCTTAAAAAAATGTTTCAAGCTACACCAAAGGACAGGGCATACCATAGACTTATTTGGCTTGAATCCATTAAATCATTTTCAAGACAACAAGCTAAGTGGAACCAGAGAGCAATTAAGAATTCTCCAATCATACCTAGCAGAGGAAAACATTTGAGAAACAGAAAGCAGACAGACTTAAGGTGCCTCTAACAACATATCTTAACCTAAATTTTCTGTTCTATTGCAAGAGAAAAGATGAAAAATATGGAAAACAGAAGGAAAAAAATTTAAGGTAAGAACAACATCACCATTTAACAAATTTCATGAATCCTATGAATGTGCTTGCTCCATTGAAATTCAATCCAAAACAGTCACAAAGCTCCAAAGAGAATTTCTTCACAACTCAAAGTCTATGTAATATTCATCTCAATAATCAACCAACAAAAACTATGAAGCATACATGCAAAATTTATCTGAAAAATGAGGAGGTGAACCCTAGCTAGGGTTTGAAATGTCATTTATTACAAATTTAATGCATTTTGACTTTTGAGACCATGTAAGACCTAAGGCAAAATATCTAAAACTCATTCATTGCAATAATAAATTCTAACATAACTACTAAGCTAAATTTGAAAAATGTTTGAATTTAAGGCTTAAAAATATATTTTTCAATAACTCCTGGTAAGGGCGCACCTCCAAGGTATAGGGGCACAGCGCCAGTGCAAACGTGCAGCGCCAAGACAGAGAAAATGGCCTATTTTGCAACTAACGTTTGGAGGCCTTCCCGGTGTCCAAATGAGCTCCATGATGGCTCATTGGAAAGGTCTCTGAGTCTATTTTCCAAATATGATTTCAATTTCTAGAATGGTGCCCATTTTCCTTGTCAAAAATCACTTCTACCAAGACTTCTAAACGTGTAGCCGCAGTGCCAAAAAGAGGGCAAAAAGGTGATTTTTTGGTGATTTTTGGCTTTTTTGAGGGACCAGTTTTGCTCCAAATCTTCTGAAACTTTCTGAGGTTGATGTAATTGCCATTAGAAACATGAATATACTGAAAATTTTCCATTTGGATGGTCCAAAAAAGAGCGCAGCGCCAGTGGCGCTGCACGTTTAACACATTTTCTGAGTTGAAAATTATCAAAAATTGCAGAAGTTAACATGAGTGCAAAAATGTGCCAAAATTGTTGGATTACTTTCTCATTGAGTGATTGAGGCATGAAGTGACTCATAAACAAGTATTTACAACTTTTCTTTCTCCCCTAGCTTGGTCAAACTTTCAATTTTGTCATTAGCTCTTTGAGCTTGGCTAATGAAATTCTCTATTTCCGTGCATGAAATTTTGACTCTTGCCCTCAACAAGTCATTGTCCTTGTGAGCCTTGGCCAAGAGCTGCTCCAAGTGTTGGTTGACCCTCTCAAGCCATGCTTCTTTGTTTTCATTGATCTCTAGGGTAAGCTTTTCATTTATTGTAAGCTGGTCTGCTAGGTCTGTTTCCCTTTGTCTCTCTAGGGCTAGAGCTCTTTTCAGCCCTCTAATCCTTGGTCTCTGTCTTGGAGGATGATCCTCCTCACCATAAGCCTTTGTCTACCTGCTATGTTGATGAAGAAGGCATGGCCCCTTTCACTCCAAGTGAAGAAAACTCGTGCCTATGACCTCTCTAATAGGTATGTACCAATGCACCCAAATCATCCCTCTTAGGCTTGCTAATTTCACCTTTTCTTGGTTGCCATGATGTATTTGGTGTCAAAACCCTAGGGAGAGGATGAATAACACGAAGGAGTGTGAAGTGAATGGAGGTGTGGGGATTAAGGAAATGGGAATATGTAAGGGAGCCTAGGCTATTGAAAACCTTAGGGTAAATGTAATAAGATGAAGGGAATAGGAGATGAGATGGCTAGCTTGAACAAGTGAATGGAATGAAGTGAATGAGAAAAATAGGTCAATGAAAACCCGAGGTGAATGAAATTTACCCTGCCTATGAACGAAATTCTATTTTTGAAGGATAAACAAGGTGGATAGACAATGATTATAAACTAAAATTAGGGTTTCACTTCAATGCATTCAAGAGCTATCAAATATCATAGGAACAAGGTATATGATATGTACTTACTGCTTTAGGGCTCTTGGAGGAAATTAGGAGAAGCTTGGAAGTGGGTTTTAAGTGTTTAAAGTGACACAACCTTCACAAGTCTTCACTATGCAGGTGCGCAACACCACTGGTTGAGGGCGCAACGCCTATCCAAACACACAATGCCAACCTTCTGAACGCGCAGCGCTAGGATGAAAAAACGTAGCACTGTTTTGCATACCACTTTTGGAGGTCTTCACAGTGTCCAAATTGGGCCTAGGATAGCTCGTTGGAAAGCTATTGAAGTCTAATTTCCAAATGTACCTCTTTTTTTATTAGAGTTGATTTGACCTGTCAAAATTTGATTCTCCCAGGACTGGTCAAAAAGTGTTGAATGAGGGTGCAGAAATGCAAAGTGCTGGTGCAAGAAACTTTTTGAGGCCTTCCTCAACTCCAAATTGAGCTCATGATAGCTCATTGGAAATATATTCTAGACTAGCTATCATTGGACTCATCAAGAAAGTCATTTTGACACTCTCGCTACGAGAAAACTTGATTTTCCCAAGGTCACTCAAGAAGTACATCAAACCTCTTGTAGCACCTGTAAATTTGACATTTCTCCCAAACCATGATACCTGTGTAAGAACTGAAGGAGGTTTTTCTTCCTTGACCTATTAGGGATAAAATCCTCTCTCACTTTTTTAATTTCATGTTTTTTTGGTCAGAAATATAGTTTGAAGCAAAACTGGCCCTATGTGTGGCAAATGATTTGTCCCTTGGAATGACTTCTTGGAAAATGATGGAGGCATGATGTTTATAAGTTGGTATGGATTCATACTTGCTGATATGACCTAACATATGGATCCTCTGCTCCTATGCCTCTTTTTCCTAGTAAACCCTATCTTAGAAGGAGAGGAAATTAGGGTTTAGCGCTTGTGAACAATGATGACTTGGGCACCCTTGGAACAAGACAACTCCCTTTGACATTTGATCAATTGCTGAAATAAAAACTTTTTGTATTTGAAATTTGATGTGTTGGCATGTGGAACTCTGAGTTGGCTTTGAAAAACCTAGTTTCTAATTTTTTGAAGTCTTCTTTCTTTATCATTGATACTCTTTGACACTTTTTGCTTTGCAGGTTGCTAAAGTCATGGAGCTGGCTTTTATTTTTCTCACTGAGGCTTTGAAAAACTGGTTTTGACAACACGATGATCATAATCACTCCTTCTCATATGTGTGTTGACCTCATCAGAATGAAAGGATAAGATCTTGATAAATGTAAAACCCTAATGACCTAGTAAGAATGCTTTTAACCTGATTTTGAATGAGATTTTGACTTGAAGATTTTCAAGTGAAAACAGAGCATTGCCATAGGTTATTGTGCTCAAAGAGGCATGGGAATGAGTCAAAAATATGATCTTGTAAAGAAAATGGAGAAATGAGGTTTTATGTAGGAAATAAGGATGAAAATGAGAGGTATAAGCCCATAATGGGTCTTTTAAGAGCAACAAGATGACTTTGAGAAGGAAAATTGAGAGATAGGGAAAACAGGTTTTATGAAGATAATGAAGGCAATGAGATTTCTGAAACTCAAGATATTCAAGGAATATTGTTTTCAGAAAACTATAACCATTCTATAGTCATCCAAAGATAGTGAAAAATATTGATGACTAACAGTGGCTCCACTTAGGGAGGCAGCTCCTTTAGGAGGTGTCAATAACCTCAGAGTTCAGATCTCTAGGATTTGTAAATCAGTGCCTTGATTGTGCTTTGGAAGATTTCCTCCTTCTTCAATTGTTGATTTTCTGCTGTTCCTTGATGTTGTGATCTTAAAATATAAAAAAACATGATTTCTTCAACATCAACTCTACCTACCCATCATACTTTTCCTAGCATTTTTTCTTCATTTGCGTGCATTAAGACCGACAAACTCTGGACATCACTTTTTCTTTTGAAAGCACAAACTATCTACTTCTACCCTTATATCATCCAAAGGCTTAGATTAGATTGATGAGCTCTATTATTCTCTACCTAATCTACTTATCTGTCAAGATTAAATAGTTTGACAGATTTTCATTCTCTAATCTATCAACATAAGATTTAAAACATGACCAAATGAAGGTTAAGTAGTTTGATTTGTCACGTGCTGTGGCATTTTGGACAAGTTGCACACAGATTTTATTTTTGCACAAAGTAAAAAAAAAACTGAGGGCTACAATTTGGAATTTGTCATTCATCCCTCTCTTTTCTCTTTGGTTCAGATTTAAAATTTGGGAACCAATATCTTTTCCTAACCTAGTCTATTGATAAGCCAAGTTTAAATAGTTTGGAAAATCTTCATTTCTAACTTATCAGTAATCAATTTAAATTTGTTCAACCATGATTAAGATGTATGGATGAACAATGTTTCATCAAAAAGTAGTGGCATTTAGACTTGCACACCTTCAGAAATATTCTTTTTTCGTATGGGGCTTTACCTTTTCTCTTTTAATCTTCCCTCTTTTCTTCTTTTCTTTGTTTCTTCTCTTTGTATCAATTTTTATCTCTTTTTTGTCAAAACAATATAAAGCTAAAAAGATGTTCATAGTGCTGAGCTTATTGGCATACCTATCTATCCTAATCTAACTTGTATATGATATCTACATTAGGTGAACTCTCTTTTCCAATACAACCAATCAAGTAAGTGACCACATGATTGATTTTTGTTCAGCTCTTTGAGTGTGTTGAAAAGATGAAAAGGCCACTCCCATCTCAGCTGTTTTTTAACAACAGTGCTCAAAATTATCTTTGTACTCTGAAAAAACCCATTCTTGGCATATTTTACTCCCTTTTCAAATATTTCTAAGAAAATGGTAAAAGGATATTTGAATAATATCTAGCCTAGAGGATTTGAGAAATAAAATTCATCTAGGATTACTCCTTCCTCCACTTGGCTAAGCTTAGGATCCTTTTGAGAAAGAACCTTTACCCCTTCTTCCTGATCATCTGACTTGGCAGCCTTATAATATACTACTATGTTGTCCTTCATCAAGCTTGATATGCCTTGATTGAGTGGACTGAAATTTGCCTGAAAGCCATCATTCTGTTGAGTAGGAGCATTCTACGGTAATAGATCTTCTTGAGAAGGTAGTACAACCTCAACATCGATCTGTTCTATAGTTTTTGCATAAAAAAATGCTTCAATACATAAATCAACAGTAGAACAAACATAAATAATCTATTTATATAAAATTTTAGAGGTTGGCTGTATGCTTAGAATCTGATTGATTTCTTCTTTGATCGAAGGAGGAGGCATTCTCTATTTTCTTTGGATAGAACCACAACTGCTCTCTTTCTCTTCTGAAGACTGATCATATGGCTGAATGTATTCTTGAGCCTCACACAAAAGAAAAAATGAATCATCTTTGGTATCTTTAGAGGGATCTTGTGTATTTTATTTTATTTCCTGATTGTATTCCTTCTCAACCAATTTCTCTTGATTGTCAAGATATTCATCTTGAGCATGAGATTCATGAATTTCCTCTGATAGATCCTCCGGGTGCAAATTTATTTTTATAATCTGAAATGAATCAAAGCATAAGGGTAGAGATTATAAATGTGTTGACTCCTCCTCTATTTCAGATTCTGTGATTTCAAGATGACCTAGAAGGGGAACTTCTGGATCTGAAAAAGGATTTGTATCATCCATTTCTTCCCTGACTGATCCTTTTAGGCATTTGTCCTTGTTTCTAGTTGCAACCTGCTTACAATTCTCTCTTAATACGGAAGCACAAGATGTAGGAAGGGAACTCAGTCTTTCTTGAAAACTTCCTGCATTTTCTTCTTTGCAATCTCGCTCAGTATGCACATTTTGATTGTTATCTTTGCATTGTAATGACTGAGCTTGTTCTTCCCAAGAAAATGATAATGGTTGTTTTGAATAGTCAGCTCAAACCTCAACATTGTACTCTCCTTCTTTCCTCTTGCTAATCATATGCATTTCTTTGTTAACTGTGTTTGTCAACATCTCTAGCTTGATCTCTGAAGATATCAATTTCTCTTTATCTAATTTGTCCTTCTCTATTGCTCTTAGCTTTGCCTCCCTGTTCAGAATGTTGGCTTCCACATCAAATCCCATCATTTTCATTTCCTCCAGGGTTGAAGGGTCTCTTTATCTTATTTGGAATTCCATCTTTGGGTCAAAGGCATCTGGGTAGTGCAAGAGAGCCCACCCGGGGGGTGGCTTTATCTTAGCAGGTATTGCATGGTATACTTTATTAAACCTGGCTGAAAAGTGTTGTACTGTCTCCCCTGGTTGTCTTTTGGATGGTTGTACTCTTCCATGATGAGAAAAACATTTCCCATGACCACCCACCTATTTAGGAAAACTTGAGTGAATTGATGAAAATTTCTAATGCTTGAAGCTGGAAGATATTTGAACCAACTTTTCACTTTTCCTTGCAATGACAAAGCAAACATTCTGATACACACCTCATCTTATTCTAACTCAAACAGATCAAGGAGGTCCTCAAGATTTTTAATGTGCTTTTCAGTGGTGACTTTTGAGTTTTCTCCATTAAATCTAGGTAGTTTGTTTATACAATTTGCAGGGAGGTCATGGAGGATAGAAGGTTGTTGTGGAGGTAAATCCCCTCTGCGGACAGAGGCGATCCCTACTAGCCCAGACCGGGTCTAGCAACAATCAATCACGCTATAGTGCAGGTTCCTAATTGAAAATAAACCAACCAGTGATGAAGGCTTACTTGGAATCCAACGCAGTCGTTGTAGAAGAGGTGGCGCTCCTGTTCCTCAGCTCTGGCAGATCACGATCCCCACGATCTCCGTGATGGGACACCTGCACATGCGAGAAAAAAAACAAACGCAAGTGTAAAATCTAGTAGATGCAACTATATGTCAGTTAGAAAGGACATAACTCATCATTATAAATAACAACAAGAGTGGAACCATAACCAATAGTCGTTCATTAATAATCAATCAAAGGAAAATTACAACCATAGTTATGACGCTGAATTCTCCTTTGGAGGGGTCGCCAGCAGAACATGTCTCAAAAAGCCTATCAAGGATGGGACAAAACTCTCTCTTTGGATCTTGACGATAGTCTCCTTGCTTGAAATTGGCCTTAAGGGAATTATGGAGGCTCTTGCAGCATAAGGCTCTTGGAAATTTGGGAACTTGAAGACTAGCTTGCAATGGAGATTGACAAGCTTTTATAGATGGAGGAAGGGGAGTTGGGATCCCCATAATCATGGGATTGGCCCTATCATCAAGGAAGCTTCCATGAGAGGTGGCAAACCACTTCCTCTCTATGGAAATCCGTAGCCAAACCTCCCAACTCAAGATAGATAGCAGTCCAGGAATTTGTTAGGACGAAACTTCCGCCATTTATTTTTAAAAAAACACTCCTTAAATTGGCTGGCGCGAGTGCGACCGTACGCAGCGGGCCAAATGCAGCGGTTTCCCTCTTTAAAGTATTTTCCTCATTGGCGTGCATCGAATCACCAGCCGCGCTCACGCAAGGTGCCATTTTTAGGGTTTTTCACAAGGAGATGTCTTCAGTAGCAATGAAAACTCGAAGCAGGGGATGTCATGGAAGTGGCGCCTGCTCATGTTACTACCTGTGTCACGAAATGAGCCCTCCAATGTGCGGACGGATGGTGGTGGACGGAAAATCATCGTGTAACGATGCCCCAGCTACGAGGCCCGAGAGAGAGAGAGGGGTGAAATGCTTTACGAGAACGTGTCCAATTGAAACTCCGCCGTCGGAAAACCTGCGTAGAGAAATACAACTGATATCTCAAGTACATGATGTATATGCGGTATGGGCACAGCCATCCGAAATAGAGTAAACTATAATCCAGTTCCAAGGTATGGATGCAGCCATCCAGTGAGGATCAATAAATAGACTCAGGTATGGTCGCAGCCATCCAGTGAATAAGTCACGTAAATAATCATATAACTATAAAACCCGTTGTACCGGGATTACATTGTACACAACCAAAGGTCTCGCTCCATCTCGACCCGAACACAAGATAAGTCCATGAATAAATGGGGCCGGGAGTCGAACAACATGCAGAAGGAACATCGTCCCATTACTGCACCAATAATGAAAGTCATGGCTGCATTTAGAGGCAACACCAATAATGACAATGGCCCTAAAGGCATTACATGTACACCTATTTACGTGAACAATCAATGAGATGGCCTCATTGACCTGGGGAGAATCACTCGATTGGAGGCCAATGATGAAAACCTCGCATCGAATGCGAAGAACCTGCCATTGAGGCATGCAGGCTCCAAGGCACCAGAAGGGAGTCTCTAGATCAGCTTCTGGATAATGAGCTAAAGTCGACAGGAAGTGACCTTGATTGAAGGTGGGCCATAATGTTTCCCAGATCATCGACGCGAGACAGAGGAACATAATGTTTTGTGAATCACGATCAGATGAGAATCAGAGGAAGGTTGATGCTTGCAGAGGTCAACTTCTCTTGAACATATTGGCGGCACGATAGTGGATTTGGCAGTATTTGAAATCAAAAGATCAAAGGTCATGATGACGAGGCAAAGAGCAGATGAGAGGTCAAAATGGATCACCCAAACCCACGGAGGCAAGTGAAAAACGAGATGAGATGTCCCCAACCCGACACGAATGCAGACAAGTGCCATGTTCAAGAGCGACATACTGCCGACACGACAATGATGCTGGTTCCATTTTCCCCACCATTTCGGCGAGTACCCCTTTATTTTTACACAAGCTTGAAGAGGATACCATATGCTTGTCATATAAATACGTCCTTCGGACGAATCCATCCTAGTACATTTAATGAGCCCTAGGAAGGAGGAACTCGAATACCATCATCACGACTGAATCCGATGTCATCAGGTTTTAACGAGTCTGACAAAGGAAGAACTCGACGTATTTTCATGTTTTAGAGAGTTTGAAAAGACAGCTGAAAAGTAAACTCCAATGGTCCCTTTTCGTAAATAGTTCCTCAGATCCGAAAAGGTAGAAAACTATGTATGAGAAAACCTCCTAGTCGCGATAGGATAGGGTATTCCTTTTTCGTAAATAATCTATCCCAGCCCGAAAAAGGGGTAAACGTATATTGGGTAGATGTATTTTCGTGTCCAGTTTAACGAGATCGAAACGAAAAGGGACTCGACAATATTTTCATGTTTAGAGAGTCAGAAAAGAGCTCAAAGGTGACTCCTCCTAGAGGAACTAGTGGTATAAAGGGTAGCTACTAGTTCCGGTAATGGTGGAACTGCTCAGAGCAAATAAAGGTCAAGAGGCTAGCTAACAAGACCACTCATCACAACGGTTCCTCAGGAATGGGTGAAACAACCAAGTGAAGGCGTATGATCGGCCAAGCAGATGGGGATGATGGAGTGAGAAAACCAAAGGCTCATCTGGTAAAACAGGCTGATAAAATGGCAATCACGAGAGGTAAAATGGGAAAGGTTTCATTTTTACACAAGCTTGAAATCAGGAAAATCTGCTTGAAGTTGGTTTCATTTTTACACAAGCTTGAAACAAAGATAAACTATGCTTGAAACCGGTTTCATTTTTACACAAGCTTGAAACGGAAACAAACTATGCTTGAAAAAAATAAGCATGCCCCCAGCGTGTTGACTCAATTCGAGGTACATGCCCCCCAAGCTTCAGTCCATATGAAAGGCAGATGGAGTGAAGGTTCAAATTATGAGATCAAGAGAAAGACTCGATTGGGATTTTACGAGAACTTATCAAAGACTCGAATTGAACAGGAACGTGTTTTATTATTTTAACGAGGTTGACACATTAAAAGAACTATCCTTAGGACACCTTGTTTCATGGTTTAAGGAGCTTGGCACAAGACAAGGAACTATGCTCCGACAACCTTGTTTCATTTTTTAAAGAGCTTGACACAGAAACGAACTGTGCTCCGATGACCTTGCTCTGTTTAATGAGCTGACACAAGAAAATGAACCGTGCTCCCACCAACTTGTTTAATTCTTTAAGGAGCTTGGACACAAGAAAACGAACCGTGCTCCGACTAATCGGTTTCCATTTTAAGGAGCTTGACACAAGAAAATGAACCGTGCTCCGAATGACCTCATCATAATGAACAAGAAGTCATCGCTTCCAAGAGTTCCACTCCTAATGGAAGGAAAACATCCCGGAATTCAGGATCCAATGCCCCCAGTACCTGATGCACGACAGCCTCATCACTGAGCACAGGCACAGGGTAGGTAGCCACATAGTTGACTTGCGGTGGGGCAGATACAGTAGGTGGATAAAAACTAGGAAGGGATGATGGCTGGCCAGCTACCATATTAGGACCAAAGAACGAAAGTTGATCAATGGTCACGATCCATCCTTCATGCAGAAAACAGACCACATGAAAAAGGGAGGAGACAAGTGCTCCCATGGCATAGGTGTAATCATGCCCCAAAATCAGATTGAAATCCAAAGGGCCTGGAACAACCATCACGTCCATATGGAGCGTTTTAAGTTTTACCACCTAATGTAACAGGTAACTTGGAAGGATTCCACCCGTTGAATCGTTCCTAAGAAGAATCTCTCCCGGTATTTCCGTGTAAGAGGCATACCATCTTTGAACCGAAAGCTTTCAAAGTAGTTGAGGATAGAACACCAAGACGCGCCTTGGTCTATAATGGCAAAGGCACAACCGTACCGCGTTCGTACCGTGATCTCGAAAGGCACATACATGTATGTGTATCTCAAATCGATTCCAATCAAAGTAAGCGACCAAACTACTTGGAGGGGCTACCATCAAACCGAGATGGTCTTCCCCTAGTGTTATGGAAGAAGAAGGAGCATCTTCCATGACCTCCATCTCTCGGAAAGGTAGGTGAGCATCTCTCGGGACCTCCATTACGGAAGCGAAGGAGCAGCCTTTCGAGGCGGACAAGAGAATCTTTCTCCAAGTCCAAGGAATCTGAAGAAAACAGAAGAATATGAGGGGTGTGAGGTCCACTCTCAACGGAAAAGACCTGGTGCACCGTAGACGGGGCCAGCTCAACTGATCCCACGACCAATGGTTGGTCGGGGATGGATTCCTGAATTTGAATTTCCGGGGAAGTGGGATCGATCAAACATGACTCTTAACCAATCGTGGCATCAGATGGTGGAGGACTCAAAGACAACTTCTGGTAACCAGGCGGAAGGCGCGGTGCAGAAGAAGTTGCGTTGTCCAAGACTCTTTTGGCTTTATCCATATATGGACAAAGGTGAATGGCATGGTGCCCTTCACACAAATTACAGGGATTGGTGAGCTTACCCTGTTTCTTAGGAGTCTTACCAGCACCAGTTGAAGACATGCCCCTAACCTGACTCCCGAAGGCCAACGGCAACAGTGGGCGACCGTCGGACCATTCTTCGAGGACCTTGGGAATGCCTGGGCAGTCTCGAAGAAGATGGTCTCCCGTGCACAACATGCAAGGGAACTTGACTTTCCGTGGAGGGTTGGGAGGTTTATCAAGAGGAGGCATCGTTGTTTGAGAAACGGTAGTGGCAGCTTTAGCCTCTCTTTTATCAGACTTCTTCTTCTTTGTCTTCTTCTTCTTCTTCTTAGCCACCTGGTTACTCGAATCCAGACTTTTACCAGGCAAAGAAGAGGAGGAGGACGCAGAAACAGGCGAAGAAGGGGAGAGGTCCACCTTAGAATCAACATGATGTTTTTCAGGTGGAGGAACTGATTGAACAGTAGCCGGGACATTCGGGACCACAGAGGTTGAAAACAACCAAACAGGCAACCCAATAGTTAACCCAAGAAGGGACAACGTTGCCATGTGAGGAGCACCAACATTCCTAAAAGGAGGAAAATGAATAGGATTCCCATCGGAGGGGAGTCCTTGGTTGGTGAACTCTGGAAAAGTTGCCATCAACAACCTTACTCAAAATTGCACACGTGCTAAAAAGGCTAAAAACCAAGGCACACAATCAAATGACCAACAAGCAAACCTAAAAGGGCGTGAGATCACGAGTGATTTATTTTACCACATTGAAACTTAGAAACTTCACCGTTTCATGTTTTAGGAGTCGAGAAACAGATGAAAGGTGACTCTATCTCTTTCAATTTTGAAGCAAGCGTGAAATGACAAGCGCTTGGTGATCCTTTCAAATTTAAGGAGTCAAAAAAGATCAAATGACTACTCAAGAATACTAGGCAAAGGGTGTACCAAATAACCGTGAACTGCAATATACACCTTGGTTTCAAAATGAAAGAGAAATCAACCAAGGACTTGATGTACGTGCAGGAAATATCCCCGAATGTTGTGTCCGGTGTATCACAGGTATAAGGCGGCACACTCGGCTTCCTATGGATAAAGGATAGCAACCTAGTGGGGTCTCCCTTTATATATGCGATGGTACAGGGAGCACAAGTCCGTACTAGTGCTGTTTAAAGCCAAGAGGCGAACGATAGCTACTAGGTTTAACGATGCCGGAACACGTCACTAGCCTAGACCTCTAAATATTTCGTTAATGTTTCAATGCTGCCTTAAGGTAAATTGAATAAATTTTAATGTTGATCTTCAATTATGTTTCAATTTTCAGGCCCTACCGAATGTCATCTGACAATCTCCTATATGCAGCTATATGAGAAAATAAAACTTTTCAATTCGATGAATGCTATCTAGTTATGGTTTTCCAATAATGATGTGGACATAAACAACACCGCAAAAGAAACTTTTTCCAAACTAGATGACTTTCATTATCCGAAAGTAATTTCAAACATTCAACGATGCGAATAATACAATGTAATCTATGCAAAATTCTCTTTTTCGAAAACTATGCAATTGTAATCTATGCACAATTTCCTTTTTCCTTTTCAAATTATAAGAATGCACTCAATGCATTTTTCGATGAAATGAAAATCTACTTAATGCATGCTTTGAACGAAAGAGAATGCACTCAAAGCGATGTCTAGTTTTCAATCATTAAACAATGTAATCTAAGTTCAATGATGGATCTCAAAAAACACTTTTCAATGCAATGTGATCTAATGCATTTTAATGAAAAGCAAGTTCATGAGATGAAAACTAAATAACACAACCTTTAACAGAAGGATTAGACCAAAAAAGAGATGTAAACAAACACCAAGAATGCAATCGTTGTTTCAAACACTTCTACGTCAAATCCCTCAAAAGGCGATGTTATTAAGGCGAGAGGTCAAACACAAAGAGTACTTCCAAAGAAAGAGATCAAAACAAGGCATTCATTCCCTTTTACATCAAACAATCATGACAAGAAGACATTTCAAACAATGAGCAATGTAATCTATGCTCAGACAGTGAAAAGACCGGAAGGGAAAGACACACTGGTGAAGGATTTAGGGAAAAAATCTCAATTTTCACATGTCCTGAAATTGGCACGACTTGATCATTGACAACTAGCGCCAACTAGCGCGACTTGCTCACTAACAACTAGCGGCAATGGCAAATTGGCGCGGGTTGCTAACTGACAACAAGCGCCAACACCTGAAAATGAAAAAACAAATAATTTCTCCCAACCAAGACCAGACTCACCACTTCACATAATCTAAAACAAACTCAGCATCTTCAGCATAAAGTAATAACCAAAAAGAAACTTCAAACAAGGGGAAAACCCTAGCACCTACAAAAAGATGGCGACTGTCATTACAATCACAACAGACAGGGGATGGGCACGAGTGATGAACTAGCACTCGCGCTAATTACGCGACCGTCAGCCGGAAACCGCGCCAATAAATTCAAATTCAAGAAAAGATGAAAATTGGCATGAGATAGTCGATATGATCCTCTCAATGGGAACCAAAAGCCAACACCAAAAGAGCTGAAATAGTAAAAGAGCTCTATCAAGCGTTAATCGAGAAACAAATTTAAAGACAAGACAATACTCCAAGTGTTCAGCTTCATAACCAAACCAAAGATTGATCGTTGTGCCTTTTGATTCACTTCGCAATTGCGCAGCAAAAGCGTTTCGAAGGCTATCTTGCTAACTTCAGGCTCCGTCTACAGCTTACAAAGGCACGAAAACCCTCACTGGACGCATCCTCATGAGTCGCCACCTCAGAAGGCAAATCCCTCCCCGCGGCCGCAGGCGCATCCCTTTACCAGCCTGGCATCGGGTCTAGCAACAATCGTATCACGCTAAGACGCAGGTTCCTAATTACAATAAACCAACCAAAGGATGGTCATTACTCGAACCAACGCAATCACAGAAGAGGTAGCGCTCCCGTTCCTTAGCCCTGGCAGATCACGATCCCCACGATCTCCGTGATGGACACCTGCACATGCGAGAAACAAAACAAACGCAAGCATAAAATCCAGTAGATGCAACTATATGTCAGTCAGAAAGGACATAACTCATCATTATAAATAACAACAAGAGTGGAACCATAACCAATAGTTGTTCATTAATAATCAATCAAAGGAAAATTACAACCATAGTTCTGACGCTGAATTCTCCTTCAGAAGGTCGCCAGCAGAACACGTCTCGAAAAGTCTGTCAAGGATGGGACAAACCTCTCTCTTCAGCTCTTGACGATAGTCTCCTTGCTTGAAATTGGCCTTAAGGGAATTATGGAGGCTCTTGCAGCATAAGGCTCTTGGAAATTTGGGAACTTGAAGACTAGCTTACAATGGAGATGGGCAAGCTTTTATAGATGGAGGAAGAGGAGTTGGGATCCCTATAATCATGGGATTGGCCCTATCATCAAGGAAGCTTCCATGAGAGGTGGCAAACCACTTCCTCTCTATGGAAATCCCTAGCCAAACCTCCCAACTCAAGATAGACATCAGTTCCTGGATCAGTTAGGACAAAAATTCCGCCATTTATTTTTAAAAAACACCTCTTAAATTGGTTGGCGTGAGTGCGACTCTGGAACAGAGCGCCAACTGGCGTGGCCTCTTTGAAGTATTTTCCCCATTGGCGCGGGTACTAAACTGCCTGCTCGCGCCAATGCTAAAAGGGCCATTTTTAGGGTTTTTCACAAGGAGATGTCTTCAGGGCAATGAAATCTCTTATTCAGAGGGATGTCATGGAAGTGGTTTCAAGCCATGTTACTGCTCACAGGTCACGAAATGAGCCCTCCAATGTATGGGACGGGGATTGCAGGGACGGTGAAAAATTACTGTGTAACAAAGGTGAAAACAGAGGCTTGTATCTGTCTGGGACCTTTGTGGGTATAGGTAGTGAAAAAGGAGATTTATGAATGTTTAAGGTTTCAGCAAGAGCAGAAAAGGAAACATGATGTTCATGTTTTACTAGGTCTTCCACATGTGTATTTGGGGTAGGCACAGGTGTATAAGTATGTTCATGGTCTGCAATTTGAGGTTTAGCTTTTTGAGGCTTGAGATCTTTCCAATGATCAAAGTAGACCTCGTCAGTGTATTCTTGATCATGATTAAAGTAGGATAGAACATAGTTATAGATAAAAACAATAATTTCTTGAATCCAATTTAGGCCTGAGTACTCTCTCTTTCTAGTGTGACTGGTCATGTTTTTAGGTTCTTCCTCTAGTGGAGTCTTTGTATAGAATTTATCTGAATTGGAGTCGCCAGGTGGATGATTTTTAACTTTCTTATGGCTGGCTGTTTTTCACCATTAGCAACCAGATACCGATATTGGCTAATACTTGAAACATTAGAAGCCAGAATTATGACCCAATAGATCAGAGAAGGTTAAGAGTTTATAACAGTTTTGAAACACAACCTAATTTGTAAAGAAATACTTAATCCACAAAGTATTCTAGCTGGGTTTTATATTATTAGGATTGATTAATACATTCCCAGGGGAGTTTTTGAGAACCAGTGGAGTCAACAAGCCTACTGAAAAACTAGTGGAGTCACCAGGTGGATGATGCTAACTGTTTTTAGGATGTGCTTGTTGTCCACCATCAACAATTGGATACCAATATTGAGATATTTTTGGGTTTTCTAAGTTATTTATATAACACTAAGCTTTTCAATATGTGTTCCCCAGTGGAGTCGCGATTATGTTAGGTCCCTATAATTTTTCAGATTGGCAAGACCAAATAAACAAGGGTAACATCAAACCAACTTTGGAGCCCTAAGACCTAGCCTTCCTGAACGAGGGCTCTCTCTATATTTGTATAAAAGATATAGCTTGATTGATTTAGGCTAGTTAAAATGATATTGTTGTTTGTTTGTTTTGTTTGGTTGGGTTGCTTGTTAAGAAGAGCAGATAGAGTAAGAGAAATTAAAACCATTGGGCTATGAAAGGTTTGAAGAGTATAACAACAAATCAAGGGTGTTTCATAGGGAAAGTTAACAAAGCCAAATGGATCTTAATAGCTTATGTGAGTGTGAAATGAACATTAAGTTGCGAGTTTAGTATGTTTAAAGGGAAATTAACAATCCTTTAACATATACTAGAACAAGAAGAGTCTTTAAGATCACTATACTTAAGAAAGAACCAAAGGACAGGGCACACCATAAACTTCTTTTTCCTAGCTTTATCAAGTAAACTTTGAGACAACAATCCAACAAACCTTAGAGAGAAGGGAACTCCTAAATTCTCTAGCTATTCACTTTCAGAGAAAGAAAACATTTAAGATAACAAATGATTGATGATTAAAGAGGAGGGAAATCCTAAATTCTTCAATCAAACTATAAAAGACCTTCAAAGTGACTATTGAAGATGGACTAAAGGACAAGGCAAACCATAAACTTCTTTAGCCAAACCCTAATAACTAAACTTCAAAGAAAGGCCTAAAAAAAAATGTTTCAAGCTACACCAACGAACAGGGCATACCATAGAATTCTTTGGCTTGACTCCATTAAATAATTTTCAAGAAAACAAGCTAAGTGGCACTAGAGAGCAATTAAGAATTCTCCAATCAAACCTAGTAGAGGAAAATATTTGAGCAATAGAAAGCAGACAGACTTAAGGTGCCTCTAACAACATATATTAACCTAAATTTTGTGTTCTATTGCAAGAGAAAAGAAGAAAAATATGGAAAATAGAAGGAAACAAATGTAAGATAAGAAAAAAATCACCATTTAACAAATTTCATGAATCCTATGAATGTGCTTGCTCCATTGAAATTCAATCCAAAACAGTCACAAAGCTCCAAAGACAATTTCTTCACAACTCAAAGTCTATGTAATATTCATCTCAATAATAAAACAACAAAAAATATGAAGCATACATGCAGTATTTATCTGCAAAATGAGAAGTGACCCCTAGCTAGGGTTTCAATTGTCATTTATTACATAGTTAATGCATTTTTACCTTTGAGACCATGCAAGTCCCAAGGCAAAATATCTAAAACTCATTAAGTGAAATAATAACTTCTAACATAACTACTGAGCTAATTTTGAAATTTTTTTGACTTTAAGGCTTCAAAATATCTTTTGCAATAATCCTGGTAAGGGCGCATCTCCAAGATACAGGGGCGCAGCACAGGTGCAAACACGTAGTGCCAAGACTAAGAAAATGGCCTGTTTTGCAGCTAACTTTTGGAGGCCTTCACGGTGTCCAAATGAGCTCCATGATGGCTCATTTGAAAGGTATTTGAGTTGATTTTCCAAATATTCTTTCAATTTCCAGAATGGTGCCCATTTTCCATGTCAAAAATCACTTATCGAAATACTGCTAAACGCACAGCGCCAGTGCCAAAAAGAGGGCAGAAAGGCAATTTTTTGGTGGTTTTTGGCCTTTTTGAGGGACCAGTTTTGCTCCAAATATTCTAAAAATTTCTGAGTTTGATGTACTTGCCATTAGGAACATGAATATGCTAACCATGTGCCATTTGGATGGCCCAAAAAAGAGCACAATGCCAGTGGTGCTGCGCGTTTAGCACATTTTTTGAGTTGAAAATTATAAAAAATTGCAGAAATTAACATGAGTGAAAAAATGTGCCAAAATTGTTGGAGTACTTGCTCATTGAGTGATTGAGGCATGAAGTGACACCTCAGCAAGTATCTCCAAATTTTCTTTCTCCCCTAGCTTGGTCAAACTTTCAATTTTGTCATTAGCTCTTTGAACTTGGCTAATGAAGTTCTCTCTTTCTGTGCATGAAATTTTGACTCTTGCCCTCAACAAGTCATTGTCTTTGTGAGACTTGGCCAAGAGATGCTCCATGTTTTGGTTGACCCTCTCAATCCATGCTTCTTTGTTTTCATTTATCTCTAGGGCAAGCTTTTCATTTAGTGTAAGCTAGTCTGCTAGGTCGGTTTCCCTTTGTCTCTCTAGGGCTAGAGCTCTTTTCAACCCTCTAATCCTTGGTCTCTGTCTTGGAGGTTGATCTTCCTCACCATAAAACTTTTTCTACCTGTTGTGTTGATGAAGAAGGCATGGCCCCTTTCACTCCAAGTGAAGCAAACACGTGCCTATGACCTCTCTGATAGGTATGTACCAATGTGCCCAAATCAACCCTCTTAGGCTTGCTAATTTCACCTCTGCTAGGTTGCCATGATGTATTTGGTGTCAAAAACCTAGGGAGAGGATGAATTACATGAAGGAGTGTGAAGTGAATGGAGGTGTGGGGAAATGAAAAAAATGGGAATATGTAAGGGAGCCTATGCTACTGAAAACCCTAGGGTAAATGTAATAAGATGAAGGGAATAGGATATGAGATGGCTAGCTTGAACAAGTGAAGGGAATGAAGTGAATAAGAAAACTAGGTCAATGGAAACCCTAGGTGGATGAGATTTACCCTGCCTATGACTAAAATTGTGTTTTAGAAGGATAAAAAAGGTGGATAGACAATGATTATAAACTGAAATTAGGGTTTCACTTCAATGCATTCAAGAGCTATCAAATATCATAGGAACAAGGTATATGATATTATTTACTGCTTTAGGGCTCTTGGAGGAATTTAGGAGAAGCTTGGAAGTTGTTTTGAAGTTTTTAAAGTGACACAACCTTCAAAATTCTTCACTGTGTAGGCGTGCAACGCCACTGGCTGAGGGCGCAATGCCTATCCAAACACGCAGTGCCAACCTTCTAAACGCGCAGCGCTAGGATGAAAAAATGAAACACTATTTTGCAGACCATTTTTGGAGGTCTTCCTGGTGTCCAAATTGGGCCTAGGATATCTCGTTGGAAATATATTGAAGTATAATTTCCAAATATACATGTTTTTTGCTGATTGGAGTTGATTTGACCTATCAAAAGTTGATTCTCCCCATACTGGTCAAAAAGTACTGAATGAGGGTGTAGAAATGCAGAGTGCTGGTGCAGGAAACTTTTGGAGGCCTTCCTCAGCTCCAAATTGAGCTCATGATAGCTCATTGGTAATATATTCTAGTCTATTTATCATTGGACTCATCAAGAAAGTCATTGGGACACTCGAGATAGGAGAAAACATGATTTTCCCAAGGTCACTCCGGAAGTGCAACAAACCTCTTGTAGCACCTGTAAATTTGACATTTATCCCAAAGAATGATACCTGTGTAAAAAATGAAGGAGGTTTTCATTAATTGACCTATGAGGGAAAAAAAAATATCTCACGTTTTAATTTCATCTTTGTTTGGTCAGAAACATAGTTTGAAGAAAAACTGGCCCTATAGTTGGAAAATGATGGAGGCATGGTGTTTATGAGTTGGTATGGATTCATACTTGTTGATATGACCTACCATATGGATCTTTTGCTCTTATGCCTCTTTTTCATAGCAAACCTTAGCTTAGTGGGAGAGCAAATTAGGGTTTAGCGCTTGTGAACAATGATGACTTGGGCACCCTTGGAACAAGACAACTCCCTTTGACATTTGATCAATTGCTGAAATAAACACTTTTTGTATTTTAAATTTTATTTGTTCGCATGTGGAACTCTAAGTTGGCTTTGAAAAACCCACTTTCTAATGTTTTAAGTCTTCTTTCTTTATCACTGATACTCTTTGACACTTTTTTCTTTGCAGGTTGCTGAAGTCATGGAGCTGGATTTTCATTTTCTCACTGAGGCTTTGACAAAATGGCTTTGACAACATGATGATCATAATAACTCATTCTCATATGTGTGCTGACCTCATCGGAATGAAATGATAAGACCTTTATAAATGCAAAACCCTAATGACCTAGTGAGAATGCTTTTGACCTGATTTTGACTTAAAGATTTTCAAGGGAAAACAGAGCATTGCCATAGGTTATTAAGATCAAAGAGGCATGGGAATGAGTTAACAATATGATCTTGGAGGGAGAATGGAGAAATTAGGTTTTAGGTAGGAAATAAGGATGAAAATGAGAGGTATAAGCCCATAATGAGTCTTTTAAGAGCAATAGGGTGACTTTGAGAAGACAAACTGAGAGATAGTGAAAAAAGGTTTTATGCAGATAATGAAGGTAGTGAGATTTCTGAAACTCAAGATATTCAAGGAATATTTTTTCAGAAAAATATAACCATTCTATAGTACTACAAAGATAGTGAAAAATACTGATGACTAACATAGCTCCTTGGAATGGAAATTGTAAGGTCAACCTCACTATGTTCTAGTTTGATAAATTATTTACATTCATACATGTTGAATTTGAAACCTTTGAACCATTGTTCTTCTCCTCTTGGAATTCCTGTTGCGACTACAATAGTCTCTGGTGTTATAGTGAGGTTTAACATTCCCAATTTTGCAGTTGTCCCATTGAAATTTAGGGCAAACTATTTGGAAACCTGTACATGGCATCCTTGCAATCTTTGGCAAAACTGCAAACACCCTGTTCTTCTGAAAACTTCTGAAGCTATTGGAAACATAATATCCAAAAAGTGACTTGATTGGCTGCTAATCAGACAACACTATGTAACTGGTTCAAACCAGCTTGTGACTGAATCTTAGCCTCTTCAGTCTGAGAGGGCTCTCTCAAAGGGGTTTATGATATTAAATAATGACAAAACTAGATGGCTAACTCTATTTGAAAAATAACTTGATTTTGAAGTATGTAGGTTGAAAAGAGTACAATTTTGCAACCATTGGGCTTATGGAGTCAAAAAATCAGTAGGTTCAGCGGTAATATCTCTTGACATGGAATCTGAGGCAGGTATGAGTTTTTAACAAAGGTAAATCACTCATAGAACATAAGGCAACACAATCATTTCATCAATAATTTAAGTTAGAGCATAAACATATGAATTCTGAGTAATAAAGATGAAATCTACTGCAAGTAGTACACATAAGAACATAGATCATAAAGGCATTAAAAAATACATGAGAATCTGAGGTATGTCAAGAAAAAGTTATGTGTATTACTGATATTAGTCAAATTACATAAAGCTGCAGTAGTGCAAAAAAATATCCAACCCTTTACAATTTCGATAATCTGCCCTTTAATATATCTTCTTACATCAAAGATGATTTGTCTCTTGGATAGATTCATCTAACTCTTCCTATGATATTTTACATAACAGGAAAACATGTGCTTTAATCAGAAAATGACAGCTACACTCTAAAACAGTCCTTTTCCTAATAAGACTCAAACTCATATTTATTACATCAAACTACCTTATCTCTTAAAAAAGTTAAATATTTGACAAATAATGCTTCACATGTTCGAATGGGCTATGTAATATCTCATCACTACATGACATCTTAAATATCCTCCTCAACATATGGAAACAAACCCTATTTTTTAGGAAAACATGACCCTAACTTCAACGAATGCTTCAGCTGATGAGTTGTATCCATTTCATGGTCTTCAAGTCATGGATGATTGTTGGAAAGGTCCCTTAACCTGTTTGATGTGTCCACCTATCCAAAATTGCTCTTAAACTGCTAAGAAACCTTCAAAGATAGTTCGCTACGAAAACAAGACAGTTTCGTAGCGTGCTTTTGTAGTGTCCAAAAAATGAC